>CAXIVR010000009.1:2065058-2665058 GCA_964035755.1 Teleogryllus oceanicus | reverse complement strand
GTGCGAAGGCTGCCATTTAGTTGTACGCGCGACTGCGCTTGTGGCTGTGTACGTCTCAGGGCACCACAGCAGCAGATAGACGACGCTCGTTCCATAATACCTCCATTTATACTCGAGTTCTTCTAACGTGGCATCTGTGGGTAGTGTCTCCAAGATGGAATTCGACACGGCTTTTCGTGTCGACGCTCTTTCCTGCTGCTAGAGTTGCGTGATCTGCAGCTCTGCTCTACACGGTCGCGATTATGCGACATCTTCCGGCAGGACCAAGAACGACGCAAAACGTCGTGCTGAATTCCATATTCGAGATACTGCCCACAGATGTCACAATAAAAAACAAAAGTATAAAACCAAGATTTACCAGCGACGCGCCGCTCGGAAGCACTGCTGTGAGGCGGCCTGTGAAAAGGTCCTTACATTCAGTTAAAAATATATTATATTTTTATATTTTCACGCATCACTTATATTTTCTTGTTTCGGAGCCGAAGAAACAAATCTCAGCTATAAACAATTGCAAATCGAACACAACATCGAACAAACTGCCCTATGTAGCAGCAATAGAACACAATTTGTATTAAACATGAGCTGGAAATATTCATAGAAATGACGCGCAACGACTATTAACGTTATTAGAATCTAAAGAGAAACTAACGGACGCAGTTGAAGTCAAAAGCCATGATTTGTAATCATCCAAATCCGTTATTTGTTATATCGACGGTATGCCAATACATAGTTTTCCATTATTTATTATTTCGATTATTACACATATGTTTCAATAATACCACTTTCTTATACGAGAAATGGAAAAAAAGGGAAAGTGTTTTAAAAATATGAGTACTCATACACCTTAAGATTAATTCATTTCTAACGGTTGTTCTTAACGAATGGCGGGCAATTAAAATTCTTAACCGATGCCTGGATTTATTTATTTAACGTCAAAAAACAGTTAAACCTACGTATGACGTGCTATGGGGAAAAGTGAATTGTGTGCACATTTTCAAAACTCTGTGCCCCCTACACTAAGTCATATACTACTTAAATTTTGAAAAAAAAATCTCCCATGTAATAAAATCTATTTTCTAGGATAAAAAGGCAATAAATTTTGGCTCTTATTCATGTTGTCCTTCGGAATAATACTTCCTGCCGCGACAACATGGAAACGATAATTTGAATAATTGTATTTCCCACTGAATTCTAGAAGACGTGCACAGAAAATGAAGTTACATTTATGTCCAAAAGCAAAACAAGGGGCCATCTCAGCATTTGCTCAATGGATCAGGGAAACTGGACGAAAAACCTGATCGAGATGGGTTTGGTGTTCGAGGGAGAATGGATTAAGACTGACTTTCATTCCGTTCTTTGATTGCACTAATATATATATATATATATATATATATATATATATATATATATATATATATATATATATATTGCAGTGTATGACGGTACAGAATTAGGAAACGAATATCTCCCGCGGAGGATGAAGCGAGCGCAGGGAAGACTCCCAGCTGAGCGCCCAAAAACCCGCGTCTCCCCTCCCGTGCGCCTAAGAGGATTGCGACAACTCGCGTCCGCCCCTGCGCTACCCGTGTGTATCGCCAGGCGGCGGCGGGGCGGGGGGAGGGACGAAATTGTAAAATCCCGCGGCCGCTGGGGCCTGGCAGGGGGAGGGGGGGACGGGAGAGGGCGTAAGGCGCGCGGACGCGTCTGAGCTTGGACGCGGAGGCACAAGGGAGCTGTGCGCGGACGGACGTGAGCCGAGGCACGCGTGGCGGCCCGGAGCCTCCGCCAGCGGGGAGACGGGGATTGGGCGTGGGGGAGGAGCGGGAGGAGCGTCGGTGTTGTGCACGAATGTGGTGGGAGACAGACATACAAAACATTGAAGGAGGCACTATGAGATATAACACATTATTCATAACACAGGTGCAAACAAAATTACTCACTTTTGGTTTCGAAAGGTCGTATTAAATCACATTGTAGACCCGAAATCCTTTTTTCTAACACAAAAGCATTTTTTTGTAATTTCAAAGTAATTTCGAGACAAACATACAAAACATTGAAGGAGGGTCTATGAGATATAAAAACTTATTCAAAGCACAGGTGCAAAAAAATCCTCACTTTTGGTTTTGAAAGGTGGTATTAAATCACATTATAGATCGGAAATCCTTTTCTAACACATAAGCATAGTTTGTAATTTCGAAATAAGGCTTACTAAACAAAACCTCATTGATGCAAGTTTCAAAGAGCTTATTCAGCATGAACGATACAAAACTAGAAACAATTTTAATGATGAAATATTTGAATACAAGCGGTGCCCATTGTAAGTACTTTGGTGACATACATACTTTAACAATTATATTTGCATTAAGTATACCATTCTGCTAACACTTTCTTTTGCCAGGAAAAGTTGCTTCCTAGATATTTTATTTCACCAAACGGTTAAAAAAATCGATCAATTTTCATAAACAAATGGAGTGGGTCTGGTGTATTTAGATGGGATGCATGATTTAGAAACTTGCTTGGTTCTTTTTATTCGCAAAACTTACGCTACAGAAAATCGTTTGGCAGAATGTTTCCTCCTCCACACACAAACTTTCTATATATTTAGGCACAGAAAGAAAAATTAAATAATATCCTTTTAAAGGTATCAAAACTTAATTGATAATGAACATAAATGTTCATAATATTTATGAACACTGGTACTAACAGAAGACTGAAGTATGACAAACCTGTATCCGTTAATTCTCTTACTTTGTGGCCATGACAGACAAAAATGACTTCTGCCCTCAACAGTTTGAATAAAAGACTCAATACTTTATGGATGCTCCTTCAAAAAGAGGTAAATCGAAAAATGTGTCTGTGATTTCACTATAACTGCCATTTTACAACATGAAATGCGCATTTAAAGGAAATAAACATAAATTCAAATGTTTTTACGATATGTGCGTGTCTGAAATAATCTCTGGGACGGCTGAACCAATTTCTATACAGTTTTCACCGGGAGATAATGTGTTATTCCCGAAAATCCTCAGTCTACCTTTATTCAAATTATTATTTTCTTTGTTATAAAAAGGATTCGTTGGTTTGTTTTTTCATAGGAATCAACAGTTTTATTTCGTACATTACATTTTGAACACGTGATCTTGAAACAGGATTATTTATTTTTGAGAGGTGAAAAGGGAGGATTTTTTTCTGTGTTATGAATTAGAATCTATACCTCATACCCCCTCCTTAAATGTTTTGTATGTCCGTCTCCCACCACATTCGTGCACAAACGTATTATTTATTTATTACCTCCTGTTCGGCATTATTGCCTTTCAGAGGTGTCACATTTAGAATAGTGGTGCTGTCCATCACAATGAACACACCTGGAAGTTACATAACAATTAGCCTGAGCATGTGCGAATGACTGACAATTTTTACACTGCACAGGTGAATTACGTTTAATCGTAGGTTGACCTTGAATAACACGTCACAACTTTGTTTATAGATAGATTTTGTTTCTTCCGTCTCTGATTAGTCCATAGAGCATGTTTGTATTGGTTGTATTTGTTCATTATATAACATACATCTTTAATGTCTAGGAATTGTGCTTTTATTTTTTTTAAGAGATTCTGGTATTCTCTTATGCTTATGGCTCTTTTGGAGATTATTCTTTCGTAAACATTTTGTATCTACTTGACACTGGAACATTATATATATCACAATAATTATTTTGGCCGAACAAAACTCTACCGAAAGCGTGCCTTTGTCTTTTGACAGAGTTTTGTTTCGTCATATTTGATTATCCACTTCCTTTTTTTTAAATTATTTATTTTAGATCGCTTTAAAAATATCTAAGGTCATAAGCGATCACTATTGGTTTACACGGGAGTTACATTTTATAAATTAGAATAACCAGAAATATTAAGCACAATAAATTTTATGCAAGCTTGCACCCTAGAGTGCAAGGAGATAATCCGTCATGTGTAGAACTAAAATAGTTATGAGGCGTATTACTATGCTTAATATTGAAGAGTTCCGTAGTTGAATTAATCGTTTTTTCAAATCGTATAGTCATATGGTGTCTCGCCAGAAAGAAGGAGGTGGTGACTCGGTAAGAAAGATGTCAATGATATATCATGTTATAAATGAATTATGCATTAAACAACCTATACAATTGTTTAAAGCTGCTCGACAACATCTGGATTCGGTAATTTATTAATTATATGTTTTGTAAAAACAATGAGAACTATTTTTGCATGTTAAAACAGTACCAGGGCCTCCAAAAAAGGGTTTGACGTAATATTATTAATAAAACTTGCCAAGCAACACCCCATCAAATATCCATAGTTGAGGTGTAGAAGATGAGTATTTTTACGCAACCTTCAGCAATTCCCCATCAAGAAGGTATGGAGAATGTTAAAACGAAAGATGTGTGTCATTTGAGGACAATACTTCAATTACAAGAATATTTGCTACAGATGGTGGCAAGCAATATCATTGCACCTTCCTTCTTTCTAAATGTCTTGAAATTATCAATAGGGAAACTGTAACACATATAAATGTTGTGAATAATTATGTTACTTATGTTTTATATTATAACTTATGTTTAATTTGGTTGCTTTTTTTAGTTTCTCGTGTACTTTAGAGATAGGATTGTAAAGAAATCAATGTCAACATTTTAACGGAAACACGTGTTTAGGGGATATTGGATTCTGAATGAGGTTTTCCTTTTCTTCTAAAAAACTTACCTGTCCGTCCATCTGCGGACAACACTAGCGCATAAACCACTCATAGAATTTTATCCAAAATGTATCTTCCTTGATCTATTTAGCTGCAGTGAAGACTACGCAAGTTAAAACGTACCTTTTAAGTTTTAGTGGTACTTCACATGAAGCCCCTAGAACATATAAAAATGTTTTAAAAAGTTGCTCCAATTTTTGTCTCAGAGCAAAGTGCTTTTGTAAGTTAGGAAGTGTTTCTTTTGTTGAAACCTCAGAACTTTCAAAAATTGAGAAAACTTCGAAAATTACAGATTTGAATCTCTGGCGCTTCTTTTGCCAAAGAGAGGTTATCAAGAGATGACAGAACAATAAGTAGAGTACATGTTGCATTAATATAATAGTATGTAAGTTTATCAAATAACACGAGAAAGTATGTGATGTTGAGGAGCCAATATATTTAGTCAGTTTTCTGATAGCGATTCTTTTTAGATGTTTTTTGTCTTTGACATTAGTTGCAGAAATGAAGGAACATTTTCCTACGCGCATTCACTCAGAGTCAAACTTTCATTTTTGGTAGATTATCTTACTGACAAGCTTCATTGGCACTAACAATGTTTGTTTTAATTTTTCCCTTGTTGTTGAATGAATAGAATGATCTCAATGACATCCTTCATCAATATATCACTTTTGATTTCAAAATGTCATCAATCATCATCATTAATCTATCAAGTTTTTCAAATTAAAGTCCTGTTAGTTTCAGTGGCTTCTTTTGGTAAATAATTACTTACACTATACATTGTCAGACAGCAAGAATACATGAAAATTTATCTCTCACGAGTGTCAGAAAACTGAAGTGAATTTGTGAAAAGCAATACAAAATGTAGTATTTTTGAAATAGAACTGTGTACGAAATCGAAATTGTTTTTGTGGACAACTTAATCTTCCAGCACACAAATATTTCAAGCAAGTACAATATGTAGGGCAATTCCTGAACCGTGTAATGGCTCTTAAAAGCGCTGCATAGACGTGGCTACGGGGTCAAAGGTTGCGCGCAGGGTCACCAGGGCAGTGCTGGTCCGAGAGCTGGGGCAGGAGGGGGCGTGGCGGGGAGGGGAGGTGAGGGGCGCTGGCCCGGCGCCCGCTCGCGCGTCGCCTCGCCTCACCTCACCTCGCCCCCCCCCCCCGGCGTTAACGACGTCTTTAACGCGGCGCCCAACCCCACGCGCCCCGCGCCACCCCGCCCCGCCCCGCCTCGCTCCGCCCCGCGCCGCCCCGCGCCGCGCCCCGCCCCGCGCCGCCCCGCCCCGCCTCACCCCGCCCCGCCCCGCCTCGCCCCGCCTCGGCCCGCCCGCCCCGCGCCGAGCCGCTTCTTTCCCCCCACGCACTTCTCTCGTTGCTGGAGAAATTTTAATGGCCGTTGACAGGGAGCGGTAGCTCAGTGCATCAACTGATGTCACTGCAGCACCTCTGACCGGGTCTTTGATTCGTCAGGATTTTCGACACTAGCGTTTCAGCTAGATCGAGTTCAGTTGCTGTCTGGAGGAGAATTCTAGCGGCCGACTGCTCTGATGGGTAGTTTTCCGTAGTTACTTCGATCGACACCAGGCGAATGCCGGAGTAGTACCCTAACAAACGGGCCTCGGATCGCGCGCGATCTTTCCTTCCTCTTCCTTGTCCTATCCTCTCCCCTTACACAGACCCTTACACTAACATGAACTACACTACCACATATTCCGAGAGACCGGTTGGGAGCTTTGAGCTTGTCCCGGCTGGGGCGGTGCCCTGCTCGTGGGAGAGTCTTGGTTAGGGGAAACCCCGCTAGCCGACGGTAGGTCGGCGCCGGATCTCGCCATCCAGCGGAGGAAGACCACCGCCATCTACCGAGAAAAAACATGCACTACACTAACGGGACTAATGACGAAAGCAGTTGACGCGCCCGGAAACACGAAAAAACCAAACGAAACAAAACCTCGACCATTTCCTCTCCATCTCTCTTAATCCTCCTCCTTTTCCCTTTGTCGCTTTCTCTGCTTCCCCTCGCATCTTGCCTCTCAGTTGCTCAAAGCGAGTGCCGGTGCAAATCGGCCGACTCACTTTCCTAGTCCTCAGGGGTGGGAAAGATGGTCGGCATGAGCATCGCCAAGCGCACTGTCCTTCAGGCGCCACTACAGGCCGTTGGCTGAAGCGGAGGCCGAAGTGCGATTGGCGCCAGCGTCAATTGCCGTGCAAATGGCTTCTCAAAGGAGGCCTGCGACACGTGACACGAAGACGGATGGCGTCAGGAATACGAGGACCCTTGATTGGGCTCACAACGTGGTATTCACTCCTTTGCGTATTCTTGAGTTCAGAGAGGAGTTGAAGGAGCGTATACTACAAGGTGACAAGCGAGATATTTTTTACTTCTCGCTGAGTCAAGTGCCACAAAGTTCAGACTGCTATATGAAGGTAAGAGAGAGATACAATTGTATCTAGGAAATCATGACACAACATAAGTAATCAATGTACTCTTCAATATTGTAATACACACCTTTCAATACCAGAGGTATGAAGACAAGTTTTTGTGGTTTACTTAAAATATTAATAAACTTTTTTTCTCAGTAACAAATTCCATTCATTTATAATAGCCCATCGATGCACTTAAGGGTTCTCGAAGACTCTCTGACGTCTATTCACGGTTATAATTCTATTGCTTTTTGTATTCTTATCCATGTTGTCCTTCGTCAAGGAGTAATACTTCCTGCCGCGACAACATGGAAACTATAATTTGAATAACTGTATTTCCCACTGAATTCTAGAAGACGTACACAGATAATGAAGTTACATTTATGTTCAGAAGCAAAACAAGGGGCCATCTCAGCATTTGCTCAATGGATCAGGGAAACTGGACGAAAACCCTGATCGAGACGGGGGTCGTTGACCCAGAAGCTGCGATACAATACTTGTTACATATTATTTAGAATTATACAGTCCAATGGTAAACAATACATTAAATATCACTGTTAAAATTAATGTTACTTTTCTTGTGATGCTCAGTATAGTCTCTGATCGTATAGAAACAGTTCTGCATTTTCTGAAAATATATTCCCGCCCTTAAGCAAGTCATTTTTTACTAAAACCACTGATTTGAAAATCAACAGACAAGGAAATGGTAAAATTCCTAGATTAATGAAGAGAGGCTTACAAGAATCACGTGGGTGGGATTTGGTTATTATTCGTACAATTCGTTTTTGTAATCTACAAGTCTGGGAACTATAAGATGTACTTCCCCAGAATATTATGCCATATCTCAGGTGGGAATGAACATTCGCGAAATATAGACAACGAGGAGTATGAAGACTGACTGAATTTGAAAGAATTCTGAATGCGTAGCATAATGGACTTAATTTTGTGTTCAACTCATTTAAATGGACGTTCCATTTCAGGTTTGACTGAATTGAGAGACCTAAAAATTGTGTTGCCTTAACATCAATCAATGGTACACCGTTCATTTTCAATGGTTCTAAATACGGCGTAAAGATATTATGTTTATTGCGGAGAATAAGTTTGCAATGTTTGGTAGCATTTACTGTGGCAGGCTATAGAACAAGCCCTAGGCGAAAGATTTAGCAGCAAAGATAGTGAGAACTGACCCAACGCTTGACGAACGGAAAATATAACATTACTGTGGATAATTTTTTCACGTTCATACTCGCAGAGAACTCACATCGCTAAGAACTTTACGTCAAAATTCGAAAGTAATTCCAAATGAACTGAAAACCAGTAACAGTCAAACTTTTTCAATGTATGAACTCATTCCAATAATTTAACTTTGTTGTCGTCCAAAACAAAAGGAAAAGTAATTAACATTCTTATTTCTATGCTTCACGAACAGGAATTTAGTGACCTTGAAAACATGAAACCACAAATGATCTTACTATATACTAAAGCAAAGGAGTGGATATGATAGATAAGATAGTTGATGACAGTATATCAAGACGTCAAACACGCTGATGGCCAATGCCGCTCGTGTACAGTTTAATAGATATTGCATCATTTAATAAATACAATTTCTACACTAAGATGCACAAAAACTGCAATGAAATTAACAATGAGAGGTCGAATTTTTTAAAAAAATTAAAAACTTGCAAAACGAAATACGATATCAACGATTAAAAATCCCATAAAATCTCCAAAATACAATAACACAAAATTGAACTGCCTAAATGTTGTCGGACTCCACAAAACTGTAACTGAAGGAGACGGCGATAAAACATCCATGCAATCCGAAAAAAGCTATTATTTTTTTAAATTAAATGGTATTATAAATATGAAGAAAAATTTTCGATTATTATTATGTATAATTTCCCGTTATTATTTATGTTCGCAAAAAATGATCAGAATAAGTAAGAATGTTTGTACAAAATGTGTAAGAAATATTTGAGGAGAAAGATCTAACAAATTTATTTGCAATCATTTCAAATAAAATTACACCATAATCCATGTGTTTCAGTTGTATGTTACACAAAGAAATATTCTTCTTCGGTGTATCGACAGGTTAATAATAAATCAATAAACAATTCCAGTTATGTTAATATTACTTATTTTAAAATTATGCATTTTTTAAATTTATTTTTTAATATAAAGGAGCATCAACAACAAGGTTATTAGTGACTGCAAATATACATGAACAATTCGGGAGTAAAATTACATAGTAAACATCCAATTTAAACAAGTATTAAACAGTAATATACAATTGACAGTCAGACATATATCATTATACACTTCCAATAATTTTAATATTTTTTCCTGAAAAAACACTGAAATATAAAATAGTTTCAAGATTGTCAGCCTGTAGCATTAATTGGCGTTCATGGATGTATTTTGTACTGACTGAATGATATGGACATTTAACAGTTGTTCTTTGCATGAGTCACATATTTCATTCATGATTTCTTCTAGCTCTTGCTCTTTTTAGAGATCATTTTCTACGGCGATTACCGAAGATCTTTGGATAACGTAATTGCAACATGGTCTGCCAAAGAGTGAAATAAAGACAAAGAAAGACGTTTTTATATTACAGAATCAAAACTAAATGTCAAGGTTTTCGACATTTAATGTTATTTTGCTACTTTATAGCTGATTCTAATTTTTCGTTTTTTTTTATTCAAACTTAAAATTATTTTGAATTTTAAAAACAAATTCACTTCTTTCCATAGCACATCATACGCAGTTTTAACTGTTTTTTGACGTAAAATAAAAAAATAAACGGAAGAATATACATCTATACAGCATGATGTAATAACATTTTGTAAACATAACTTAAAACTTATATACTTCACCAATACGGAATACATAGAAACCTTTAAATAATATGAAATTAAGGAATATAAATGAAAAACAACTAAGGAAATAAGCTATTTTAGATAAAGTCAAAGAGTCAACCTATTATGATCCAAATGGATATCTAAAACTTCTCAATTACTTTTTAGATAAATTAATTCAACAACGTCACAAATAGATTTCACATTTGAATAATCATTGAGAAATTCTGATTAATTTTTCAGCAACTTCTATGTTTTTAACGAACTTAAAGATGTAGTTCACTTGAAAATGGCGTCTGACACAGAAATGTGGTGAATGCATTATGAACGGCGTGTCTTCAGTGTTTTCACGTTACATGCCACAATTCTTGCTTACTGAATTCTTGAGATCTGATTTATCATTGCATTTAAAATTCTCAAAGTAATGCCTAGCCCGATGAACTCTCACAATATACTTTTTCTACCCTCACTGTATAACGCTGTCATTTGTTGGCTGCAAACCAGTTGCATAAAGATACTCATTACGATACAGATTTCATTATGATATAGGTTCTTGAAGTCTACAAACCAAGTATTGACACTTCATTAATCATTGAGAATCGTTCTAGCAAATGTTTCGTTGTACCCTAACAAACGGGCCACGGACCGCGCGCGATCTGTCCTTCCTCTTCCTTGTCCTATCCTCTCCTCTTACACTAACATGCACGACACTACCACATATTCCGGGAGACCGGTCGGGAGCTTAGAGCTTGTCCCGGCTGGGACGGTGCCCCGCTGGTGGGAGAGTCCTGGTTAGGGGGAAACCTCATTAGCCGATGGTAGGTCGGCGCCGGATCTCGCCATCCAGCGGGGGAAGATCACCGCCATCGCTCGAGAAAAAACAGGCACTACACTAACGGGACTAATGAACAAAGCAGATGACGTACCCGGAAACACGAAAAATCAATCAATCCTTCAGTGGCCGGCCTGTCGCCTCCCCCTCCCTCTGCCGATCGTCATCCTCGCAGCAGCAGCCAGCGCAACCCTTATTCTCTCCACCGCGCCCGCGGCCCCCTCCCTCTTCCGCTGGCGGAGGAGGGTGGGGGCGTCCGTCGAACGGAAACCGCTCAACGGACTTCGATGAAGTTCGATTCCGGGCGCGTTCGCCGCGCGTATCGACCTGGCGCGACTTCGCAGCGCTGCGGAGGGCGAGGCGGAAGACGCGGCGAGGAAGCGGCGGAGCAGGCCACGCGAGGAGGGCGAGAGCGCTGCGGTCGACATTTCAGAAAACAAGCGAAGGCGATGAGGCGACGCGACTCGGCGCGGCGCGACGCGGCAGCGGTGTGGCGGGGGCGGGGAGGTGAGGGGGGTCGGGCGCAGTGTGGCGGGACGGGAAGGAAAAGGGCGGGGAGGGGATGGGTCTTGGCGGGGATGGGTGCGGCGGGGCTGGGCGTGGGGGCTGGGACGTGGGGAGGAGGGCAGGGAGGGAGGGGGCGGGAGGGGAGCGTGGGGGAGGGCGGGGGGCGGGGCGGGGCTGACAGCTTTTCTGCGCTGATTCGCGAACGTGTGGAGACCTCGTTGCTTCCTCCTGGCGCGTGCATCGCTGCGTTACAATTTGACATTTGGCATTTGCGGATTACACAATGATCTAACCGTTAACTGTATTCTACGATTTTTACATAGCTGCCTGTGACATTACATCAGATGACATCCAATCGGGATCTTACACGTCACTGCAGTGACGTCACTATGGTTGCGTCAACCTTCCGATTGGATGACTCCGTAATAGCTGATTTACTTCAAACGAACCTCTGTAAAAATCGCAGTATACGATATGTTGTAGTTAAACCTGTAGCTGAAGACGTGCATCTGGAGATCAAAATGTTTCAGAGTGCTTTAGATGACTACTTTCACAATAATGAAGAGATCAAATACGAGTATTTTCGTAACTTCTTTTAAATGAAACTGTTTGAATTGTTTCTTATGCCTCAAACACTTGAGTTAAAAAAGCAAACATTGTTAATAATACTATGTAGTGACGTTTTGTGATTGTTCACATAAAAGGAAACGTGAGCGAGTGATATATTGCCCCTAAGCTGTCGCAGGGGCGTAACTCAAACGAGATTCGTTTTCTGGAGAACGATAAACTTTCGGAAGACTCTTATGTCAACACGAATACACCCGTGAAAGCGCTCCAAAAAACTGTCTCGCCGTAGCTTTCAAGGTTGTTGAGCAAATTAGCTGTAAGCAATTCTGAAACGTAATAGTAAGGAAGAATATGGAATTAAAATAGAAAAATAATGTTGAGATTAAAAAAAGCCGCTTGTTTTATTAACTAAAAGATAAGAGTACGTTAAACGATTCCACATGACATAGATAGATAGATAGATAGATAGATAGATAGATAGATAGATAGATAGATAGAAAGAAATTTATTCTTCAATTGGGCAGATGATACCTGGTGGCAGAATGATATACATAGTAGTACGAAAACATATAATGCACATGTGCTTGCGCAAAGGCAGCAAAATAAAGAAGGCAGTGGAAGGTGCGCGTCGCATCGTCCATCTCGCGAGAAGGTTGTTCGCGTCCGCGGCTGGGCGCGCCACCGTCGGCGCGTCCGCGCATTAAAGATTCCGAGGCAATCGCCCAGCGCCCGCACGCTATTCTTAGGCGGCGCCTCAATTTCCCGCTCTTCGGACGCTGCAGCAGCCGCCTTATTTACTGCTGCGCCCGCCGCTCCACTGCCCTCGCCGCCCGACCCACTGCGGACAGGGATGGACCCAAGGGGTGGGACCGGAGGGGTAGCTCAGTGCATCAACCGATGTCACTGTAGCGCCTCTGACCGGGAGCTCCTAGGTTACACTCCCCATGGCGGCAAGATTTTCCACACTAGGTTTTCAGCTAGGTCGAATTTACTCACTGTCTGGAGGAGAATTCTAGAGGCCGGCTGCTGATCGGTAGTTTTCTGAGGTTTCTCCGATTAACACCAGGTGAATGCCGGAGCAGTACCCTACCAAACGAGTCACGGACCGCGCGCGATATTTCCTTCCTCTTCCCTGTCTTCTCCTCTCCTCTTACACACACACTTACACTAGCATGCACTACACTATCACATATTCCGGAAGACCGGTCGGGAGCTCAGAGCTTGTCCCGGCTGAGGCGGTGCCCCGCTGGTGGGAGAGTCCTGGTTACTGGGAAACCCTGCTAGCCGACGGTAGGTCGGTCCCGGATCTCGTCATCCAGCGGGGGCAATCTCACTTACGCGACTAATGACCTAAGCTGTTGACCGGAATTACTAACCAACCAACCAACCAACCCTCGGTGTCGGTGCTCTTGGGAATCACATCTCTCGCCCCACCAATACAACCATTTTTGTCATTTTACTTAACTTATTCAAAACATTTACTATGTATTGATAGTATCACATCAAAAGTAGTATTCCCGTTATGAAATCATTTTTTTAATTTCAATTTGTAATGTTTCAAAACTATTTAGGTGGCGGGGAAGCTGAAAATACTCCCTCATTCTGAAATGCTTTCTGGAAACGTCATTTTTTCTACCTCCCCGTTATTCTTGTTTAACCGTCACTTCTTCTGACAATACCATTATGACATAATGGCTAAGGAATGATGTCTTATTAATACCTTTCATAAGAAACTATTGGCACAAGCACAGTAAGCGTATGAATGCTGGATTGGAAAATATTCATCACATAGGTACGAAAAGATTTAAGGGGAAAACAGAAGTTCGCAGATTATATTGTAGAATATTTGTATTATCAGGCGTGCACGGAACCCGCAGAACAAATTTCTCAGCAGCACACTTACCATTACGTATAATTCGGAAACGTTCTTTTGTTTCACAGCCGCCATCATAAGTCGAAAGTCAGACGTGATTTTCCACAACATTCTCATGAGCTGTATTGGTGCCACTATAATTTTTCTACCTTTCTCTTCTTCCTTTCCGTTCCTTTTTAACCTTTTAATTCCTTCCGAATCTGCGACAATTCTTCAATCTCCTAACTCCCAACTTTTATTTCGTTTCCATTCCTTCGATCCCTTATATATTAATTTTCTTTTCCCTTTACGACACCTTCGATATCTTTACAGCGTCTCCATATTGTTATCTTACCAACCACTATTTTCCCTATCTACACTGTTTCTATATGATTGCCATCGCCTCATAGAATTTTCCTCCTATCATAGTTCGCTGCTTTTAACTGCCGCATTTGCTGTTCAACCAATCGTTCCTGCAGGGGCGAACCCAGCCGATCATTTGTGTTTGTGTGTGTGGAGAGATATCATACATTTTCTAAAGTAATAAACATTTTTGTTATTAAATTTAAATTGTTTGTGTAATGTGTGTACATGATACCATGCAATATTATTATTTTGGAACAATTACATTATTATAACATAAATATTTAGATCAATTTTGACCCATAAAAGGAGATAACTCTAGGCCTTTTGTTTTCTTTGGGGGCTGGAGTCGACACTGCAATCCTGTCAGTTACACCCCTTCCACCTCTGACTTCATCTCCACATCCAACAACTCATTTCATTTTCAAATTCCTCTCCTTTATTCGATCTAACCCTTCGCCCACTTCTCTGCTTCCCGTTCCCCTTTCTACCACCCTCTGCTGTCATATTAAATTCTGCTTCTATCTGCTTTGCCATCTCCTCCTGCCAACTTAACCCTCCCCGGTTTGCCATCGTCTCAATTTCTCTCCAAAATAACCTCTCCTGTTACCTACTCATCTCCCACCTATGTCGCAATCTCTTCAACCAATCGCTCTCGTCAGTTGTTCCTTTTCTGACTCCAACGTCTTTTCCACATTCACCGTGTCAGGAATTCCGCTTCTAACTGCCTCTCCATGCACACACACAACCGCCCCTCTCATCCTCGCACGTTTTACCTCTGTTGACGTCTCCCCAAGCAAGCGTTACTCTCCGCTGCCAACTTCTTCACCAAGCGCTCACGCTCGCCCGCCCCCGCCCCCCGCCCCCCGCCCCCCGCCCCCCGCCCGCGCCTGCCGCCCGCGCCTGCCGCCATCCACCCGCGCCTGTCGCCATCCGCATTGCCATCTTCTCCACCAAGCGCGCGCCCGCCCGCCCGCCCGCCCGCCCGCCCGCCCGCCCGCCCGCCCGCCCGCCCCCCCGCCCGCCCGCCCGCCCGCCCGCCCGCCCGCCCGCCCGCGCCTGCCGCCATCTGCACTGCCATCTCCTGCATCTAGCGCCCCCGCCCGTCCGCGCCTGCCTCCGCGTGCCCGCGGGCGAAGGTGTTTATGATGCGGATAACTCGTGCGTCGGCGAGCGCGGGCGCCCCGGTGATGTGCGACGCCGTAAACGTCGCGAGGCGCGCGCGGCGGCGCGGACACGAAACAGCGCCGGGCGGGCGGCGCGGGCGGCGCGGGGGAAGGGAGGGCGTATCGCTGTAAAATTCACAATCGGCCGCTGAGCGCGGATTCGTCTCCGCCCGCGCCTTGGCTGATGAGTTCCAGCCGCCCGCCTCCGCCACCGCCCGCCGTGGAGGCGTCGCTGGTGGCGGGCGATGCAATGGAGGTATTAGCGGCTGACTCTCGCGGAAGCACTATGCCGGCCGGCTTTTAAAATCGGGCTAGGTAATGAACGTTGAGGTGAAATATTAAATTGAGTCATGTTTTTCGTGTTTCCGGGCGCGTTAACTGCTTTGATAATTAGTCCCATTAGTGTAGTGAATGTTTTTTTCTCGGGTGATGGCGGTGATTTTCCCCTCGCTGCATGGCGAAATCCGGCACCGACCTACCGTCGGCGAGCGGGGTTTCCCTTTCAACCAGGTATCTCCCACCAGCGGGGCACCGCCCCAGCCGGGCCAAGCTCTAAGCTCCCGACCGACCTCCCGAATATGTGGTAGTGTAGTGAATGTTAGTGTAAGTGTGTGTGTAAGGGGAGAGGAAAGGACAAGGAAGAGCAAGGACAGATCGCGCGCGGTCCGTAGCCCGTTTGGTAGGGTACAGCTCCGGCATTCGCCTGGTGTTGATCGGAGAAACCACGGAAAACTACCGATCAGAGCAGCCGGCCTTTAGAATTCCCCTCCAGACAGCGACTGAATTGAACTTAGCTGAAAAGTTAGTGTCGAAAATCCTGCCGCCGTGGGAAGTGTAACCTCCCGGTCAGAGGCGCTGCAGTGGCATCAGTTGATGCACTGAGCCACCGCTCCCGGTTTGATTGATTAGAGATCCCGGACGCGTCAACTGCTAAGGTCATTAGGCCCGTACGTGTACTTCATGTTTTTTCCTTGGAAGGGGGCGGTTATCGCCTCCATGGTGAGTTTCGGCGCTGACGTATCACCTGCCAGCGGGGTTTTCCCCAACCACCAGCGGGGAACCGCCCCAGCCGGGCCAAGCTCTAAGCTCCCGACCTCTCTCCTGGGATGTGTGACAGTGTAGGACATGTAAATGTAAGTGCATGTACGGGAAGGGTGAGGATACGGCAAGGAAGATGGAAGAAATATCGCGTTTAGTTCGTGGCCATTTGTCAGCTTTCTGCTCCAGATGAAACCACGGAGAGCTACTGATCAGCGCAGCTGGCTGCTAGAATTCTTCTCGAGAGAGCGACACATCTCGTCCTAGCTATCCAACCAATGTCAAAAATTCTGCTAGCGTCGAACCTAGGACCTCTCTGTCAAAGACATTGTAGAGAAATCAGTTGGTGCCACCTCTCCCGCTGAAATATGAAAGGTAATCGTGATTTCTCCGATCAATACCAGGCGATGCAAGACAAGTGCCATGACAATCGAACCACAGATAGTGCGCCATCATTCTTTGTCATCCTTGTCCCCCTCCACTTAAATATGCACATGCTTGCGTATGCAGTAAACTCCTACACTGTCGAGAGACCAGCAGCGAGGTTGAAGTCTGTCCCGGCTAGAGAAACCTGGAGAAGAGAAGCCCCCAACTCACATTCCATCGGGAAAGGAAAACCGCTACCACTGGCGCCACCACAACAGGGATTGATCATGCCCTGTTCTTACCGATTTAATGACCATAACAGTTGACGCTCCCCGAAACACAAAATGATCAACCAACTGAACTGATAAGGCATGGGAAAAGACCGCGGGGAGAAGTTATTCTGGATCTGGGGGAAAGATGCAAGACAGCGATCACGAACTGCGGATAGCAAGTGACATGTGTATGAGAATGGTATTATTGTTATGGTGTAAGGAGTTTTGGAATGCAGGGCGCTGGGTGGAGATGGGGACGGCTGGTATTAAAGAGTTGAAGGGATTTCGGGGAGGATGCGAATGACGAAACATAAAAAAAAGGGCGGAAGGGGGGAAAACGGGTTATTGGCGGGGTCGGTGACATGAGGGGAAGACATAAATGTCGAGTTGTAAGCGGCTGCGGTATCTCACAGTCATGGAAGTCCACAGCCTTCGGAAGCCCCCTGGCTGCCCCGGGACAATTAGACGGCGGTAATAGTTGAAATTAGTTGCGCTAAAACAGCATGTACTTTATCAGCCGCATTTTTACGCAAAAGTTCGCGAAAAGTACTCCAATTTTCCAAAAAATTTCTCATGACCTTATTGCAAAATGTATCTTTAAGGAACAGATTTCATAAAGGGAAAAGTCTGTCTTTATTATTTTACTTGTAGGAAGAGCTGAAAAAATTTGAACTTTTTCAATTTTAGAAACATCCGGGTTTTCAACAAACGTGAGACCTGCAACATTCTCTTAAACGTCCTTTACACTATCAAATAACAAAGTTTAAGCAAAAATGTAGCAATTTATTATGGGGGGTATTAGGGCTTGGGGGCATGGGGGCGGAGGGGCGTGGGGGCGGAGGGGCGTGGAGGCGGAGGGCGTGGGGGCGGAGGGGCGTGGGGGCGGAGGGGCGTGGGGGCGGAGGGGCGTGGGGGCGGAGGGGCGTGGGGGCGGAGGGCGTGGGGCGGAGGGCGTGGAGGCGGAGGGCGTGGGGCGAGAGGGCGTGGGGCGGAGGGCGTGGGGGCGGAGGGCGTGGGGGGGGGCGTGGGGGCGGAGGGGCGTGGGGGCGTGGGGGCGTGGGGGCGTGGGGGCGTGGGGGCGTGGGGGCGTGGGGGCGTGGGGGCGTGGGGGCGTGGGGCGGCATGCGCGAGCGATGCTGAGAGACGCCGGAAACGACGGATTCCGCTGGCGCAGCGAAGATGGGCGCAATAAAGCGACAGGAATGAGCGTGTGTTTGGGGGATGTTCTATTAAAAACACCAGTCGGTTCGCGGAGCTGGGAATGTGGCTGTTTGGAATGTCCGTTTGTGTGTCTTTACAAAACTCCCCAGAAACTATGCGAGAAGACGCTTTTGTTAGATTGCATGTCACTTGGGATATTTATGTCGATAATAGTGCGATTCTTCGAATGACTTGTTTGTCAGAAGAGAGAGAGGGAGACCTTTTGTTTTATTGAAGGCATTATACAACCTCAGAATTCCTGCACAAAGACATTACAGATACTTTCTAAGTTTCCAAAAACGTTGCAGACTGAAAATAATTTCTGGCATCTTTCTGAAGTGAAATAGCAAAAAATACCTTAAGTAACAGATATTGCCCTTATGCAACTATTTTCTGACAAATGAGATGTAATTATCTTTCAAAGCAAAGTCTCCTTTTCATGTCATCCTTCGAAAATTAATCGATAAACGTACTCTTATTGTGCAATATCGCTGGTTCACGATCACTGCAAGCCTCCTAGGATGCACAGAAAAAGGTAAATCTAAATACAATAAACTCTTGTTGCAATTAATTAGGACTAGCAAAAATTTCGTGTTTGAAAAATATTTAAATGGAAATATTAAAGCTCAATTTCGGATGCTTGGTAATATGAGATAGTTAGTAAAATCGTATATTTTTTTATTCTAAACCTTAAAATATTGTAAAAAAATGAAATAAATGGAAAATATTGTGTCATTTTTATACAAGTTAATCGGGATGTGTGAAAATACTACTTTCGTATTGCTTCCATTTAAATAGCAATAAATTGTCAAGCTTATTTATGTCTTTAATAGGTAATTTTTGAATATATCTAATACAACAGTTACATTTTAATTCACACAAAATATACTATAATATTAAAACGTTGCATAGAGTTCACAATTAACTATATTAACAATCTCCATTATTTTAGAAGAGTAGTGGAAACAAGAGTTCATCTACCACATTCAACAAAATTCTTCACAATTGTGAAAACAGCCTAAAATTACTTTTGTTTACCTATCAAAAAACGAGTAAAAGTGCTTCAATTCACAACTGAAAACAAGCAAGTCAGTAACGGGCTCAAATTAAAAAAAGAAATCTTTACTCACGACGCTTCTAATGTCAAATGTTTACGAAAACTTTCACTATAGTTTTATATTCTCATATACATTCGTACAAACTGTTTGTTGCTAAAATATCTGTATGTAGCACCAAACCTCTCAAATACACACAATAATATACTATACAATCTCCTATTTTTAAGTAAAGAGCTCGTTAAGGCAAAAAAAGCAACTTGAAATTCTTAGTAAACGTAAATAGAGATCTGCGATAGCAAAAATATTGCGGAACAAAACCTTCCTTCCAATCCATCCAAAAAAAAATTCCATCCAAATTACCTTCATATGGAATCCGTGGTAATGCTCTATATTTGGTTATGTTCGTACCTTAAACAACAATCTCAGAGAGTAGAAATACCTTACTGGAATGATTGAACATTACGTACGCACCTTTTCGACTCTTTGCCCATTGCACGTGGAGTTCCTCAAGGATCGATTTTAGCCCTATTCTGTTCCTACTTTACGTAAACGATATGCCCTCGACGATTCGAAACGTTAGAACGGTTATCTTTGCAGATGATACGAACATCCTTTGCAATAAAGAAACCGTAAATAGTACAATATCATATGTTTCAAATTGGTTCCGAAATAACAAATTAATAATGTTGTTAAGAACTGTTTTAATGCAGTTTTCCATTTCAAATAAACAATTCTGTGCTCCATTGAAAATGAACGGTGTACCATTGACTGATGTTAAGGCAACAAAATTTTTAGGTCTATCAATTCAGTCAAACCTTAAATGGAACGTCCATTTAAATGAATTGAACACAAAATTAAGTTAATTATGCTACGCGTTCAGAATTCTTGCAAATTCAGTCAACCTTCATACTGCTCGTTGTGTATATTTCGCGAATGTTCATTCCCGCCTTAAATATGGCATAATACTCTGGGGAAATACATCTTATAGCTCTCAGACTTTTAGATTACAAAAACCAATTGTTCCAATAATAACCATATCCCACCCACGTGATTCTTGCAAGCCTCTCTTCATTAATCTAGGAAGTTTACCATTGCCTTGTCTGTTTATTTACGAATCAGTGGTTTTTGTAAAAAATGACTTGCTTAAGGGCGGGAATATATTTTCAGAAAATGCCGAGTCTATTACTATAACACTCGACGTAGAAACCATATTCATCAGGTGATAGTATCAACAGCTCATTACAAAAAGTTCACATACAATACATGTACATTATTTTACAACACTTTGCCAGATGATATTAAACGATTAAATTCGATTGAAAACTTTAAATCCCAAGTGAAATCGTTTCTGCTGCATAACTGTTTCTATACAATTAGAGACTATACTGAGCATCACAAGAAAAGTAATATTAATTTTAACATTATACATAATGCATTATTTAACATGTCAATTGTATAAATGTGTATACACAACCTGTAACAAGTATTATATTGCAGCCTCCGGGTCAATGACCCCTATCTCGATCAGGTTTTTCCTCCATTGATCAAAATCAAAATCAGGTTTCCCTGATCCATTGAGCAAAAGCTGAGATGGCCCCTTTTTTTTGCTTCTGGACATAAATGTAACTTCATCATCTGTGCACGTCTTCTAGAATTCAGTAGGAAATACAATTATTCAATTTATTGTTTCCATGTTGTCGCAGCAGGAAGTATTATTCCGATGGACAACATGGATAAGAGCCAAAATGTATTGCCTTTTTATCCATGAAAATAGATTTTATTACATGGGACTTTTTTCCTCCAAATTTAAGTAGTATATGACTTAGTGTAGGGATCACAGAATTTTGGAAATGTGCACACAATTCACTTTTTCCAATAGCACGTCATACGCAGCTTTTTACTGCTTTTTTGACGTAAAATAAAATAAAATGAAATAAAATACTACGCAGAATGGTTTTCCAACAATTATCACTCACAAGAAGAACAAACACCCTTCTCTCCTAACACTGCAACCAAACACAACTAGTAGGGCTACACCATCACACACTTTCTCTTATTGCTTCTAATTGCTCCGCTGTTAAATGGGGTGAGAACTATGCAGTTTTGAGTATTTATAAAAAGAGAAATCCGGGTATATAGAGAAAAAATGTTTTCATTTTCGAAGTTGGTATTACACACCATTTTATATTATTTAAGTTTTGAAAATAATATACGGAAGATGGCGGTCCTTAGCTGCAATGCACTGATGGAAACTATTTCTACCGCTATGTTCTGAACTGTTCGTAGACACGTATTGGGGTGTATTGCTCCTTTATTCAATAATTGTTTTCAATAATCCGCTCCTTTAGTTTCTGAATATTACACATCAGTAATATACGTAATATGATTCACACAGCACAGGGTGCATATTGTTTTTTAATTTGTGCGTCTATTGGAAATATATAAAATAAATACCCAATAAACTCAGAGAAAACGTAAGCTATGAACTATAATAGTGTAGAAAATATTAATTAAATAGTCATAATTTATTTTAAAAATTGGCAACTTACCACCACGTTGATATAAATGTCTTACGTCCATGCCCTGTTACTGTGCAAAACTCCCATTCGTCTCATAATTACATATGCATGTCCAATCTGGGAAGGAGCTGCACCTTCGGTATGTAAAACTCTCCAATTTTTCCCAACTAAAATCGTTCGCAGTGTTGTCAAAGCGCCTTGTACGTGTCAAACAAGCAACTCCACAAAGAGTTTGTTCTTCACATGATAGATATCAATCGCCAATCAAATAACTTTTTTTCTTTCCTTACCATCCTCCCTTGCATCTTCCATATTCAACCTAGGAATAACCTATAACCAACACCGAAGTCTCAAATCTAGATTCCCAAAGGATACATTTAAAACACCCTAAAGAGAAATACATGCTTTCACAAACTTATTTTCTGTAACTTTTTTCTTCTTATAATTGTCTTATTCTCCCATATTCTCGCAAAGAAAACTATTGATTATTGAGGTCCCCTGTGGAAGTATCCTCGCTCTCCTGTTTGTAACACTTAGTACTAAGTTTGCTATGTTGCAGTTCATATTCAATCTCGTAAAGCGCTTACTTCTTTTATAGGAAAGTAAAAAAAAAAAAAAACTACCACTGGGAGCGGTGGCTCAGTGCATCAACTGATGTCATTGCAGCGCCTCTGACCGGGAGGTCCTAGGTTCGAGTCTCGACGGCGGCAGGATTTTCGACACTACTTCAGCAAGGTCGAATTCAGTCGCTGTCTGGAGGAGAATCCTAGCGGCCGGCTCCTGTGATCGGAAGTTTTCCGTGTTTTTTCCGATCAACACCAGGCGAATGCCGGAGCAGAACCCTAACAAATGGGCCAAGGACCGCGCAAGATCTGTCCTTCCTCTTCCTTGTCCTATCCTCTTCCCTTACACTCACATGCACTACACTAGCTCAATACCGGGAGACCGATCGGTAGCTTAGAACTTGTCCCGGTTGGGGCGGTGCCCCGCTGGTGGGAGAGTCCTGGTTAGGAGGAAACCCCGCTAACCAGCGGTAGGTCGGGGCCGGATCTCGCCATCCGGCGGGGGAAGATCACCGCCATCTCCCGAGAAAAAAAACATGCACTACACTTACGGGACTAATGACCTAAGCTGTTGACGCGCCCGGAATCACCAACCAACCAAAAAAAAAAAAAAACGAATGCCGCTTCCGCCGTTAGTCGCCCGGCCGGCCACTGCGCGCGCGGCGGAGCCGTGCCGGGCCCCGCCCCCTGCGCCGGCGGCGCCGCAGTTTTTCAGCGCGGCGCTAATTGCGCGGGCGCGAGGGCGTTTCTTAAATCACGCGCCAAGCAGCCCCGGCGCACCGCCGCACCGCGCGCTTATTAAGATTTCCTTCTCGCCCGGGGCGGAGCGAGTGGCGACACCTACGGCAGTTAATCGCGACTCAAACTGGGCGCGCTCGTTTGATTCGTCACTTTGAAAAGCTCTATATTGTAAATTCTTATTTTGGAAGTTAATATTTTGCATCCAGATTTAAAAAGTTGAAAAATATAATTTACGAATTGAAGTATTTTGTAATTCGTTATATCTCACTTAATAAATATTTACAGGATAATAGCCAAAAGATTCATTCAATGTGGACATCATTTTAGACAAAAAACGTGTCTAATTTTATTTTGTAATCTCGGAGGCGGTCAATAATTAAAATATAATTCTTTTTGCATTTATTCAGAGTTAACATTAACAAATATTAAAATGTTTTGATTTTATTAGAATTTTTTGGAAATATATTAGACTATATATTCTATTTTTGACTGCTATATTTTAGTACGTCTTGATGACTTTGATATAATTTGCAAAATATTAAACCCTGCGATAGAACGCCACGAAGAATTTTCTTCAACGTAGAGGAGCAAACACGTTTGCTAGAAGAAGAAACGATACGTTCATTTCGTACTCAGGAAGGTAAAACAAGCGAATGACACCGCCCAGTGCCCTCGCGCAGAACGGATCCATCACAAACAAAGGAGTCACGCCTGCCCGCCGCCCCCTCCGCCACGTGGCGCGACCATAGCCCCCGCCGCGCTCCCCGGCCCAGGCCGTCAACCCGCACAGACGCCAGCGCACCTGGTGGCCGCGATGAAAAACACGCGCGTTTCTTTAAATCCAAAGATTTGTTTCCTCAATTTGCGTCGGCACAAACACCTCGGCGCCTCGCCGCGCCCTACAAATCTCGAACGCCGCGCGGGCTCGAATTGTTTTAGCTGCGAGACGTTGCGTTACGTATCGCGGCAGTTAATTAAATACTAAATCTCCGCGGCGGCGCCGGCGGCGGCGGTGGGGGGAAGAGGTGCGAGAGGGGGTGGGGGGCGGGGGGCGGCGCCGGCGCTGAGCCAGCGGAAGGCGTCTCTCCGCCGCCGTCGATGAAGACGGATGGCGCTCGCTCGCGATTTATGTCGAAGCACCTGCCGGGGGCGGCCGGGGCTGGGAACCCGAAGGGAAGCGGCGGAGGGCGCTTTGTTCGCGCGCCGAAATGAGAAATGCCCGGCGCGCACCGCGTCTCTGCCGGCGAGGGCGAGGCGCGCCCGGGTACCTGCGGCGGAGGAGCTGCGAGCGGAGGCGGTGGCCGCGGCGGCGGCGGCGGCGTCTCGGCGTGGCGGGGGGCGGGGCGGGGCGGGGGCGGGGAGGAGGCGCGCGCGCGGCCATTCCGCTGCCGCCCGCCATTCCGCGGCGCTCTCTGGAAATACGCGCGCGCGCCCGTCATTAGAGGAATTATCGCGGCGGCGGGGCGGGCGGCGGCCCGAGGCCCGAGGGCGTCGCGGCGCTGCGGACCTCGTAAAGCAGCGCGCCGGCTAACGACGCCGAGTTAACGGTCGACACGGCCCATGGAGTGACAACCCCGCCGCCACTCGGCCTCGGCTCGCTCGACCCGCCCCCGCCCCCGCCGCCGCCTCCGCCAGCGCCGCCGCCTGAAATATGGAAACTGCCCGCGGGTGGCGGCGGCGGCGCCGCCGGAGGGGCCGATTTATCGGAACGGCGCGTCGCCTGCGCCCCGCCCTCGCCACCCCGCCCCGCCCCCCGCCGCCCGGCCAGCGCCGCGTCGCAGGTGGCGCTGCGCGAGATGATGTGTGCGGGGCGGGGCGGGGCGGGAGGGAGGCTGCGCAGTGGCCGCGCGCACGCTGACCGCGTCGGCCACTCGCCGGGGTATTGACGTGCCCGCGCCCCTCCGCCCCGCCCGCCGCGCCCCCTCCTCAGCCACTGCCCAGCGCCGGCCCGCGCTCCCGCTCGCCGCGGCTCCCCTCCGCCGCCAACGGCCGGCCGTCCATCTTCCGGAATTTATATGATGTTCCGCGCGTGCCTGTGTATGAGGGTGCGGCGGCCGACAGATAACCAATAACGCGCGGCCGAGGCGGGGGCGGGGCGGCGGGCGGTCGCCGCCGCAGCGCGCGGAAGGCAGGCGGGGCGGCAGCGGGCGCTCCTTTTCTTGCCTTGGCGAGGAGCGCGCTGCGAGGCGGAGCGGGGCGGGGGGGGCGGGGCAGGCAACTGCCCTCGCGTGCGCGCGCGCCGTCCGCCCCCCACCCCCACCGCCGCTCTATTTGATCTAATAAAAGCCCGCGCCGCCTGCATTATTAACAAGCGGGGCTCTATCAGTTATCGTCCATCTGGTTTAAACGGCCGCGCCCGCCGCCAATTTGACTGCGCGTCGGTGGGCGGCGCGGGGCGGGGCGGGGGGAGGGGGGGCGGCGCGGGGCGGCGAGATTGCAGCGCCGCCCAATCAATTCCAATTACGCCCGCAAATCATTTAATCCGCGGCTCGAGCCCCGGTGGTAACGGAGCTGCCGCCGATACGCGGGCGGGAGGGCGGATGGGCGGGAGGGCGACGCGGGCGCTGGGCGAACGCCCGTGGGCGATCGTGCGCGTCCGCAACTGCGCGTGGGGCTTGGCTTCCCGCGTTCGCTGCCCCGCGAGGGCCCCGCCCCGCCCCCGTCGCAATGCGATGCCAATTTGTTTGGAGATGAATTTGGGAACAACTGCCAAGTGATCTAATCCATAGATATATCGGATATGTATTTGAAAAACAAAAAATAAATTATGAGAATCATAGATTTTGTCAACTTGAATTTGAAATGCATCGGAAGTAATATAGAATATTACCAACTACATTCATCTAAAAATATTCCTGGTAGACATTTCGTTTGTAAAAGCAATAAAAATGTATTCTCACTTTCGTAATTGTTGTTAATACGATTGTGTACAAGTCTGCGGGAGATTTTCATTGCAAATTGACACGATTGTGTCTCTAAGTAATGCATGGCGAATGTAAGTCTTGACATGTGCCGTTTTGTTTACACGATTGAGTATGTGTGTACACGAATGTACTTGGATGTGAATGTGTATTTGAAAGCACTTGTTCAAGTGAATACGTGTGCACAACAGCATTTAAAGCAATATATATTAATGAAAAGTCAATAGTTGTTTGTTGAGAAAATAATATATTACTTTATTAAAGTAATTTTTTGCATTTCAACACGTACTTAATGGTCTATAAAACAATCACCGACTCCACGGAGGAAAAGATAAGTTAATTTTCAATGTTTTTCAGATCGATTTCATATTTTTGATCGTTCATATCTATCTACACAAGTGTTTATATTGAAGAAAAATACTATATTCTGCTTCGGGTAAGATACGTCCTCTGCGATGCGACTTCGTTGTTGCACAAACGCGCGTCACACAAAATTAAGAGAACCAATATTTGAAAATACAATTCTACTTCTCTCTTTTTAAGTACTCGAATAGCCGAAATGAAATTAAATAACAATCGTTTATCGCACTTCTTTGGTAGACATACAACATAGTCTCAGCACAGGTATGTTCCCTAGACAACAGCGTTCACTGTGGCAGAAAGGAGAACTAGAAGGCGACTGAGAACAACTAGAACATCACCACCACCACCACCACCACCACCACCAGTAGTAGTAAAGGAATACAATGCACTCAACCATCTTGTGATCGATTCACATGACGTGGGAAAATCTTGCAAGTTTTATTTTTGTTTTAAATGTAAATAAATGCATCCTTGATTTGTTGTCATCTTCACCGTGAGAATGAGGTTCAAGGAAGCAACTGGTACTACAGCGAGACCTGTATAAAACTTTTATCTATGTTCTTCTGTATTCCCAATATATTTATTTACATTTGCGTGTTCATAAGTCGCCTGTAGAGGGACTCAAAAAGTTTTGATAAATTATTTTTGTATACCGGAAATTATTTTTACTTAATAATTATACAACCGTTTTCTTCTGAAATGAAACAGACTATCAATGAAATGTTTAATATTCCTTTTGCTGCGACTTGAAAAATAATTATATTTACATATATGATAGTAACACGTCAATAACTCTAAACAAACATAATAATGATAAAATCCGTTGAATTCTAAAACAAACATTCACACAATATTTACATTCATTACTTTGTTCATTCGCACCAAACTCTTGTGACTTTATTATAACAAATGGCCATGTTTAAATCTCTTTTTATCTTTCTATTTTTTCTTTTTTATATGAAATGACACAAATTGTTCTTCGTGCGTAAAAACTGAAGTTCATGGGCACTTCCTCTTGATCAGATGTCACACCATACTTGAACGACGACTTTGCATCTGTGCCAAATTCTATATATTTCGGAAGAAGTGTACTCAATTTATCCGTATTACATCCTCACACACTTCTACACTTCTGCTCATTCCCTTTCCGCTGATCGGGACACTCCGGCCCCCGTCTTTGCAGCTAAGCAGCTCAACTCCCTTTAATTGTTAAAAAAAATACGGTTCTGCCAGAACTCTTACTTAATGTTAAACGTTAGCTTTCTCGGCTCGAGTCCGTGCCTTCTTGACTGTCCCGGTGACGCCGCGTCGTTGGCTGAAGGGCCTCTTACCCAGACAGCCAAGTAAGTATTAATGTTGCTTTTTCTTTCCCTTCCATTCGTCACTTCTGTTTTTTTCAATTGAGCTTTCCTTGTTTTCAACTATGATCTTTATAGTTTGTGTATGAGATATAGACTTAATATATTTGTGAATATTACATTGTTCACCGCCTCCCTTGTTGCCTCCTTGGTTAGCGTGCTGGCTTTCCAAGACGCGTCCCTTGGTTCGATTCCCGAGGCAAATTCTACCTGTGCGCTTTCTCTACAAATTTCCCAGTATCTGTTGCTGTGTGAAGATGAAAAAGTCCACCCTAAAGGTATGAAGACGAATGCACACGGTGAAGGGATCTCTTCGTGCTAACCACACGAACCCCTTATCTCATGGCCGAGAGGCTGCGTTACCGCTGGTCGGCCAAGTAACGGGCTGTCGAATGAAATAACAACATTGATCACAAATATTGTTTAGTGTAGATCAATAATTACTTCTCAAACCATTATCCGAACAATTTTGAGTTCATTTTACATTTTTTTTTAAATTTCTAATTTGCCTAACAGGTGTTAAGAGTTCTCCCTCTCATTCTATCTGTTCGCCCCCTGCCCTTACTCTGTTTTATTCCTTCCATTATAACTACTTAACATTATCACACTTTTTTGCTCTTTTGCCACGCTGTAAAATAATCATGGTTAGCCTATGAATGGCTCACAAATCGTTCAAAAGTAGAATACCAAGAAGAAGAAGAAGAAGAAGAAGAAGGACTGCATTGTCGTTTACAAAGACTACTTCTTTGGATTTCGTCAGTTCTTCCACTTCCACGAAATTTTACAAGATTTAGCGAATGTAAATGGTCAAGCAGGACGCAAAATAAAACAACTTACTTGCTACCACGACAATTAGTCTATAGTGTACTTCAATCAGGCGTTAAATCCTTAAAAGACATTACATTTATCATGAAGGACACAACAGAAGAATAAACATTTAGTGTGGACATACACAGTCACTTCTGCTTTGTCTTCCTTGTGACGTTTCCGATTGGCCGCTTGAGCGCAGGAGAGCGTCTTTATGGTTATTAGACCACCCCTGAAACCGTATGCCGCTCCCAACTTCCGCGCCTGCCTCGCCCGCCAACTGTCTCCTCGTCCGTCCGCTTCCCTTCCGTTCATCCGCTCATTCGCCCGGTTGTCCTCAGTTCGTTTGTTTGTTCGTCGGATGCTCCGTTGACCACCCACTGGCTCGTCGTCCGCCCCCGCGTCTAGGCGTGTGTCTGTCTTCGCCTTCCCGTTGGCCGCCCGGGCCTCGCCTTCCCGCCCCCCCCCGCCCGCCCGCCCTTGCCCTCGCCCCCCCCCCATCTTCGCGGTCGCCTGCCCTCCGCCCGCCCGCCCCCGCCGCGGTCGCCAACAGGTTGGGGGCGGCGGGGGCGGCGGGGAGGGCGGCGGGCAGTGGCGGCTGCGGCCCTCTCCGTTTATTGCCGTCATGGCCGGCGTGTCGTCATGGTAACGGCGGAGCGTTGCCAAACGTATGGCCGTGCGCGGCCGCGCGAGGCCGTCGGCGGGGGGGGGGCGGGGCGGGGTGACGGGGCGAGGAAGGCGTATCGCCCTGCGCCCCGCAGCAGCGTCTGCCGCCCGTGTGACTCACTCGCCCTGCCAAGACGCGTCCCCGAGGACGAACCGCAGAGCGCTCGCGCCTCGAGGACCAGCGTCTGCAGTTCCATCAGCTGCTTGAAGGCAGACTCGCGCGAGGCAGTTCGTCACAGGTAGAGTTGGCGCTGGAAAGTTCAAACAAATACCGTTGTCGGAGAAGAAGGCGAACGACGATGAAGTGACATGTTGTGTCGGGAATGGCTTCGAGTAAATTGCATTGCCAAAGGGTATTTAGGCGAATGCCGGAGCGGTTCCGTAACAAACGGGCCACGGACCGCGCGCTATCTTGCTTGCCTCTTCCTTGTCCTATCCTCAGCTCTTACACACACACACACACACACACACACACACACACACACACACAGACACACACAGACACACACATACACACACAAACAGACCCACACATACACACAAACACTCTCTAACATGCACTGCTCTACCACATATGCCGGGACACCGTTCGGGAGCTTACGGTCCCCCACTGCTGGGAGATACCTGGTTGATACACTACTTATTTGAGCATTATGCTGTTGATTTATTTATTTGCTTACATCATAACTTAAATAAATCGAATTAAAAAATTTGGAACTGTTGTGTTGGTATTAGAGCGGGCCATAAAGTATTCAAAAGGCCCAAGGGCATAAAGATTCAGAAAGGCCCGCAGTGGTATTAACAATACGGTCACGTGTTTTGTTTAAGGGCCGTAAACACACAGAAATACATTAGTAAACCATAAAATATATTTGTACGCAACTCCAATAATATTATTCATATTTCCAAAGCATACCACATGTTGTAACCCAAACATGTTTTAAACATGTAGCTTCCTGCGGGAATCATACTAATGAGGCATTGCTGTAAACAGAATTCTCTGTCAGAAACAATGATTCGATATTCATAATACGTATACAGGTACATACGAGCATAACCAGAGTAAATATAGTTTAACTCTGCTGCAAGTTAAACTTCAATGTAATATTTTGTTATGTAATATATACTTGAGCAATTGCATTCACAATCATTTCGTAAATACTTTGTCGTTTTTGTTGTCTCTATGAACCTAGCCAATGATAAAAAATTAATTGGAATTATTTATGCTACACAGCAAATTATTAACCATAATGTTACCTTAATAATAATGCAATTAACTCTAATGTCACTTTGCACAATAAAAATATTCGAAATCGTAAATATTTCTTGTGAAATCAACATTAAAATTATTTTTTTTATCTTGGATACAGACCATTCAATGTGTTTTAGACTAGAATCCAGTAAAGATCCAGTGAAATTCCGGTAAAATCCAGTAAATCTAGTAAAAATCACCGATCTTTTAACATTACATTTGATAAAAAACGAGAGAAATAAATTTTACCAAAAATCTATGCCTTCGAAATAAACTGTATAAACCAAGGCACTGAATCCCAATATACTAAACGATTTTCCCAAACACTGATACTGTTTTAAAATTTTAGCTACAATGAAGTGATTAAGTTCGATTAGGATATAATGCAGTGCACTATTTGCTATTAGGTTTACGCGTGGAGGCTATGCAGATAAAATGTATCTGAAGATTGCAAGAACGATAGCATAGTTGGAAAGAACTAGTTTGAAGAAAAATAAAAAAAAATATAGAATTGAACTCTTTCGTTATCAAATAAATTGAATGTGCAGTTATGTAGTAAACGTACAAACTTCCTTCATTACAATTAAAATGTGATTGGGCCGATTTTCACTAACTGCCTATTTGCAGCAAATAGGAATCTGTGGGCTGCAAGTATTAATTTCAGATTATAAAACGCTACATTAGAACACCTGTACTCTAATTCATTAACTAGCTTAAAAAGAGAAGAAGTTTCATTATAAAGATCACATCACAAATTTTTAATTAATAACTGTTAAAAATGGTTGGGTAATTTTAAAAATACATGACTATTGTAGGCATGTACAAAGATTAACAAAATATTAAAATGATCATGAATATTTCATAGAGTAAATCTAGAAGTCTTCAGTGCGTCTAAATCATCAGACGATATTTTATTCTAAATTTCTTCTGATTCGGTGGTATAACGGTCAGCGTACCGGACTGTTGTACTCGAGTTTGCGGATTCAAACCCGATAGAGGCCGTGGATTTTTAAGGGCGAAAAAATCCTTTGTACGCCTTCCTTCGGAGGGAAGTAAAACCGGCTGTCCCATGTAGTATATTTACTGCATGTAAAAGATCCTCAAGCCTAAATGAAGCCTCTGAGCTAAATTGAGTTCCGCCTGTTTCGTCACCCAAGATAATACCTCGTTTCTCCGCAAGGTGGTGAAAGAAGCGTAACGAAATTTGCGTGGTTAGACGGAAGAGCGGGCCTGATGGCCCGCTCTTCCGTCTAACCACATCTAATCTTATTCTTTGTGGGTTTAGTTAGATTTTTAAGTAAAACTTTTAGTTTTTTTACAAGTAAGTAAAATTTTTGAGTAAATGTTTCGAAGATTGTACTTGTCAAGTCTATTTCGATGTTCGGGTAAGAAACCAAATTGTTGTATGTAATCATGTGTTTTGTAACGCCTGTGAGTATACTTTAGAGATTTTACTAAATGCTTTCTCTGTCTATGGAATAGCATGCCAGATATTCAGCATTACGGGAAAGAACGACCAACTAGAAGGTAATTACTTACATACGTACCGATTAAGATTTGAAAAAAATTTGTTCAGAAGATGAGTTACTCCATTTATAATTCAAATCGGAAGTGTTTTTGTCAGAAAAATAAGCAAATCATTCTTTTTAATTCTAAGGTTCTCATAAGAGAAATGAATCTACAAATGAAAAGGCGGAATGTTCACTGGGTCACAAATTAGAGATCTTGAGATTTAAACATTTTCCAGACCTTCTGTCTCTTAAGAAATCTAATGTTTGGAATATTTTAGAATCGTCATGGAATGGCTTTTAGCAAACAAAATAATGAGAATAGCTATAATATAATTAGTACCACCTTGATTTGGAGATACCACACTTTTGGAAGTAAAATGATTTGCCTCATATTTTTAGTTTAAATGCAGAAAATAACTGTTAAAAAACAAGGTGTTATCAGTATATTACCACACAGAAAAATGTATTAGAAAGGTAGAATTATGCTATTATGAAAGAAATTGTGTGAGGACGTGAAAAGTGGTGGAGATGTGTCAAAACCTTACAAAAGGAAAAGACATCGATTATATTTGTTGCATTAAATATTTCGTTATCCAGAATCCAATCTAAACAAACCATTATGTACCATATTGTATACTAAACTAGTTGGGCATGTTCTAACATAACCAACTTTTCAAACCTTTTTGCTTCACAATAAAACACAACTCCAAATAGCAAGGTCATAAACGTGTTACTTAAATAGTGCACTTTGCATGGATAAACGTTTTAATATTGCTAAGAGTTTATGAAGAAACGGAAAAGCAAAAAATATGTTATAAAAAAGTTAAATAATTAAATTTCAATTTATGTTTACATTTTAAAGCACGTTTCTCACAATACCTACATGGACTAGGGTACCTACAAGACCGAAACCCCTGAAATGTATTATAATGCCCAAAAATCCCATTTTGTAGTTTACGGCATCATAATAATTTCTTGCGTTTCACTGAGAACACCACTAACGTAAGATTTCAAGGGCCACCGTTTGCGCAAGGTATCTACGATGGTAACGAGTGTTGCGAATTGCATATGCACCTGCTGAGAATTAAGAAATGCTTGATGTTTCGTTCAAGTATCTTTTATGAACACCTGTAAAGTAATTTCCTGTTCAGATGTAAAGTAATTATGAAGATTCGTGACGGTAGAGTACTCGTAAAAAATCTTTATCATCGTATCGTCATTACATAATAAAGACAAGTTTTTCTAGTGTAAAATCATGTAATTTTTGGCGTTCGGAAATTATTTAAGAATTAATTTTCAAGTTCGAAACAGTTAGATTAAAAATCACTTTTATAATCGGGAGCTTAAAAATATTAAATAATTACATCAAAAAGACGAACACAAACTGTGAAATTATGAAGCTTAGTTCGCAGGATCCACGTAATGAAAATACTTGTTGAACAGTATTGTAGGAAATAGTGAAATAGTTTGATTATAAAGAGCAATATAGGAACGTAGAATTTATTCTGAAAAAGTTCTTTTCATACGAATAGGCTATATAAAATATACATTTTCATCTTATCTAGTATAATTTGCAAGTGAGAAAATTGGTATTTATAATTTTTTTTCAGTTTCTATTCTTATCAGAGATAGAGTGAATGGTGTGTACGTAATGCGAAATATTAACATTTAAGAATTACTCGTCATTTCGAATTTAATGTACTCTTCTCTGCCAATTAATACATTTTTTCAAATGGTTCTGCTCTTAGACGCTGCTCTTAAAACATGGTGAAAATAACACATTTTGAATATCAACGAACACAACCTCCAGGACAATTGTCTCGTATACACGGATTACAGTAGACGTTTTGTTAAATTAAAAGTTTTGTTATAATAGATTATTACGGGGATATGGACTTCTTAAGGAATAATTAATATAAGGGATGGATGTGCAAGTATGATAATCGGAAAATACATAAATGGGAAACATTTACTACAATTGTGAAGATCTGGTGAAGTGTATCTGATGTATCAGATATTTCATGCGCATGTAATCAATAAGAGTATGGCAGTGGAATTTTGCGATTTGAAAAAATGGAGGGTAGTGACGCAATTCTGACTTCAGATTCAAATTCAACGCGTCGAAATATATAGAGAAACCTGTGTGAAGTCTTTGGCTCTTAAAACTTTGGTTTGGTACCTGTGTTGTTATTGTTATTGTTATTTTTATTATTATTACTATTATTATCATTATTACTATTATTACTATTATTACTATTATTACTATTATTACTATTATACTATTATTACTATTATTATATTATTACTATTATTACTATTATACTATTATTACATTATTACTAATTATTACTATAATTACTATTATTACTATTATTACTATTACTACTATTATTATTATTATTACTATTACTATTACTATTAGTACTATTATTACTATTCTAATTATTATATAATTGGCTATAGCTTGCCGATTTAAAAACCTTTTAGTTCCCTTAAACCATGTTCTATTGGTAGAAGTAAAGACAGATATTCGAGCGACACGTTTACTTTTTCCATCATTTATTGTCATGAATGATACATTAACATACATTGTGAAACCTAGAGCCTGAAAACCAGCAAGCACCGTCTTCTGAACCAAAGAAGAGAAGATCTGGTTGCGTCCGGCCGCCGCAAGTCTCCCGAACCGAACCGCACCGCAGGCGGAGGTGGAAGTGTCACCGGCAGAAGGCGCGCTATCAGAGACGACAGCCCCGCCAGAGGCCGGCACGCGAAGGGGGCGGGGCGCGTGCAGGCTGCGGGCGGCGCCGCCACCGCCGCCCACGCGTTAGGCGCGCTCACGAGCTCTCGCAATAAGGCGGGGCGAGGGGCGGGGACAGGGGCGGGGACGTGGCGAGGAGGGCGCCCGCCGCCACAGATTGCTCGCCACCAAAGCCCGCCGCCGCAATCCTGCCGCCCCGCCCCCGCCGCCGCCGCCGCCGCCGCCGCTAGCGCCCAAAGTGGATTAGGCGCGCCTTCGCCACCGCCCCCTCCCGCCCCCTCCCGCCCCCCGCCCGCCCCCGGCCGCCCCCGCCCGGCTCCGGACGCCTTCGCGCAGGCCACGGGACGACTCCGCCTGAGCAACAACCCCGCCGCAAAAATGGTGGCTGCGCAGGAATGAGGACGAGCGCAGTTCCACACACACACACACACACTCACACACACTCACCTCGTTATGCTTTTCTCATTCTCGGGAACCCACTTCCTCTGAAATTACCGGTTGCAAGAGCTTTGAGGAAACATCCTTACGTCTGCAGCATTCTTGACAAGATGGTCCTAGATTTCGAGTCCCGACGATGGCTGAGGGGGGATTGTGGCGAGAGCTTACTGTGATCGATAGTTTTACGTGGATTCTCCTATCAATTCCAGGCGAATGCCGGAGCAGAACCCTAATATCCGTGCCGGTGTCCACGCGAGATCTTGCCGGCTTCAGCGTTGTCTCCTCCCATCCTCTTGCACATACACAAACACATTTTACCCATTCCATGATTAGAGATGGGACAGTGTTGTTCCTTTCTTTTACATGAAAACTCATTTATTTAACCATTAATAAGTCAAAATAATGATTTATTATTTACATTTTCCTTTACTCTTTGTTATTAAATTCTGTTTATACTAAGAATGTGCTGCAAGAGAAGACAACTTCTTTCTACTATCTTAGATTTCTTTGAACATCTTGAACTACTTTCTTGGATTATTCATAAACTTCAATCATTTTTTTCAATTCTAAGAGTTCAACGAAAATGAAACCCGTCCGACAATGTTGAACGTCCCTCCGTCCATCTGTGTAGAAACTTTGAAGAAGACAATTGAAGCAATTTTTTTTTAAAATCATAAACTTCAGACAGATATTATGCGAAATCTACTAGTTTTTTAAAAACAAGTACATGACCCTTTTGTAAAGAGCTGATTTTCATAACACACTTTGTTTAAAGCAAAAATCTCAATCTTTCATTTTGTAATTTTGAAATATTAACTTTTTGTAATTAAAAAAACAGTGACTTCGCCGACAATGGGATTAACATCACATTTTTACATATGTAAGAATACATATGAGAAGAAAATATAAGAAACAATTTGGAGCGGTTTTGAGAAAAAAATGTTAAAAAAAATATTGTCTTTATTTCGTGTTAAATTACCTAAAAATGACTTGAATTGCGAAAAACAACATGCCTTTAAATCTGTAAAGAACATATTTCATTAAAGAAACTACCTCTATCTTTAGTGTGATAATTGCAGGAAAACGCTAAAAAAAATTTGCCTTTTTGCAATTTTCGAAAAATCTGGGATTTCAATGAACATGAGACTACCATCATTATTGTACACATGTTTAAGCTATCCGAAGGGAAATTTAATAAAAAATTGGTGCAATTTTTCAGAAAATTTGGAAAATGTTTTTGAGGCTTTATGTGATGTACCCTCAAAAATCGAAATATGTTTGAAACTCCCAAAGCCTCGAGTTGGTTCAGATCGATCGAATATCAATTTTAGAAAAAAATCGGCTGCACGATTTAGGTGCTAGCTTTGACCACAGAAGGCCAGATGCACGGACGGACGGACGGACGGACGGACGGGCGAACGGGCGGACGGGCGGACGGGCGGACGGGCGGATGGGCGGGCGGGCGGGCGGGCGGGCGGACGGACGGACGGACGGACGGACGGACGGACGGACGGACGGACGGACGGACGGACGGACGGACGGACGGACGGACGGACGGACGGACCGGACGGACGGACGGACGTTACGTCGTCAATCAATTTTTCTGTATTATGAACCAACCAAATATGGATTCAGGCTACACAACGTGTTAGAGAAAGTAATTTACTATATGTTGTTTACTATATATTTCTCTCACAACTATGCTCAGTGGAGAATTTCCATTAAATGTCCTATATTTATTATTGTTTCGTGAATAATTAACAGTCAAAATAACGGCTGTAAATTATGGAAAGGATCTCCTAATATCCCATCACTCCTTGATCAGTGCTTGTTAAGGCAGTGGCACGAGTCATTGTAGTCATTTGAAAAGTGCATGAAGTGAATTCTCCTCCAATTAATATTTTGCATATTTCACACAGAAAATTGGTACAGTCATTGTATTAATTTTCATTGCCTACACATTGTCATTTTGAAAAGTGATTGAACGTCATAATTAATTCTCCTCCAATTAATATTTTGCATATTTTACACAGAAATTTGGTACAGTCATTGCATTAATTTTCATTATCTACAAACATGGTGAAACATTATTTTTCAGCACTTTAATTTTGGATGATAATTCTGAAACGAATATTTTTGTTAATCACATTGTTTTTACAAGTGAACTAAGTAGAGTGAAGTGAAGTTTTCGTGACTTCTTTTAAATAAATTGATTAAGATGCAGACCATTCTAATTTTTGATAGCTTTCAAAATACGAAGAAGTAAATCTTGTGTAGAAAGTTGTGTAGGCGTCGCCAAGTGACTTCAGGGATTCAGGAGGCAGGGGAGCACCTGCTGACGGGTTTTTTTCGCTTTCCTGCGAGTGCGCGCGTTTCTCAAAAAGATTTACGGTCCCAGCGAGGCGCCGAGTAAATCTTGGAGCGTTCGACAGCAGCTATATCTCTGAGCAACTTCTGTGAATTTTAGAGGGTTAATACGCACGGGTGTGATGTTTAAAGCTACATGCGTGAGTTGCGTGTCATGAATCACCTACGCTATAAACGTAGGGAATTCTTTAATAAAGATCAGACATCTATAAATCATGGATAAACCTCGTTTTATGTGTGTTGTTTACTTCCTTGTTTATACAGAAATTGTAGAGATTTGGAAAACAGAAGTGACTAACAGAGATGAAACTCATAAGGAGAATGTCCATGAAGAGGGCCTATAAGTACTCAGAATTTGAGCAGCCCGTATATATCCGTCATCAAGATGGATCAGATGAATACTGCATGCATAATAATGGACTGGACGCAAATATGTCTTGATAATTTGGATTGCCAAAACTGAGAACTAATTTTTTACACTTTTTTAACGGTCAGCTGCGTACCAGCAATCGCGCCATCTGTCGGAAGCGAGGAGAACACTCGCCACACTAGCTAACGACAACCGCAGTCACAAGTGAGGCATTACCTGCCCTCATTTACATTGTTTATTATAAAAAACGTCAAAACAACAAAAAAGCAACTTAAGAAAGCTAACTATTTTGCCATTTTCAAAACAAATGCAGTTTACGTCACATGCAGGAATTCGCTCAAGATGCATTGACATTTTGACGAAGAGAAAGAGTGGACAGGGAGGGAGAGAGCCGGAGATAGAGACGAAGATAGAGACGGAGTGAGAGGGACGAAGAGAGAGAGACGGAGTGAGAGGGAGGAAAAGAGAGGGAGGAAAAGAGAGGGAGGAAAAGAGAGGGAGGAAAAGAGAGGGACGAAAAGAGAGGGACGGAGAGAGACAGAGAGAGACGGGAAGAGGGAGAGAGAGACGGGGAGGGAGAGACGGGGAGGGAGAGACGGGGAGGGAGAGACGGGGAGGGAGAGACGGGGAGGGAGAGACGGGGAGGGAGAGACGGGGAGGGAGAGACGGGGAGGGAGAGACGGGGAGGGAGAGACGGGGAGGGAGAGACGGGGAGGGAGAGACGGTGAGGGAAAGGGAGAGCGAAGAAGAAAGAGGGAGATGAAGAGAAGACCGACGTCTAGACGTACATAGAGCCAGGCCCGTGTGTGGATCCCCGTCGCCCAGGCAGGGATGTCTTCGCAGAATAATTCAGAAACCGTAGGCGCACCGTCCGAGGAGAGCGTCGCTTCCCCGCCCCGCCCCCCCCCTCCCCGTCGCGCGACACGCAACGCGCGCCTCGTAATCTCCGTCCCCTCGCCCTCCGTGATTGGGGGACTTTTAATTCGGCTGTTCTCTTTTGTGCGCCGACCGACTACTCCGTGTTCCGATCCTGGAAAACTGCGTGTTGGTTTGCCGCTGAATGATTCAAATAAAGGTTCTCGGAAGAACTTTGGTGAAGAAAGAAATTTTTGAAGAAGTTACCTACGAGCTCTTTGATTTGCTAAGTCAATTGATCTCTTCGTCTCTTTCTGGGGTGACAGTTTCATTACGTCTAATCAATATACATCTTTCTTAAAATAAAGTAGTTTCCAAAACGTTTTAGGAAACGTATTGGAGCTAAAAACCAATTTTGAGCAAATAGTAATTAAAACATAATTTTTACCAGAATGTATATTCTTCAATAGAAAATACTAGTTAAGTAATGTAGTCGTATAAAATACGCGAACAATCATCCATAATATACCTGAAGGGCCGCTCCTTAAACTATTATATAACTTTGTACTACTATTGAGCTGAACGTTTTCTCCCTGTTTTTCGAATTTGTTTTTGAAGAGGTATGCTAGGTTTAATTTCTAAACATGTCAATTTATAGCATCAGACTATATGCAGTTTATACACTAGAAAAGGAACTAACACTAAAAATGATAGACATTAGAATTAGTAATTGCTTTAAAAGAAAATATTGCATATTTTCAACTGATATAGTGCTGCAAAAAGAAAGCAAATTATACATGCCGTTATACGTAGATTATAATACCCATGTACGAACAAATCTCGTTTCATATGTAGTAACAGACTATGCGACAATATGAATTTTCTACGATTTTAAAAGCTACAATACTTTGACTAATTTAAGAAGCAGCAGTTTACCGTCACTGGCTAAAACGAGCTACATTGTTAACGAACCATGATGACTAAATAGATTCACGTTTCTTATTCCGCAGGCGGCCACTAATATTTAAATACTGAACGTACGTAAAGTAAAAAAGTCTACGTAAACATTCTTGCGCCCGAAATCACAGATAAATAAATAGTCAAGATTACCATGTACGTAACATACGAGCACCCATACTGTATTCGCTGGCATTTACACACACACACATACTAAACACATACGCAACCATATGATAAAAGAGTCTCCTACCAATGAAAAGTTCCATATCTCCACTTCCCCATGCATACCCGCGCTTTCACACTCAAAAACCCACACGCCCAACCGTGTACGCAAAAGACTCCCACTAACCTACTTCCTTCCCATTAAATATCACAAAAATCCCCGTTCATAATCTCTCCGCGGGAGGCGCTTCCCCACCCCCCGCGTGCCCCCGCCTACCCCCCCCTTTCCAAGGAAGGGGGGGGCCACCCAGCGCGCGCCGGTCTGCCCCTTTCACCCCCCCCCCCCGGGCAATTTGTCGCCCCGCGGCCGCCCGCTCGACCTCGCCGCGCCGCGCCGCCTCTCGCGTCATATTCCCCCGCGGCGGCGCTGCCCCCGGCGGCTGGCGCGGGAATTAATATCCGCGCACTTATGTCACGGTTCAGATTTCTCTCGCCCGGCGCGCCGCGAGGGTGCGCGGGCGCGAGGGGGCGGGGCCGCGGGGAGGGGGAAGGGGGTTCAATTAAACGCGCCGCTCCGACGACAAAGCTCCCCGCCGCGCGGCGCCCCCCGGAGATGAAAAGTGTATATTTGTGAAGGGCCAAATGCCAAGAATTTCCGGGCGACGAGTCGCCCCGTCGGCGGGGTGCATGCGCAATGAGGGAGGGGAGGGGGAGCGAAAGGGGGTGGGGACGGTAGGGCAATATTCGTCCTGCTGCTGCTGCTGGTGGATTTGGTGGCAGTTATGGCAGTGGTGATGAGCAAATGACAAATGTTGGTGGCGGTGGTGGTGTCAAGTTGTAGTAGATGTGGTTGCGGTAGTACATGGACTGGAGATACAGTGGTGGAGGTGACGGTGTTGACGGTGGAAGTAGTAGAAAGTTTAGTGGGTGGAACAGAGGTTGAAGAGGTAGTTGTGTAAGTGAAAAAGATGAACAAGGAAGTAGTTGGAGATGTATTGGAGTGAAAACATGGAGTGGTATTGTTGTTATAAGTATTTCCGTGAGGATGGGAATATGGTAATTCTGGCGTCGATAGCAGGTATGAGACTGAACAGAAACGGAATGGACAGATATCGTTGACACATGTTGATGATAGTGTTATTAATTTCGATTGGGACAGCACAGAAGAACAATCGAAAACCGTGATTTCCGAAGTAAAATTTTTGAAACTTATATCAGTGGACAAGTATGGAGATGTCTAGGGAGGTCTGGGAAACAAGAAATGTCGATTGGTTGATTGTTATTGATTCTGGGCGCGTCAACAGTTACTTCCGTGCGTGTAGTGCATGTTTTTCCTCAGTCCACTGGATGGCCGACCTATCGTCGGTTAGTGGGGCTTTCCCCAATCAGGTATCTCCCACTAACGGGTACCGCCCCAGTCAGGACAAGTTCTAAGTCCCCGACGGGTCTCCCGGTATGTGGGGTAGTCAAGTGCTTGTTAGTGTAAGTGTGTGTGTATGGGGAGAGGATAGGACAAGGAAGAGGGAGGAAAGATCGCGCGCGGTCCGTGGCCCGTTTGTTAGGGTACTGCTCCGGCATTCGCCTTGTGTTGATCGGAGAAACCACGGAAATCTACGGATCAAAGCAGCCGGCCGCCAGAATTCTCCTTCAGACTGCGACAGAATTCGACCTAGTTGAAAAGCAAATCGTGACACCGTCGGGACTGCAACGTAAGGCCTCCCGGTCAGGGAACTAGGAAGGGGAAGAGATGGGGCGGGGGGGGGGGGTCGGGGGAGGCAGCGGAGCGCACGCAGGGCTGTGCGGGGGCAGGTCGCCCCCTGCGTCGGTCTCAATATCTGCTCGGTTGTTTGTTCAGACGCCGGGCGGCGCGGGGCGGCGCGGGGCGGGCGTTGGGCCCGAAGGGGAACCCCCGCAGGCGCAGGGGAAGCGCCGGGAGAGGAGCGCCACCCAGTGATTCACTCCTCAGACACTCGCCCGTCGGCTGCCCTTTCATCGCGCTCCTAAGTGTTGCGCGATTACTTCCATGATTCCGCCAAAAATGAATAATGATTTTAAATTTCTTTTGACGGGGAAGAGAAGCATCTCCCCAAAGGAACAAAGTAGCGATTGTTATTGTAATAATTCATACGCCAAAAATGAATTTAAATTATTTAAGTATTGGGAAGTAAATTAATTATCTCTCCAAAACTTATGTATGTATTTGGCGTTTTGGGACGGTAGTCCGACTTCGCCGGCCAGCTACCGGTGTCCCTCTTGCCTGGGTCTAGTTAAATTCCCCTGCTTGAGGGTAAGAGCGACTTGAGGCGAACATGACCTATTCTCTTCACCGCAACTAGCAAGTTTCGCCTGCTTGAGCTTTTCTTCCTCACAAGGCTACAGAAACTGGGACGATTTTAAAGGAAGGCTACAACTATATTTTTGCCTCGACAGGGAATCGAACTGGGGGACTGCAGCACGGGAAGTTAGTAAGGTGCGCATGAGTCATCCCTGAGGACATCATTGGAAGCCATGAGCAAAATAATACTTTGTGATGCAAAAGGAACACACGAATACATAGACATACATTTTTGATAGTAGCGAATAACAAAGGATTTCACTGATTTTGTATAGAATTTATTACTACCAGTATCTCCGAATTATATTCACTATTCACTTTCTGTATCATTTAGTTCGAGGTAAAAAATACGGATAGATTCATACTTCTCAAATAGGATTTAAATTTACTTGTAGTTTGGGTTTTACCTGCAGAGAAATAGGTTGTGGAAAATAATGTAAATCATATAAGTTATTTGCAACAATTTTAAAAACATTTGGTAATTTTATTATAGTCTTCAAAACAGACGATGCAAAAAAATTCCACTGAACAATGTTTTATACAAACATATACGTACATGATGTGGCGATACCTGAGTCTTTAACTGTTCCTCAGTTAATTGCTACTTTATATAGTCGCGTTTGGTTTCTCTTGTCGAATTTCACAATATATATCAAGTGGACAATCTCTTCACTTTTTCGCGCTCCCTCGTCAATTGCTCGTCTGAAGAGAGCGAAAGCGACGGAGCGGGTCGTGTTGACAAGGCAACAGCTTTGCGGCTTGCAGACCGCTTGGGAAGCTCATCAACTGCTCCTCCGGGCCTCACCCTCGCGCCCTATGATTTCATAGCGTCAACAAACAGCCTTTATTCCTGCCATAACAATATTTTTCTGGATTTCATTCGGCTGTTTGTTGGCTTTGCGCGAGATTTTTACGGCGTCGTTAAAACTGTTTGTGGCGCGCGCCGGGGTTAAAGCGGATGCACGCCCCGCCCCCCAGCGCCCACCCCCACCCCCGGACACCGACTCACCACCCGCGCCCGTGAATCCGCGTCGCTGCACATGTCGAGCGTTTTGGTCAGAGTCCGCAAGGAAATCCGCTACGGAGGCAGTGTTGGAAAGAACAAAGAATTGCACAGGTCTACAAAATGAAACTTGTTTTAACTATCAGAAATATAAGCATTTTTTCTAATTTTTTTAAATTCAGATTACGATTTTGCATTCAGATTTGCGTCATCACTCACCATTTTTCTACAATAGCGAATCCATTTATTACAATGAAAATCGGTTATATTCTATTTCTTTATAAATGTTATTCATAAAGCTTGCTCAGAAATGTAATAAACTCTCACGTGTTTTATAAACTACTTCAGAATCTTCTCTGTATAATATTCAGATGAAATCTACCATCATGAAGTCATTCCAGAAATCTTGGTATCGTTGTTCCTTTGTTCTGATGTCTTGGTGGAAACGCTCACCTTATTCCACTCAATCTGAATGGAAGTGAAAGGGAGTGTTGAAAGTGTTACTTAAGTGACTTTCTGACCGCTGACTGAGTCTCTTGATTCCATTAACAAAATCTGAAAATTTATGTTTCACGAGGAAATGTTCATACACCCACTGACAACTAGTTCAGGCATCTCTTTCTCCTGAAGTCATAGTTTTTGTGAACGCATCATAATTTAAAATCTCTAAGATTTGGGAAGATCCCTTCTTTCATTTTTGCTGCGCAAATTTTTGGTGCATTACCCATGTTCTTCACCAAACTATTAATCCAAGCTTTATATAAGATGAGAGAGAAATATCATGTTGCGATCAACGACAGGAACATTCAGGCTCAAAAGAAACTCTTTTGTTTCTGTCTCTTCCTTATCTGTTTTTAAATACGCTACTCAAATCAAGAACTCATTTCATCCCCGGTAAAAGCAGTTTCTGATGGACGGCTTTGATGATAGGGTTTCCTTGTTACCATCATATCTCATAAATAATTCGTGTTAGCGAAAATCTAACCACATCTGGAATCAGGCCATAACACTTGGTATATCTCACATCTTGTCTTTTCTGATGATTTTTCAATGCTGACCAGATAAGACCTTATTTTGGAGGATATTCCGCTCATTCGCAATATTAAAAAACATCCTTTCAAAAAACGATGTGTGCTAGATATTTTATGTACGTATTTTGAATCAGGGCATGGTACATTGTAAAGTTAGTATTATTTCTGATGCTTATTCATTGTTGACCTGTGTTATTTTTATTGTTATTATTATCACAAAAAATAATAATAATTTATACTTCAGTCTATAATAATAATAATAATAATAATAATAATAATAATAATAATAATAATAATGATAATGATAATAATGATCATAATAATAATAATAATTTATACTTGTTTACTGCAAAATAAAGTATCAATTTATACTTTAAACATTATCGAAGGCACTTTACTTTGTAGCAGTTCTCCATTTATTGAAAACACTACTAAGTCACTAGAAATTTAGTAAATATACGTCACTTTCTTATTGCAATATATGATTCTTGATTCTTAATCCAAGGAATTTTATAATTGAAAACTCACATATAGAGTTGATTTAGAAGTAAAAGAATAATAATAAAAAGTAATACTACATAGAAAATGGAATACAATAATATGAAACGAATTAGCATAGAATACCAAAGATGTGGAATTCATCTTAAGGAAATTATTAGAAATATACAAAAATGGGGACGAAAAATTAAAATGCAAAGGCATTTTGTGAATATAAAATACAGATTTAATTTTGCGGCATGGAAAAGGAAAAATTAAATGTTGTTCGGAATTTAAAATTTGAGAGTGGAAATAAATAAGAATGGAAATAAGAAGTTGATATAAGACAGAATAAATGAAGGAAAAAATTAATTAAACATTCTGGGAAAAACATATAAAAAAAGAAATCAAATTAAGGATACATAAATCTATTGTAGGAATCTGTTTTATTTGGATCAGAATTTTGTAGATTAAAGAAAAAATTAAAACTAAAATTACAGGCAACAGAAATGTCCTTGCCAACTACCATCTACCGCTCCCCTAAGCACATTTTTTCGAAATTTTCTGAATTTTTCGTTTTTTAACGTTAGTTTCGAAATGTTACTTTTAAAAAATTAAACAAGAGGCAAATCTTGTCATGTATAGAAATTTTCGTTGAAACGGTTGGAACCGTTTTTAAGAAAACTTAGTTCAAGCTCTAGTACAAATGCAAATTTCCAAGCTTTTTCACAGGAATCTTTTGTGTTGTCAGAAAGCTTCATTTGAAGTCATTTACAGCAATTTTACTCATAAATACAATAATGTACACAAATTGCAGTAAATGTTCATATTAAGAGCATGAGATATATTTAAAAAATACATTTGTATAGTTTTTGGAAAACAAAAGCATACACGAAAGTGAATTTTATGTCATCATAAACAGTGCAATTTAGTAGTATCCATAGGAAAATTTTGGAAGAAATATTTAGAGCTGTTTTTGAGAAGATGGCGCTTGAGTGTTTCTGAAAATTGGAAATTTTGAGCTTGTTTTCATAGAAATGTTTTTTGAGTTGGCGTGAAAACTTATTGTAAGACATTATATAAATGAAATGTACTGGTTAATGCAAGACTTCGAAGAAATTGCCTCTAATGTAAATATTAACGACTTGAGAGATTAATAAAAATATATTTTTGTAATTATTTACAAAAAAAGAATAAGGAAAATGGCTTTTATGCCATTTCATAGATTACATTTATATCTATTCATACGAAAAGTTTAAAGAAACAAATTGGAGAAGGTTTTGAAAATATTTTGTTTTTAATATTTTTTAATATTGCACATATTACACGCAATATTCTAGCAAAATACTAAAACTTTGAAAAATATGTTTTAATGAAAGACTTAACTATGGAGAAAAGAATTTATTTGAAGGAAAAATCCATATCTTCAATTTTGTAATAGTGAGAGTAAGCCGAAATGAATTCAAACTATTGAAATTTTCAAAAATTCAGAGTTAGCGGTGGAAAATTGAACTTTACCATCTTTAAAAGTGCATTTTTCTCTATTCTTTGAGATCTATTAAAGAAAAAAATGTCAATTTTTAGAAACATTTGGAAATGTCTCTGGACTTCATGTAATTTTTCAAATTTATAAAAAAAATGTTTTTCAAAATCACAGCGCATTAAGTCTATCGGAAGCCAGATCGACTGGAGAATATCCATTTTGGAAACAATCCTACGTATAGTTTATGCGCTAGTGGTGTTCACAGAGGGATGAACAGGGGGGCAGACGGACAGTCGGACGGATGGACGTTTCGAAATAAGAAATCACTTTTGGGGTATCAAGGGACCCCAAACGTGTATTTCCGTTGAAATCTCGAAATCGACTTTCCACAGCATTGCATTACTTTCTCTGTACTATGTTATACGTACGTATACGAGAAATGCATCAAATGATGTCACTGCAGCGCCTCTGACCGGGAGGTCCTAGGTTCCCACTCTCCATGGCCGCAGGATTTTCCACACTAGCTTTTCAGCAAGGTCGAATTCAGTCGCTGTCTGGAGGAGAATTCTAGCGGCCGGCTGCTCTGATCGGTAGTTTTCCATGGTTTCTCAGATCAACACCAGGCGAATGCCGGAGCAGTACCCTACCGAACGGGCCACGGACCGCACGTGATCTGACCTTCCTCTTCCTGGTCCTATCCTCTCCCCTTACACTAACATGCACTACACTACCACTTAATCCGGGAGACCGGTTGGGAGCTTGAAGCTTGTCCTGGCTGTGGCGGTGCCCCGCTGGTGAGAGAGTCCTGGTGAGGGGGAAACCCCACTAGCCGACGATAGGTCGGTACCGGATCTCACCATCCAGCGGGGGAAGATCACTGCCATCTCCCGAGAAAAAAACATGCACTACACTAACGGTACTAATAACCAAAGAAGTTGACGAGTCCGGAAACACGAAAAAATCAATCAATCAATCAATATACGAGAAAGTAATTATATAAATTATTAGAATTTTTTAGTAACAGAAAGGTGTTTTTTATCAACTGTGAAATAAATAAATAAAATAATAAATTCCCTACGTGGAACGTAATGATCTATTACCATATGTCTTTGTGAATAGATACCGTGACTAACAATGATTAATTTTCAATTGGCCCCATTTTTGCTTTCAAATCCTGATTTTGATTGACTAGAGGCAACTTAAAAATTGTATAATGTTAGTAAGTATTCGATATTTGATCTACTAAAGGTTTCTCAATATTTTATTTCCTTAACTGGAAACACTCAAGTCCAAATATATATCAGTTCATATTAATTTTTTAGTGTGAATGTTAATAAGGTTTTTCAACATTAACTTTATATATAAAAGAATGAAAAATAAATTATTCAGAAATATAACCTCATCAATTGAAGGCATAAGCTCTACGTTCCGCAAGTTTGAGGCAAGTGGAAAGCCTTTTAATTTTTTTTCGACTTTGTGTTTGAAGTGGCCAAAATTCTGACAGTGGCCACTACTGATTTTCTCTGATATTCCCTTTATACATCATTGAAAAAATAATTGAATTTTTCCAGACAAAAAAATCCATAATTTCAAATTCTGTAATAAAGAAAATATTTGACAGAAAAATGATTTCAAAAATTTGTGAGAACACAGTGACATCCAATCAAGTTAATATTAAAATGTAAGTATTAAGATGAAAAAATATTTAAATGAAGATGTAGCCTACTAGAATCATAAGTATTAGGCTGTCAAATTACAAAGTGTTTGTCACTTACCTGAAGTTCAGACTCTTTCATAGCTTTTAAGTTTATCAGTCAAGCGTATTGATGTATTTTCATACGCTCCAATGGACAATGTCTTCCATACAGTCCCAATTCGCAATACATTTTAATGCATGTACACGTAACATCTTCCACCCTACTACGCAACATCTACACGCAACTAGGAAAGTCCATTGAGTTGGGTTTACTGCCATTCCGGATGGGCCATTTGGATGCACGCGGAGACAACGCGACCTCCCCCGCGGGGCCCTTGGCGCTCACACTACGTGCAAAGAACGCACGAAAACGCGGCTGCAACTGTTTAACGGCGCCCCGCGCCAGCCGCTTTCCAGCCGCACACTGGGCCGAAATGGACAGCGGCAAAAAAGGAAAACCGTCGAAGAAGAAAACGTACGAATATAGTAATTTTCAACCGGGAGCGGTAGCTCAGCGCATCAGCTGATGCCACTGCAGCGCCTCTGACCAGGAGGTCCTAGGTTCCCACTCCCCACGGCGGCAGAATTTTCGACACTAGATTTTCAGCTAGGTCGAATTCAGTCGATGTCTGGAGGAGAGTTCTAGCGGCCGGCTGCTCTGGTTGGTAGTTTTCCGTAGTTTCTCCGATCAACATCAGGCGAATGCCAGAGTAGTACCCTAACAAACGGGCCACGGACCGCGCGCGATCTTTCCTTCCTCTTGCTTGTCCTATCCTCTCCCCTTTCATACACACACTTACACTAACATGCACTACACTACCACATATTCCGGGAGATCAGTCGCGAGCTTAGAGCTTGTCTCGGCTGGGGCGGTGCCCCGCTGGTGGGAGAGTCCTGGTTAGGGGGAAATCCCTAGTAGGCCGACGGTAGGTCGGCGCCAGATCTCACCATCCACAGGGGGAAGATCACCGCCATCTCCCGAGAAAAACATGCACTTCACTAACGGGACTAATGACCAAAGCAGTTGCTGCGCCTCGAAACACGAAAAAGTCAATCAATCAATCAATCCAATGTGCAGCGGGCGACTCCTTCACAATCGTGCAGTAACTTTTTGGTTTGGGTCATAGGCTGAATAATTTTGAATAAAGTTTTTCCAAAATTTTATTTTACCTTATTTGCATGAAAGGTGCGGACTCGCCGCTCCTAAGATCAACACAATTGTGTACGGTCATTGCTAATATATATTTATTCGCAGATTCGTAAATCCAAAGCAGGTAGAAGTGTCAAATTTTGGATTTTTACATAATAATATGAGTACTATTTGCCTGGGATGTGTGTTGGCAACCCCTCTCAAGGAAACGCACAATCATGGATTGTCATCGACATTAGTTACCATCTAAACGCAACTAGGGAAGGGTATTTTGTTGGGTTTACTACCATTTCGGATGGTTAATTTTGATGCACACGGAGACATAGTACATTCCCGGCTACTTCCTCAGTCAACATTTCGTAAGGTTGGAAATAAAGAAATGTAATGTTCCAAGATTTGAGCGCATTCAAAGCGAGTTAAATAAAAGCGTTAAAAAGTTGTGCAATGGGAGCAAAACACGAGATCCCTAGAAGCAAATCGGGTGGCGGGAAAGGCGACTGCTGCCTGATTCCGAATGATCTCCGCTCAGTCCATCGGTTTCCGGCATTTGTTTTTCGCGTTTGCTTACTAATCCAGACTGTGTGACTGGAGCATTGATGGTAAACGAAAGGCGACTTCCGACGTACGAAATGAGAGGAAACAGGCGCATTGCAAAACTAGAAAGTCTCTTATATAAAAATTAATTAGATATGGAATGATTCGCTAGATGGAAAATTTAGTTATCAGTGTAAAATGATGTATTTTTATTAGTAATTTGTAATCCATGAAATTATGGTATTGGCACATTGATAAAATCTCCATTAAGTAGTTAATACGAAGTTACTGTGGAATGCTTACAGAAACTTTGAAATCCACGCTCTTTAAGTTTAATTTTTATATGAATTAGAGGAAGGTCTTGTACCTTTGACATATGTGTTCCTTGCACCTAAAGTGATTTTTGGCTTCACTTGTTGAGATAGTTTAAAACCACTCTAAGTATTTGGTTGACTCATCAGTAAACAAACACGTAGTTGATGAGAGTTAAAGTATTTTCCTAGGGAAAAATAAAAATACTTTTCACCTATTAAAGATAAGTATCTTGCTTTTACTTTTTTCTTCTTTAACCATTCAATTTTGTTTTTTATTATTTAATTATAGTAGTCATTTAAAGCATTCTCTTAGCTAATACGTTGCTTATTTAAAACTTTTAATCCTGACCTAAAAATGGCTGTTCGCTGACTAATGTATGTTAAAAGTGACTTTTCGTAAGTCGAAGAGTAGTGTTTTGAACCTGGTCAAAGTGTTGTACTTTGAATCGGTTCAAAGTACATCATCTCTGACGAAATTAATGTAACCAAATTGCAATTCATTCAATTATTAAATATTTTTCTCAATACATTTAAAATTCAATGTTTGTATGTGCATGCCCTACAGACTCAAACACTAATAGCAAACTCGAGCTATAAATTTCAGTTTATCCTTATTTATGTCAAGAGCGTTTAGTGACTGGTTTCAATGAAATCAAACATAAAGGGTGATTTTAGTGTCCGTTGAAAATTAGATGTTTCTAAATTTCGACTTCCGTCATTCCGTTGCGATGGCTCCATGGCAGCATTTCCTGAGCAGATGCGCCGATCTGGAGGTTCTAGGGTTCGCATCCCCTCAGTGGAAGATTTTTGAGTTTACGTATACAGCTAGATCGAACACAACCTCCAGAGGAGAAAACAAGCTTCTGTCAATCAGTTTCAGGTGAATGCCGAATGAGTACCTAAACAATCGGGCTACGGACCGCGTGTGGTAGTTCCTTACTGATCTTTGTCTCTTACTCCCCCCCTTAGAGATCTTTGTTTCAGCTTAAGCGCTCCCATGCAGGGGGAGATACCTGCAAGTAGGAAAAACGGAAGGTGACTTGTACATCTGCGCTTGATGGTTGAAACGTAATAGAAGCACCATACCTCTAGAGATAAAACATGCAGTACACTAACGGGAAAAACGACCGCAATAGAAGTCACGTTCAGAAACACTAATTATTGATTCATTGAATTGCTGGAACAATTACATTTTGCTGTCCAATAGGATTTTTATTTGAATTTTATCTTGCTATACGTTTTGCGGTTTACAGTACAGCAATTGATTACGGTTTAATTTTATCTCGTAAATTTTGTGGTCCAAGGTACTTCATTTCTTGGTAAACAAGTGTAGTTCTTCGACTTTAACACAAACAGTTTTTTCTTATTAAAAAACACTCTTCTATATAGAATACATAAATATTTAAAGTTTGACGTACGCCAATCTTAATATTTAAAATTTAAAAAAACATACGGTAAAATAAAAGTAAAATATTAAAAGGAAAAAAAACAGATACAAGTTACAACATTTTGTCCTATATTCTACACATTATCACTTAGTTTAACAAAATGCGTAGATGCCGCAGAGAATTCACCTGGAAGGCATTTTAGGCGAAAGGCGTTTAGGCCCACTGCGCGCCGGCGCCGTGGCTGCAGCTCGGTTTATATTATGCTTAATTTTCCGCGCATCCTCCACGCACCCTAAGCACCGCCCCGGCGCTCGCGCGGGCGAGTGGGCGGGGCGGGGCGGGGCGGGCCGAAGCGCGCGGGGGCGCTATGCTAATGTCATTAGTGGGCGAGCAGGGGTTAACTGCCGCCATAACCCGGGTCGCCCCCCGCCGCGCCCGCCCCACCCGCCGAGCCAGCGCCCTCGCCCCGAGTGCGAGCGCGCGGGCGGGCGGGCGGGCGGGGCGCGGGGCGACGCGGCGCTGCCATCCATCATAGCGGCGATAGTGCCGTCAGCGTATAAGCGGCCGATCGCCCGTGCCGCGCGGAGGGCGAGGGGCGGAGATAAGCGAGGGGACGGGACGGGCGGGGCGGGGCAGGGGCGGGGCGGCGCGGGCGGCGCGGGCGGCGCGGGCGGCGCGGGCGGCGCGGGGCGGCGCGGGGCGGCGCGGGCGGCGCGGGCGGCGCGGGGCGGCGCGGGCGGCGGCGGGCGCGGCGCGGGCGGCGCGGGGCGGCGCGGGGCGGCGCGGGCGGCGCGGGCGGCGCGGGGCGGCGCGGGGCGGCGCGGGCGGCGCGGGGCGGCGCGGGCGGCGCGGGGCGGCGCGGGCGGCGCGGGCGGCGCGGGGCGGCGCGGGGGCGGGGGCGGGGGCGGGGCGGGTGCTGACGATGCGAAGAGCGCCTCGGATTTGGGTGATGCACCGACGCTTTCGTCAATCCGTGTTATCTCCGTACTAAAAGTCGGTCGACTGTATTCATATTAACGGAAGCACGGGGCGGGATTAACAACGGAAGGTCGTTTTTACGAGTTGTGCTGTTACAGATTTGGTTGACAAGCGGATGACTGTATGCGCACTTAGTTACTACGAAAGTGAGTTACGAAAGAGCGCCCTGAATTTTGCTAGTAAAGCGGTAGGAACTGAACGTATTCAATGCATTTCTTTGTAAAATATGTCTACAACTAATGCTCTTCTAGTCTACTGAATCATATTGGCTCTATACGTTAACATTATCGATATCAGGATCACAAAGTACTAATTGGTGGGAGGAGCCACTAACTGAAGTTCTTTCCGGTTTTCGGATGCTTAAACGACAGCTAATACACAATTCTTTAAATGAAGTAAATGAGTATATGCCATTTGTCTATGAAAATGCAAATGTAAAATGAAAGAACGCATTCCAAATCATTAACGATATAAGATGTGAAGAAACTCAACAAAGGTACGTCACAAACTTTAATTAAATTTTTGGCATAATGATATTTCATATAAAGCAATAATTGTTTACATGCTTATTTTTATGGTATTTTTTAAATAAATTTAATATTACTCTAACTTTTTAGAAACTTGTAAATTATCATCTTACAGAATAGAAAATAGTTCACCTTTTACATAGTATCATGCAATGGAGGAAAGAAAATGCTTAATTTGATAGACAATCTTTAAAATCAAAGAGATAAATACTATTTCACTGCGTTTTCTTTCAATACGTGTAAGGTAGGTCTAACGTAAGAGCTTCCCGTGATATCAACACGACAGCCAAATATGACAGAAATTTCAGATATTCAGCGAAAGAGAAATTGAGTATTACAAAAAGACTAAGATACACTGGGTTTTTGGAACGATTTCTTTTATAGTACCGTTTGTTGTTGTGTTACTATCCTGCGTCATCAACATTTAGTAACTTTTGTTGACATCAGGTATTCTACGTTCAATACACAGGTAGCTCATGAGAAGAAGGTTTATTCACACAAAATTATACAAAGTTGACTCGAATTTTAACGCTATTCTTCTCTGCCTTATTTATTATTGTTCCAATTTCTAGATTGTTTTTACGCATGTATGGTAAGCCATTTGTGAATAGAGTTTCTTTTTATGGAATAACTTGTTTTAAAACTTAGGATAGTATTATAAAACAACCTTTGCCGTAGGGAGCATTCGTGATATTTCGAAGAAAATGTCTGGCATAGCGAAGGTGGCGAAAGGCGCTGCCAAAAGAAGAAGAAAGGAGAAGCGTCGCGCGGATCTGGCACCGCGCCAGAAAGCGCTCGCCACCGGCCGACAGCGCGCGTTGCTTTTCGTTTGTTTTTATTCGCCCGAAGAATAGTGTTGGAAACGCATTTGGGTATGGAATAATAGGTTTCACATAAAACGTTCTTCGCTAATTATTTTGTGAAGCATAAACCAATGAGATATATCGAAATACACGAATTATTGCATTTCTAATGTGAATACATTCTCCAAAAATTTATATTTCACCAGTAAAAAAATGCGATATGGCTTATCACGATTACTAGGAAACTAGTGTTCAAATGTGTTGACAATGTCGATGTATAATTAAATAATTTGAAAAATAGATTTAATTTTTGGTGAATTTTTAAATATGTTTTAATAATTCTGTATTGCAATCTGAAGCAAAAATTATGAACAATATTTCTAGTATTGTTTAAACCCATATTTATTACAGTTTATATTTTTTTGTTCTTTAATAGGAAACAATGATCTTGGGCTGCAAAACAGAAAATGTATTTGCTTGATTTGAATGTGATATTTAGGTTTCTTTATTTTTAATCAGTATTTATATCACAAGTGAAACGACATCATTTCCACAATTTATAAATAAATTTAAACAAATAACTACAATATTTTATTTTGGTTCTTTACAAAAATTACGGAGCAATGAGTACCCTTTACAAGCACTCTTTATGTCACCCCGAGTGTCGGGATCTATGACGAAGAGAAACGTGGAAAATGTTTACCGGCGGGGCTAAAGCGCAAAGCGAAAACAACGGGCTGAGCCGGAGCGTGGCGTGGCGTGGTGCGGCGTGGCGGGGCGTGAGAATCGCGCAGTCGGACGCGCCGTGGTAAACACCCGAGGCGCGGCGCCGCGGGCGAGGAGAACTATCGACGGCGGAGGCGCGAGACGGAAGGCGCGTGGCGGGGAGCGCGGGGAAGGGCGGGGAGAGCGGAAGGAGCTGAGGCGCAGGTAGACAAGAGACGTCGATCTCCCGCTGTCCCTCGCGCAGGCGACGCGTCGCGGCGCTCCCGAGCTCAGCGGTGCGGAAGACTGCGAGGCGCCGAGGCGACGTGGCGGGGGGGGGGGGGGGGGGACGTGCGCGGCGCCCTGTAGCGGCCGCCTCCCGCGCACATTTATAACTACCCTCATCCATCTTCCTCCGCGGGGAACTCAAATGCAGCCCAATTTGTCAGAAAATCTAATGCGAGCGCGGCGGGCGGCGCGGGGGCGGCGCGGGGCGGCGCGGGGCGAGCGGGGGGGGGACGATCGGCCGCGCAAGCCAATACCGGGCGCCTCCGCTCCGAAGACGGCGGCGGCGGAGCTCGGGGGCGGCGTCGGAGGCGGTCTGCCGCCCGGGAGGGACCGATGTGTTCATTTCTCATCGGCCGGGGCTCGGGCCGCCGGATCCGCGCTGTGCCGCCCCCGGCGCCGCCGCCGTCGCCACGCCGCCGCCTCCGCCGCCCGGGGCGCCGCCGTCTAACTACCGGCCGGGTATTGGCGCCGGCCCGCAGGCATGCGCCTCCTCGGCCCGCCCTCCGCCCCGCCCCGCGCCCGCGCCCCCTCCCGGCCGCGCTCCATTTATAATCATCTGCCGCGACAGGCGCCCCGCCGCTCGGTATAAACGATGATGTGCGGCGGCGCGGGACGGCGCGGGGCGAAGCGGGGCGGCGCGGGGCGGCGGGGCGGGGCGCGGGCGGCGGCGCAGGCTCCTCCCACAGCTCCTTGAGCTAACGACCGCCGTCAAGTAAACCGGGAAATATGGAAGTGCGGAACCCAATGGCGGGCTCGGGCGCCCCGCCGCCCGCGCTCAAATATTAACGGCTGGGCGGGGCGAGGCCTTCCGCCGCGCCCGCGCTCCGCCCTCGCCGCAGGTGGGCCCCGCCCCCCTCAGCCCACCCCCGGCCCCCCGCGCCCGCGCCGGACACGCGATGCCCGCGAGATAGCCCTCGGAGCAGCCGAGCGGATCGAATGGAGTGCGGCCCAAGGCGACGTCACGGTTAGAGCCACCGCTATCGATAACGGTTCTAACTGTTGCGGTGAACAGCACTTCAACTGAAATATACTGAAAGTACAAAATGCAAATACACGTGTACTGATAGATGAGCAAGACGAAAAGAAGCTTTTAATAAAGAAAATGGAAGTAATTTAAAATGTATTGACCAGCAACAGCTAAGTTTAATAAATTGAAAAAACAACATTAATTTAACATTTCTAAAAAATCAATTTTTGCTTTTACTATTCTCAATGAAATTAAAATATTTTTGTTCCAAAAATATAGGTATATCCGAGGATATTGTATGTTTATGTTACCTTATGTTTAGAAGTGTAAAAGTGTGCGGAACATTTATAACAATACTAAAGATGTAGACGGACAACTAATCAAAAATCTTTAATAAAATCAAACATAATTTCACAACATTTCTGATGAAGAAATTGAAAGATGAATGGCTTTGGCGTGGAATAAATTGTGGACATTTTCCTCTTTCTAGACAAAACAAAAAATTGAGACAATAAAAACAATATTGGGTAGTTGTGTACTGCCAGTATTGCTGTACGGAGCTCAAAACCGGGCTCTAAAAGAGAAACAAAAAAAGAAGATTGCTGACTGTCAAAGGACGGAAATAAAAATCCTACATATACACATCCAACAAAAGATAAGAAATTAAACAATAATAAAAATGGCCGGAATGTCTGAAGTTCAATCAATGCCACAAGAAATGGAATTGGAAGTGTGGCGGACACGTTGCCAGGATGGAGACAGCTAAATGCACCCATGCCACCACCACGTGGTATCCACGAATCAGAAGGAGTGTGGGAAGGCCGAAGGCACGACGGTGCAACCAAATGCAGCGCGTAACAGGGCCATGGTGGACACGGTTAGCATAAGATAGATTATGGTGAAAAAAGTGAAAGAACAAGTGAGTGATAAAAGTGAGTAATAAATGAGAAGTTCATGTGAAATAGGAATGAATACATGCAAAAGAACTAAGTTAAATTTTAAACGACTAAACAAATGTTATATAGGATTGTATCATTTTAATGATTTTAAGGATTATTGATTCATGATTAGTCTTTATCTAAAAAAATTGATGCTAACTTATTTCTAACTCAAGTTCCAAACTTTCGATTCAGATTAGCAGGTACTACCAACTTATAACATCAGAAGTGACTGATCACATGACTATTCGGAAGCTATCCCTGACTTTAAAGAGGCCTTTGCCCGAAAAGGATTGTATGGGCTTAATATTCATATTAATAAACACAAAGAAATATCACGGTTTTAGTTTTCAAGTGTCTGTCAGTTTTGGTAAAAGGACGTTCTGACATGTTCGAACTGAAAAACATCTATCAACAAAATGATGATTCTATTCATTGGTCCGTTTGCATTTTTACGAGACTATAGTAGATATATCCAAACTTTTAAAAAGGGCTCCAAGAAAATTGTCTCAAAATTTGATATAATCTTACCATTCTGAGGAAATGATTTGTTGATAGATTTCTGCCATTTTAATTTAAAAATGAGGCACATTTCAGTAGAATTTCTAATTGTACAGGAATATATTATGTTCATTCAATTAAAATGTGAGACATGTAATTTCAGCACAATTTCATGTAAGTTGTGTACCTTACGTTTAAATCTATTTGAACCGTGTGGTAAATGATCTATATTTATATGTAAGTGGAACGGACATGGACACAGATAACAAAAATGTTACATGCAGCTTTTTGTCACGCGATCTTTGTTCTGAAAGCCGGGTTGCGCTGGTGTTCTGGCGGAGGGCAGGGCACTGCGTGGAGGTCAACGCACGGAGATCTGCTCTGGGGGCGCAGGTCGGGTCGCGGAAGAGAGCCCGGGAGAGTGAGAGAGGGGCAGCGGGAAGGAGAGAGAGAAAGAGAGGCCCGCGGATAAGGAACAACGCATCCAGAGGCGCACTAACTGGAAAAAAGGACGTATCCAACTTTCAGAGTTAAGTGCACAAGCATTCGCCCAATACCTCGCTCCATTAATACTTCGCGACGTTCTGGAAAGTTCCGGAGACGCGAGTTGTAGCCGGGGACGCCGTCCGTCGTCCAGCGAAGACGCTGCTGACGGCCTCCGCCCCGTCCTTTTCCCCCTCCTCCTCCGTCCCCGCCCCCGCCCTCGTCCTCGACCCGCCCGCGCAGCCGACTCTCTCCGCGGTGAAAAATGAACCCCTCCCTCTGCGGAGCCGTGACGCCGCCGCGCACCCCCATCCCTGCTGCCCGTCTCCTGCCCCACCCCCTCTCCCCCTCTCCCCGCCCCGCCCCCTCGGCGCCCGTCGCAGGCACCCACACACCCACGAGGGCACAAGCCGTCACCACTTCCTGTCATGTGCCACTGGCGGCCGTTTCATACTGATGTTACGGGGGGGGGTATGTACCACGGAAAGAGTGAATAGGTTTTTTTATTCACCCCTTGTGACCGGGAGAGGTAGGTCAGTACATCAACTGATGTCACTGCAGTCCCTCAGGCCAGAATGTTCTAGGTTCGAGTCCCGCTTGTGGTAAGATTTTCGACTGTAACTTGTCAGCTAGGTCGAATTCAGTCGCTGTCTGGAGGAGAATTCTAGCGACCGGCTGCTCTGATCGGTAGTTTTCCGTGGTTTCTCTGATCACTACCAGGCGAGTGCCGGAGCAGTACCCTACCAAACGGGCCACGGAGTGCGCGCGATCTTTCGTTACTCTTCCTTGACCTATCCTCACCGCTTACACACACTCTTACACTAACATGCACTACACTACCACATATGCCGGGAGACCGGTTGGGAGCTTAGAGCTTGTCCCGGCCGGGACAGTGCCCCGCTTGTGGGAGTCACCTGCTTGATGTAACCCCGCTTGCAGACAGTAGGTCGGCGTCGGTTCTCGCCATCCAGCGGGCTAAGATCATAGCCACCTCCTAATGAAAAACATTCACTGTGCTAACGGGACTAATGACTTAGGTAGTTGACCTGCCCGGAATTACAAACAACCAACCTATGCACCCCTAGTAAAAGCGGTTACTTTTAGATCATGGAAAATGTGTTGAGTTCAATTTTTAGCACTAGTACAAAGCAAACGAATTTGTAGTTAAAAATGGCATTTGAGACACTTATTTCAAGAAAACGTATTTCTTACTCATATGAATTTTTCCATAAGAAGATAACATTAGGAAAAGTCTTAAACGATACTTGCACAATAATACAAAGAACATACGCAATTAGATATACCTCTAGCAATGTTTCAATCTGGGATTTTATACTCGAACGCAAAGGATTACAAGTAGAACGCAGTTATGAATACATTGCCAAGAAGGACAAACGAGCGTTCCAGACGCATCTAAAGAAAGTACTCGTACATAGCTTTAATATTTGAAAATTCAACACTTTTAATTGCCATCAAATTCAGTGTATTCTGCACTTTTAGGAAGAGGTTAAAGAAAATTGGTAACGTTAGGGGCCACAGATGGACAGAGATGTTGTAAGAAAAAACAACACTTTTATGGTACTAGGAGCTCTCTAAATATGTGTCTTTTGGATGACGTGAGATCACAGGTAGTTATAGACATTGAATAGAATTTGTTGTGTGAGAAAGACGCCAGATGATGTAAATAGCACTCTTGCAAAATTTCCAATGAATTACAATTAGTAAAGAGGATACCAAATTAATTTGCAATCATTTATGAGCTACATGACTGACTAAATACTCATTAGTCAAAGGAATAACTAAACGTAGAAAATAAAATCTAGATGAAGTGAACTATCTGCTATATAAGTAAATAAAACGTATTGTATCATAAAAGACGAGAATGAAGAAAATACAGTTTTATTATAAAGATTATTCACGAATTTCAGTTCTTCTATTTTTATGTTAACAGAACTAAAATTAGTGTTGATTTGATTTACTTTCATTTTAAATAATCCGAGTACGAACGTTTGTTTTGAGACGCGTGTCAATAATCGCAGTATTATATTTCAAATGTAGGGTACAATATTTGAAAATACATCACCAGCCGGAACAGTTTCTACATCGTAAATATCATGTTCGCCCGTGGCAACAGGACTTTCCACAAGCCGTTGAAGAAACGTTTCGCATGGCTCTCCCCTCGAAAAAGTGCTGGAAGAGTGCGGAAGTTCGACAAACCCGCTGGGAAAGTTTCTTGGCCCTGAAGAGTTTCTTGAAGGAGACGGCCCGGCTCGCGGCCGAGAGGGGGAGGGGGAGGGGGTGGGGTAAGGCAGGGACAGCTGTGCGAGGTGACGCCCTCTTGCCTTGGCCAAACTCCTATTCTCACCCCTAGAATCGCTCCAATCGCTCAATTCCGTCTCTTGACTTGAAGTCTTTCACTCACAATGTTCCCAAAGACAGATGCCTTCTGAACAAAAAGTTATTTAAGAATGACTAATCTCTTTTGAATACGAGTTTCCAATCGGATGAGATAAACGTAGATTTTTCTCAGTCTATGTACAGAGAATTTAAATACAATGAAGGATACTTATATTTACGTTAGTCTTAGTGTCAGTAACCTATCAAGATGTTAATTATCTTCTGTAGGAATACTTACAATCTTGTCATTTACAACATTTATTGGGTTCTATATGATAAAAGTTTGATATTAAGTATATGTATTCTCAGAACTTCTTTATTTTTCCTGAGAAAAAATATTCCTACTATAATTTTGTTACTCAGATATGATAGTGTATTTAACAAAGAATAAATAAATATAAAGATTAATTTCAATAAGTGAAATAAAGTTCTCAAATACAAAAATTATCACAGTTTTTTCTGGAGACGAATTTCATATCCAGATACGTCTACAGATTTGTCGTTTATCTGGAGACAATACAGAATTTCATGGGTTTACAGCAGTTGCGCACATTTGCACTCATTTTATTACTGAAGGTTCTATCAATATTTATAAATTTCATAGTTATTAGTGTCCACGAAAGATCATTGTGCACACTCTCATAAATATCTCAGTATTTGAAAACTCATTATTGGTGCAGTTATTATTCTAAAATGTTGAGTGATATCTCAACATTTTATTTTCCCATATTAAGGACTCTTCATAAATTTCTAAGCCTGTTCATGATTTTGGGGTGTTGATATTAGATTAATGTCTTGCATACAAATACTTTTCAAAATCTTAAAAGGAGGGATAATTTTCATATTTGTTGGAAAACGCATACGACAATGTAAACTTTTTTCTGATTGCTAACATTCGCAAAAAATTAAGATTAATAATCGAAATTTGAAATATTAGGATAAAATTTTTTTTTACATTTGTATCATTAATTCAAAAATTATTACGTAGTATTTTGTATTCTATAAAAAATAAATACATAAATATATCTAAAATTTCCCAAGAAAAAATGGAAAAATATGTCAATGAAATAAAAAATGTGTAGTGTCTTGTAATCCGTAAATTACTTCTTATTTTTTGCAGTGCGAATGTGTTTGTGAATAAATAATTCTTATATCTCCTTTTCGAACTTCTTAATTGTTTATGACTTTACAAAACCAAATCTCAACATTTTACTGTCATTAAGAAAATCATGGAGAATTCTGATATTTTATAATAAACATACACTTCATCAGTGAATGGCATGATAGAAACACGAAAAAATTTACCCCCAGAGAGATGAAAGAGATGCGAAATACTTTCAACAGCAAATAACAGGAGTAAATGAAGGTACCAAGCGTGTCATTTCCATTCAAATATTAGCAATAGACCCCGAATGAATATAGCCGTTTCTCTCCCCATCGTTACATCAAACCCATTATTTAGCGGCCATGATTCAGCCCTCCAAGCAACGGAACAGTTAACATGAACACTGCTGTTGCCGTCTCCTAAAATACAGGTACGGGCGATAAAGTAGTTCTAGTCGGAACAACTCTCGGTCCCCCAATGGCCAGTCGACAGTTCTGGGTTTTACGATCAGTCAGCGTGCGCCTAGCGCCGCCGCCACCCCCAAACATCTCCACCCCCACCCCCGCCCCCACCCCACCCCGCGCGCACAGCAACTCCCCGCCGCCATCTTGACAGAGGGGGAATTAACGACGGCGGGGACGCGGAACGGAGAGGCGATATTCCCCCTCGTAAAAAATGTCCCGGCCAGATTATGTCCCGGCGGGGATGATTATTTCCCCGCCCCCTTGTCGGATGGAGAGCGCTCCGCCCCCGCCTCCCCGCCTCCCCCCCCCCGGCTCTGCCATCACGGCGCCACTCCGCGCTGTGGGTCCAAACGATATCAAAAATACTCGAAGCATATTTTTGTGACTTACAAGGGAGCATTTCAGAAGCAAACATATTTAAAATATGTCAAGAAATATATTTCAAATCTATTTATCTAGAACCTTTGTGAAGGTTTCTGTTTAATTTAAATGTTAACTTGCGTGGTAACTGGTTTATGATCAGTTGTAGCTAACTTCCAGTACGTTTTAGAAGATTCATTAGAAGCAAATTGCCAAAGCTTCAATCTTTTGTTGAACCATGTTAAATCGTATTTCACCAATAAATAAAAATCCAATTTTGTACATTTAATGTTTTAATTCTGAGCGATGTTCTCATATCACTGCTCTAGTTCTACAAACTACAAGAGCCAGGACCGAATTTATAGCTGGTCTTCATCAAATCAAAAGGGCGTCATATTGATCATTGAAATGAAATTTAACGTGGAAAACTACAACCTTTGCACTCTGAAACTTTAATATTTCAATATTTTCCCCATATTTAGAAACCAATATAGTTTTTTTTAAAAATATATTAGGGTTCCTTTCCTGCGGGGGGCCCTAAACTCATGCTTAGTATAGTTATGCATTAATCCGTTGCTGGCAGGAGCTGGATAATGAACAATTTATTGCGAAAAATTAACAACTTCTCTTCAGAAATCATACATATTCTTACTCGTTATTAACTAACTTACAATGTTTCAAACAAAAAATTGTACACGTCGCATTCACTGAGCATGTCTTTGGCCCATTTGGGACCAGTGTGAGATCTGCACCGCCCGGGTGGATGCTGCAAATTCGCCGCTTGCTCTTCTTGTTACCGCCGACGCGACGGTGGCGATGGGGCGTGGAAGGGGCACCGCTCCATAGAGATATTCAAGAGAGGTCGCACTTGTGCGAGAGGAGCTGAATCTGCCACAGGAGAAGGAGAAGAGGGGGGTGGCAGCCGAGGAAGCAAAATTCAGGTGGCCCCATACCGAGGGATATGGTTTGCCTGACATTTTCGAAAATCTGGTGAATTTTTTTCTCCAGAAAATGCGACAAAATGAAAGAATTAAAAATATACATGTCCTGAAAATGTAGATAATATACCCAACTAAATCTGACCTGACGGCGAGAAAATGAATGTAACATTTGAATTCTGGAGGAGTTTACATTTATTGCTTTCGATTTGTTTACTCTCATTTATCAGAATGAGTTGATAACAGAATGCTTTCGAAAATATACATTTTCATATGTATAATTACACGTTTTGTAAAAAGAAATGTTTAGCAAATAATTGACTCGTTAGAAAAATTAGAAAGAAGAATGAGCATGTAATTCGATTTATTAAAATATAAGTATGTGCGTTGCGGGCGATGTCGGATAAAGTAAGAGTGAAAGTTTCGGCACGTAGAGAATCGTCAATGACAAGAAGTGTGATTTCATCTTGTTTCCGGTTACCCAACTCGTATCAATTTGAAAATCTCAATTAATAAACACGCGTATGGGACAAATTAGGTATTTCTCGACTTTAATATGTCAAGATAAATGATAGAAAACAAAACAAAAATAATATGTTAAAGAAGAAATGAAATTAGACTAATGCGTTATAGTGTAGTGGATGGAAACTCAATTTATTTTTGAAGAAAATATTTCGGTTCAATACAAATTGTACTCTATTTAATACAAATGTTCTTGAATAAAAATATCTCTTCAGTTTTAACAGACCTCAAAAAATAATCGCCTTAGTTCGGTAAAGATTTATCTCACCACTGCTCCGCTGTTAACTACACGACGGTTCGTTGGCTTTACCCCACTTACTCGAACATTCTCACATTCACGGACATTCTTCTGTTCATGCATGAGAAACAGAATACAAATCCCCGTAAAAGAGATCCCAGAAGCCAGAAGAAAGCCACGAAAAAATGTTTTCTTTGTCATTAAAATTAGACAATTCACGATCCGCTTCCAAACACGATACGAAAAACAAAATCCGAACGCTCAAAAGCACACTACAAAAGAATTCTGCCTCATTTTATTTTTCGTAAACGGAGCCAATTTAGAAACCACAGAGTTCAAACGCCAAACAGGTCGTGGACTGTTTCTTTTAATTAACTGGGAGTTTTGGCATGGCTTTCTTCAAATTCCTGGGCACCGCAGCCAAGGATGCGGCGGGGGCGCGGGTCGGAGCCATACCCAAGGGCAAGGGCCTCCACGGAACGACATATGCACTCGCCCTTGCATCATCGTTATCACCACCACCAGCACGCTCACGAATAACTCAGGTGGTTTCTTCGATCAACCCCAGGCGAATGCCGGAGCAGTACCCTAACAAACGGGCCACGGCCCGCGCGCGATCTTTCCTTCCTCTTCCTCGTCCTATCCTCACCCCTTACACTAACATGCACTACATCACCACACATGCCAGGAGATCGGTCGTGAGCTTAGAGCTTGTCCCGGCCGGGACGGTGCCCTGTTGGTGGGAGATACCTAGTTGGGAAAGACCCCGCTAGCCGACGGTTGGTCGGTGCCGGATCTTGCCATTCAGAGGACGAAGATCACCGCCACCTTCCGAGAAAACAGGCTCTACACTTCCGGAACGAATGACGTAAGCTGTTGACGCTTCCGGAATCACACCAATCAACCAAGGAATAACTCAGGAGCTGCGATTTCCCTTGCAGAGCAGGACCTTTCGAAGTCAAGTCACTCCCTGGGAATTATTTGCCCTTTTTGACTGCCAATAAGGAAGAGTTGAACGCAAGATTTTCTGCAGAAGAAGAAACGTTGAAGGGCTAGGGACTTTGCGGAATTTCATGTTTCCAATCTCCCTATCCCTGTTGGGCACGGAGTTGAATTCTCGCAGGTCTAATACGGTGGCGAGGACCTCCGAAATGGGTTGAGTGGCAAAGTAAGGTCCTCCCTTCAATGATGTGTGCCTTATTTGTCCTTTATCAAATCTTTCCTTCATCACCATGTGCTGAAATGAGTGTCAGTACAATAAGACTTTATTATTATCGATCACTTCTTAAAACGCAACTGGGCATTCCAGGAAGGAAGGATTCTTTTAAAAGCCAGTGCTTCCTGAAACAATATTTATCCGCCAAGCATCATAGGCAATCGCGTCACAGGCTATCGCCAGATTCCCAATAGCGCAACCTTCTAACATCAGGGTATCTGTTAATGCTCAGTCGAATGAAAACAATGTTTGCACTTGTGTTGAGTGTATAATTGTGTTGATAATTCTCGTAATATGACTTGAGTTTAAATGAGATCAGTAAAACGCAGCAGGTGACGGCGATAATGTTGCATAGGAAGAAGTAAAAGAAGGACACTTCTTTGAATGGCATCTAATACAAAAAGCAGAAAGAAATAGGAACGCAAGCACAGAAATCCAAGGACAAGACCTCTTCGAGGGTTTGAAATTCTCCCTTCAACGGATGGATTTGCCGAGTTTTATTGGAAATCCATAAATCATACTTTTCATTATCTTAGTAAATTAATAACTACCGAGGCATGTGGAAAAATATGGTGAGGCGCAGTAATAAATTTACAAAAGATATGAAATGGAGAAAAAAATTAAGTTACCGGTGTTTGCAATATGAGAAGTAAGATAATCGCGTTGTAAGTACAATGGCTTAATCAGAAACAAACATGAATTCTTAGATGGATAGGTTTGATGATGATTAGTGGTTAGACCAATGCTTGAAAATTCCAGTGAAAACTTGTGATTCACGGTTTGGCTCAGTCCTTACAAGAAAGACCCTATCATCATTGATATGAAGATTAGTGCAAATATTCCGTACTTAGTAAATCATTTTAAAAGTGAAAATAGATTCATCCTGAAAATATACTCGGAACGGTCAGGCCCTGAAGTGCAGTACATAATATCATATATTCATTCTTAATTATGATACTAATGGGATGAGTTATTTTTCGTATAGTGTAATTCTGGAGATTGAATACACTAGTAACTACGTTTGTAATCATCTTCTGGGTATATACTTCAGGACTTCTCATTTGGTTTTTTTAGTTTTCCATCATCCATTGAGGATATACTGAGGTTTCTCGTTTTGCTTCCTAACACTACTTTCCGCTTATATCCTTCCCAGACATTCGTTACTGTTTTTTGACATTAATAAAAATAAATAAGAGAGTCGCCACTGTGATGAGTGACAATTAAAATATTACTAAGACCATAAACAAACAAAAAAAATTTAACTGCGTGGTTAAATTGCACCTACCAAATATTCAAGAGAACTTTACACAGATTTTTCGATACTGCACTTTTCTGACTACCCTCACAAAGTAAAAAACGTAACAAAGTTCAAAAGAAGTAACATAGTGTCAAAAAGGTATCGTTTTATAGGTTTATTTATTTCATTCATCTGGAATGTTGCCTCGACATCATTGGCCGCTATATCACCATTGACAAAAGGGACGCAAATGCGGGATGCACATTTCATGTACCTATTGTTTGTTGTTTGGTGAGGCTGCTGATCTCAGTTGAATTTCCGCTCCTAATTAGTAGCACCAACCCAATCTCTGATGTGGAGCATATCTACCCGAGAATATCCATTAGGTATTTAAAGATTCTTGAATTTTCCGCAATCGCGATAGCGCCTGTAATGGATTCTTCTCTAAAAATTCGCCGGCCTGGACCGGATTTTATCCGCTCATCGAAACTCATGCGAACATTTGTGCTTTCTTGTTACCAGGGTCAATATTTTATAACTGCATAAAAAAACTTAACTCGGGACCTTTTAATGGACCCGAAAACAGTATTTTAGTAGTCTAGAACGCACAATTTTCGAATAATGCACGTTGGCATGTGTCAGAGCTAGTATTAGAGCAAAATGTGTACTATGGACTGCTTTTGCGTCTGCTGACGTTTACTTTTCATAATGTGCAAAATTCTATATTTTTCTCCTTAAACTTCTTTGATGTAAGATCTCTGTATCAGTGGGGAAGATCTATCAACCAGTGGCACATATATTTGATTTTGATGGCGTCGATTGTACAAAACCACCAACCTCTCGACTTTTCTAAGAGATGAGACGTAGAAACTTTGTTTCAATGAAATAGTTCCTCTTGATTAAATATATTTTTATATGTCGTGGGCCATATGAATGTAATTGTTTAATGATCAGTCTTCACTGTTTTAGGCTATATTATCATAAAAATGTAAACCATTCGTTTCAATACTTTAGAGTTTTTATCAATATGCATCACAACATAAGGAAAAAAAAACCACTTTCTTTCAAGAAAGTCTGCCAAAGAGATTTCACAATAGAAGATAATCGTTTCTACGGCAACAGCGCTGCCAACATTAAATTGGCTGTAAGCCTCGTTCATGTATAAAAATACTGAGAAAAGAACTACAGTATTTTAGTAAAGAGCTCAGTTTTTTTCGAGAAGCTTCCTTGCAACCGATTTCTTACTGCCTAGAAAGAGAATTATTCAAAGCTCTCTTGTGTACCTTGACAAACTGAAGGATCAGCGATCCAGAGATCACATTGAGAGAGCTGAAGAATAGCCGCAAGTGCATAATGTGCTAAGAAGCAGATAAATCTCGTTTACCTGGTCGAGCTTCCCAGAAATAGAAAAGGTCCCATTTGCAGTGTTCGAAATCAGATGGAAACGCGTTTGAGAATACCGCCAAAAGATAAATTGTCAATACATCTCTACTCGTAAATATTTGAAATTCAGATACATACAGAATTTCTTTCTTCATCTTTTATAGTTATTTGTAAGTCCCTATTTTTCAAAATGATCTTCAGCTGGAACTGGAGGATTGACGATTCCTTCAGATCTTGGAGTTACTAGAGAGCTATCCCCAGAATTATAGTCATAAATTTATCTATGTTCACAACTTGAGCCTCAAGGAAACAATCGTAGTAACATTTCTTGACTGCGGATGGCATAACTTGAAGATAAATTTAATATTTTATATCTCAAAAATTCACAATCAGTTCAAGTAGTTTTGGATTAAACTGCAAATATACACAAAAAATGGGAAAAGTCGTTCAATACCTAGATAAACACATTTTAAAAGAAATATTGTACCTGTAAATTGAAATTTTATAATATTTATTAAGAATGTTCCATAGGCCTACTAAAACTTTCTACTAAAAATCGTTAGAAACATTATGAAAATAAAATATAAAAGACCAAGAAAATAATAACGACAAAAGTATTGTGCCTAATTAAAATTGATGTAAAATCTATTACTTAATTTTGTTGAAGAAATGGCAAACGCGTCATATCTATCTATACATATAATAAAACAACCCTCAGGTGGTTTCAGTAGTTCATGTCATTTCTAATGAGCATTCATTTCACGGCTGCAGCAGATTCAAGACAAGTGCCAGAGCTAACGAGTGAGTCACATGGGTCAGCTCTCAGAATAAATGCCAGTGCGCTTTGTTTGTGCTTATGGACTTTCCCCAGATTCGACGGAGCTAAAATAAGAGCACTATTTTCTGTACCGCAGGAGAAGATGCCAAATATCTTACCTTCAGGAATCTTTCTATTACTTCCTCTTTGAAGAGTATAATTTTATAACAAGGCTTATGTTTACGTAAAATATCTCCAAAAGAATTGCCGTTGCTTCCAACATTCACACACTTGTAATATTATTGTCCGCACTAAAATTCAGTATTATCGTGCAAACAACACAAGTATAACACCTTATTTTACTTACTTAACATCTCTAAGATTATTAGTTTCCAAAACTGTACAGGCTGAACAATTTATTTCAACAATGAACCGAAGATATCCGAAGTTGAAATGATGTCATTTACAAACCAGAAGCTTACATTGGAGTCAGTGTTTATTTATTTATATATATATATATATATATATATATATATATATATATATATATATACACATTTTTCCTATTTTTCTAACCATTTTACACGCATTGAATGAAAACATCAAAATATTCGGGTAAAAACTATTATTCACATATTTGGTAGTAAATTAATAGAGTAAATATATTGTGGTAAAAAATAAATAAATCTTTATAAAGAAAAATGAATCGTCGAAATGTGTGTAAGCACATAACTTTCGAACGACGGCACTAAATTGGATAATTCTTTTCTTTTGTGTGTGTGTTTGTTATTGTCAGAGCAAGGTTTACATATGAGAAAATTTTCAAAACATCGAACAGAAATTTTTTAAAATCTCATAATATGAAAAGTGACTGCATGAGACAGAAGGTTGTGAGAGATTTTCAATATATTAACAAATTATTAAGAGAGAAAAAGGGAGTGAAAAAATGGAAGAGGAGAAAAAAAAGGGAAAAGAGAGAAGAAAAGGAGAAAGAAAAAGAAAGGGGAAAAGAGAAGGGAAAAGAAAAGAAAAAAAGAGAGGAAGGAAAAAAAGAGAGAAAAAAAAAAAAAAAAATTGGAAAAGTGAAGGGAGGGAGGGGGAAAGTGAGGAAAGAAAATAGCAGAGAAGTAAAGAGAAAAAAGAGAAAAGGAAAGGTGAGATAAGAAAGGGAGGGGAAAAGAGAACGGGAAAAAGAGAGAAAAAGAAAGAAGCGAGAAATGAGAGGGAGAGAGAAAGAGGAAAAAGAGATAGGGGGCAGAACAACGTCTGCCATCTGCTAGTTGTAGTATAATCTGTAAAAATTAGTAAGAAAGTAATATAATTGAAGGTAACCATTAACGCAAACATATGAAACAACGCATAATGCGTATATTTCGCTATAATTCGTTTAGGACTTTATCTGCGACGTAACAATATTTACTCTGAAAGCTTTCAGAATGTAGCCCTCAGCAGATCTAATGATCGTTCCTCACGGAGTAATTGGTATCTCTGGTTAAAGAACACACACACACACAATATATATATATATATATATATATATATATATATATATATATATATATAATATAATGATCTCTTTTCCATTTTTTTTTATTATGATTTTTCTATGATACAAATTTTACTTTCCCTCCTTACGAAGAACTTCATATGAAGAGAAAGTTATGTAATTGTGTGCCGGAAAACGGCGAATTTTTGGCAGAAAAATTCTTATTGCCGGGCCCTACAAACGCAAAAGTAGATACATCCTGATGCTAAATTTAGAAAAAAATCCTCTAACACGTGGTGTAGCCAGAAGCCGTGTTTTCTGGGTCTTTGTTTTAATAAGCAGAAATATTTTCGAAGGTTCTCACAGTTGCATCAGGCTTCAAGCCATCACTAATCGATATTGTTTATTATCACCATTACGTTTCTACCACTATCACAATCAGTATGCTGTAAATAATTAGTAATTAAAATAAAGAATTACCTCATAGACAAAGTTTGTCCGAGGTCAATGAACATTTTTAATATTTTGAAATTAGATTAATATGTTTTAAATGTAAAATATCATTTCTTTACATTCATAAATTTATAAGAATATTAAAAACCATTGACAGAACACATTGAGCTATCGAGCGATATATGTATTTTATTTTACAATGTCTGACGTACAGTATAATAATGGAACATAAAATATCATTGCCACTACATGGGAAAAAATCGGAGCATGATAAAGACGATGTCTTGAAATGGTTTCGAGATTATATGAGAACAACAATATGGTGACCATACAAATATTGTTGTGCATTAAAATTAATAAGCAAGAACTATTGATATATTTGTTTCTTACAAAATGAAAACATTACCATTCACGCCAAGCGTGCCTAATAATAGCAATAATAAAAAGAAACAATTCTAGTCAAAAAGGATTAAAGAACAAAAATAATTTATATTGATTGGCATGATCATAAGCATGTATCAACTACATTATCAATGCACGATTAACATAAATCTTCACATAATTCTTAAACATATTTTATTTTATAAGGGGCTGAATTTTCCATGATGTGCAAATTAGTTAATTATTCACTACCGTGACTTATTACAACGACACATAAGGTCTTTCAGCCACGTGTAATACACGATATTTCATCTGATCCGACTGCCTTTGCAACATTTTGAGCTTATTTTTTTCGACAAGAAGGCATAATGATGAATCGTATTATATTGATTTCAGCAGTACATTGAAGACCTTAGAAGGTATATTTGAGTTGAAAATCTTCGCGAGAAAATCTAAGGAAGTATGAAAAGGAAAACTGCAAAAGCTGTGGAATATTTACTACCCAATAAATTTAAATAAATTTATCGTAAACAACACAAACGTTTGAAGATGAGGAAAGAAAAAATATTCAGAACGTATGCGAAGACATTAATATAGATTATTTAGTAGCTATAGTAAGTACCAATACTTAATCTAGGTTCGTAGGAATGTATACGAAAGTGTCTGTTACACTTCGGTAGTTGATGAATATTATGAGTAAATGTGTTATTTTCATTAATAAATTATGAAGTGTGTTTCTAGGTATATTACTTTATTTTTCAATGTTTTGATGTGCATCTTATTGATCAGCTTTATTCCAGCAGTTTTGCTGTTGTTTATTGTGACAATTGATGGCCACTTTATTATAATACTATAGCCTAAACGAATTTCTATCGGTCAAAGGTGTCCTGTTTCAAAACAGGGATTGCTCACATTACACATCAGATGAGCTACTTTTGATGCTGGTTGCTGGAGTTTTATTTCAACACTAATTTAACTCACACTTATGCATTTGACTTTCCACCTTATCAGTCGTGAGCCACTAACATCAATTTTTTCCCTGCCATTTTCTGTAGTTCATTGCCTTATCTCATCTTCTCTCTTCCCACATTTTTTTCCTTATCTGGCGCCCCATATTGTCGTTATCTAGGCTTATCTTTCTGGATGCATTCTTGCAACGTGTCCTCCCCATTTCCACTTCAGATTTTTAACCATTGACTCTGCGTTTACTATGTTTGTTGTTTTTCTTATTACTTCATTTCTTATTTTGTCCCTATGGAGATACGAGTATTTAATATTTTTCTTTCCATTTTTCTCTGCGCGACAGCAAATTTATTAATAAGTTTGCTTGCAACTGCTCAACACACAACTATCTGTTATTTCTTTGTCACTGTTGTCCAAGTCACTTGTCCAAGAGTATGCATGATACGAATCAGAATTTCTTCCACGCCATTGTTATTCATCTATTAATTTCTTCCTCCGAGCTGAAACCATCTGTCCTAAGTACAATGCTACTTGTTCCTATGTGACAAATGCTACTTGTTCTGGTTTTATCTTGATATCTATTTCAGTATGATTAGTCATCATTTAAGCCTTTTCTGCATTTATAGTTAGTTCTACCACAATGCTAGCCACTTCATTACAGGGCTGTAATAAAGAGCTATTTCACCGACTCCGGATATGTAAGTATACAGTTAACAAAGGTGATCTGATAAGATAAAAGAGATAAATCTCTTAATAGTATGCATCATTCAATTGTCTTCAACAGTGAGACGTATTGATTCTGATTCAACGTGCTATTAAGCAGTTCATATGTTTCTATGAAGTTATGTTTTTTCACATGACAAGTGAGAACCCGTCAAAATTTGACGGTGTGATCTGAGATAAATGTTAAATACTGTTTCCAGATTAATGTTCACAATATGTTGCATTGTTTGAATCTTCAGGGTATAACGAAAATATTCTATGATGAGTTCCCAAAATTTTGAACACGTATGGCTCATGATCAAGGTGACAATGCAATATCGGCACTAAATTACACAAAAGAAAGATCACTATTATACTGACGGATATTATTTCTTAAGTTTTTTGATGTGTCATAATCTCCTATAAACCACTGTTTGATTTCTTCTGGCATATTGCTCAAAGATAAACTTATTTTCCCATTTTAGCAACACAGAGTAAACTCATTTACAGAATTTCTCTCACACGGGAAGTACAAAGTAGAACAAAACTGACATTTCAAAGACTATGACCCAACAGAAAACGAAATGACCTCACTATCACGACACATACGCTGACTTTCTCTTTCCCTGCTCCCAGTCAATGTACTACGTTTGCGTTTTTTGGGGCGCGTTGGCAACGATTCGGAATTCGACATAACCTGTGAACAACTTCACTACTTCAGTACAAACGAACAAAACCCACTGTCCGAATGTTCTCTACAAAATACACCACAAAAGAAAATACTTGTAAACTGTCATCACCACAATGCAATTATTACACTGAAACAAAACCTTGACGAATCGTAAACAAATCTCAACAATCAAAACAAAACATCAAGCAGCGCCACCATGAAGCGACGGGGATTTACATCTATCGATTCATGTATATCAATATTAAAACAGCCACCTTTTGGGAGAAAACAATTGACTATTGATAGCGTACTATTAAAGAATGATTTAATTAATTAATTTACACCGTGGGTGAATCAACACAAACAATATCTGATAACACATCTAGAGATCACATTCTTTCATTTAAGGGAAAAAATACAACAAGCATTTCAGTAGAAGCTCTAAACGAAGCCGTGGCAGAATACCTTATTTTTTTTAAATACATAGATTACAAAACGCCTGGATTTTCTATTACAATCTTGCAAATAAATCAACAAAGAGGTTTAATTAATAGTGTTCTTTTAATCCCTATTAACCGTAATTCCTTTCTTCGTTCTGAATTTAGACAATAACGTGAAGTAACTTTTCGTACAATAAACCTTCATTAACGCGAATTCCAAGGGACCGAAATAGAGTTCAGTGTTATAAACATTCATGTTATCCGAGTATTATAAATGTCCCTATTATCGTAATCCCTTATCTAAAAATTCGTGTTAAGAGAATTCGTGCTAAGGAGGGTTTGCTGTATAAATGATATTTATTTTAGAAACATGAAATCTTTTAAAAAATTGTTCAAAATAACTTTAACTACGTCACTTCATATCACTCGCCTCTTCCAAATGTGATCTCTAAATAATAAATAGTCTGAGACAATAATTCTTTTAAAATGTTATACTTTCCGCCGTACTGTCGTATCCACTAACAACCTGAAGTACATTTCCCAACATTCATTATAATAATTTTTCATACAGCTCGTTTGCATTGCCAGTCAATTGCGTTAATAGAAAACTTCGAAACTTAAAAATAGAACAATTCTGTATAGCGAATGCTTAATCTTTAAAATATAGTCACGTGTAATTTGCGTAGAATTCACATGCAATACGTACAAAATTGAGATGTATTATATCTATTTGCACAGATGTTTTTCTCTACACACGTACTTTGATAACGATAAATCGGGCTTTCAAAATATTTTCAAAAGAAAAAATCTAAAAATTATACATTCTTACATCTCAACGAAATATTGTGATAGTTTACCGTGCAGTATATATACGAGAAAAATTTGAGAAACTCTAGTAAAATGTGTCGAGAAAAAATATATAAGCTACATGATATGTTTGAAGTAAAACAATCAGAAAATAATGCGTAAGAAACCAAGAGTCACGATAAAAATAAAGGTTTTATCTGCAATAGCTTTGACAACACTAATAGATGGACAGTAGTGTGTCTGTAGCGGGTATGGTTCGAGTATTAGATCTCAGCCAGTGTGGTGCAATTCAAGTCTCTCACTAGGATCTTCGCCTGCCGCGGACGGCCTTCCGCTCGCGACGCAGGGCGTGCAACGTTGCGATAACTATTCCACATCGAATCACCTGGAGCGCTTGTATCCGCGCGCGTTCGCTATTTCGCAATTAGGGCGTCGCCGCCTGCCGCCGACAGCTCCTGCTGCGCCGCGCTCCGCCAGGCGGGGACGTCGCCTCGCGCTTCGGGGGCGGGGGCGGGGCGGGGACGGGGAGGGTGGAGCGGGACGTCGCCTCGCGCTTCGGGGGGGGGCGGGGCGGGCGCGGGGCGCGGTCGACGCGAGGAGGAGGGGAGGGGCGGAGCAGGGACGTCGCCTCGCGCTTCGGGGCAGGGGGCGGGCAGGGGCAGGGCAGGGGCAGGGGCAGGGGCAGGGCAGGGGCAGGGCAGGGCAGGGCAGGGGCAGGGCAGGGGCAGGGCAGGGGCAGGGGCAGGGCAGGGGCAGGGGGGGCGGGGCGGGGCAGGGGCGGGGCGGGGACGAGGGAGGGGTGGAGAGGGGACGTCGCCTCGCGCTTCGGGGGCGGGGGCGGGGCGGGGGCGGGGAGGGGGGGGAGCAGGGACGTCGCCTCGCGCTTCGGGGCGGGGCAGGGGGGGGCGCGGGCGCAGTCGACGCGAGGAGGAGGAGGGCGGAGCGGGACGTCGCCTCGCGCTTCGTGGGCAGGGGCGGGCGGGCGGGAGGGTGGAGCAGGGACGTCGCCTCGCGCTTCGGAGGCAGGGGCAGGGCAGGGGCGGGGCAGGGAGCAGGGCAGGGGCAGGGGCAGGGGCGGGGCAGGGCGGGCGGGGGCGGGGCAGGGCAGGGGCGGCGGGCGGGCAGGGGCGGGGCGGGGCAGGGCGGGGCGGGGCAGGGCGGGCGGGGCAGGGACGAGGAGGGTGGAGAGGGGACGTCGCCTCGCGCTTCGGGGCAGGGGGCGGGGGCGGGGCAGGGGAGGTGGAGCGGGACGTCGCCTCGCGCTTCGGGGCAGGGGCAGGGGCGGGGCGCGGGCGCGGTCGACGCGGAGGAGGAGGGGGCGGAGCAGGGACGTCGCCTCGCGCTCGTGGGCAGGGGCGGGGCAGGGCGGGGAGGGGTGGAGCAGGGACGTCGCCTCGCCTTCGGGGCAGGGGCGGGCGGGGGCAGGGCGGGGCAGGGCGGGAGGCGGGCAGGGGCAGGGCAGGGGCGGGGCAGGGGCAGGGCGGGGCGGGGCGGGCGGGGCAGGGGCGGGCGGGAGCGGGGACGAGGGAGGGGTGGAGAGGGGACGTCGCCTCGCGCTTCAGGGGCGGGGGCGGGGCGGGGACGGGGGAGGGGGAGGAGCAGGGGACGTCGCCTCGCGCTTCGTGGGCGGAGGGCGGGCGGGGGGAGGTGGAGCAGGGACGTCGCCTCGCGCTTCGGGGGCAGGGGCAGGGCAGGGGCAGGGCAGAGGCAGGGGCAGGGGCGGGCAGGGGCGGGCAGGGGCAGGGGCAGGGGCAGGGGCAGGGCAGGGGCAGGGGCGGGCAGGGGCGGGGACGAGGGAGGGGTGGAGAGGGACGTCGCCTCGCGCTTCAGGGGCAGGGGCAGGGGGCAGGGCAGGGGAGGGGGTGGAGCGGGGACGTCGCCTCGCGCTTCGGGGGCAGGGGCAGGGGCGGGGCGCGGGGCGCGGTCGATGCGAGGAGGAGGGAGGGGCGGAGCAGGGACGTCTCCTCGCGCTTCGTGGGCAGGGGGCAGGGCAGGGCGGGAGGGGTGGAGCAGGGACGTCGCCTGCGCTTCGGGGGCAGGGGCAGGGGCAGGGGCAGGGCAGGGGGCGGGCGGGGCAGGGCAGGGGCAGGGCAGGGGCAGGGCGGGGGCAGGGGGCAGGGGCGGGGCGGGGCAGGGGCAGGGGGCAGGGCGGGGCAGGGCGGGGGAGGGCGGGGGGGCAGGGGCGGGCGGGGCAGGGCGGGCAGGGGCGGGGACGAGGGAGGGGTGGAGAGGGGACGTCGCCTCGCGCTTCGGGGGCAGGGGCAGGGGCAGGGCAGGGGAGGGGTGGAGCGGGACGTCGCCTCGCGCTTCGGGGGCAGGGGCAGGGGCGGGCGCAGGGCGCAGTCGACGCGAGGAGGAGGAGGGGTGGAGCAGGGACGTCGCCTCGCGCTTCGGGGCAGGGGCAGGGCGGGGCAGGGCAGGGGGCAGGGCAGGGGGGCGGGGCGGGGCGGGGCGGGGCGGGGGCGGGCAGGGCGGGGCGGGACGAGGAGGGGTGGAGAGGGGACGTCGCCTCGCGCTCGGGGCAGGGGCAGGGCAGGGACAGGGGAGGGGGAGCGGGACGTCGCCTCGCTGGGGGAGGGGCAGGGCGGGGCAGGGCAGGGACGGGGAGGGGGTGGAGCGGGGACGTCGCCACGCGCATCGGGGGCGGGGCGGGGTGAGGGCGGAGGCGGGGCGGGGAGATCGCCTGGAGCATCGGGTGCGGGGGTGGGCTGGGCGGGGGCGGGGCGAGGGTGGGACGGGGAGGGGCGTGACGATGCGGGGACGGGGCGGGGACATCGCCTACCGCATCGGAGGCGGCGACGGGGGCGGGGCGGCGGCGGGGCGGCGGCGGGGCGGGGCGGGGACGGAGCGGGAACGGGGGAGAGGGTGGAGCAGGGACGTCGCCTCGCGCATCGGGGCAGGGCAGGGTGGGGGCAAGACAGGGCGGAAGCGGACGGGCAGGAGCAGGTCGGGGTCAGGGCAGGGGGTGGAGCGGGGACGTCTCCTCGTGCTTCGGGGGTGGGGCGGGCGGGGGCGGGGCGAAGGTGGGACGGGGAGGAGCGCAATGGGCGCGTGACGATGCGGGGGCGGGGCGGGGACATCGCCTAGCGCATCGGGGGCGGGGCGGCGGCGGGGCGGGGGCGCCGTTTTTAAAATTAGCCCCGCGGAATGAGGTGCGGGCGCCCCGTAATGACGGCGGCGGCGACCGGCCCCGCCCCCGCCCCCGCCCCGCGCCACCCCCGCCGATAGATCGCGACGATGATGGCCGCCGCCTCACGCCGCCGCCGCCGCCTCCGGAATTGAGAAAGTTTGATGGCCTTCCCGGAACAGAGCCCGCTCGCCGCGCCCCTGGCGGTAATCATAAATTAGACACCGGAGATTGCTTCTCGTCGGAGGCGCGGGGGCGGGGCGGAGGTGGCGACGCCGCCTGCAACGCCCAGAGACGAGGCAGAGGGCGAGAAGGGCGAGGGACAATGGGAGCAGTGAAAGACGATGACAGAGGGGTAGAGGTGGCGGCGTCTGCGATACTCGGATGGCGGCAGAAAGATCCAGTAGGACGCCACGGATGCTGGGGAGATGGAGGCGGCCTCCTATACGAGGATACAGGTTGTAGTTTCGGTGATGTTTGCGTTTGTGTTCGGTGATGTCATGGTGAAAGACTTGTGAGATATTAACGAGAATAAAAGGGAAAGAACGAATTCTTCCGGATGTGAGGACAGAAATGTCTCGGAAAGTAAACAATATAAAAGGTAGGAAGAGCCAATGGAAAAGTGGAAGGCAGGGTGAAGGTACGAGCTGTGAAGACTCGACAAAGTGGTCGGAAGGCCGTAAAGAGTATATACAGAACGAGGACTGTGGTTAAAACGCGAAAGGCGGCAAGGACATGTACAGCGTTGAGGTCACTGAGAGTTGTAAGACAGCTAAGGGCAGTGATAATGATTGGGTGCCTAGGACGCGGGAATAGTGAGGACATGGCAGATGCGAGGTTACACAATGACGGTGAACAGAATGGGCTGGGCGAGGACAGGGTGAACTGCCAGGTCACGGATAGTCGTAAACACGAAGGTCCACGAAGAAACGGATCGAGATGAGATTGCGGAGAGCGGAAGAATTGACAAGGGCATAAGAGGCAGCTACTGCTGGGGGCGGCAGATGAACTAACAGATAATGAAGTTGGAGAGAGGAGTGGTGTGTTAGTATTGATTTCGAATACTTAAAGTACTTACATAATTAGTTCCTTAGGTGTAGTAAGGGTTACATCCCGGAGGGGTAAGTGTTCCTGTCCCTCTGGAATGTAAGATCCGGCGCCAACCTTCGTGTGTGTAGCAAGACTTACCCCTCAAGGTGTACGGTCGGAGCACCACCCTACGATGAACAAACCCTAAGCTCCCAACCGATCTCCCAACGTGTGTGATAGTGCAATGTATGTAATGTAAGTATGTGTAAGGGGAGAGGAGGAGACAAAAATAGGGGGAAAAATGAAGCGCAGTTCGTTTGCGGACTGGTCCGGCATTCACGGATTGTGATCAGAAAAAAGTTAAAAAAACATTCAACCAGAGCTGCTAGGCGCTAGAATTCTTCGCCGGTGATTGCACTCGACCCAGCTATGCAGCCAGCGTCAAAATATCGCCTCCATTGAGTTTCAAACCCCAGAACCTCCTGGTTCACGACGGTGCAGAGGCCAACGTCGATCTATCGTGGTCGGGGGCGGGTCGGGGCGGTCGGGGCGGGTCGGTGGCGGGTCGGGGCGGTCGGTGGCGGTCGGGGGCGGGTCGGGGCGGGTCGGGGCGGTCGGGGCGGGTCGGGGGCGGGTCGGGGGGTCGGGGCGGGATCGGTGGCGTGGTCGGTGGCGGGTCGGTGGCGGGTCGGGGTCGGGGTCGGTCGGGTCGGGGTCGGGGTCGGTGGCGGGTCGGTGGCGGGTCGGCGGCGGGTCGGTGCCGGTTGGTTGGGAGATCGGTGGCGGATCGGTAGCGGGGCGGTAGAGGGGCGGGGCGGGAGTGGGGGTGGGGCGGGGGTGGGGCGGCGGCGGCGGGGGCGGTGGCGGGGTGGGGACGGCGGTGGGTGTGGTGGCGGGGGCGGGGCGGGGGATGTGGCGGGGAGCGAGCGAGGGCTGCGCGGTCTGGAGGCGCCGCGGGGGCGGGCTGCACACCAGCGCTGCACTCGCCCTGCCGTCGCCGCCCCTCGCCGCCGCCGCCGCCGGTGCAGGGCAGTTATTTCGGGGGCGACAGCGCTCGATCGCCGGTGATACATCTAAATTTAAATGAGCCCCGAACAAAGGCGCGCGGCGGCGGCGGCGGCGGCAGCAGAGATGTCGCGCACGCGGCTCCGGAGGCGGCGGAAGGCGCGAGGTGGAGGAAGACCACGTGTGGGTGTGCACCGTCGGTCTCCGCAGATACCACGTTTTACATTTAGTAATATGCGATAATGTGAACAAGAATTAAGAGCAAATTAGAATGAAAATAAACACTATCATATTTGATACATGGCATCATAATGTATCATTTATAACATTAAATATATGCTGCGAGTAAATGACATAAACATAATGCACTATATGACACTACATTATTATGCATAAATAAATATCTAGTAAAATACAAAACCGATTGGAAAATGCTTTCGACAGCTGTATAATTTATAATGAAGTTTTAAAACGTTCAATAATCATCCTGCGCTGTTACGTTTGCGCTATAATCTGTTAAGCTGCAGTTCCGAGAGAACTGCTTAAAAAAGTAACGTGACGGAGATGCAAATTTGCTGAGAAAGCAATTACATCACGAACCTTAATACGACGCCACGCCGCGCCGTGTCGCTAGCAGCAACAAACCATCGCTCTTATGCAGAGTGGAAGTGTGGGGGAGCGGAAGGGAAGCAGAGGAGCATCGGGCTGCGTACACATCACGTAGCGTACCCAGGTGCAAACCTACGTCATCGTGAGGCGACGCCGCCTGGTGCAAATGGCGAAGGTGGCGGAGGTAACAAGAGGGAGGGACAGGTAATTTGAAAAAAGCGTAGCAGTGCGGACAGCGAGTGCAGCGGTGGCGTGGCTTCCGACGAGGACGGGGAGGCTGGCAGGAGCGAAGACTCCGGCGATGGGAGTAGTTGAGAGAACGAGGGCGTTGAGGTCGGGTATGACAACGGCGGAGACGAAAATGGTGGACAAGGGAAAAGCGACGACGGTAGGTTTGGAGACGGTTAGGGTGGTTAAGCGTTGATAGATGTGGTGAGGCAGAATGGGGCGAGGGTGGCAGAGTTGCTCGGGGGGGGGATGTACCGGGGTTAGGGCGTTCGGTGGATAGAAGGAGCTGAGGGAGATAAGAAAGAGGTAAAAGCGAGGATGGTGAGAGCGACAGCCGCGGCGAAAGTGGAGAGTTGAGCGGAGGTTGCGGTGTGGCAGTAGAGACAGGAGGGACGTAGTGTTTCGGCGAGCTATCAGGGACGGAGGGAAATGGTGGGTTGCCAAAGGAGGTGAGGGATTCAGGGAAGAGGTGTGTGATTGTGCAGGTGGTATTGTCGAAGACAGCAGATTTGGAGAATGTGGAGGCTGAAACGACGTAGTCGCAAAGACGCTGGTAATGCAGGGCAGACCGAGAATCGCAATAAGAGCGAATGCTGGAGTGCAGAAGGAGACAATGATGACTGGGAAGCAAGGGACGGCGAGAACTGTGAGGGTTGAAAGGACCAAAGTTTTGGCCAACGTTACTCACCGGTTGTCAGAGAAGCGTGGTATCAGGGACGGGGTGGCTGGAGAAGGAGATGAGATTTTTCGTGTTTCCGGGCGCGTCAACTGCTTCGGTCATTAGTCCCGTAAGTGTGGTGAATGTATTGTTTCTCGGGAGATGGCGGTGATCTTCCCCCGCTGGATGGCGAGATTCGGCGCCGACCTACCGTCGGCTAGTGGGGTTTTCCCCTACCCAGGATTCTCCCACCAGCGGGGCACCGCCCCAGCCGGGACAAGCTCTAAGCTCCCGACCGGTCTCCCGGAAGATGTGGTAGTGTAGTACATGGTAGTGTAAGTGTGTGTGTAAGGGGAGAGGAGAGGACGGGGAAGAGGAAGGAAAGATCGCGCGCGGTCCGTGGCCCGTTTGGTAGGGGACTGCTCCGGCATTCGCGTAGTGTTGATGGGAGAAACCACGGAAAACTACTGATCGGAGCAGCCGGTTTCTAGAATTCTCCTCCAGACGGCGACTGGATTCGACCTAGCTGAAAAGCTAGTGTCGAAACTCCTGCCGTCGTGGGGAGTGGGAACCTAGGACCTCCCGGTCAGAGTCGCTGCAGTGACATCAGTTGATGCACTGAGCTACCGCTCCCGGTAAGGAGATGAGATAGTTATGAGAGCGGTGACGAGAACAGCAAATTTGCCGAATGTGACTGGTTGACGCAAGAGTTGGGGAGGCAGAAATGGCGATACTAGGAAGAGCGACGGTGTTGCAAGACGGGTCAGGAATCGCGATAAGAGCGAATGCTGGAGTGCAGAAGGAGACGAAGAAGGGACGGTGAGGAGTGCAAGGGCGGGTCAAGCGTTGTGAGAGGGGCGTGGTGTCAGGCACGGGGCGCGTGCAGAAGGAGACGGAAGAGTTATGAGAGCGGAGGGTGGGGGCGCCGGGCGGGGACGGTGGAGGGGAGGCGGGGGCGTGCGCCGCCGTCTTCATTACAGCCCAGGTGGCGCGCGCCGCTTTTGATATGGAGATGCGCGCGACGCCCAAGACGGCGCTGATGAGGCCGCGACGCGACGCGCATGAATATGCAGCGCGGCGGCGGCGGCGGGCACTGTACCGCTAATAACGCCCCCGCCCCCGCTCCCCGCCGGCCCGATTCGCTCCCGGGCACGCCGAGCCGCTTGCGGTGTCGCTGTCGGGGGCTGCTCTAAGCATTTCTGCCTTCAGCACCTGATATTACGTCTTCCAGGTAGAATGTGACCATGAAGCTTGCTTAGCGTCATTTAGATGCCCTTTTCTCTGTTCTATTTTCTGCGGCAGCTGTTCTAAGCATTTCTTCCTTCAGCACCTAATATTACGTCTTCCAGGTAGAATGTGACCATGCAGCTTGCTTAGCGTCATTTAGATGCCCTTTTCTCTGTTCTATTTTCTGCGGAGCTGTTCTAAGCATTTCTTCCTTCAGTACGTCTTCCAGGTAGAATGTGACCATGCAGCTTGCTTAGCGTCATTTAGATGCCCTTTTCTCTGTTCTATTTTCTGCGGCAGCTGTTCTAAGCATTTCTCCCTTCAGCACCTAATATTACGTCTTCCAAGTAGAATGTGACCATGCAGCTTGCTTAGCGTCATTTAGATGCCCTTTTCTCTGTACTATTTTCTGCGGTAGCTGTTCTAAGCATTTCTTCCTTCAGCACCTAATATTACGTCTTCCAAGTAGAATGAGACCATGCAGGTTGCTTAGCCTCATTCAGTTGTCTTTTTTCTCTGTTCTACTCACTATCGGGGCCATTCTAATAATTTCTCCTTTCAGCACCTACTAATAGTGGTAATGGTACTGTTTATTATGACGAAAAGTTCACTTCGGTGTACTCTTTTGTTTTTCCAAAACCTACACAAATGCTTTTTTTTTCACTATCTCTCATGCCGTTAATATATGCACATTTCAATAGATTTGTATACAGTATTGCATTTGTGAGTGGAAGTGCTTTAAATGATTTCTAATGAAGTTTATCGAAAACTCAATAGGTTTCTGTGAATAATCGATTCAAATTTCACATTCAAAATATCGCCATTTTCTTAAAAACGCCTCCAAATTTTTGATTGAAAATTGCTAATTAGGACGACATTTTAGCTTTCTTTGATATTCTCGTATATCTAGTAAATATCTATCTATTATCTATCTATATCTATCTATCTATTCTATCTATCTATCTATCTATCTATCTATCTATCTATCTATCTATCTATCTATCTATCTATCTATCTATCTATATCTATCTATATCTATCTATATCTATCTATATCTATCTATATCTATCTATCTATCTATCTATCTATCTATCTATATCTATCTATATCTATCTATATCTATCTATATCTATCTATATCTATCTATATCTATCTATATCTATCTATATCTATCTATATCTATCTATATCTATCTATATCTATCTATATCTATCTATATCTATCTATATCTATCTATATCTATCTATATCTATCTATATCTATCTATATCTATCTATATCTATCTATATCTATCTATATCTATCTATCTATATCTATCTATCTATCTATCTATCTATCTATTCTTAAATTAATATTTGGGTTATACTATCTTGAAACCGAAAAGTTGAGAAAATTTCAAAAAACTAATTGGACCCGCGATAGGAGGCAGCAGACAAGTACCAGTCCACAAAAAGGAAATTAGAAAATTTAACTACAAGAAATTCTGTGCCATTCTGTAGCATCTCCAGTTCTGTGTTATACTCGCTGTCGGGAGCTGTTCTGATGATTTCTCCTTTTAGCTCCTAACATTACGTCTTCCAGGTAGAATGTCAGTGTGCAGTTTGCTTAGCGTCATTCAAGTGGCTTTTTACTATTGTACTCGTATTTATCTACGAACACTCATCTAGTTTGCCTACAAGTAACATATCAGCACTCATGGCCGAGAGAATTGACTTTTCTGAATACGGGTCACTCAAATCAATAAAATGCTGAAAGGAGTAGAGTACTAAGTAAATTGTTCCAAGAAACTCGGCTAAACACTACTGAAAGTATCCTCATTAGGGGGATGGAATACTATGACCTAAAAATGTATGAAATACGTATGCATTTATTATCTAAAATACATAAAAATATTGCTTATAAAGTACAAAATATGACTTAATGAATTATATTACTTATACAAATATGACTTAATGAATATTTATTACTTCATTTGCTTCCAAACACACCACACACAACGGTCAAAATATTCAAAGAGTTTTATATCTTCAAAATTCAGAACCTAAAAATCAACTGTTAGTCTGAATAATTAAAGCGTTCATTAAGTATCACTCAAAATTAGGATTGTTGCAAGTTTTTACCATATGCATTTTAAGGTTCTTAAATGAGAATCATCTCCTATTGTCGCTGAGTATCGTCTTCTAGCGAGAGACATTCCTTTCGACATCAAATAATATACGAGAGTCGTACTTGAATAGAGAGTCGTGGCCTGTTTGATTGTGTATACACAATTTTGTACGTTTCTGCAGTATTCGTGACGAGTAATTTATTGCAGTGTTATACCAGAGTGTTTTTTTGTTGTTCTTGAGCAGAAGGGTGTAACTTTGGAAAGGTATTTACTGTTGTTTTGTTTAGTATTATTTTTTTGTTGCAGGCTACTAGGCCAACTTTGTTTACACTATTCAAGTTAATAGTAAATATAATAAAACTCTATAAACCTTTTATTTACAATACAAACCAGAAACCTAATTTATCAGTTCATCTTATGTGCTCTGGGTCATTTCGATAGATGAGAGAAATTAGCACAATAAAAATAAGTAATAAAACACATAAATCAAATTAATGCAATAAAAGCTACCAATGTTTATCTGTGCGTAATTCACTTAATGCCTACTTTTTATACTTACTCCAAAGTGACACCTAGTACTGGCAACGTAACTGAAGATTCTGTGGTCGTTGTGTCCTTGAGCCCATTAATCTCCCTTTCTGTTCGTTTGCAGTTGGCTAACTTGTAAATGGCTTCGGCGCTTTCTTTTGTGATGTCCTCGACCGACAAAATATAGTATATTATGAGAAATAATTGAAATTAGGAAGTCAAGTGTTATGTGCTCTTCTGTAAAAATTCTTTTTTCTATAAACATTATATTGAATTTACGTTTTGTGTGATAAATATTGTTTATTTTAAAACCGAGACTTGAATGTGAGATGTGTACTGGTGCACGTGCTATCTTCTATTGTGCTATTGTGTGGCGAGCTGTGATTGAGAGCTTTCTATTTACATTTGTAACAGTTTTCTTTTACTGCCTATGAGAGATTTTCCACATACTTAATTAAATTTAAATATTTCCCGGACTCGCGTACGTGCATATACCTCAGTTCTTGGGCTTCTGTATACGGGTGTTTTCACGCAAACCATAAACACTTTACGAAGAGGCGTGGCTGAAAAGCTGTCGCAGCGGAGGGGTACTTCTCTGAATTATATGTGATATTCTCTTTTTTAGCAAACTGTCACTTTGGCTCGTTCTAAGGGAAATCCTTCTAGGCACAAGATATTGCAATTTCTACTATCACTTGAGTCTTTACTTTTTTCCTAATATGTTTGACAATATTTAAAAAACTTATTTCTGGGTATACAGTGAATTATTTTATTGTCACTTGTAGTTATAATAGTAAAGAGAGAGTCAGAAAGTTTAAGCAACCCACTACAATGATAATAAAACTGTCGGTAAAGAAAAACACCAGATATGAGAACTCTTTAGTATTTGGAGAGATTTTGTGATGCTGCGTTGAGGACGTTCTTTGTGAAACACACTCTCAGTGGCAGCCGTATTTTTCAAATGGTCAGAAGTGTACAAGCAACAAATTGCAAACGCACTTTTACGATGGGCTATAGATCGCAAGACTATTGCGATGCGGACCCCAGCTCTGAAAGGCATCGCTGCAAACTGCTAATAAAAGGTCACCATTAATTTTCAGAATCCGCAGAATATCCTTGTTTCGCTGGAGATAATTAAATGGCAGAAATAAAAAGTGATGGGAAGATAAAAGATTATATGTTTTTCTCAATTCAGTAGAGAGAAAATGGAACAGATACGTTTTAATGTCGCAATAACGGAAGAATGCCAAAATAAAGGAAAAAAAGTAAAGAGGAAAAATAACAGCTACATTTTAAGTCGCTTGAAACTTCAAGAATAACATTTTATTTTCCACTGCGTTCTATTTTAGAATGCAGTATATGAGAAGTAAACGAGTTTATTGTTTAATACTAACAAATGTTTTCAAACACATAATATCATTGTCAGTCTTCAGTAAATCTCCCCCACCGCAAAGTAGTTTGAATAAATATTACATACTTTTAATCCTGCTCAATGTGTATTTTCTATAAACATGGCATTTTTCTAAACTATCAGTATCAACTAGAGTTACATTCTCTCTATCACCAACGATTAAACAATAAATGAGAAATTAATACAAAATAACCAATAACTAAAAATTAGGTGAAATAAAGAGTAAAATAATTGTCACTTCTACGTCCGACGAAATATGAAAAAGATAAAATTGAAAAGTACACATCAAGATATCGTTTCGTAAATATCATTCATACAAAAAACAAATAATTCAAAGTACATCTATGGAAAAGAAGTATGCGAAGACAATGGAGAGAAGACGGAACAAAGATAAGCAAACAGAAAGTAGGAAACGCTAACTCTAAAACAAACTTTCAAGAAGGTAACCTAAGGGAAGGAAACGGGCACGAATAAGGACAAAATGGAAAAGAAGAAAGGCAGATGCGTGGTCGGTCGATCCATTCTAACAAAGGTAGCGCCACCAGCCGTGTGGCTAAGCAGGGGCGTTGCAGCACCGCAGTCTCGCCAGCCCCGTGCATGACGCGCCTCGGCGCGGCAAGCGTGCGGGCGGGCGGGGCGGGGCGGGGCGGGCGGGGCGGGCGGGGGGGGCGGGCGGGCGGCGGGCGGGGCGGGCGGGCGGGCGGGGCGGGCGGCGGCAGGCCACGCGGGTAATGAATTTATGAGGGGCTCCTCTAGGTGGCCGCCGCCATATTTAATGGAGGCCAGCGGCAATTAGTTTGGGTTTCATAAGGCTCCCCCTCGCGCAAGGAGGGGGCGGGGACGGCGAAGGGGAAGACGAAGGCTGGCGCCCGCGACGACGGGGTGTGCGCTCAATGGAAACAGAAAGTGCTAGCCGCGATGTGGATGTTCACGATAGTGCTGAGGTGGAGATGGTGGTGACGGTGAGAGTGACGATGAACGGGAGAGGTGGCATTGATATCACTGCAGCGCCTCTGACTTGGAGGTCCTAGGTTCGAGTTCTGACAGTGGCAAGATTTTCGACACTACCTTCTCAGCTAAGTCGAATTCAGCCGCTCTCTGGAGGAGAATTCTAGTGGCCGGCTGCTCTGATCGGTAGTTTTCCCAGGTTTTTCCGATCAATACCAGGTGAATGCCGGAGCAGTACCCAAGCAAACGGGCCACGGACCGCGCGCGATCTTTCCTACTTCTTCCTTGTGCTATCCTCACCCCGTACTCACACACTTACACTAACATGCTCTACACTTCGAAACATGTTGGGAAATCGTGCTTATAGCTTGTCCCGGCTGGGGTGATGCCCCGCTGGTGGGAGATTTCATGTTAGGGAGAAACCCCACTAACCGACGGTAGGTCGGCGCCGGAGCTCGCCATCCAGCGGGGAAGATCACCGCCATCTCCCGACCAAAAACCATGCACTACACTTACAGGACTAATGACCGCAATCACTACCAACCAACCGTGAGAGTGCGAGAGCCTAGTGGGAGGAGAGGTGGGGTTGGGCGTTGGAGATGGGAGAGCGGCTTCGCAAAGTGTGTTGGAGTGCAGCGACGCGTCGTTGGAGGGTGTGGAGCGTCGAGGGGGGGGGGCAGGACACGCGAAGGGTGTGGAAGTCGCGGAAGTGGGGGCGGTGATAAGGTAAAGGTTGAGGGGAGGATTGCAGCGTTGGCAGTCCGGACAAGGGATCTCCTGCATGAACATGGAGTAGGGAGGCAGGAAACTGCTTACGGGATAAACGATGGCAGAGCAGAGACATAACGTGCAGTGAAATGTATTGCGTAGGTAACACACAATATTAATTCTGCAGGGAAAATTTCTTATTTGTAAGCGAGCGTTATAAACGGCACCTTTTAATGAAAATATGTACTCGCAATTAGAGTAATTTATATTTAGAAAAATACTGGTAACTACAATTACTAAAATATATTTACAGAAAAAGACACGAAATTTAGACCCAAATATTAAAACATCATTGAATGCCTGTATTACATGTTTTATATTGAAAAGGACAAAGAAATAAATGACATTTCATAAAAGTGATGTAATCCATATAAGATTTTTTTTTACTTTTTACGTCAAATCAGCGTGAAGTGTTACAGGGAAAGTGTATTCTGTGCACGTTTTGTTAATCCTGGGATCCCAACCATAAACTATATGCTAGTTGAATTCTGAACACAGAAAAATATGAACGATTTTGCCAACAATTGTTAACAAAATATTCGCTGTGATGTAATAAAATTAGCTATAGAGTTGGGTTCTCATCCCTCACCATGCCTTTCGTGAAGAAATTTGAATAACTATAATTACCTATTAACTCTAGAAGACGTGCACCGATAATGAAGTAGCATTTATGTCCAGAAGCAAAACAAGGGGACATCTCAGCATTTGTTCAAAGGATCTGACAAACTATACGTGATCGAGATGGGGCATTGCCTCGAAAGCTGAGGTACAATACTGTTAGTAGGCGGTACAGGTGACTTATATTTATATAGTCCAAATATTGAATATTACATTAAATATCTTGCTAAATTGCCTGTTGTGACACAAACTCTTCTATCAATTTTAATCGTTTAAACTCGATATTTTATCAGAACAGTTGAACAGAAGAGTTTGAGACTACTCTCAACGAGCTAACTGAGGTTCAGACCATTGGTGTGATAAGAGTGTTCCATTGTTGAACACCTTTAAAATATAAAAAAATACAAAATGTATGATTTAAGAAAAAATGTGAGTAATATATCAGAATATATGAATGGAAGCAATTTTATCGTAGTAAAATATAACCTCTTAATTTCTTTGAATACATTCAATATAAAAACTATTTTCTACCTCAAGGTGTTAACTAAAAGTACAAAATACTGATTATAAAAGAACTTTGATATTAGAAATAAAATTCAGATATAACATATTCATATAAAAATATTTTTATTAAACCATCGCATTCTATAAAGACATCACAGGCACCATCCTCCATAGCAGCTGAAACAAGACGAAAACTGCGGAGGATCCTCCATCTTGAAATTCTCGGCACACCTCACTTCGCGAAAATATGCCATCACTCCGACTGGCGCCTTTCTTTTGGCGGGGCATGGGGCGGGCGGGCGGGAGCAGGAGGGGCGGGGCGTGGCGGGCGAGGCGGGCGTGAAGCGCAGCGACCCAGCTGGTAGGGGCGGGCGGCGGGCGGGCGGCGTGGAGGCGCGAGGCGAGATGTACTCGCTCTACCGCGCGGTGGAGGCGGAGGCGGTTGCGTGGCGAGGAAGGGAGGCAAGGGGGAGAGAGCGGCCGAAGCAAGTGGCCGCGTGAAAAACGGGGCGCGTTTCACGACTCGCTGGCGTAAAAAAATAAAATGCCCCGCCCCCTCTCCCGCTGCCCGCGCCTTCGCCCCCTCTTCCGGCCGCACTCTTACTTTCGCAAAGCATCCGCGTAAATTGCGGCCGCTAAACTGATATCTGGCGCAATTATTCTCGCCAGGGGCGCCACCGCCGCAGGAGCGGGCCGTGCGCAAGGCGGAAATAGAGAGGGTTAAGGAGGGAATGGGGCGCAGATTGCGGGGCGGGAGGGAAAGGATAATGTGAGGGGGGGGGAGAGGAGTATTGGGAAGGGGCGGGGCGAAGGAGACGAAATGGGAGGGGAAGGATAAGTGAGGGGAGGGGAGAGAGTATTGGGAAGGGCGGGGCGAAGGAACGAAATAGAGAAGGTTAAGGAGGGAAAGGGCGCAGATTTCGGGGCGGGAGGGAAGGCATAACGTGGAGGGGAGGAGAGTATTGGGAAGAGGCGGGGCGAAGTAATCGAAATGGAGAGGGTTAAGGAGGGAAAGGGGTGCAGATCTTGGGGCGGGAGGGATGGCATAATATGAGGGAGAGGGGAGTATTGGGAAGTGGCGGGGTGGAGGAGACGAAATAGTGAGGGTTAAGCCAGAGATGTTTTGATATTTTCCCGAAATATGAATAAACGTACAAAACGTTAATAATTAATATAAATAATTAAAATAAATTCTTTGTTTAAAATGCACAATAAATTCACAAAGTAACAATTTTTAATTACATTTTATCTCACATCCTTTTTTCAGTATCTTAGTTTGCATTAAAATATTTTGGTCAACTTTTCATTCTAATAATGTGTTCGTTTTCGAAAAAAGTCAGTAATTGTTTTTTTCTGAAATTATATATATATATATATATATATATATATATATATATATATATATAGATAGATAGATAGATAGATAGATAGATAGATAGATAGATTTGATTCTCACTTCGCACCACGTTACACGTCTTCCCTAGTTTTTCCGCCTAGACTTCCCATGCGAAATCGCGCTCTTATTTTCTTTTCTACGCGTTATCCCACCCTATTTGGGTCGTTGTATACGACTCTATTATGCCTGATGACCGCTCTAGCCCCCGCCCTTCATGCTGCCTTTCTAGCAGGTGATTCTGCCCTTGAGATTATTTAAAATATGCAACACATCATCCCCCTGTGTGCAAACGCATTTACCAATGTACTTGCCTTCTCTGCAGACGTTCGTATTTGGACCTCTCGCAGAGCGATATAATCTTGCGTTTCCTGAGTGGTCGTTTCCACCTTCCTTTCTGTCCCCCAAAACCTCTTGAACATGTTCGCCGTTTCTTCCACTGTTCAACATTCTGGCCCTGATATTGAACCGGCACTCTTTTCTCTTTCAGTGCTGCTCTTTAAGCTCTGCTGCTCTTTCCTGTTCATTTACTGTGTATTTTTACTGACCAGTTTGAAACATCGTTTCCATTTGTATAGCACCCTCATTAGAAACTATCCTACTCTTATGAACTTTCGATAACTGTCGCTGGTTTATCCTATCCTCTTTCACAATCGTCATGCCTGCCGCTGTGTAACGTCTGTTATTGGCGTATTCTATTTCAACGAGTAAAAGAACAATAATTACAAAAGTAACACTGAAAATGTAGGATTCTGTGACGTCCGTCGTCGTATTCGCTCGAGCGCCGCGTCTCCCGCAGAGATTCCTCTACCCTTTGGCAGCACTCCGCGTCACTGCGCCTGACACCCTCCGTTCTGCCTTCCATCGGCGTCGCGGTCGTTGCTGCTTCGCGTCGAGGCGTCGCGACGCCCTGCCGCCCGCCGCCCCCGCCCACGCCCACGCCCGTCCATCGTCGCCGCCTCTCAGGCCCGCTCGTCAGGCGCCACCGTCGAATAAGGCTCCGGCGCCGACACTGCGCTGTCGCCTCCGCATTTTATTAAAATCCGACGTATGAAGCGCTCGACAGGCGCTGACGGGGGCGCTTTCGCCCGCCGGCGCCGCCCTCGCCCGTGCCTCGCCCATCGACGCCTCCGCCCGACGCCCCGCCCGCCGCCCCTCCCGCCGCCCCTCTCGCCACCCCGCACGACGCCCCGCCCGACGCCCCGCCCGCCACCCCGCCCGCCGCACCACCCGACGCCCCACCCGACGTCCCGCCCGCCACCCCTCCCGCCGCCTCACCCGCCGCCCCGCCTGCCGCCTCGCCCGACGCCCCGCCCCACCTCCCGTCACCGAAGTTTCGAGCGGCGTTTCCAGACACCCCTCCCCCACACACACGTCGTGACGCACCCGGTATCTCTGCACTCGCCGCCTGCAAAATCGACTGATAATTAAACGCGCCGGTCACAGCAAATGGCGATTCCGATGCCAAATTACCCAAATACGTGTGATGTTCTCAAATGCGTCTCATGTACCTCATCCGCCTCCCACCCTCCACACACGTCGACTCTTTTCTTCCTTTTGTTTGATATTGAAATGCCGAAAAAGAAACTGCTATTTGTAATTGGATTAAAAATACAAAAATGTGTAGGTAGTTTGCTTTGTTATCAAATTAAGCCTACATTAATTATTCATAGTTAAATGTGTGAAAATATTCCTAAGCGTTTTTTCCATGATGATGCAAAATAAAGTGCCTTTTTCTTAGGCTAAACAGTATCCGAGAGCCCATGAAGTTTCTCTTGAACTACAAGGCCGAATGTAAATACTTTCCCTTTAGAGAACATCGTGTTTCGTGGAGATGCGAATGAAATACTACCATTAATACATTCATCTTTGAATGTTTTCGAAACCACCAGGTATTTCATCGTTATTATGAATTGCAATTGTTCATATTACAGTTTGAGGACTGCCAAATAAAAAAAAGCCTTTAACTGAGTTCTTGGTCTTTGTCTGAAATTGTTGCCTAGGTATCAAATATTTTTTACTTAAAATCGTGCAAAAATCATCATCGTGCAAAGATCATCATCTGAGATGGAAATTATAATGTTTATAAATAATGTTATAAGTTTTATTAATATTTATAAATACACGAATTTATTTACAAAAAAACTTTCTGTAAAGAACTATGACATGTGTGTAAGTGAATCGTACATACCTTGCAACCCCTGCCGAAAAACGAAAGAATATCTACCATCCAGAAATTTCTCTAATTTAGTGTCATCATCATGTATATTATTTTTATAACGTCGTTTGTGAACATACCTTTTCTGAATGAGCTTCTCTGACAAACGCAGCAAATAAGGTGTCATTTGAAAGGTGGAAGTCTCTGTTGTTGGCACGTGTATATTATTTTGTGTGGGTTACATGAACATTAATAATATAATTTTTTTACTGTCAACATCACTCACAACCTGGTGGAAATGTGGGTAGAATCGAGGTCAGGCATGGCAGCATAAGGCGAAGACTCTGGCAAGGAGAAGGGTTTCAGAAGATCTGGACAGAGCAGGTCATAGCAAGGCACGACAGCGCAGACTAGGGAGAGTATACACTATAGACAGAATGCATTCAGTTTCCTGTCTGAACAGATGAATTCGGTAAATAAATATCCAGACAAGTAAAATGATTCGATTTTAAATTTTCCAGGCGATTTAATCCCACCAGTTTTTACTAGCGACTGTGATTAAAGCTAATTGACTCAGCTTTGGCATTTCGTAATGAACTTCATTAAAAAAAGTTTTGAGAAGGGAAAACCCTTGCTGCCGTAGTTTATAGCACGATTTTCCTAAGGATGAGCCAAAGAGACAGCTAGTACTGGCAACATAACTGAAGGTTCTGTGGTCGTTGTGCCCATTAGACTCCCTTCCTGCATTCGTTCGTTTGCAGTTGGCTAACTTGTAAATGGCTTCGACGCATTCTTTTGTGATATCCTTGTCCGACAAAAATATAGTGCACTGCGAGAAATAATTGAAATGAGGAAGTGCAGTATTATGTGCTCTTCTGAGAAAACTTCGTTTTTTATAAACATTACATTAAATTTACTTTTTGTATAATATTGTTTATTTTAAAACCGAGACTTGAATGCGAGATGCGTACCGGTTCACGTGTTTTGGGCTTAAAATTATTTTTCTTTCTATTTAAATTCGTAGCAGTTTTCTTTTTCTGATTGTGAGAGCAAGTTAAGAGATTTTCCACCCACAAAATTAAATTTAAATATTTCTTGGAGACTTCTTCATAGGGATGTTTTCACAGGAGCCATTAGTACTTTACGCAAAGGCGTGGCTGAACAGCTGTCGCGACGGACGGATACTTCTCTGAATTACATGTGATATTCACTTGTTACGCGAACTGTCACTTTTTCTCATCCTTCGTAAAATCCTTCTGTACTAAGGAGCCCCCCGAGGGGCTAGGAGGAGCACAGTGGATATGCGGCCTCGGGGCTCGCACGGGCGATCTGGAAGAGGCTGCCGGCGGAGGCGCCCAGCGGCAGAGGTTGGGGCGGGGAGTCGAGGCACTCGATAACAGCGCTCTCTGTGGCTCTCCCAAGCCGAAAAAGCGCTGCCCTCCGCCGCCGCCTGTCGCGCGCAGATCAAGGGCGGCGCCGCTTCCGCCGCGCAAATAAATGAACGGAAGATGTTCGGGCGCCCGCCCTGCCCCGCACCGCCCCGCGCCGCGCCGCGACGCCGGAAGCTGTTTTGAAGCGGCGACGGTGGTGGCGGTGGCGGGGGCGAGGGCGGGACGGGGCGGGGCGGGGCGGTGGCGGGGCGGTGGCGGGGCGGTGGCGGGGCGGGGCGGGGCGGGGCGGGGCGGTGGTGGTGGTGGTGGTGAGGGCGGGGCGAGGCGGGGCGGGTCATCAACGGAGATCATCGGCGGCGGGCTGAGAGGGGTGGGTTGGGGCGGGGCAGCGGCGGTGGCAGAGACGGCGGCGATGGTGGTGGTGGTGGGTGGTGGTGGTGGTGGCGGCGACGGTGGCAGGATCGGCGGCGGCTAGTCGGGGGCGGTGGTGGCGGAGTGGGGGCAGCGGCGGAATGGGGGCGGCGGTGGCTGGATCAGCGGCGGCGGGTCGGGGGCGGCGGCACTTCCACTCTCTGCCTGATGGCTCTCGACGGATTATTGTTGATGGACCCGCTCCACGGCTTTCCTTTCTTGCCCTCGGCTCTTCACGCCAGCCTCCACCCTCCGTCAACTCCCCGTTCGGCCGGGTTTGCTTCTCAAAATATATTATTTGTACTAAAGCCTTTTACTAAAAATAGCGCATCTGTTAAATTGTTTGTATATTTTTGATGCATACAAAGTATACATAAGTTTTGTATGACATATTGAATGCAATTATTGATTTCTATTTCTTTAATGATACATATTCATTAAAAGAAATAAGGACAAAACCATGTAAAATTAGGGGGTCTGAATTAGGGGGTCCTAATTCAGCTGAAAATAATCTGCTTAGTTTTGGGACGCTATGCACTATAGATCACAGAAACGTATGACTCGAATATTACAGATCACAAGGTTAAACATTTTTAGGAAGAGGAAGAGGATACCAACTTTTTAGTCATTATTTCAGGGTCATTGCAGCTCTGTAAGACACACTAAAAGTATAAGAAATGATACTTGTTACCAGCATTGCATACACATTTGTCTCTCTCATACATAAAATTTGGAAATGTCACTGACGAAGCTTTTACCTCCATGGTGTACAATCGATCAAGTACTAATCTATCAATAACAAGAATCGATCAGGTAGTATTATTAACCGTATGCCGCGTGCAAAACCCGATGCAAAGAAACTAATTTTACTTGTGATGCGGGTTGCCTAACTTTTTTTCAATATTGACGCCTTCTACTTCAGTGCACGATACGGTACAAAAACCTCCGAATTAAAAATGTACAGAGCGATATTCGTCATTTACTATTTCTATTATTCAAATTATTTAGGAACATGCGAAAAACGTGTAAAATTGTGGTGGTAGGTATTTGTGATCGATAATAAACATAAAATTCTTATAGAACTCTTTGCATATAATATAATATTACTTTCATTTAATTTGTTTGCATTTAAAACACTAAACGTTTTCATTTGAAAAATTTGACCCTAATCAAATTTAGTGATTTCTTTCTGTAAATGAAATGTAATAGGCCCAATAGTTTTTTTATTAACCTATTTAAGTTACATGTTTAAAAATATCGCCTTGCTGTGTTGTTTTCGTAATATTCTGATGATATGTACTGCATGAAGAGTCGCAGTTAATAAACAGGAGTTCACATTCGACAATATACGTGCTTTTATTATTATTTACTTTTCAATTTCATGTTGGAATATTATGTACCAAATTACGGTGTTATGATGAAGTATCCAAAAAAAAGACCAGAATCCTTAAAATGATTTTATTCAAGACCAGGTACAATAGCAGAAGTGCCGAATCACACGAAGATTGTACCGAAAGCGAAGCCGTATTGTTATAATCCAGAGGAAGTCCCAAAAACTGCCCAGTCACCGAATAACCGTAGGAGAGTTCCAAGTCCGTAGCACAGTCGTCGTTGTAATCGCTCTCCACACTTCAAACACCAAAACACTCGCCAAGATACTCTCACTAATACTTTCACTCGCTGTCTGCTTTGGCGTTGAGTCGGAGCCCTCTTATAGTCCGGCAGGGCTATGGGCCCGCCGACTAGCTGTGGAGTAGGGGCGGGGCCGAGTCTCTACCCGCCTGCTCGGGCGTGACGGCCGCGCGCAGCCGGGCTCGGCTGGCTCGTACCGGTTGTCTCCTTCTGTCGCCAGGGGCAGTAACGCTCCGCTGACGTCACTCGACGGTGGCTCCTTCAACTGTGTGCGGCCGGTCACGACATATGAACTATTACAATATTTTTGAGGACTTTTTAAAAATAATTAAAGAATATTTGACTTTTCGAATTATTGATTGTGTTATTAGCTTCGAATGCATACTTACATTCACTTCATAAAAACTGATAAAGGAACTGGTGGGGAAAATCGTAAAGACGTGCTTGTTGTTTCGTTGTAAGCGCATCCGTCCGGCCCGAACCGCAACCGGAAGCGAGTAGCGCGAAAGAAGGATCGCGCGGGGGCGAGCCCGCCGGCCGCCCATTGCGGCTCGTTACGTGATGCGCAGCAGGGAAGCGACGCGCGGGCGGGCGCGAGGGGAAGATGCAAGGCCCGGCCGCCGCCCTCGCGGTCGCCCGAAACGAGCGCGATTGATGGCTTTTCATCTCGCCCACCCTCGCGGGGGCCAGGGGAAGACGAGGATGACGGCGCCAACTCACAGTGCTGCCCTAACGACGAGCACGTGCGCGAAAACCTAGCACGTCCACAGGGGAACGCATTCATTTTCTTTTCACTGAAGAACCCCTAGCGTTTATTTCTTTGCATAGACATTTTTCATAAAGGTACAGAACAAACATATACTACCGGAATTTTGTAATGCTCATTTATTTATTTTACGTCAAAAAAGCAGTTAAAAAACTGCGTATGACGTGCTATGGGGAAAAGTGAATTGTGTGCACATTTTCAAAATTCTGTGATCCCTACATGAAGTAATATACTACTTAAAATTGAAAAAAAGGCTCCCATGTAATAAAATCTATTTTCAAGGATAAAAAGGCAATAAATTTTGGCTCTTATCCATGTTGTCCTTCGGAACAATACTTCCTGACGCGACAACATGGAAACGATAATTTGAATAATTGTATTTCCCACTGAATTCTAGAAGACGTGCACAGAAAATGAAGTTACATTTATTCATATTTTTTCAGGCATAATCTTAATTTGGTTCTATAACTATCATCAACATTAAATAACAACTTAATTATGTGATAAAGACACTGGAATGGTTATATTTGATATTGCATTTGCCACACACTCAGTTATTCAGGAGACGTTTTTAATAACTCCGTCAAAATCAGGATTAATTGAAATTCAAGTGTGACACTTTCCGTGGTTTGGAAGAAGCTCCCAAAAACATGAGCAATTGAATTGAAATGAATCTGCAGAAGTCAATATTATTAGTATGTACAATCAGAAGAAATCTGAAGAAGATAAAGAAGAAACAGAAGGAACATAAGGAACATAAGGCGAAGCAGAAGCAGCATATGAAGGAAAAGAAGAAAAGTGCATGAATACTGAAAATTAAAGGTGGCATTTTATGCGGTTCGGAATAATAAAATCTCTCATAGAATGAATTACACGGGCTGCAAGTCTAACTCCAGACATTGGCTACCTTCCTTTGCAAGAAATATGAGCTAAAATTAGACCCCCGGGCAATTTTTTATATTTATTTAACGGTTATTTTTAAGTATATTTATTTGATATTCAATTTTTAATAATCTCTCAGAATGCAACAAACAAAAGAAAAGAGGGCAATGTCCAAAATGAGAGACTTTGGATATGGATATGAAAAAAATTAAATAGATGCAAAACACTCAAACCGACTTCTAAATTCAAAGAAATAAAACGATAATGAAAATAAACGAAAATTTACCGTCATAATTAAGCCATAAGCCGCAATTAACAATTATGATGTGTTCGTAACATTTGATCATCCAAAGTTACGCAATTCGAATGTATATTGACAAATAAAAATGAGGAAAGTCTGTTGGGAAAGTACATCACTTTCATGGATAATGGTACGCTTGTGATGGTATGATGGCGAATGAATTTAATAAAAAATAAATACTACAATGTTGAAGACAATAAAATAGATTCTGAAATAATCGATACAACGACTAGAATACATTCAAAAGACTGTCTTCAGTCGAAAAGTGAATGAATGAAACCTAAAGAAAGAGTTACAATAATATATTTCATAAATCCTCCTTAACTCATGGATTTAACCTTAAGATACTTTTACACGGTACAGTTTTTGGGCAGATTTGCTTACAAAGCACTCGTATTTCATTCTGTATGAAAACTTTTAAGAGCTTTCGCTTTTTACTTTCTCACTACCGCCTTACGCAGAAGAGAGAAAGTTATGTAATGCTGTGGGGAAAAGCAGAGAATTTTCGGCAGAAACACTATTACAGGGCCTTGGCAACAATAAAGTGGATAAATCTAGTTGCTAAAAGTAGAAAAAATACTGTAATACGAGGTGTAGCTAGAATCCATGTTTCGTGGGTCCTTGATACCGCAAAATGGAATGACGTCAAAACATCTGTCTGCCTGTCCGTTTGTGAACAACGTTAGCGGCTAAACCATTCAGGCGATTATCTCCAAAATTGATAATCCCCATTTGATCTGACTGTTCTCGTGACCCCTTGAATTAAAAACTGATATTTTAATTTTCGGGATCACTTTACATGAAGCCCATGGGACACTTTCAAAATTTAAAAAAAAAGGTTCCATCGTTTTTTCTTAAATTTTATTGTTTGATTGTGTGAAGAACGTGTGAAGAATGGTGCAGGTCTCATTTTCATTAAAGAATTTCGAAAATTGTTTGGCTTCTTCCTATAACTACAGTTATGAAGATAGATATAATTTCTTCCTTAATGAAATGTGTTTCTTGAAAACAGATTTTAAAAGAGGGTCAAGTACAATGTTTCGAAAATTGGAGTTTTTTGTCGTAATTTTTCATGAAATTACGGGCGAGAAAGTTTGTCGCTCCACTAGTTTCTTAGAGAAAGCGTTCAGTTTGACTCAAGCGCGTCTAATGGCAGAATCGTTCACTTTCGGATTTGTTTAAATCGGAAATTGCCCAACCTTTTCAATTTTGAGTTGCTTCACGTCGTTTCTTTAATACTAAAACCGTATTAATAAAGTAGCTTAGAACGCACGTAGACAAATGCCGTCAATGAATATACTCGGACAGCGCAATTTGTGTGTCGGCAGAGCTCCTGGCGGGGTCTTGTGGAAACTTGTATAGAAAACGTGCAGTCGAGTAAACATGACTTTAAACCTCATATTTTTCTAGCTTGGTATCTTGAAATTTCCGGTCAGTTTCTTTATGTGAATCTGAACTAAAACTGTACTGTGTAAAAAGACATTTAAAGTGAGAACCAAACTGCATTGGCTGCTTGATGTCCACTCAATAGACTCACGAGAAGAAAGTGAAGCAACAGAAGGTGACCACCTGTAAAATATAGTGTGTGTGGGAGTGAGTAAATGACTGTGAGAGTGTGTGTGTGTGTGTGTGACAGAGAGAGAGAGAGAGAGAGAGAGAGAGAGAGAGAGAGAGAGAGAGTATTTGGGCAGATGGCGATGTAGTAGATGTACGATAAGGACAATGTGAGTTTAAAATTATAGCTCAAGAGTATTTTATTATAACAGCTGTAAGTGACGAACCGCCCTCACTTACAAATTGTATCAAACTTAGATAGAGTTTAGTACACTGTGGTGACCCTGCCTACCTTTATTTCAAGCATAGCTTTCAGATCTTCTTGCATTTAGCATCCTGCTCTGCACGCCCCACCTATTCACTCCCGCACCCGCCACTGCGCGTCTCTTCGCAGCCTGTGCCTCGCCGCCTCGCCCCCTCAGCCGTCCCTCGCCGCCTCGCCCCTCGCCGCCCTCGCGCCCTCGCCCCTCGGGGCCGCCGCCTCGCCGCCCTCGCCGCCCTCTCGCCCCCCGCCCTCGCCGCCGCGCTCGCCGCCCTCGCCGCCCGCCGCCTCGCCGCCTCGCCGCCCGCCCTCGCCGCCCTCGCCGCCCTCGCCGCCCTCGCCGCCCTCGCCGCCCTCGCCGCCCTCGCCGCCCTGCCGCCCGCCGCCTCGCCGCCCTCGCCGCCCTCGCCGCCCTCGCCGCCCTCGCCGCCCGCCGCCCTCGCCGCCCTCCTCGCCGCCCTCGCCGCCCTCGCCGCCCGCTCGCCCCCTGCCCGCCCTCGCCGCCCTCGCCGCCCTCGCCGCCCTCCGCCTCCCGCCGCCCTCGCCGCCCCGCCGCCCTCGCCGCCCCGCCGCCCTCGCCGCCCTCGCCGCCCCGCGCCTTCCGCTGCCTTCACGCCTGCCCCCGCGTCTAGGAGCCGAGACCCGCCCCGCCCGCCTCCTTGCGGTTCGTTTCATCTCTTAAGCGCCCGCGTTCTTTGCCTCCGGGCGCTGCACTCTGTTAGAGCGGGCGCTGCCGTAGAATGTTTGCTAAACATGGAGCTGCCGATGGGGAACCACTTAAAGGCCTGTCGGCTTACCACTTGGCAGGTGATTGCCCAAAACGCGTTTTGACGCGCAAGCGTTCCTTGCCGGCAGGCTGTTGAAAAGGAATGACTCGTATTCATGTTACTAGAGTTCTCAAGAAATTCTATCACTTTTCATCTTAACTACAGCAATCTCATTATAAATAAAATATTTAAATATTTTATGTGCATTGAGTGAAGTTAATATGCTCAGATGTTAATAAGCTAGATGTTAATAAATTAATGATAGAGGAAATTTCGGTAAAGCGATAAGTAAGGATGGGAAGAGAAAATATTTTTAGTCCTACTGAAGTCAGGAATGTAATGAATTTACAGTTAAGATATTCTGGCACCAAGTTCCAACAGTGAATTCTAGAATTAGTAATAAATGTTAGGTCTAATAAATAGTTTTTTTCTATCGGATTTATGGAGTTAAAGAAAAACACTTCCCGGTATTTCCCTATTTTTTATTCCTTAAATGAAGGTCAAAGTAAAGAACGTCTCTGTCTGAAGAGTCTCTTGTTTGCCAACAGTCCTCCTGATCCTTAAATCTCTTTTCTTTTAAAGTTTACCAAAAAATTGGGAAGGGTTTACAATGACTTAGGAGTTGGTTCCAGGTTACCGAATTGAAATGTATCAAATACTAAAAGTAAAGGCTAACTAGAAGCTTAATTATCTAATACTACTTCGAAAATCCACAATCTCAAAAAACCGTTTTCAATTACGGAAGTCATGTGGAATGATAATCTTGAATGTCGTTTACAGAAAGATAATTACATTACGCTCCTAAATGTAATAATCTGCAGAAATCAGGGTGGCTCAATGGAGTAGTAAGCGGGAAAATATCTGAATGATCAAGTGAATATATCTTTGTGATTGCGCAAAATGTCTTTTGAGCTGTGAATTATAACTACAGTATTAACATAATTATCTTTTTAAATAGAATACGCTGAGGAAAGAAGATGTTTTCGTAAGATGTATGTGACTTCATAAACACAAATCCCGTAATTGTGCCACTGGTTGATAGGGATAAGGCTCCACTAGTGCATTAAACAGATTTCAAAGAGAAATTAATAATTTTGTAGATCGAACTGGGAAATCGGCAAGTGCAACACACATCATCGTTATGGATAACTCGTTAACGATGCATCGAAAATCCTTAGCACTAAGCTTCCGTATCTCCATATGTTTTCTGACGCCGAAGTTTACAATTCCAGACCTTTTTGGTTCTTCTATTACATTTTTAAAACTTTAGCTCTCCTAGGCGCCCCTGCAGTTACATAAGTGATCAGAAACGCGCAATATCTTGAAAAATAAGTTTACTATCTGTAATAAACGATTAGCAATGTTAAACGGGTTACCCACACAAAATATTGGATCAGTCTTTTTATTTAACAACAAAAACGGTAAAAATTAATACGACGTTTGGCAGAGCAAGAAACTACCGGAAGAGGTGGATCACGACATTAACTGATGTCGCTGCAGTGCCTCTACCCGCCAGGTTCTAGGTTCGAATCCTGACGGTGGCAGAATTTTGGACACCAGCTTGTCAGCTAGGTCACATTCTGTTGCGGTCAAGAGAGAAATTCTAGCGGCTAGCTGCTCTGATCGGTAGTTTTCCGTGGTTTCTCCGATCAACACCAGGCGAATGCCGGAGCAGTACCCTACCAAACGGGCCAAGGACCGCCCGCGATCTTTCCTTCCTCTTCCTTATCCTATCCTCTCCCCACACACACACACACACCACACACACACACTAACATGCACTACACTACCGCACATGGACCACCTACCAGAGAGATTGTCCTGGCTGGGGCGGTGCCCCTGATGGGAGATACCTGGTTTGGGAAAACCCCTCTAGCCGACGGTTAGTCGGCACCGTCCAGCGAGAAAGATCACCGCCACAGCCCAAGGAAAAACATTCACTGCGCTTGCGGGGCTGGTGATCTTTGTAGTTGAGGCGCGGAATCACCAATCAATCACGAGAGAAGCATTACATTTAATGTTCAGAAGCAAATCTAAGGGGCTTTTCAGGAGTTGATCAATGTATCAAGGAAAGCTGACAATATCGATATGTAATTTGTTTTCTTTTAATTTTTAAAAAGTTATGCAAATGTAAATCTTTTGAAATATCTCTCGCGCCGTTAATATGCATATTTAGAGCGATTTGTACATCTTATTGCATTCATTAGTAGAAGTGCTTCAAATGCCTTCGGATGAAGTTTCTCGAGAACTCAAAAGTTTTCTGTGAAATAGAGCTTCGAATTTTGCATTTACAGTAATGCTTAATCGATGTTTTCTCAAAAACTGTCTTAAAATTTTTCAACAAAAATTTCCATAGACTTCCAGTCATGTTTCACTTTTACCATGGAACAAAATCATTGCAAAAATGTGAAAAAAAATCTAGCTTGGGGGACGATAGATGGTAGCTGGGAATAGGATGAAGACAGAAATGTTAGCCCAGAAAAAAGTAAGTAGAAAACTAACTAGTACGAGAAAGTCTGTGTCGTTCTCTAGCAACACTAGTTTACTTTATATATTAACAATTCCATAAATCAATAGCAGAAGGAAGCTTTACAGCTTCTGGAACAGAAAATCCAGAAAAAACTCAGGCAATGGGGAAGAATTCAAAGAAGTCTTAAGAACAAAGTAAGGAAGGAAAAACAAATGAAATTTTATAAGGTGATGGCGTTTCCTGTTCTTGAATATGGTTGCGAATATCATCGATGGCTGCGGATTTTTATGCACGAAGAATTGTATAAACAGGCAGGCAAAATACGCATTTAAAAATGTAAAATAGTCGCTTAAAAATGTAAAATAGCCATTTAAAAAGTAAAGTAGGAATTTAAGAAGGAATTATATATTTTTCTTATCCTTTTTTGTGTGTTTCTGAAGTAAACACAATATAGTTACCTTCATGGAATGTTGGCTTTCCTCATTGTTCTGACAAATCCTCATACGCCGAATCGCAGTAGCTACATTTTTTTTCTTTTCATTAAATGCAAGATACTCTAATGCTTCATAGTACGCTATTTTTTCTCCCATTTAATTTAAACAAGTGAAAATATTGCACGATTGATTTGAAACGCCATTCATAACACAAATGTTGTAGCTAGTGGTGTTACAAGAGCACTTTCTTTTATGCATTATACCTAAAAGATATATTTTCAAAATTTGCAGTTTTGAAAAATTCAGAGTTAAAAAAAACATGAGACATATGCCATTATTTTAAGTGGCCCTCGTTCTATCCGTGGAAAAAGAACGAAGCAAACATTTGTAGTGGTTTTTGAGATTTTTTATAATTTGCTTGAAATTTTCTGCAAAAATTTTTTTAAAATCTGCATTTTAGAACATATTTCTTTTAAGACAAAAATCTCTATATTGTACTTTCGCAATGTTTACTTATGGAATTTCTTGAAAATACAATGTTCGTGATAAATGGAATCGGCACCATATTTTTATATCGACAAAATTTTAAGACAATATATGGAGTCTAAAAAGTTGTTTAAAAATTAGAAGTAAAAATAACTTCACTTTCACCAGCGTTTTTGCACGTGTTTAATGATACTAAATACCTGTACTGTGGTGGCAGTAAGACAGAATATACATTTATCGACATTATTCTATTTGTCTGTAATCTGCAGAATAAAAGCGAAAAAACGTACAATTAAAAAAAAATTATTTAAGGGTTATTGCATTTTGATCAAAAAGTGCGAGAATAGACAACATTACGAATTTTAATACAATATTCTTATACGAAATAGGCATTATTTGAGTGAAATAGGCATTTATAGGCACTATAAAATTCGCAAATAATAGTTGTAATGCCTCAAAATGAATAAAAAGCTAAAATAATGCGTTTCCCTTTGAAGGAAAAATAGGCAATTGGTGTGCCGCTTCATCGCCAACAAATCCATTAAGAATCGCCTCGCTTGGCACTAGTTCTGGACTAGGGATCAGAAAATTTTAGTTTTGTAAGTTTTTTTAGAAAGAAATTTTCTTAAAATTGTTGCATCTGAATCTTTGCCCTATTCCCCTAAATCTACGAAAATACATATAAATTTGTAATTTAAATCTATAACAGCCAACAGAAAAATCGAAAAAAGTGTTTATAATTAAAAAAAACATTTTGGCACTTCTCCCAGAATTTTTATTGTTGTGTTTTTATCAATTTCTCCTACACAATTGGAAAAGTTTGTTTTATTCTTGAAACCGTCAGAAATTTGCCTCTTCATAGTCTCTGATGTTGCTGGGATGCCCTCATCCTTCATGTTCAAAATTATCTGTTGTCTGGCTTGTCATGCTGACAATAGAAACTTTCTATTCTATAAGAATAGTGAATCTGTTTAAAGCTCGAGCCAGTATCACGATATCTGAAAAAAGTTTTTAAAAAATTGAGAAAACTTATCACCCTTGTCCAGTATTTACATTAAAGTTTGACTATTTTGAAATAAATATGCATAAAATAATGTTAGTGTATTGGAATAATTAACTTAAAATCAAATTGTTTTAAAAATATCGCTGCATCGATCACTATTCTTTTTCAGTTCAAGAGGCATCTTCCAAGTGGAAGTCTCTCGGGATCAATTCTATAAGAAGTTTAAAAAAACAGGAGTGCAACATATCTGGTTCCCCTCCCTCAAAAAGAAGCCGTTATATTTATGAAAGCAATTAATGTTTCCAAAATACAATAAAAATACAACTCCAAGGCAAGCCGCCACCAGCTGGCCATTTGAAAACTCTTTCTCCCTCCATTCTTAGGGAATGATGCCTACTCAAAAGATAAGCAGGCAATTAGAAACAATCGAAAAAATGAGGAAAATGTATGCTCGTTCCTAAGTGATACTCCGTGGATTGGCAAAAAGAGGCGAGAGTTCAGTGCTAAACAACAATTATTGGTATTTATAGAAAATACATTAACGATAAAAACAGAAGAAAAATGACAGTGACAAGGCATTTTTAAAACTATATTTCCTAATGTAAAAAGGATGTCGAGGAAAGAGAAACTCTTTTTCCGAATGAAGATAATAGAATATCTTCAATCTGCACGAAATAGGAGACAAGATGGGAAAAAATGTTAATGGAACTACTTCATAATGAAAGTGAAAAACATTGCATTGGTTTTGTTAATTCCTTTATTTCTTTTACAATTCTTAACAATGTTCTAACGGCAAGCATTTTGTAAACTTTGTGGTGTTCATTATTTAAAATACAAGTGAGACACAGAATAGCATTTGCCTTAATGTTACAGCTGGCATTTCTCCAGTAGATATGGCGCTTCATATATTCCTGTCTTGCCTTTTGAGATGATCTTGTAGTTTGGAGAGCAACTCTTAGAACGATTCTTCTGACATTTTAAAATTGTCCAAAAAATTCAGCCTGTCCTCTTGCAGCTTATTAAAGAAAGTGTGATGATTACCGAGAGAGAACCTCTCATTATGGGTGCACTCAACATCTCCTGGACGCCTTATTTTATTTTTTTACACTTTCTGCGCCATATAACCTACGATAGCAGTTTCTACTGCGCCCATGTTTTAATAGTGAGAAGTGCTAGCGTTATGCTTCGACGCTTCTGACGTCATCAGCGTATGAAATGCGCGTCTGGTAACGCGCGTGTGTCAGAGGCCTAAACCTTAAGTTTTGTGTGAAAGAGCTCAAAATACGCTGACCAACACATTTATCTTTTTCTGAGAAATCACACCAAACTTTTCAACAAAAATTTGTTATAGAACCAGGTTTTACTCGTATCTAAAAATCTTAGACACATTTCAATTCTACCATTAGGAGAGCAAAAAAACGAGAAACTAAGAAAATGTCATTTAGGCGCCAACAGATGATAGGGTGTGACAAAACCGAAAATATAACCGAAACTAAAGAGATAAGTACTAGTACGAGATAGTCGTGTTATTATGTAGCACATACGTTTTAAGAGTAGCTGAACATTACTTGATACTCTATATTTTGTAAATGATGGACAGAAGACAATTTTTTAAAGTGAAAATGAATGAAAGTGTAACAAGATCAAAGTTTTAATGTTTAAGGATATTTTTACTACTTGTACTTACACCGCCTGGATTAAAATTCTAGGGATTTGATGTGCTAATTGTTTTGCAATTTCCTCTAATCAGTAGCAAACAGATGACTGAATAATAACTAACCAATCAGCGTCTTTCCGCTCGTGATCTTCCCTCTCCTTCCGCGTACTCGCATGAGTGAATACGCACACGATCGTCTAACTTTCAGATCAAACCTCAACCATTAGGAATATTTGCGTTTTAACAAGAAACTAATATGTGTAAATTCGGATAATCATTTCATGCATTGTCCATTCATCCTCTTTTCCCCTGATTTTCTTACTTCCATCTATTTCTTTGCTGGTCGCGGGGGTGGGGGGGCTGGTTTTCCTGGTGGTGTGTTTGGTCAGCGGTTGCACTGGGGGGACGTGTGCTCTGAATGGCCAAAACGGATCACGGCGGCGGCAGCCGGTAGCTGCCACAAGGGCGCAACGGCGAGGAAAAGATCAGTGATTCTGCGAGCTGGAAAACACCTTTTATTCAGTCTGTTGGCTTGCAATTCCTCCCCGCGAGTTAGGCTTCTGATACCAAAGAGGGAGTAAATCTGATAGCGAGAGGATCAAATGACAAAAGTAACGCTCAATCGTATTATCATGAATAAATAATCTGAATCTTGGTTGTTAGTGTCTGGGTTAGTAACATGAAACTTAGCACACTCATGACAAACATTGAAAGCCTTTGCATTGCATTTATCACTCGCAAAAATAAGAAATATGGATTACAAAAGTTACGCCGAGAGACGATGCATTGAATCCCATTAGTCTTTTTATTACATTAAAAGAAGTTGCTGTGAAACGAAACGACACTATGTCTCACTGGGTGAGAATGTGCTACATCTTGAGATACACACATCCTATTGGCAGGTATAAGAACTTCGCGGTTTCTATGTACAAATCATACGTACAAACGATGAACATTATGAGCCTGGCAAATCTTGATTTATAAACGCGATTCATTTTCAAGCCATGTGCCGTGCTGAATGTCTGAGCGTAATTAGAATGGATTTGCTTTATTGAGTATTGTTGATACCTTTCCTGTTTGCTATATTTGACATATTAACTTACCACGGCTCGGTCGGCATTAACTAAACCTCAGAAAACTAAACAACAGTTTTGTTTTTTTATTTATTTTCTTTCGGATAGAACAATACGAAGATCAGTGTTGATACACTCGATATTTGTTATAGTTGGTCATATCTACTTACAATAATCTTACAAATAATCTTAAAATACAACTTACATTATTAGTAGGGTGGTAGAGATATCTTTGTGCAATATCTCTCCTTTGGGTCGAGAAAAAACAACAGTGTGAATGAAGTACCTAAAGCAATAATGAGTCATCCATTAACTTTCACCGCCTTTTCATTTCTTACCGACTGTTTCCGAATGCCCCGTGCTATTGCCAGACAAGATGCGTAACTTCGGAGACTCTCCACCGCGCCCGCTCTCTCCGCCCTCGCACGGACTCGTAAATACATAACGCGTCCGCTGGGCAGCCTCTCAGCAACGCTGAGTCAGCTCGCTCGCACCCACGGAGCTCGTCCCACCCCGCCCCCCACGCCTCGCCTGGCCCCGCCACACCCTCTCGCCTCGCCTTGCCCCGCCCCGCCACATCCCAGCCCCGCCCCTCCCCGCCACACCACCCCCCGCCGCCACGCCCCCTCGCGTCGCCTTGCCCCGCCCCGCCCCTCGCCCCGCCTCAGCCCGCTTCGCCACGCCTCGCTTCGTCCCGCCCCGCCCCCACGCCTCGCCTTGCCCCGCCACGCCCCACCCCCCCAGCCCCGCCCTCCCGCTACACCACTCCGCCCGCCCGCCCCGCCTGCCTAGACCTGCCCCGCCCCGCTCCCTCTTTCACCTCGCCTCGCTTCGCCCTGCCCCGCTCCGCCCCGCCCCCGGCCTTGCCGCGCCCCGCCCCTCGCCCCGTCTCACCTCGCTTCGCCTGGCCTCGCCTCGCCACGCATTGCCTCGTCCCACCCCGCCCCCTCGCCCCACCCCACCCGCCCCGCCCTCGCCTGCCTGCCGCCCGCCTCACCCGCCTCCTCGCTTGCCTGGCCTGGCCTCGCCTCCCGCCTCGCCACGCATTGCCTCGTCCTGCCCCTCCCGCCCCGCCCCGCCCCTGTCGCCTCTCGACCGCCCGCCCTCGCCGCCGCCCGCGCCGCTGCGAGACGGGTCAGCATCCTCGTGTTCCCGGCGCTGACACCGCTGCCGCGTCCTCCCCCGCCCTGGGAAGCGCCAAGTGCGGGCGGAGGCGCCGGGCGGCGGCGAAGGGCGACGCGGGGGGGGGGGCGAGGGCGGCCGCGCCGGCCGTCGGACGTGTCCGGGGCGCGACCTCGCGCGGGTCAATCTGCGCTGTAATTGTGGCAGCACTGATCCCTCTAATGCAATTCTGGCGCGGCCGGGCGCGCGGGGCCGGGCGAGGGGCGGCGTAACACGTCCCCAGAGGCGGAGGCGGCCGCGGCCTCGCTCTGCCGGGCGGGGCGGGGCGGGGGCGGAGTCCCCCCGCGCGCCCGCCGCCGCCGTCGATGCCGCCGGTCGCAACGCGGTGCCCCTAATTGACGCAAGTGAATAATGCGGCGCCGTCGCGCATATTAACCGCGAGTAAATACGCGCGCCTACACGGCTCGCCAATTTGCAGCCGGCGCCTGGAAGCGACCGCCGCGCCGCTTTTATGCGGAGACTCGGCGCCTGCATAATGCACGGCGACAAACCGCCGCGACGCCCGGGCGCCGCTCGCGGGGACCCCGCTCCGGCGAGGCGGCCGTTTCGCCTCGTGACGGCCGTCCGCGGACGGACAGGTGGGCGGACGGCGGGGGCGTGGCCGATGGACAGGTGAGGGCCCCGCCTCCGCGCGCGACGCCCCCGCGCGGGGGGGGGTGGTGGGGGGCGGAGCGCTGCGACGCTCGGACCGGGAGCGGAAGCTCAGTACATCAAGGGATGTCGCTGCAGCGCCTCTGGCCAGGTTCAAGTCCCGTCGGTGCCAGGATTTTCGACACTAGCTTTTCAGCTATGTTGAATTCAGTCGCTGTCTGGAGGAGAATTCTAGCGGACGGCAGCTCTGATCGGTAGTTTTCCATAGTTCCTCCGATAAACAACAAACGAATGCCGGAGCAGTACCCTAACAAACGGGCCACGAACCGCGCGCGATCTTTCCTTAGTGTTCCTTGTCCCCTCTCCCCTTACACACACACTTTCAGTAACACGCACTACACTACCACATATTCCCGGAGACCGGTCGGGAGCTTAGAGCTTGTCCCGGCTGGGGGCGGTGCCCCGCTGGTGGGGGAGTCCTGGTTAGGGGCAATCCCCACTAGCCGACAGTAGGTCGGCGCCGGATCTCGCCATCCAGTGGGGGAAGATCAACGCCATCTCCAGAGAAAAAGCATGCAGTACACTTACGGGACTAATGACCAAAGCAGTTCACGCCCCCAGAAACACGAAAAATGAATGAATCAATCCACCGACGCTCAGTGTCTGATGGCTCGACCGACACGTCGGAAAGCGAGCGGCGTATGAGTGACGCGAGGGCGAGTGGATGGACTCGTCAGCGGACGGGAAGAGAGCCCGCTCGTCTCGGTCCGAGGGAGGGCAGATGGCGAGGACGAAGGATCGGGGCCGGCGAGAAAGCGAGGCACACGAGGCGGCGGGTGGAGAGACGGGCAGGAGGACGACGCGAGAGCGACGCGCTATTCATTTATTGCGCGCTGCGACACGCGCGCCGCAGGCGGTCGCCGCCTGAAACTTTGATGCGCGTTCCCCATTACCCGAGATTGCGGCGGCATATGCGGCCCTGCTGCCTCCCGTCGCAGGCGGCGGCGGCGGCGGGCGTCACTTCATCGCCCCACGCCAGTGAATTAATGCGGTATGACGTCACCGATCGGGCTTTTAATCCGCGCTCATCCGCCGGCGCCCCGTCCACCGCCTCGGCGCGCACTCAGCGCTGAGCCGTCCGCCAAACAGACGGCAGCGCCGGACGGCGGGGCGGGGACGGAATCGCCTGCGACAGCGCCGCAGACCGCGATGCTGTTAGGGAAGGCGGCGCGCGCACGCGGCGGCAGCGGCGGCGAGACGCGCAGCAGTTAAGACGGGCCCTCGGGACGGGGGCGGGGGGGGGGCGAGCGGAGCGGGGAATGGAGCTGGCGCAAACGGCGGCCGGCCGCGTGTTGTCGAGAGAGAGAGAGAGAGGTCCGCAGGCGCTGGCGAAGACGCCGCCGCCGCCGCCGCCGCCGCCGCCGCCGCCGCCGCCGCCGCCGCCGTCGTCGTCGTCGTCGTCGTCGTCGTCGTCGTCGTCGTCGAGGAGGCTTCGGGGAAAGACGGCGGCGCGCCGTCCGGCGTGGAGGCTTTTTAAGGATGTTTGCGCCCGGGGGCTTATGAGGGCGCGCGGAGGCTGAGCCGGCGCTGCCACAACACGCGCCGAAACAAGGCGCGGCCGCGGCGGCGCGAAACCCCCCGGGCGCCCCGCCCCGCCCCGCCCCGCCCCACCCCGCCGCCTCCGCACTCGCCATCGCGCCGCCGGAAAGGATTCAATCAGCGGCGAGGAGGAGGGGCGGGGCGGGGCGGGGCGGGGCGGGCGGGCGAGCGCCGTGGCGAGCATATGGCCCGGACAGTGGCAATCGCGTCGTGCGCGCGCTGTATCGAATACATGAAAGACAATTTTCAATCTACCCCCCGCGCCGGGGACCATCCGCTTAGAAAATTGAGGGATAAAATACAGAGAGAGCGCAGGCGGCGCCGCCCGGGAGGGGCGTTCGAGGGGGCGTTGCCGCTCGGCTGCCCGCGCGCCGCCCGGGGCCCCGAGGGCGACGCGTGGGCGCGCGGGCGCCGTGACGAGGCGGGGAGGGGGACGGGCGGCGCAAAAATGGAGGGTGTGTGCGAACCGAGTTGACGCTCGGAGGCGCTCCGGTGGCCTGGTCGCAGAGATTTCTATAAAGAAAAATATTTTGAAGAAACGATATTTTATACTCTCATTTGTGGGGAAAAAATTGTTTTCCTTCTTTTTTGTTGGTGGTGCCATGGCACACTCGCACTACCCTACAAGCCGGCACTGGACCGGACCGACCCGAGCACGAGCCGGCTGCGAGATTTGCGCCAACGGGCCAGCCTGAGACCGGTATGTGAATGCTCGGCCCGGGCGCTTGCATGGCCCGGGAAGATTATATACTGTAGGTTTCACAGACCTGAATTTGAAGGATATCAGGTGTTTTCTGTTGCCCAATCGCAACCTCACACGTTGTAGTGACAAGTGGAATGAATGCTGGTTGGTTGGTTGATTAGTGATTCCGGGTGCGTCAACTACTTAGGTCATTAGTCCCGTAAGTAAGTGCGTGTTTTTTCCTCGGTAGATGGCGGTGATCTCCCCCCGCAGAATGGCGAGATCCGGCGCCGACCTACTGCCGGCTAGTGGGGTTTCCCCCTAACCAGGACTCTCCCACCAGCGGGGCACCGCCCCAGCCGGGAGAAGCTCTAAGCTCCCGACCGGTCTCCCGGAATATGTGGTAGTGTAGGGCATGTTAGTGTGTGTGTGTGTGTAAGTATAGGACAAGGAAGGGGTAGGACAGATCGTGCGCGGTCAGTGGCCCGTTTGGTAGGGTACTGCTCCAGCATTCGCCTGGTGTTATCGGAGATCCGATGGCCTGGTCGGAGAGATGGAATTTGGCGGTGGAAGGAAGGATGGGGAATTGCGGGATCAGAAGAAATAGGTTAGAGAATGAGACTGTGAAAGTAGGAAGATAAAAATGGGAAAAGCGAGAAGAACACATATTGAACGCGGTATATTTCGGATGTGGAAGGAAGTTTGGAAACGAAAAAAAACGCACGAATTAGTAACCTTAGATTGAAAATACATAAAAGTATAAAAACAAGAGATATGACAGGAGGATGAAATGGCATATTTATTCAGGACTCAAAGAGGTTGATCAGAGTGAAAATTCAGAATGAGCTTATGATTTCAGTATAAGGTAACGTACAAGAAACAGCTGATAGAGACATGATCACTTTTACTTTAACAGTATCAGTGATGTAAAAGGTATACCAAGTGGTGTTAATTTTGAAAATTAATCGCATAGAAAACAGTATAAAATTAATGAAACATATTGGCACCATTATATGACGCAACTCCACGAGCCATCTGTTCTTTTCTGTAGCTTTTGAGAAGAGGGAAGAGCTCTAGCACTCAAATTGAGTGGCACTTTGGGAGTATGGAGATCTAATACAGCAGTATGGTGGTTCACAAAACGCCAAAATGGAGAAGCTCAATGCACTTCTTGTTTTCTTTATACATAAACTGCACTGAAAGAATAAAGTAAAACTTTTTTCGGTAATTAGGATTGAAATGTTGAAGTAAATGAACTTGTGTAACTCGTAAAAATTCATCAATATCAGAATTTTGTTAGGAAATTTCATCAATATTAGAAAGAGTGACACATAGTCTCTGAATATTTATCACAAAATCATGGATTTGAAATGAGATTTGTGTAAGCCTAAGAAAGTAATTAGTAATAATGTAACACGAACACTGTGGGATAGCACAATTATAGCGTACAGGACTGTTCAGAAAACAAATTAGACATCGTTTTATTTGATAAAATAGCAAGAACCGCTCTGATTATTGATGTTGCAGATCCTATAGACGACAACAATGTCAACTGTTGCTAAACATAAACGAAAATAGCTATTAGCAGTTACGTTGAAGGAAATGTACATATTGCAGAGTGGACATAGTACCTGTGGTAGTATCAGCAAATGGCGTAGTTACGAAGAATTGGCAGAAGGCTGGAAAAAATCTGAAGTTACGAAGAGAAAAACATCTCAGAAATATGCAAAAGGCTGCTTTACAGGGAAGGGTGGGGATGGAAGGGAAGGGGGGAGGCAGGTGTTGGCGAGGCGGGTGTGGGCGTGGCGGGTTTGGTGAGGGAGGTGGGGAGGGTCGGGGTGGGTGTGGGCGGGGCGCGTGTGGGCGGGCGCGTGTGGGCGGGGCGCGGGGGGCGGGCGCGGGGGGCGGGGCGCGTGGGGCGGGGCGCGTGGGGCGGAGCGCGTGTGGAGGGGCGCGTGGGGCGGGGCGCGTGGGGCGGGGCGCGTGGGCGGGGCGTGTGGGCGGGAGGCGTGTGGGCGGGGCGCGTGGCGGGGGCGGTCGGGGGCGGCGGAGCGCGGCGCTCGCCTGAGAGGCGGCGAGGGGGGCGCTGCGTGGCCGTCGCGCGCCGCGGCGCCCATCCATATGGCACGCGCCTCGGTCACGCTGGACGCCCACTGCCCCTCACGCTGGCTGGCGACAAGGCTTCTTCTCCTGCCTCAAAATAGTACACCAGGAACACAATTCAGGTTCAGTTTCTGAAACACGATCTACGTATTGCATTGCATTGTATGTATTTTATTTGTTCTGTATCCCACGTCACACACATTTTGAATAAAATCAATCAAATTAAATATTTTCAAGATCTTTATTGAATATGAATTTAAAGGAAGGAATTTTAATTGTTGCTGAAAAATGTGGGCAGATAAAAAAAGTGATTTCTTTGTTAGGGAATATTTCCATCTTCAAACCTAAGTGCCATTAATGCTGAGAGAACCCAGTGAATGTAGATTCTGAATGTTAACCACTTATGAAACTTGTCCAATTCAACCTGTTCCCCATCCGAGTCCTGACCGCCAAACCTCTTCATTCAGCAAGATGTTCAATTTCCTCGCCTGCACGGCGACCCCTAGGTCCACAGAAGCCCACTAGTCAGCGGCAGCGAGGCAAGCTATCCCCCGCCTCGCCGGTGGCGGAAAACCGCCCCGCTTCACCGCTCAAAGGCAGCCCGGCGCGACGCGGCGTGGCGTGGCGTGGGCGGGAGCGCGAGCGGCGGAGAGATTCAAAGCGATCTTGGGGGCTGATGGGCTGCCCACGGCGATGCTTCGGGGAATGGACAGCAGCGGCGCCACTGGCGACATCCGCCCACAACCACGGCTCGCGCCGCGCCGAGCACGCGAGCGGAAAATTGCCTCATGCAGATATTGGCGATTAATAGAGCAGTCAATACAACGCGTAAATATTATCGCAATTTACTCTTTGATGTGCGTGTTGATTTATTATTTGTCATTACCGACGAATAATCAAATTCCGCAAAACTCCCTGAAATAAATTTCACACTTCATAGATTGAATGGATCGTATATTATACACTGCAGTTAACATTAATATTGCAGGGTGCTTAATAAACACGATAAACAAATTCCAATAATTAACGTTGAAATGTGTACGCTTATATAAATTGCAATTCACACGGAGCAGTTATTCACGAGTTTAAATATATTTCCAATAACAATTATTGTAAAATCGATTTTCGCGTTGCGCTGAAAATTGCACCAGTTTTGCCACTTCCATATTAATTGGTTTTCCATTTACTCTTCTTTGCTTTCGTCGAATTAATTTTATATACCTCGAATTTACTTTCCTCTTAACATAAGTGAGTTAGAAATACAAGCACGTAGTTACAAACTGTTTCCGAAAGGATGAGTAGTGTGAAAATCGTTATCTTTTTAGAATAAAGCATTAATATTTTCAAACTTTGTTACTAACTGATAAATACTGACTTAGGTTGTGCGTATCTGAGTTATAAATCATTTGATTTTAAGGCAATCATGACTTTGTTTGTTGTGATAACATCATCAAATGAACGGAAGGGAAAAAGTACGGAGACGCGCGAATTTATATCCAAATACAAAATGCAAATATAATTTCATTCTGTTTCTTGCAATATATTTTACTTGTGTCTTCAGTCTCGTGTGGTTTCTAAACTCAGTTGTCACGTGAAAGTGTCTCACATCTAATATTATTAATGCTTGTTGTTGTTTTTGTCACTTTTAAGTTATGACAATCATATAGATTTAGAATATGTAAAATGTACAATGGTATTGGTTTCAACAGCAAAATCTAAGCATCAATATTACTTTGAAATTTTTGTGGTAAACTGTGCTAAAATACGTTAAAATATTATTACCAGGCTATTAACACGGCCCACCTTTAACTGTGAACGTAATTTTTGTACTGAAACATTTTAATCTCATTCCAAAGTTATTCTCCACACAATAGCGAGTAAATTTATCTCACCGCGAACAGCACTAACCTCACGTTATCATAATGACCAGGCATTTTGGACGCTTTCTCTGTTGATGCTTCATAAACCTTATAATACTCCCCAGGTAAAAATCGATCCTTTTATGGATATTTTTTATTCTTTCATTGGTACTGCTTCGGTTTTTGACATTATTTGATGACATTATTCGGTAAGACATTATTTGATGAATTTGTTGAATTTCTGTTTAGACATTTTTTTCAAGAGATCTTTGTATGATAAATACGACTCGCCTGGATCGTATTACCAGCAGGCCATCTATGTTGATTAATTAAAGGAAGATAGAGTGTTTTTCCCGTCATTTACGCTCAGTAAAAGAAAGTGTTATACCTTTGCATTGGTAACGGCCTCGGTTTTATTTATTTCGATTTTTATTTCGACATTTTTGTCATTTTTAACATTTTTCTCTACCTCTCTTTCTTGGTTCAAGTACATTACAATTTAAATCTTGAAATACGAAAAAGGTGTTGTGTTCCTAAGTGCTGTCTTTTTAATAATTCCACCCCAACATTTATTTTTGTTATGCGAATAAAACCAATCTTCATTTTCAAAATGAAAGTGTGAAGTTCTCCATATTGTCAACACAAGTTTATAATTTAGCCTGGGGATCAGCTATTGAATTTTTTCACAATCCTAACAACAGGAAAACGAGAATCGTATCGACGGATTTCTGAAGAAACCGTCGTCTGTAAAAATGTACAAAGGGGTCACAATGAACTCAGGAACTCCATAATACATTTTTACTCCTCAATACATTTTTAGAGTCATCTTATAAAGAAAAAAAACAAACAGTACAGAATAGTTATTTAAATAAGTAGCAGAGAAATTGAATTTTTGGCATACGAATAAGATGTTTCTTGAGGGGACAATAAACGTTGCTCCAGAAACTTGGAAATAAGTATTGTTTTAATAACCTTTTTATTGAACCGAAACTTTCACTGGTCCTTCATTATTTTCAATATTACTAAATCAAATAAAATCAAATATTACTCAGGACACAATCTCGCTGGTTTGTGCTCCTGATGTTTAACCTTCTTCTCATAGACTGTACGTGTAGATGTAGGTGAGTATTACTTTATCTTTTTGTTTTGTGATTTGCGGAACAAGTACTACAGAAAGTAAGATTTTGGTAAACGAATGAAATGCTTCTGGAAGAGACGAGTAGTTGGCATTTGGAATATCCTTTTAGAATCTAAATCTTCGTTGTCGATTAATCGCCGAGGTGGCGGAAGCCAAAGCAGGGAAGGCCCAGAGCAGAGCAACGGAGCGCCTGGGCACGGGGGAGCGACGAGGTCCGCAGGGGGCCGGTTCTAGGGTGGCAGAAGCTGCGTGTTGGCGGCTCGCAGCTCGAAAGGGGGGGGGAGCAGACCGCCGAGAGAGCAAGTTAGCGGCCCTGGGGGGCAGCACTGGCGCCCCGCCACGCCCCCCTACGCTGCCACCTGCGCTCCCGCACCGGCCCTCCCTGCCCCAAAATCAGGGCCTTCACCAACCGGTGAGATCTCCCCAATAAGTGTGTTTGCCCCATCACACATCTGACCGACGCAGAACTGTTACTGCCGCCAAACATCAGCCTACCCGTCCCACCAGTTCTGCGTCATCCTTCTCCTTACCAATCATCAGTCTCCCCACCACACACCGGTATCCCCACATCGGTTTCCCCACATACATCCGTCTCCCGGCAATATATCGTGTTTTTTTCTAGCTATTTTTTGTTATTTAAGGTCGCATCAATATATAGGTTATTACCGACCACTATTGACGTTAACGTTGTAGTAACTGTGAAGATGAAACGATATGGTGATGATAAAGGGTGAAAGGACGAACACAAATACAACCATGCCCGAGGCGGGACTCGAACCCGCTACCCTTCGGTCCGAGATTGCTAGGACACTTGTGGCTTAGCGATCTCGGCCACCAAATCGGCAACAGATCGTTCGTCTCTCCACTTTTTCTCTTCCTGGGGCTCTTTCCAGCTTCAGTGGAGGCTCATTTTGTCTATCTGCGCCCTGGTACTCGCTATGTCCACCCTGGGGACACACATTAACCTTTGCACTCGACACTGGCACCATGCGGGCTTATCAGTCTGTGGTCAGCAGACTCACAAGACCTTCCGCGAGAACACACATACATGAGAGGCAACGGAAAAACAACCATGCTCACAGCGCGACTGAAACCAGCGACTCTTTAGACCGAGGCGCTGAGTCGGCACACACTCTATCCACCTCATTCCTTGTCGGCACACACTCTATCCACCTCATTCTTTGGTCTCCTCCAAATATATATATTTTATATAAATTTCGTATTCGTAAATATAATTATTCGTTATCTCGGCGTTCTCATGGACCAAAGAGTAAATTGGCGCAATCACATCTCGTTCAACGTAATTGAAGCCATAGAAGGTCAGGCCTCATTCACAATGCAAACTTAAACGTAAACGCAACGTAGCCGCAAAACCTACAAATGAGTTACTAAAGCCAGGCCACAATGCCTTGACGTAACCGTAGACGTAAGTCCGTAAACTTAAGAGTTCACAAGCATCAAGCTTTTACGTCAAGTTTACGTCGGAATTCTACCCAACATCAATCAGAGAGCAGCGAGGCATGTGGATTTCAGATTGTGTTGAGGTAGTTTGTTGTTGTCATGTCATTTTGTTATTGTAATGTAGAAAACTTACTCGTGAAGAAGAAACCCCGCTAGCCGACGATAGGTCAGCGCCGGATCTCGCCATCTCCCGAGGAAAAAAACATGCCCTACACTTACGGCACTAATGCCCTAAGCTGTTGACGCGCCCGAAATCACTGATCAACCAACCCACCAAATCCACAGCTGCCCCACCGAACCTCCCACTCACCCGCCTGTCTTCACTAACGCGCGATTTTCTCATCTGCTTCGGGAGCTCCTGGCGATGTGACCTCGGCTCGCAACACACCTCCCCCCAAGTTGCCCCGCAGCACGTCCTGTTACTTCGGCCGCGCCGCCGAGGGCCGCGAGGCGCGAGATTAAAGGGACTCTCAGGCGGAGGCCGCACTCATTGTGCCTCCCCTGCCGAGTGCTCTCCGCATTGCGCTCGCGAAAAGAAGTGAAATATTGCCAGAGATTGCAAGTGATTGCTTGTTGTATTGAAACATTTGCTGTATTGTTACTGTAATTAGTGTTTACCGTAATTGTTGCTTCTGGAAAAGTTTTTAAACTTTATAAACTTGATGAAGAAAACCTATTTCTGTTCCTTCCATAAAACTTATTTTTGGTTTTCTTATTTCTGTTGTTTGTTCAATTCAAGTAGTACCATACTTACATCTTACTAATTCTTTTTAGTAAAAACACAGCGAATCACAATTATTATTATTATTATTATTATTATTATTATTATTATTATTATTATTATTATTATTATTATTATTAAATTATGACATTCGTTTTTGTAACTTCAGTTAACTCAAATTGTAGTGATCTCAGATATAGTGAACCCTCGGTTATAGTGAACTTAAGTTACTGGTCTCGATTCACTTATATTATAAATAAGCATAAGAAGACTCGGTTATAGTGAATCTGAATTTCGGCTATAGTAAACCTAGTAAGTAATTCCAGGAAAATAATTCGATCTCTTATGTAATTAGGGTCTTTGAAAATTTGGTGTGTTCCAGCAGTGCAAAAGGCAATGAAAGCTGTGAAGACTGCATGACGATACTTAAGAGACAGAGAACAATCCAGAATCAAGTATGAAAAAGCACGAACACTAGAGAAGGATCTAGAGAAATTAGTAACAAAAAATGTACCAAGCAAACAACTAACAATAATTGATTTTTAAGTACAAATAAAGATATTAAATTTTCAGTTTGTGCTGTTAATGAATTTAGCAGTATCTCTGTATTAATAAAATAAATTATTATGGAGAAATTCCATTTAATTTTGACATCGGATATACTGAACCTCTTATGTAGTGTAACCAAACATGTTAGTCCCCAGAAGTTCACTATAACCGGAGACGACTGTATTAGCAGAATAAATCTATCTTCCTATCCGATACGCACAAAAATGAGAAAATGACGTGCACCTCAAGAATCGATCATACATGTCAGTCAATCAGTTCGATTCAAAATGTTCGATTTCTGCAGTCTCCCCTCTTACCCCAAGCATGGGAATTTAACTAGGCCCAGGCAAAGCGGACCGGCGCTGGCCGGCGATGTTGGACTACGGACCCAAAACACCAAGTGCCAAGAGGTACGCAGAAATAACACTGAGATGAGTACACCAACATGATAGGTTTAGCAGAATCATCATTGTCATTATTATTATTATTATTATTATTATTATTATTATTATTATTGTTACTATTATTATTATAAAATTTTGCCCTCAATTTTTGTAACTATTTGTAGAATATATCTTTCTATCTAACCAATACGCCCAAAACTGAGAACATTGGCCCGCACCTCAAGAATCGATCATCCACGCCAGTCAATCTGCCGCAAGGAAATGTTCGATTTCTGCAGCCTCCCGGAAAGCGCAGAGTATAAACAACCTGTAACAACTATTGTACTACAGCTTCCGGGTCAATGACCCCCATCTCGATCAGGTTTTTCGTCCAGTTTCCCTGATCCATTGAGCAAATGCTGAGATGGCCCCTTGTTTTGCTTCTGGACATAAATGTAACTTCATTTCTGTGCACGTCTTCTAGAATTCAGTGGGAAATACATTTATTCAAATTATCGTTTCCATGTTGTCGCGGCAGGAAGTAATAAGAGCCAAAATTTATTGCTTATTTTCTTTGAAAATAGATTTTATTACATGGGAGTTTTTTTGTTGTTTTTTTCTCCCTTTCAAAATTCAAAATTTATTGCTTATTTATCCTTGAAAATAGATTTTATTACATGGGATTTTTTTTTCTCCCTTTCAAAATTCAAAATTTATTGCTTGTTTATCCTTGAAAATAGGTTTTATTACATGGGAGTTTTTGTTTTTTTCTCCCTTTCAAAATTCAAAATTTAAGTAGTATATGACTTGGTGTAGAGATCGCAGAATTTTGAAAATGTGCACACAATTCACTTTTCCCATAGCACGTCATACGCAGTTTTTAACTGTTTTTGACGCAAATAAATAAATAAATAAATAAAAGCGCAATCCCCAGGGCGAAGGCGGCGGCCTCTGTTTGACAAGTGAGTCAACCGTGCCGCGCATCCGAGCGGCGAGGGGCAGGGCGGGGGGGCGGGGCGGGGCGGGCGGGGCGGGGCGGGGCGGGGCGGGGCGGGGCGGGGGGGGCGGGGCGGGGCGGGGCGGGGCGGGGCGGGGCGGGGCGGGGGCGGGGCGGGGCGGGGCGGGGCGGGGCGGGGCGGGGCGCCGGCGCTCGTTACCACCGTGGCAGCGGTGGCTCCCACGCGGGGGCGGCGTGAGGGGAGCGGGGCGGGGGGTGCGAGGGGCTGCTGCTAACGAAGAAGGACGCCTGAGATCGGCCGCTGACGCAGACAGCGCCCCTCCACCTACGTTGCCACCGCAGACATCGACCTTAGACCTCCTCACTGCTCTGCTGCCGTCCCTCGGTTGATAGCGGTGGCGGACGGGGAATTGTCAACAACGAGGGCGCTCTTTACTTTAGTTATTCAGGATTAATACGCGTTTGAGTATGTTTTGCAGCAATGGATTTGGTTGGTTGATTAGTGATTCCGGGCGCGTAAACAGATCCTCGTGAGTGATCTTCCCCCGCTAGATGACCTACCGTCGGCTAGCGGGGCGTCCCCCTATCTAGGACTCTCCCACCAGCGGGGCACCGCCCCAGCCGGGACAAGCTCTAAGCTCCCCACCGGTCTCCCGGAATATGTGGTAGTGTAGTGCATGTAAGTGTGTGTGAGTAAGGGGAGAGGATAGGACAAGGAAGAGGAAGAAAAGATCGCGCGCGGTCGCGGCCCGTTTGTTAGGGTAGTACTCCGGCATTCGCCTGGTTTGATCGAAGAAACTACGGAAAACTACCGATCAGAGTAACCGGCCGCTAGAATTCTCCTCCAGACAGCGACTGAATTCGACCTAGCTGACAAGCTTGTATGGAGAAAACCCGGCCGCCATCAGGACTCGAACCTAGGATCTCGCGGTCAGAGACGCTGCAGTGACATCAATGGATGCACTGAGCTACCGCTCCCGGTTTGCAGCAATGGATAAGACATAGAAATTCTTAGAATATGTTCTGCCCACATGCTGAAATCTAAACTACTTTGGTTTTCGAAACTTTTCTAAGCTAAAATTTATAATGATGTGATAATCACTCTTGTGATACGATTGGGATGATTACCATTGTCTTCTACAAGTTGCACAAGGTGAATAATACGTACTCAATGACTGAACCAACCTACGCTTTGTGTACTTTAGTATCTGAAATTGATTGCTCCGTACGGATTATCGGGTCAGCGCTAGGAACACGAGATACTGAAAATATGGGCAACTTCATAAGCAACATCTCTCTAATATTAAAGTTTACTTTATCATTGTCTCAGACATTATCTGGTCATAAATAAACAATTTATTATTATTCCAGTAAATCATGATAAACGATATTTACTCAAATCCTTAGAGGTTTAAGTTAAATGAGGACAAATGGTTTCCTAACGATTTTCTAAAGCAATCCATTAGTTCGGCACTTGGCCTTGGCCCGAAGATGTGTGCTTATGTTCACGTTCCGAAGGTCGATACACTAATCGAATTAATCTTCCGAAACGCGAGCAGCTTTCCTCAGATCGCAACAAAGAAACCAATTATCTGTAAAATATCAATAACTGTATTGAAAATGTTGAAAGTAAATACGAACGTCTCCACAATTCCTCCTCGACCTCCAGCTCCACCCAATGAGCTGCGACGTCCGACACAGTGGGCGGTGTGGGAGTGGGTGGTGCCCGATTGAATTAACGGCCGCGTACGCTAATTGCTGTGTAAAAATCCCGCGCCGCCGCCGCCGCCGCCGCCTCCGCGGCCCCAATAAATCACACGGCCGTCGGCCGCGCCGCGGGGCGTCCCCGCCCCCGCCTTCGCCTTCCCCGCCCCGCCCCCGCCCTAATCCTCTCTCTCCCCCCCCTACCCGCCCCCCCCCACTGTCCACGAGCCTCGGCGCCGCCGCTCGTTCTTTAAGCGCAAGCGAGGAAAGCGCTTTCGAAACACACGTAAACAAGCGCCACTATCCACCCATGGGTTGTGCGTGCAGGGGCGGGACTTCACCAAGACATTTATCTTGCCTTCGGACGAGAAACAGAAAGGGTTTAGAGAGCCCAGCGTGTGGAGGGACGCGAGCAAATAACATTATGTGGTCACAGTATTAAGAAGAAATATGGCATCGAAGTACTTGTACACCAGATTTTGAACCTGGTCATAAAAGAAGTTCAGGAGCCGTCAACCGTATTCTCATTTGAAACAAAAATAGCTGTTCTCTTAACAAATGTTTATGATCGAATAATAAGTGAAATTGCTTAAAAGTCTCAATATAATGGAAAATTTTACAGTACTTTATAAAAAGAATGTAACAGATGATACAGTGAACAATTTTGGTATTTTTTATTTTCTTTACTAACAAGTTTCAGCACTAATATTTAGTTTTCACGAAAATAGTGTTCGATATTAGACATTTAGTAGTAAGTTATATTGCGTATTATTGAAAAATGCACTGTGCGGGTAACGAACAGTTGAAATGAAGATCTGGGCAGTATCACATGAGGATAAAAGTTTATTTAATGCCTTACGGCAGGGTTTCACGACTATCCACGACCAATATAAATGATTCTGCTCGTCGTACTTTTTATGATGCTGTAGTCGCCGTTATTGCCGTATGTTTTTTTCTTAAAATTAGAAATTATTACTACTAGAAAATTACTATTTGAGATTTTGACGACCATTATTTAAAAAGTACATGTCTCGGACAATGGAGATTCTTATTCTTGGGGATTCTAATTGTGAATTTGTTCATATTTGAATGATTATCGAAATGTTCGAGAACTGTAAATGGAATTGAAAGTATACAAGAAAACTTCATGTTCCTGTTTTTCAATGATATATTTTTATTAGTAAATGTATTTAATACAGTTTCTTAAAAATTGACGTTACGAGGTTTCAGAAATAATAAAAATAAATGAAAATCACAATATGAATCTATCAAAAAATAGAAGAGGAAGAGTAGAGACAACGGCAAAGATCCACATCATACGTTATACTGCGCTGCCCTGATCCAACATTGTCACTTTTCCCCATTCTGATTTTTACAGCCGGGCGATTGTATGATTGTCATTTGATATATTTTTCAAGATCTAGAAAACTAGCAGTATCCGCACTGCTGAAAAGCGATTGTTTGATGTTGTCGCAAATAGGGCAAGTATTGATTCCGGACGCGTGAACTATTAGTCTTTAATCCCGTAAGTGTTGTTCATGTTACTTCCAAGGTCATTTCGACTGTGAGATCCGGCGTCGACCTGCGCGTAGGTTTGCGAGTTATATTTCCCTTTCCAGAAATCTCCCTCAGCAGTGCTTGGAAGTGAAACTATAAATGCAAAGTTAAGTGAATGTGGATATACGGAGAGATAGGTGAGGAGGACAAGTTTGGGCGCAATAAATGGCTCATTTGTTAGAGCACTGCTTCAGAATTCTCCTCGCGTTGATGAGAGAAACCACGGACATCACCGCCGATGCACAAACACCTCTCGATCTAGGACCCTTGGCCACCTTCCTCTCCCCTTGCTGCAGAAGTGACATTATTACCACAGATATATCACAACCGATCATAACTGTCATGATGTAGGACGTTTGGCAGTCTGCGCTTTGACAGTTCACGGATGTCAGCCCGTCAATCGAATCTGCTTGAAGCGCCACAGGAATATCTTAAATGGTTGATTGACCTTTGTGGGCATTTAAAATGTTATTTATTGTGTCAGTATTCATGTTATTAGTAATTGTAAGAATTTGTGCATCGTGGTCACTGTAACCTAGATTATTCGTTATTATTTCATATCTAGTTGTGGTTTTGTTAATTATAATTTGATCTATTGCTGTTTGTGATTTAAGAGTATTCCGTGTAGGTACGTTCACTGTAATATCTAATTTAAAAGAATGAATTAAGTTGAGAAACTGCTCTTTTTCGTGGGATTCTCATAGAAAATCAATATTGAAATCTCCACATACAACAATGGATTTAAAAGAGAGATTACTAATTTTGTTCAGAGTTATCTCTAGATTTTCTACGAAATTGAAATAATCTAAAGCTTGCTTTGTTGGAGGTCTGTAGACGCAAAGTAAGATAATTTTGAGCGTAGTAAGATGTACAACTGTTATTTCAAAAATTATAGTTATAGTTATTAGTAGAGGAAAGTACTCAAACCCGAACCCCATTTCATTTCCAAGTATTTTTAAATACAATTTTCTGCACAATTGAATCAAGATCAATTCTTACGTTTCTTAGTTATACAAATGTTATATTCTTCTTCAAGTCGTTTAAGAATAAAATATTTTATTCGTGAACACTACATTTTGTGGGTATTTAAAAAAAGGTTTCCTAATGTAAGCCTCCCCCACCCCGCAAACATTCTTAGAAATGGCAAAAAGAAATGTAATAACTGCAAATAAATTGAACTCAGTACAGTTTTACAAAAACACATTTTTAACATCATACTCGTGCATAAGAAGTTGTCTTATATGTCTTGCATATAGTCTGTATATTCTAGTGCGACAAAAATCGTATATAAAAGCATCTTTTTCCGCCCCAACACATTCTACATGAGTCAAGACACATCACCCATAGTTCTCCTAAGGCTCTCTAAACATTTTATACTGCAAAACAAGCACTCTACATCTGGGAAGGAAGATATCCCTGATAGAACATCCAATTCGGAAGAGCCAGAGGACATGTTTGATTTCTCACCGGAGATGGAATCTTCTTTTTGCTTTTTGTTTAACGTCAGAATTCTCTTAAATATCTCTCTTTCGACTTATCTGGGATTACATTCTGAAATTGTCTCGTGACTTCTTTTCTCTTCCTGCCCTCTCGAACTGATAGGCTTGAGGATATGGTTTTCCATTTTATTAACGTCCTAAGGTATAAGGAGTGCCAAAAACATTACGTTTTTTTATTTTAGAATAGAATGGAATAGAATAGAATATTTATTTTGCTACTTAGGAATACATAGAATACTTCCGGTGGTCGCGTTCTCTGATTACTCTTTTCTAATTAACGCAAAACAAACATCAAACAACATTAAAATATTTACATGTTACCAAATACAATTTTACAAAATTAATCTGTTAACCGTATTTACTTAGTCTAATTTTAAAATTTCTGAGGGAAAGTGTCCAGCACTGCTGCAGGTAATTTGTTCCAATTTTGTATCGTTCGGTTTACAAATGAGAATTTACCTACATCTGTTCTGTTTTCTTGCCGAATTTTGAAACCATGATCCTTCCGCGCGACGTAAGTTGGTTTTGATAGTTTTGCCCGTACTTCACCCCACGGACGATCCCCTCTTATTGATTTGAATAATGCACAAAGACGCGATTTCTCTCTGCGTTTTTCCAAAGGTTACCACGATATAAATTCAGAATTTAACGTACTCTCCTGACAAATTTTGCGGCATATTTTTGTACTTTTTCGAGAGATTTTATTTGCCCTAAACGATAAGGGTCCCAACATATGGACCCAGATTCTTATATCGGACCTACTAGAGACGTGTACCCTAATTCCCTTGATTTTCCACTTCCTTATCTAAGTATTCTAATTACAATGTGTAATGCCTTCCACGCCTTTTTCACTACATAATTTACGTGTTCTGTCCAACCCAGATCCTCATTTAGTACAATTCCCAAATATTTACAGCATTTAGCCCTCGGAATATCCTGATTTCCTAATTTATATTTGATATCGTCTGTCTTTCTAGAACGCGCGAATCTAATAAACTTGCATTTGCTGGGATTTAATTTCATTTCATTTGAGATAGCTATGATTCTAGATTATCTAAATCAGCCTGCAATATTTCTGTATCACTTGTGTTCTTAATTTCCCGATAAATTATACAATCATCTGCAAAAAGATGTATTTTTGATTCCCCCACCCAGGTGTCTTCCCCAGCAAGGCACGCCCCAGCCGGGTCAAGCTCTAGGATATCGTCTGCTCTCCCCATACTTGAGGAGTGGATGTGTGTGTGTGTGTGAGTGTGTGTGTGTGATTGATTGTTAGTGATTCCGGGCGCGTCAACTGCTGAAGTCATTAGTTCCGTAAATGTGGTGCATGTTTCTCCTCGGGAGGTAGAGGTGATCTCCCCCTCCCAGGAGGCAAGATCCGGCGCCGACCTACCGTCGGATTCCCTTAACCAGGACTCTCCCACCAGCGGGGCATCGGTCCAGCTCTAAGCTCCCGACCAGTCTTCCGGTAGATATAGAAGAGGATAGGAGAAAAACGAGAAAGGAAAGATTGCGCGCGGTCCGTGATCCCTTATTTCGCCGGCATTCACCTGGTACTGAGAGCAAACACACAGAAGCTCTCGTCCAGCGCTACCGGCAACTGGAATTCTCCTCCAGACAGCGGCTGAAATTGACCCAACTTGTAGCGGCGTATCTAGAACCCCGTACGGAACAGTGTGCGTAGTCCGGCATCCTCGAAACGGCCTTCCGGGCGAGCACTGCCGACGTGGTGGGGCAAGGCGGAACGGGGCGGGGCGGCACAGGCGGGACGGGGTGGGACGGGGCGAAGAGGGAAGGATGGGGTGGGGCGGGCGTGGAGGGCGGGGTGGGACGGACCGGGGAGTAGCGGGACAGGGCGGGGCCGTGCGGGGCGGGGCGGGATGGAGCGGGACAGGGCGGGATGGGGTGGGACGGGGAGTGCGGAGCGGGACGGGATGGGACAGGGTGGGGAGGGAGGGATGAGGAGAGGCGTGGCGGGGAGGGGCGGGGAGGGGAGGAACGGGGAAGGGAGGGAGGGGCGAGGCGGGGCGGGATGGGACGGGGTGGAGAGGAGGACGGGCGGGCCGTGCGGGGCGGGGCGGATGGAGCGGACAGGGCGGGATGGGGTGGGACGGGGAGTGCGGAGCGGGACGGGATGGGACGGGGTGGGGAGGGAGGGATGGGGAGGGGCGGGGAGGGGCGGGAAGGGTGGAACGGGGGGAGGAGGGGCGAGGCGGAGCAGGATGGACCGGGTGGAGCGGTGCGAGACGGGGCGTGGCGGGCGGGGCGGGCGGGGCCGGGCGGGGCGGGGCGGGGCGGGGCGGGGCGCAGGCGACGCCCTAAGCAGCGGCGCCTGAGGCGGCTGTTTGCGCCGGGCCTGGCGGGGCGTGGGGCGAGGAGCGGGAGGGGGCGAGGAGCGGGCAGATGCGCTCGCCACAAAGGCCGCGCGAGGCGGCGACAGATTGCGACCCGGCCCCCCCGGCGGCCAGGCTGCTGCGGGCGGCCTTGTCGCGCGCGCAGCCACCCCGAGGTCCGCCGGGGCTGCATTGTTTGCTCAGGCGCTGTGCAAGGAAGTGTGAGTTCATGACTCGGACAAGCTGAAAAGAGCAGAATGCAAGCAACTGCTTGTTGATGATGTCATTATTTGCTGTGCCAATTCAATTCTTTTTTTGTGGAACGAATTTGTTAATTGAATGCAAATGAAACAAGGAGAAAAGTGCAAATAAGAGCCAGTTTCATGGTTCCCAATTCTTTCCTATTGGATGTAGTTTATCTTTGTCTTGTCTGAATGTTCTTAGTGAAATATTGTGTTCGAAACCATTCTTAAAAGGCCAATTTTAGAAATAAATCTTCATATCTGCAGATGACTTTGTCATTTTTCTCATTCTTATCAAAATATTACAAATAACAAAACGATTCCGAATTTCATATCAGTGATTATGGAGGAACAATTTGCACAGTTATTATATTGACAATGCAAATGCTTGGAATTTTGATTAATGAATTGGTTAATGTGCATTAACCTTTCAATTGTGCAATTGTGGTAATTGTGGCAAATTGCAACCTTGTGCAGTTTACCTTTAAGCAATTTCAAGAGCAAGGAATGAACATTCTTTGAACACACTGAAGCATTAGAATCGTTTTCATTGCCCAAAATTTTCGTCTGAATATAATTCATATATCGCGGATGATAAAGGTAAAAAGATTTGTGAGTAACCTTCTTTTTTTTAAGTACAAATTACGTAAATAAAAAAATCAAAACTACCTTAAGGAAATTTTTCTATGGTATATAAAACGAGAATAAAATCATTTGTCTCAATAAAAGTTCTTAATCTTCAATATCACTATGAATTTTTGATAACATAAATAACGTTTCTAACAAACTTTTGATTCGTTCTTCAAGTTATGAGGATATTTTTAAGGGTATTGTACACCAATTTTTAATCTACCGTATTTAATATTCCTACCAAACAAGGGAAACATTTATTTACCTGGCATGTAATCGGGCTTACTTCTCAGCAGGTTATGATAGTCATTTACCACATTTAACGTCATTAAAGTACATAGCAATAATGTAGCACGAATTCACATTTGAGAAAATGTTCATCGTTATTAAATTATATTTATTTGTGATAATGAGATTTGAAGACCAATTGTTGTAAAAAATGGCATGCTCCAATCGCATATTCAAGAAAGAAAATTGACTTTGATAGTGGAAATATTGTTTAAAACAAATATTTTACTTTCATAACTAATGTTAGTTCGGTAGAAGCTCTAGAAGTTCTCGGCCTGGCACATAGATGATGTGAGGAGAGTCAAGATACCATAATATTTGTTACGTATGATCCTTGATATGATGTGCTGTGAGATTTCAAACGTTTAGGTTCAATTATTAAATAGTTGCTATCCAGTAAACATGGCTTATAACGTTCCTGCAAAGTTAAGTAACTTAATTACAAAGCGGTTACTTAACAAACTTAATTACAGGCAGTGATAAAGTACTTTGTTTTAAGATGATTTACTCCTAAGGACATTATAAATGAGTTAGCTTCCACATTAAGGATTTTTCCCTTTCGTTTTCGTCAAAAAGTGGGTTCCTGAATTCAAGCGCGCCTGTTTATTCTCTGAAGGTGATGAACGCTCAGGACACCCAAAAACCGCTGCAACCACCGAAATTGTGACAAAAATGCGCTCTGTGATCGATATCTGAAGATACGTGAATTAGCTTACAGTGTAAATAGCACATCAGACTGTTCTTTTTACTTTACTTATTTAAGGGCGCATGTTTTCAACTCCTAAAGTCATATAGCGCCCACTATAAGTAAAACTGGGGGTAACAGTATACGGACACACATTTTCATACCCCAAGCAGGTTTCGAACCCGAGGCGAAGAGGCAGCTACGGCCTTAGCGACCTCGCCTATCCAGGTCGACCACATACATCGATAGATATTTATAATTTCTGCAGGTGGGTTTTACCAACGTGGAGGCACAATACCACAATTTACATATTACAATTTGGAATATTAAATACACGACTTTTTAATTACACTGCACTGCACTTCACTTCACATTTACACTTAACTTCTCTTTCTACTTCTCTATTGCACTACACTTCACAACATTTCAACGTCACCACATTTTCAACACATGAAAATACTTTGAAAACACTTTACAGCGTCGACGATTCCAATTCAACTAGTATTAAGTAATAGTCATTGAAGTTTATTTATTTATTTATTTATGTATTTTACGTAAAAAAAAAAGGGGAAAAAACTACTTAAATTTTAAAAAAAAAAAAAAACCAAAATCTATTTTCAAGGATAAATAAGCAATAAATTTTGAATTTTGAAGTTGTTCCGACCATAATGACAATTGTTTGTTTTGATTTCGCATATGTTGTAATCAGTACCTAAGTGTTATTATAAATCCTTAAGAACATGCGCTCAGTTATAGAGCTTTTCATAACACCAGAGTGAAAGCAGTTTTCAACTGTTAGAGTACAGTCGTAAATGAACATTTAGCTCATAATCAATAAGATCCGTACTAACGAATCCTGCTTATCTGGGCCAAGACAAATTCTCACGAAATATCAAGAAACACATTTACTTAGCGGTACCAGTTCCCACGGCACGAATTTAGTGCAGTTGTAGAGTCCAAAAGTCTTACATATTTAACTTATAATTTTCTAATAGTCGAACACGTATTAAAATACTTTCTTAAGAAAAATATCAAGATAAATATTGAAGTTAACCGGCCTCGAGGCTGTTATTTAAAATAAACAAATGTAAGAATATTCTACGTTCATGCAAATTCACTTACTTACAAACCACTCTTTCCCTCATACATTATTTTTACAAGTATATTAAGACATTGATAAATAATAAACCAGCAAAATATTATTTGTTTATTCTTCAATACAAATCAATTTATTCTTGTACTCTCATTCGTCATGATTAAAACTATTTATTTATTTATTTATTTATTTATTTTACGTAAAAAAACAGTTAAAAACTGCGTATGACGTGCTTGGGGAAAAGTGAATTGTGTGCACATTTTCAAAACCTACACTAAGTAAAAAAAAACCCATGTATAAAATCATTTTCAAAAATAAATAAGCAATAAATTTTGAATTTTGAAAGGAAAAAAAAACAACAAAAAAACACCCATGTAATAAAATCTATTTTCAAGGATAAATAAGCAATAAATTTTGGTTCTTATTACTTCCTGCCGCGACAACATGGAAACGATAATTTAAATAATTGTATTTCCCACTGAATTCTAGAAGACGTGCACAGGAAATGAAGTTACATTTATGTCCAGAAGCAAAACAAGGGGCCATCTCAGCATTTGCTCAATGGATCAGGGAAACTGGACGAAAAACCTGATCGAGATGGGGGTCATTGACCCGGAAGCTGTAGTACAATAGTTGTTACAGGTTGTTTATACTCATTTACACAGTTCAAATGGTAAATAAAGCATTATGAATCATTGTTAAATGAATGTTACTTTTCTTGTGATGCTCAGTATAGTCTCTAATTGTATAGAAACAGTTATGCAGCAGAAACGATTTCACTTGGGATTTAAACTTTTCTATTGAATTTAATCGTTTAATGTCATCTGGCAAAGTGTTGTAAAATAATGTACATGTATTGTATGTGAATTTTTTGTAATGAGCTGTTGATACTGTCACCTGATGAATATGATTTCTACGTCGAGTGTTATAGTAATAGACTTCGGCATTTTCTGAAAATATATTCCCCCCTTGAGCAAGTCATTTTTAAAAAAACCACTGATTCGTAAATAAGAAGACACGGTAATGGTAGAATTCCTAGATTAATGAAGAGAGGCTTACATGAATCACGTGGGTGGGATTTGGTTATTATTCGTACAATTCGTTTTGTAATCTAAAAGTCTGGAGCTATAAGATGTATTTCCCAGAATATTATGCCATATCTCAGGCGGGAATGAACATTCGCGAAGTATACACAACGAGCAGTATGAAGGCTGACTGAATTTGCTAGAATTCTGAACGCGTAGCACAATGAACTTAATTTGTTTAATTCATTTAAATGGACGTTCCATTTAAGGTTTGACTGAATTGAGACCTAAAAATTTTGTTGCCTTAACATCAGTCAATGGTACACTGTTCATTTTCAATGGAGCACAGAATTGTTTATTTGAAATGGAAAACTGCATTAAAACCGTTTTCTTTTCGTTCACTATTAATTTGTTATTTCGGAACCAATTTGAAACATCTGATATTGTACTATTTACTGTTTCTTTATTGCAAAGGATGTTCGTATCATCCGCAAAGAGAACCGTTCTTCCGTTTCGAATCGTCGAGGGCATATCGTTTACGTAAAGTAGGAACAGAATAGGGCCTAAAATCGATCCTTGAGGAACTCCACATGCAACGGGCAAAGAGTCGGAAAGGTGCGTACGTAATGTTCCATCATTCCAATAAGGTATTTCAACTCTCTGAGATCGTTGTTTAAGGTACGAACATAACCAATCTAGAGCAATACCACGAATTCCATATGAAGGTAGTTTTGAACTAGAGGTGTTTCAACAGCGTACACATTCTTTTATTATTTCTAACTTTTGAAACATTTGAAAAATCAGAAAGTTCTATGAAAATGAACTCTGCGCCATGTTTTAGAACCTTGCTCTGTCCAAGAAAAATATTTAAAGAAACAATTTGAGACGTTTTTGTGAAAAGTGTTTATAAATTAGTACATTAATTTCAAGTAGAAATTGTCGAAAAATTACTCGCCTTGAAAAAAAATTAAATATTTCCTTATTTAAAAAAAATAATTTTATAGAACAGATGGCATTTGAAAATTAGTGGTGTTCCCACACTACTTTTTTTCTACAATACTACGTACTTTCCCGCATTATTTCTAAATTTACATTTCCTAAAATTCAGAGTTCTATGAAGTCGAGACCTATTCCAATCTAGAAGCCTTGCTTGTTCTATTTCTGAAAAATAATGAAGAAAAGCTTTTAGCGATTTTTAAGAAAATGTGTTTATAATAAATTGTATTAATTTTAAGCACAAATTACGCAAAAACTACTAGTTTTTTAAAACAATTGTACACGATATTTTTTAAAGATCCGATTTTTTAGAACAGATTATTGTTTAAGACAAATAGTTTAATCTTCAATTTTTTAATTTTTGAAAGGTAAAATTCTTTAAAAGAAATCTAACTTTAATCAACAAATTCCATCAAGGAAAACCATCTCTATCTTCAATATTGACGTTGGAGGAAACCGCCGAAAAAATGTCAACTTTTGTATTTTGGGAAAAATTAGGGTTTTCGACTGAAATAAGACCAGTTCTATAGTTTTAAGCGTTCTTTATGCTATTTGAGAACAAAATTTAATAAAAAAGATTGAAGTACGTTTTTAAGGCACTTTACAAAATGTTGAAGCTTAATGTACTCCCCAAAATCTAAATATCCGTTCGCAACTTGCAAGTCCTAGACGTGCGAGACTTGAAACTAGATCGATCTGAGAATAACAATTTTGGAGATTGTCTGGGCGGTTTAGCCGTTAGAGTTGACGACGGACGGGCAGGAAGATGGACGACCAGCCGGAAAGACGAATGGACAGAAGTACGGACGGGCAGAAGGACCAACGGACGAACAGAAAGATAGACGGACAGACGGACAGACGGGAAGGACAGACTCTCAGAAGGAAAGTACGAATAGGAGAGACGGACAGACAGATTTCTTACCGAAAATCGATTTTTCGGAACGAAAGCCTCTGTGCATTGTGACTACATAGCGTGTTAGAGGAAGTAGTTTACCGCACAGAGAAGCAAGGTTTATTTTCCCTTTTTTGTTACCAGAGCACGACAATACGAGTTTACCTCTCGGAAAATAGCTGATTTCGACAGCATGGTTAAAATACTTCCCTTGACTGTGTATTTAGCAAGGTGAGAAAGTAAAAGCACAATAAAATAAGTCCTTTTAACCAAATTAACTTTCTCTCTAATCTTCTATTCCTGTCTACAAGAGAGTGATGGTAGAATATAAGCAGCAGTGATAGAAACACTTGAAAAGTGGTTATAAATACGAAAGTGCTCACTACCAAAAACCTAGCTTATCTTTCTCCAGGGTGCAGTAGCCGCCGAATGAGCTAGCGGGTGGGAGGGGTGGCTACGTGCATCAACTGATGTCACTGCGGCGCCTCTGACCGGGAGGTCCTAGGTTCCCACTCCCCACGGCAGCAGGATTTTCGACACCAGTTAGTCAGCTAGGTCGAATTCAGCCGCTGTCTGGAGGAGAATTCTAACGGCCGGTAGATTTCCGAGAGTTCTCCGATCAACACCAGACGAATGCCGGAGCAGTACCCTAACAAAGGGCCAAGAAGCGCACGCGATTTTTCGTTCTTCCTTGTGACACTTACATAACCCAAACATGCACAAACACAACACGCATACGGGGAGTTTAGAGTTTTTTCCGACGGTGTGGTATCCCGCTGGTGGGAGATATCTGGTTGAGGAAAACCGTAGGCCGGCGCCGGATCTCGCCATCCAGCGGAGGAAGATCACAGCCCCCTCCCGAGGAAAGAAACACGCACTACACTTACGGGGAAAATGACCTGAGTAGTTGGCGCGCCCGGAATCACTACCCAGGGTGCAGCAGCCGCGGAAAGCGCTCGCTCCGATCGCGCGTTCTCTCGAAGGCTGTCGCTGGCGCGTCGTTCCGTCGTCGTGTGGCGCCCCGCCCCTCCCTCCCCTCCTTTCCCCACTCCCCGCCCCCACCGCCGCCTAAGCCCTCGCAGACGTTGAGCGATGGCGGCGGCGCGGGGTCGCGGAGCGGGCGTTTGTCGGGTATTATGCAGAAATTAATGCCTCACGCCCGGGACTTATACGGCGGCTCGCCCCGCCCCGCCCCGCCCCGCCCACCTCCTCCTTCTCCCGGGGCTGTATCGCGCCCCGCCCCGCCCCTCCTCCCCCGCCTCGCGTGCCGCTCCCCGAGCACCCCTTCCTCCCCGGTGCTGCGCCGCTTCTGGCTGTATGGCGCGCCCCGCCCCCGCCCCCGCCCCCCGCGCCGCGCTGTATCGCCCCGCCCCCCGCGCCGCCCGCCGCTGTGTACGCCCGCACGGCGCCTCGCCGTTCCGCTGCCTCGCCGGGTAGAATATGGCGCTTAATTGTGTCGAAATGAGAAATTCGCTCCCAGTTATAATTGGATACAGCGCTCGCACTGCAGACTCTGCGTTTCCTTAATTCCTCCTCCGCGTCTCCGCCCTTTCTCTGCGCTTTCTTCGCCGCCCCGCCCCGCCACGCCCCGCCACGCGCCGGGTGACGAGACGGCCGCCCCACCGGGTGGCGCGACAGTCGCGCGCGCCGCTGCTGCGTGAATGAGCAGGTCCGCGACGTGGATTTTGACAGAATTACTCGACGAACAAAGCGGATTCATTATAATGCTGCAGGAACGTTGGGGAGTTCTGAATGTGAAGGAAGAGGAGAATTTGTGCCACTTTGTGAGAGGAATTGAAGGGATTCTACTACGTACACGGTACATTTGTTTTCTATTTCAGTATTCCTTGTTTATATGTTGCAGGCGAACTCTACTTTGAATAAAACCAGGACAGAGAGTTTAGCGATTTTTTTTTTCAAGTAAAGTGGGGAAGTGCAAGAGAGATAGCTATTGTAAACTTCTCTCATTTTATTAGAGTATCTTTTTTTATGGAAAATCATTTTCAAGGACAAGCTCTTTCAAAACCTGGGCTTATTAACTGACAAGACAAGTAACTCATATAATATTCTCCCACTGCACACAAGACTCATTTCTAAAGATAAATGCATTTTTAAAACAAGTGATAAAATCCTTTAGGGGAAATGGTTTTAATTTTCGTTGAAAATAGTTTTAAATGAATAAAAGTTGTTATTCATCCTAAGTAGAATGTGAAAACATTACCATGTCCAAATCATAGGTTTAAAACCATTTAGCGAGGAAAGAGACTTTCATAAAAAACATGAGATGGAGTCGTTTTATGCTATACATAACGTACGAAATATTAAGTAAGGTTATAGATACTATATTAAAAATCTGAGAAAAAATATAGCCTGAGCAGGAAGAATTAAATTTAAAAACCTAAGGTTGGAAAACATTAGTTTTAATCGTGTGTGTAAAAGTGAATAACAAAACAAAATACTTCACTTTCATAAAATGTTTACTTACGACATATTTCTTCAAATGTTTTGAAATCTTCCTAAAGTCTTCATATTTTCTCAAATTCAGTTATTGCGAACATTATTTTGTCAACGTAAATAAAACTGTATTTTTGATGTAGTACATTATAAGTCCAGAAAAGAGCGCTAAAGTAAGTTCTAAAGTTTCAGAAAGCTAAATGTTCATTTAGCCAAAATAGCAAGGGCATAGGGCACTCTTTGTCAGGGCGTATAACTTCCGGCAGTTCGAATCCTATTCTGAACCCGTACTTAGCTGCTAAATGTCTGTGTCGGAGGAAGATGTCGGTGTGAAACAAGCGGTGCCAAATTTAGTGTGTTTTAACTCAGCCGATTACACAATTTTCCGATAATTCGGAGTTTATTTAATAACGAATCAAATCTTAAAATATAAATTACAAAGCACAACATAAATCAATGGACATGTAAAAATGGAGTTTCTTAAAAAAAACTACAACTGAGAGTGGAAATGATAAACAACAATGTTTTGCAAATCCGATGATTATCGCATTCGGGAAGCTCCAATTCTCCTAGAATCGATTTTAGTCTCTCTCAGCACACACGCTGGCTCACTACTACAGCAAATAATATACAAAATTATATTCTCCATGGTCAATGAATTACTTTGATTTTATTTTTCTGATGATTCCTCCTTGGTCAACCTGGAGACTCGGTTAACTGGAAGTCCGATAACTGAAAGCTGATTGAATAACCGAACAATAATGAATGATTGTTTTTTATTCAACATAAGAAAGAGGGACACTAGATGAAACCACAGGATACAACTAAGACAAAAACGGAAAATTAAGACTACATATACTGATATTGAGAACGACAAATGTGTTAGAAATCTTCGGAAGAACAGCAAGATGACTAAGGAAGCAATACGTACAAGGGGTTAAGAGAAAGTCTCTCAAGTCAGACATTTATAAATCTAAGAAAGTAGAACTGATATATGAACGAAAAGAAAATGAAAACTTGAAGAAAAAAGGGCAGTGTAGGACACAACAATGCATGGCATTCCGCCGCCCTCCAGAGCGAGAGAGAAAGCAATGCGGTGTCCGCCCTTCCAAGTGCGACGCAGGACGCGGGCGGAGACGGGGCGGGAACGGGGCGGGGCGAGGGCGGGGCGGAGGGGGCAGGACGGAGGAGGGGGCGGAGGCGGGGGCGGCGCGAGCGATGCAGGCCAGAAGAAGGACCAAGACCAAAGACACTTCTTGCACTTGTACTTCGGCAGACGACAAAACTAAAAGTGGACGAGGGAAGTGCACAGAGGAGAATTAAATATACAGAGAGAGGGTGTGTCTGATGCAGCCATGCCATGTAAGTGAATAATAACCAGAGATATTAGGTACAATGTTGGAATTGTTGTAATGGAAGGGTGTAAGATGAACAAACTAGTATTTTCAAAACAAGCCTGCATCAAGGAATAAAACGAAACAAAAGTGGGTAACGGTAAACTATGTTCACTGTCCTGTCATCCATACACATATCCTAATACTTGACGGTTTTACTACGTCCGTGAACCATATGTTGGTCACAAACGTTCGCAATTACCACGGCAATTTTTTTCCATTGAAAAATTTCCCGTGACTGCGCATATTTTCGCGTGGTGTTGCTAGGACGGTTATAGAATTTAGAAACGCACCAAGATATGTACAAAAATATTTTTATTTTTGAAAATATTACAGTAAAATATTACAGTCAGGAATGTTTGGAAGTGGAGAGATACTTTAATGTTCACACAGAGGCAGGCAACGTATTAAGAGACAGATCGTTATAGTGTAAAGGATGTAAAGAGAAACACTAAAAACGAAAGAAATAAGAAAGAAAAAAAATGTAAGAAATAAAACAAGAACAGAACAAATAGAGACGAAGGCGATTTGGCTGCAAGCAACGAACAGAGTGGAGGAAGTAAGCGGTGGAAACAAAGAGGCGAAAAAGCCCGAGCAGCGCGGCGGCGTGCGGCCGGAGACGAGAACGCAGCCCGAACGGCATTCCGGCGTCGAGTTCGCCTTTCTTCAGGTGGCGGAAGAGGCGAGGGCGGGCGGGGCGACGTCTTGATTAACACGGCAGAGCTCTGCGGCGGCAACGCGAGGCGCGCGCAGCCCCGCCCCCCAGGCGCACTATGAAATATTCAGCGCGCGCCAACCCGCAGCGCTGCCATGTTTATGTCATTCGCAGCAATTTCATAGCGGATTAAGTTTGCAGAGCCCCGCCCCCCCCCGTGCCCCACGTGTGGGGGCGGCCCGTCGCCCCCAGCGCCGCCCCCGCCGCACTCGCTATTAAATTTAAATGAAATTTTAATGGTCGCTTCCTCGGGCGCGCAGCGAGCGAGGCACAAATCTTACGGCGCGCCTCGCAGCCGCCGCCGCCGCCGCCGCGCGCGCTAAGTCGCCAAGTTGCAAATGGAATTCTGAATTAGCTGGAGACGGCGCGGGCGGCAGGTGCCACGGCGCGCGCGGGGACCCCGGGCGGCGGCGGCGGTGGTGGGCGGCGGTGGGGCGGCGGTGGGGTGGTGCTGGCGGCGGTGCTGGCGGGGTGGTGGTGGTGTTGGCGGCGGCGGTGGTGGCGGTGGTGCTGGCGGCGGCGGTGGTGGTGCTGGCGGCAGCGGTGGTGATGGCAGCGCTGGCGGTGGTGCCGACAGCGCTGGTGCTGGCGGTGGCGGTGATGATGGCGGCGGCGGTGGTGCTAACAGCGCTGGCGGTGGTGCTGGCGGCAGCGGTGGTGCTGGCGGAGTCTGTGGCGGCGGTGGGGGCGCGGGTGCGGCGCCTGCGGGCCGGCCACCCGCGAAGCGCGCCGCAGTTCCCGCGCCCGCCGACAGATGTCGTAGGCGAGGCCGCTGAGCGCGCGCGCGGCGGCCGGCGGTGGCGAGGGCGCGGGCGAGGCCTAATCCGGCCATTTCACGGCCGCGTGCGCGAGCGCGCGAAGGGGTTGCGACCCCGCGCCGCGGGAGAGAGCGAGAGAGAGCGGCTCAAGGCGGGTGAGTGCTGAGGAGAGCGGGTGAGCGCGGACGAGGGCCGCTCAGCGTGGGTGAGAGCGGGTGAGTGCAAGTGAAAATGGATGAGACGGGGTGAGTGCGTACGAAAGACAGGGAATGCGAGAGGGTGAGTGAGTGTGTGTGAGGGTGAGCGCGGGTGAGATCTGGAGGGCGCGTGATGACGGTCTGGTGTCGGCGTGTGTGGGGGCGGGCGGCTGCGAGGGCGAGCGTCGCAGGGGCGGCCGCACCTGAGATGCGGCGGCGTCTTGGGCGGCGAGCGCGGCGCGGCGCGGAGGGCGCGGCGTGGAGGGCGGCGCCGGCGAGGAGGGCGCGCGGCTCGCCGCCGCGGCGCCATGCTGACCACCCCACCCCGGCGCGCCCCCCGCGCCCCCACGCCGCGCCGGCCGCCGGCCACTCTCGGCCTGCCTTCGATCAGCGCGCCGCGCCGCGTTGCCATGGAGACAGTCATTAAGGATCGCCTTATCATAACCCGGCCATCTTTGCGCGCGCGGCGGTGGGGTGCGGTGGCGACGCGCGGGCGCGGGGGGGGCGGATGTGCTCCCGTGACGTCGGGTTTTGCCTTCACGCGCTCGTCGCCCGGGCGCGAGCTGGAGATTTGTCAGACCAAAAGACGCTGATAAGATCTTCATTTATGAAGGGATTTGTATTCTACTTGATTGCAATATTTCTCCACTCTGAAGCATTGTTTTATCGAATGAAAATAATTTTCAAATTCGAAAGAAAAAATTAAAAAAAAAGATGAATTAACACAGCAGAAGAGAAAAACAAATAAAATCCCAGATTGTATCATCAACCTTCACAGACTCCAACAAAAATTATTAGTTAATAACGATGAAAGGGGTGGAGATAAAGATATTTTTAATATTTCCGCTCTCTTAAAATAACAACGTATTATCAGGAAGAGGTTTAAATCTGCTCACTCTGAAAAAAAAAACTAAGTGAAAATGACGAGGATGGGATGCCTAAAGAAAATCCGAATTAGTGGAGTTAGAATACAAACGAGTAATTCAGGTAGTAATTAGCATTACGAGTAGACAGGCTAAGTCATTTTAGGGGGGAGAACACACCAGCGTGTTTCATTCAACTAAGGAAACAAAACTTCCTTAGAAAGCGTGTTTTGTATATTTTTATATTGTCGGAACTGTACATCTCCGCAACTTTATTCTCATTTTGAAGATACTCTACGCTGTTGTAGAGTTCGGTGGTCTTTAGCCTCGTTGGTGATCAGGCAATGCATTGCAATTCTCAAGGCCGGCTGCCGAGCTAAGATTCTAACGTCCTAAAATTGTACGCGATTGCAGGGACGAGCACGAATTGCTCCCCAATCCCGTCAATTAACAAATTTGAGTTTTACTTCTTGTATAACCAGAGAATGTAGGCTTTTCTTCAACAATACTTCAGAATATTTTTGGCGCCATGACTCACTATAAATACAACATTCTTGATTATAAAGAAGAGAAGTCGCCAAGAAATTTTTGTGCAGATACTAAATATTTACCAGTGAAATGACACTACAAACATTCGTTCGTGTCATTGTGCAGAAGATGGTGCTCATTTTATTCCTCACTTGTAATGATTCCCCCTTTCTTAAGGAGATATACATTTGATGTGAGAAATAAGTTGTAATCAAGTATGATCTGAAATATGATGAAACAGGAAATGACTGAAAGTGGAGTTGGTATGTTATGAGTATTAAACCTCTGATACGTTCTTGTGGAGAATTTTGTCCGAAATTTAAATAGTGGTGAAGCATCATTAATATAATATTTATTGTTTTCAAACTGGTTATTGATTGATATTTTATTCCCAGTTATGGGCATCTGAAATATTATGTTAAATAAATAAAAGTATTATTCCATTAAATTATTTGGAAACCAAATTCCGTGGTGGTAGCACAAACCTTGTGGTTATCCATAATGAGAGATAGGTAAAATCACCCACAACAATAACATTTGTAATATTCATTACATACCCAAAGTTAACTTTTGGGAAAACAATTTCCCATCTTCAGTGGGTCTCTTTACATAAAAACAGGAAAAAAAAGAGAGAGAACGAAAAGAAGGGAGCACATAGACATGAAGCTAAAATATGAAATAAAATTGACAAATGAAATGAAATAAATAATACAATGAGATAATACGGTTGATTCACGTTGCTTGGGCAGTAACTGATTTTTTATTTTATTATTATATTAGCTTCATTTCATTTGTCAATTATATTTCAAACTTTTGCTTTACGTCTATTTGCTCCCTATCTTTATGTTAATCTCTCTACTTTTCCATCTTTCTGTTAGGCCCAATGAAGATAGGAAATTGTTTTCCCGAAAGTTAACTTTGGGCATGTTGTAATAAATATTACAACTGTTATTTTTGTGGATGATTATCCCTATCTCGTGTTACGAATTACGACAAGATTTCTGCTAGCACCACGAAATTTCATTTCGAAATAATTTAATGCAATAATACTTTTAGTTATTTAACACAATATTGTACAGAGAGCTGAGATACACAACAGGGAATAAAACACCATTAAATTATCAATTCGATAACAATAAATATAATATTCATGATGCTTCACCAGAATTTAAATTTCACACAAAATTCTTTAGAAGAACGTGTCAGAGGTTTATTACACAATAACTTACCAACTTGACTTTCGAACATTTTGTGTTGCATCCCACCTCACATCATACTTTATCACAACTGTTTTATCTCATCAAATGTATAGCATTTTATGAAATGGGGAATCACTACAAGCGAGGAACAAAATCACCACCACGTCTACACAATCACACGTACGAATGATAATAGTGTCATTTCACTGATAAACATTTAGTATCTGCACACACATTTCTTGGCGTCTTCTCTTGTGGATGATTATCGGTATCTTTCATTATTTGGATACCACTAGAAAATGATCTTCATTGAAATACAAAAACCCATTGCATTTGGTGTACTTCTCAAACCTAACCGCCATCGGCTCGGTTCCCTCACAGCGTCAGCTCCGAAGAAAATCGCACCATGAACAGATGCGTCACGGGGCCGAGTTCAAACCCCGCGCAGGTCTTTCTCCCTCCCCCCCCCCCGCGCCGTTCCTTCCCATTTGGCGCGCGCTCGCGCATTCAGGGGCCCCGGCGCTGCGCTTTCGCCGCCACCGCGACACTCGTCAAAACCACTTCACCCGCCCCCACCGCCCCCCTCCCGCGCCCCGCCCCCCGCCGCTCCGCTTCGCACCGCCGATAAATCACACATTATATATTTAAAGCGGCGCGCGGAGACAATGCGCGGCGATTTGAATGCGATATTCGCTCGCGCGCGCGCGGAAAGTCGGCCGAGTAGCTTTCTGTGTACGTCATTTGTTTCCGGGCCGCTTTCAGCCGCGCTCCCGCCCCTCCGCCGCCACCTCGCCGCCCCCGCCGCCCTCCGCCGCCGCGCGACGGCATGTGAAAAATATATGACGCCTCCCGCCCGTCCCCGTGTCGCCGCACCTGAAGTTTAATAACTTATTTGCATAGCTATTGAAACGCCCCCCTCCGCCGAGCGACTCGTAGTGAGGGGGGCGGGGCGGGGAGGCGAGGGTGTAAGTCGGGTGGGAGGGGAGGGGTTGGCAGCCAGAAGTTTGCTTTAAGAGGGTCGCGGCGGCGCCCGAGCGGGGAAGGGGGCGCGCGGGGAGGGTTTTCCCCGGGCGCGCGCGGGGGGGGGGGGGGGGGCGGCGCTTGAATAAGCGACCCGAGCTCCGGGACGCGTGGGTCGCGTCTCCGGTGGCGACGACAGAGCGCAGCGGCTCATCCTGCAAGGCGAGAAGTCGAGCGCTGGCGATGAAAGTATTCCAAGCTTCGTGTGTCTATTAAATCAAATTTTAACTACAACTACTTAACGCACTTTTATTTGAAAGCACGCAAAGTGTTACAAAGCTGTAAGTTAATTAGTAAGTAAGTTAGTAATACTCATAATTTATGTAATGATAAATTAATAATCGATAATTCAAATCAATTATTTAATTAAGTACTTGTAGAACAAACAACGAAGGATAGAAAGCGATAAACCTGCATTCCCTTCACATTCTTGAACTGAGGTTACAATACCCCTGAATTTTATTTGTTTATAGAAAAAGTGAATACCTCATTAATTTCTTTCTATGTCTCTTAAAAATATGTTTTTGTAATATAAATACAGCCTTTTCTGTTTCATCTAAAATCAGTTTTCAATCAATGAGTTTCAAACATAGTTTGGAAACTAATTTTGTTTATATACATTAAGTAATCAATTAAACCAAAAAGAGATACTTCTACTTTGCGTCAAGCAGAAAAAAACTAGCCAAAATCAAAATCACCAACTTGGAAAGTTCAACTGATTGCTGGCCAGTATGAAAAGGGAGAGTTGGAGAAAGGAAGTGCAGAGAATGCGACTTAATGGAGAAGGCAGCGAGGCCGGCAGGGTGCGCAGAAGGGTTGAAAAGGGCGAATGAATAAACGATTGAAGCGATGAAAAGCCGAAAGTGGCGAGGGCTGAGGAGCAATGCGGGAGGGAGAATGTGCCTGAAGAGGCGACGGAGGGGAGCGAAGCGGGGCGAGGCGGGGCGAGGCGGGGCGAGGCGGGGCGAGGCGGGGCGAGGCGGGGCGAGGCGGAAAGACTCTCCCCAAGTGCCACCTGCCAGCAAGTGTGTGCTCGAGTTGCTCTTTTGCACGCTGCTGTGCTCGGGAAAGCGCAGGGGAAAGTTTCAGATCCGTCCGCGATTACAACTTCGGACTCTATACAGCATTCGAATACTCAGTAGGAAATTATTACCTATTGCAGAACGCAGATCACACGCGTTACCGGGGCGGCGGGCGGGCGGCGGGCGGGGCGGCGGCGAGGCGGCGAGGCGGGCGAGGCGGGCGGCGGCGAGGCGGGGCGAGGCGGCGAGGCGGGGGCGGGCGAGGCGGGGCGGGCGGCGAGGCGGGCGAGGGCGAGCGGGGCAGCGGGCGAGGCGGCGACGGCGAGGCGGCGACGGGCGAGCGGGGGGGCGGCCGGGCGAGCGGCGAGGCGGCAGGCGGCGAGCGGGGCGGGCGGGGCGGCGGGGCAGGCGGCAGGCGGGGCAGGCGGGCGGCGGGGCGAGCGGGGCGAGGCGGGAGGCGGCAGGCGGGCGCGGGGCGGGCGGGGCGGGCGGGCAGGCGACTCTCCTGCCACCTGCAGCAGTGTGTGCCTCCCTGTTTCGGAAAGCGCAGTTCAGATCCTGCATTGATCTATACAGCATCGATACCAGTAGGAAATTATTACCTATTGCAGAACGCAGATCACACGCGTTACCTGTCGTTAAGCTTTTGAAGGGAAACTGCGCACGCCATAAAAGCGGAATGAAGTTATTATTGAAAGGAAAATTTTCAATGAAAATGTATTTTGCTTTATTAAACCCGGCCTAATACCTCAGCTTGCGAAACCAGAAATCTCATTGATTCTTACTGTCCTGATGAATAAAAATCGACAAAATTAAGTAACTTTACTTTCTGAATAACGTGTTTTAAAGCACAGAGTTACACAATGTGAGAAGTGACCAATTTAAAGACGCCCTATCCCAAACCATTTTATTCTCGTTTATTTCTGTCTTCTTTCACTGACCGCTTATTGATTAGGTTGCTTCTCATATTCCCTATTGGAGGTGGATCTACGTCTAGATGCTAAACCGATTTGTCGGCAGTGATGTGACAGCAAAATTCTAGACGTTTAATTTTTTTTAATGGTGAGTTTTTGGACTAGAATAGCAAAGATTTTTTTTATTGCGGTAAGTGAGATCTTTGGTCTGTAGTTTGCAGGGTGTTTCCAGTTAACGAATATATAAATATAGTAATATTGCTGTAATAATGGATGTCAAGAAGATCTGCTTTAATATATAATGGCTGTCAAGAAGATCTGTTTTATTAGATAATTTTTCACTGCGTAACAAGGTCCACGTTTTTGCCTTATTGCATTGCTTACCTTTATTTCATTCAGAAATAAACGACTATTTTATAATGCTATCAAGAATTCCATAAATATTTCTTTCAATAACTGAAAGTCAACCGGAAAATAAACAAACGTTTCGTATCAGTGTTTCTTCTCTTTATGTTCACTCTCCGGCAAGAACCCATCAATAATTATGATATTTCACTCCTAACATTTTCACTAATATTATTCTTCGCAGTATATAATAAGTTTTTATCTAGTTAAATCGACCCAGAAAGTTTTTTTCTGTTGTACTGCTCAGGAATACTCAAAATATTTGTTGAGACGTAACAAACGCTAGTGATAGAATAACATCTTTGTACGAGAGTTACGTGTTTTTGCAGCCACCTAAACAATATGACATGTCGGCGATAACAAACTAATTTCATCATTTACTTGAAAAATAGCAACCGGATGTTCATCGAACGAGTGAGAACCTAGAGGGGAGTGCATTGCTTCGAGGCCTGAGGGGCCAAGTACTAAAAAACACCACTTAAGTAACTTGAGCTGCGTAATGCACCAAATGCCACAAGCAATGTCGATCAGGAGACAGTTTTATATGTAAATCATTGCTAACAAAAAATGAGAAAAATACGTTGGCTTTCATATTAACCTTTTTTAGATATATCTAAGCAAATATGTCGCTAAACACGCTCCTGTAGATCGCCTTCAAACTTTTTCTACTCCACCAATGCCTGTTTTCCACGCACGTTCAGTCAAACCATCTACATAAGCAATGAATATATCTGAATGAGGAAAGTTTACCTCATTACGGCCCTCAACAATGGCTCGTCCCATTAGACCACTCATAAGGCGCAGTAGAAATCTTAGCAGTGGCGAGGCGTGCAGCGGGATAACACAACACGCACCTGCTCGCAAGAAGCGAACGGAAGAGAAAAACGCACATCGCGGCGCACGACCCAATGGTGCACCTCCCCGCGCCTCCCCCGCGCCGCCGCCCCGCGCCACCGCCCCGCGCCACCGCCCCGCGCCACCGCCCCGCGCCAATTCCAAGCTACTTGGAAGGTGGTGGCAGCGGCGGTGGTCGAGCGGTAACAGCCGACGGCGGTTTGTGCAGTCTAGCGGTGGTGGCGGCGGTGGTGATTGTGATGGCAGTGGTGGAGCTGATGCCGGTGCGGTGTCGGTGGAGCGAGTGCATAGGCGGTGGGTGGTGGCGGTGGTGATCGTAATGGCGGCGGTGTGCAGTGATGGTGACGGTGTGTGCAGTGATGATGGCGGTGGAGCGAGTGCATAGGCGGTGGGTGGTGGCGGTGTGTGCAGTGATGGTGTCGGTGGAGCGAGTGCATAGGCGGTGGGTGGTGGCGGTGTGTGCAGTGATGGTGGCGGTGGAGCGAGTGCATAGGCGGTGTGTGCAGTGACGGCGTGGATGGTGGCGGGCGCGGGGCTGAATGGCCGCGTGAATGGCGGCGGTAGCGCACGCACCTGCGCGCGTAGCGGGACCGCGCCCCTTACGGCAGAAGCACGCGGACCGGCCGCCGCCTTGTAGGGCGCGCCGCAGCTGCCCGCCGCCGCCGCCGACGGCCGGGGTTCGATATCCTCCTGGCCCCGCCGCCGCCGCCAACTGGCGTGATAGGCCACCGCCGGCGGCGGCTCCGACTTCCAACTTTAATTATTTGCTTGCACTGGGATCCGGAGTGCCAAGAAAATGGACCCCTTTACACAGGGGAATGTGGACTGTAATAAAATGCAACTTCTCGACAGGTGTGTTTCATTTTTTCTTTCTCGCCGACTAAATACTTACGTAGTAAAGAGAAAATGATGACGCAAAATTTGCTTGCAGTGGGATCTGGAGTACGGTGGAGATGCTAAGAAAATGTCACTGCCTGATTTAAACGGGAATGTTGACTGTAATAAAATGCAACTTCTCGACAGGTGTGTTTCATTTTTTCTTTCTCGCCTACTAAATACTTACGTAGCAAAATATTGCAATGCCAGAATAATAAGAATTTACGCAAAATTGGCGATATTTATCAGAAAAAGCGTGTTGTGGGAACGTGATATCCAAAAAGGAAATATCAACATTTCGTATTTGGACAAGTACTTTCTTTAAGATGGTGTGAAGTTAGATTCCACGTATTTTGGTTCTTCGATAGCGAAAATTTAATCTGTCTGTCCTCTGTGATGAATGCTAGCGCCTAGAAGGTTCAGATGATTTTCTCCAAAACTCATTTGCCCCGATCAATCTGACCTATCAATTTTTTCCTTGAGTAAGGCAAAGTACCTTAAGAAAATGGTCCAGGGCTTAGCTTCTTCTCTGAATTTTCGAATCTTGCAAAAGTTTAAAATTTTTCGGTATTTTCCTATAACTACAGTATTGAAGATTGAGATGTTTATCTGAATAAAATATGTTTTTCGAAGATAGATTTTTAAAAAAAGGTCTTGTAATTTTTTTTAATATGGGGTGGTTTCGCGTAATTTTTGCTTCAAGTAAAGGCATTAATGATATTTTCTCGATAAGAGATTCATTTTTCTTTATTTTTTTTCTCGGATGCAGCGAAGTCTGCATATGGAAATTACGTAGGTATCAGTTTCGTTTAATTCTCTAGATTTTCGAAAATTGCATGTTACAAACAATGCGAAAAAAATGTTATATTGTTCCACCATTAGTTTAGTATTTATCTGCAGTGTGGTAATAATGTTTAATTAATGTTCTGCCAATATTAATTTTCTAAATATCAAATGTGTAACAAAGTATATAAAAAATTCTGACTAAAATTCATATTATGATTAAAAATTAACAATGAAGAAATTTTCAGGAGTACACACCTGCGTTTTATTAAAAAAAGATATTGTAAAGTGAGAAAGAAAACAATCGATATTTACAAACTTTTACAAGGTCTCAGCGAGTTGTTTGTTTTGTGCAAAAATTGAATAGTCACTGTTACCACATATGCTTTGAAATTCATTCAAAATTGACGCTTATCCTCTAAGAAACAATAATAAGCTCTACTTAACATAGATGAACAAAGATCATGCATTTAAAAAATCCCGCGCTCAAGATCTCTCAAAAATCCGCGAATCTCATTGCAGAGACCCAAATCATGTATCTAAGAAAGCTTAGCATTTTCAAGCTACTTGCAGCGTTCTAGCAGGACTCACCGTTCTTCAGGCAGGAGTGGGAGAGAAATTCTCGAAAAAAAAGCAGATTACAATTTAGACGCAGTTAGCTCGCATTTTTGAAACTAACAGTTGGACAGTTGAAGTGACGTCTGCTAGCTTCACACACGGAGCTGAAGACATTTTTGCATTTTTCGACGCTGTTAGAGGTTACTGACGCTCAGAGCTTTATCGAAATTCCTTGATGACGTAAACATTTTACTCCCTGAGCGGGAAGACAGCGGATGTATGCATGCACGCCAAGGTTCAGAGGAAACGTGAAAATAACTCCAAGGCAGATGACACATAAAATCTTTCTTGAAATACTTAATGTTGGAAATCAGATTCTAACGTCGACGTGTGATGACAGTATGCTGTTTAGAATTGTCTTTGACATAAAAATTCTCAACTCTCCCAGCGAATTTTTAACGACGCATATCGGTGCATTAACAGAGACTTATTCGTAAATATGAATTTTATTCCTAACCGTATTAGTCATTTCTTACTGCCTTCTGCTCATGCAAAGACAATATTCAATTAAAAATATTTCCATATCTCTTTGTATATTGTGTGCACAGTAATTTCTTACTTTTATTATGTTCTTCGACCTAGAATTGTACTGTCACCTTCGGAAACATTTGCGGATGAAATTCTTCCCAGCGGTGCTGACAAACGTGCTCACCCAACGATCCGGGAGAGGGGCGCGTTGAATAATAGCTAGCACTCAGAACCTTAGTGCCAATGCGATTGGCGCAAAATCCCATGAGAAGGGAAAGATGCTGTTGCTGGAGGCGGAGGACCGATTGTTTACGTATGAGGCAGAAATATCATATCTTGGAGAGATTTTTGCCTGCGCGTACCCCGTGACGGAAACATATTTCCAAGCGAAAGTTTTCGATCAATTATCGGTGTACATAGACCAGTAAATAATTAGCACTTTAACAACAATTGTACTAACATTTAGCAATACATCATTTGCAATTCCTACCGAAACTGCTCTTCACTAACACTCAATTTGTGGACTCGCCCGAGCCGTTTTAGTGCCCATTTCGAAATTTTTTATAAACTTGTGAATTGTTGCAAAATTCTTAATTCGCGTTTTTCTGTCCTGGGAGATGGGGGATGCTCCCCATTAGAGTGACACAATTTTGAAATTGTTTATAAATTTGCACATATTTCAAAGTTTATACTGTCGTCTAAATCCGCTTTAAACACAATACCAAATGTCTCAATCCGGTCGGTGCCATCTTCTTCCGTTCTTGAGATATTTAATTATTTATAAGAACTTAGCACGTCGTAATCACCCCAATTTTTTGCATTTATTCCGTTCGCTATTCGGACACAAGTATACTGAAAATAGTTTTGTAACGTCTGGCTTCGATTGTTCGCTGCATACATTTAATGCCGAGGGCGGAGGCCATTTCGTGTCCTCGCAGCGCCTCGAGGCGATAAACGGTGCCTGGAGCGAAAAGATTGTCATTACTATTTCTTCTAAAAGCACGATGCAGCGTTTATTGGGGTTTACGTGGTTTCATTGTAGTAACAATTTCTGTCATTCTGCAACTATGGCGTTTTTTTAAAGTTTCAAACTTTCCTTTTTGTTCTAAACAGCCATTAAAAATTGCTGTTTCAATATTTTAATTCGTTCAAATGTTATTGTTTTTTTTATTTTCTCATCTATACAAATGTAAGGAGAAAAGTGTTGTAATCGTGTAATGGAAAACGGCGAATTTTCGACAAAAGCTTTTATGGGCAAGCCCTGTGAAAAATAGATAAACACTGTTCGCATACATAGTAAATTACTTTCTTTAATCACGTGGTGTGTCCAGAATCCATGTTTTGTGGGTCCTTGTTACCGAAAAATCGATTGATGACCAAATGTCTGCCTGTCCCAATGTGGTAAACGCTGCTGCCTAAACCGTTCACCCAATTTCCTCTAAAATAGTTATTTCTCCATCGATCTGAACGAATTCGAGGTTTGGGGAGAGTCAAACGGATATTTTGATTTTTGAGGGTGTTGAGGCTGCGAATGTAGCTTGAGTTAGGTTTGGGAGAGCTTCTGTAGATGTGTTGTGTTGAAAACAAGATTCCTGTCGCCTTTTAATCCTTTGACACAAGGGAAAATTCTGAAAACCAGTTATTTAAGAACTACTAGTTTATCTCAGCGTAAGAATGATTGAGTACTGAAGAAGTAGTCACCGTTATGTCTGTTCGAAAGGCAATCGCAATCTTCTGTTTCTCGGCAATTCGTGCCTGTTAAATGTTATTGCGCAGAGATAGTCCGCCAAAACGATGTTCATAGAGTCTGCAATGTTGTGAACCAAACGTACTACCATCGTGAAACTCTAACTTTCAATTGCTTAGCTTTTTACACGTGGGAGGCGCCTCGCCACGAAAACTACTTGGCTTCTAGATCTTCAAAAAATGCGATCTCATCGCGCTCTTACGTTTGAAGAGGCAGGATTTCGCGAAACCGCACAATGTGCAGGTGTCTGTGTGTCTTTCTGGTCCTTCCTGGTGTCTGATCTGTGGCGCGCTCACGGCCCTCCTAGAAAGCAGTTCAAAATTTCAAAGTAGTTCAGTCGTTACATAGAGTTTCACACGAAAAAAATGTACTCCCTTTCTCTCTAAAAGTCAGCTCGCTGTTTTTAATAAATAAATAAGTCAAACGCGGGATGTTTGAAATGTATACCCTTTTAGTATATCAAATGACTGCATGATTTAATATTGTAATCAAAGAAGAAAGAATACCATTAGAGTGGAAATCCAGCATAACTTTACCCATATTCAAAAAGAAGATAAATAATCCTGAAAATTATAGAGGCATCACTCTATTAAGTAAGAAACAAAAATTACTAAACGATACTACAAAATATACAAACATTTATACAGATAAATGAAGACCAACAAGGACTTCCATTAAATAGATCAACAACAGACGCCAGGCGATCCATCAAGAAGTCGAAAAGGCGATTGAATTTAACAATCAAGCCGTTTTATGTTTTGTAGATCTAAAGAAGGCATTCGATTGTGTAAAATAGAAACTGTAATAACAATTCTGAGAGAGAAGAATATACCAAAGGCATTAATAAAAGTAATAGAGGATATGAATACAAACACTGTCACAAAAGTGCAAATTAGAATTATGGCAACATGAAATTACATGTGCATCTGGCATTAGACATGGGGATTCTCTAAGCTCTATACTTTTTAATTTCATTATAGACAAGCTTATTGACAGCGAAAAAGAAATGACAGGATATAGAATGGATAGTGAGAGAATATCTATATTGTGTTATGGGGATGGTGCAGTATTATTGGCAGATTCAGAAGACAACATGCAAAGACTCTTTCAAAAATGTTTGAAAAGTGCAGAATATTACAACATGGCCATCTCAATTGACAAAACAAAATCAATGGTGATCTCATAAGAGCCTATACGGTGTAAATTGATGATAAAGAATAAAATAATATAATAAATAATAAAATTCTTTTACTTAGGAGTGGAAATTCCAAGGACCCGGAATACGTAGTATAATAAATTCGAACAGCAAGTAATGAAAGGAGCAAGAATATCAGGATATTTGAAAGATGTGACACGGAGAAACAAATTTCTTAATGGAGAAAGCAAAGTAAAATTTGATAAAACTATGATAAGACCAAAAATATTATATGGAGCAGAAACATGGACCGCTAATAGAAGAACTAAGACTCTAATTGGCACATCAGAAATGAGAACATTAAGACCAATATTGTGTGTAACAAAAGGTATAGATTGAAAAACCAAGATATAAGAAATGAATGCGACAAAACCGACATACTAAAATTTATAAGAACAAGAAGAAGAGAATGGAATGAACACCTTACTATTTCAGACTGTAAAAGTCTAATCAAGATTGCGAGAGATTCAAAACCTACAGGCAAACGCGATCCAGGCAGACCGAAGAAAAGATGGATCGACAGTATGATTTTCTCATCTTATCTATCATTCTGACGGTGAACTGTTAAGAAAAGCAAGTGTAACATAAATCAAAGGAGAAGAAAATACGTATGTATACGAGAATGGAAAAAAATTATTATGACTCCTTCCACCATTTCAGAAAACGCAATCCACATCTTGACGTTCTCAGTTGATACCAGGTTATGAGTTGTTTAATTGATAATTTCATTAAAATGAAGCAGACGCATTATGTATGAATGCAGAATCAAATGCACGCATCCACAGAATAAAAAAAACTAGAACGTGAAACAAATTAAATACGTAGGTCATTCAATAATTAAAGAGACAAATTGGTATGGAGAAAAAACAGTTTGTAGGACAAGTATGGAATTTTTAGGACTTTAAGTTTGCATCACTGGGATGAGCTCTGACCATCTGACTGATCAGTATTATAGTGTTCATAACCTCAAAAATAATTTGAACGATGGTGAGACAACCTGAAAACTCCACGTTGGTTGAACAACGTTTTGTAATTCGTTTTTTTCCTTGCTGAATGTGAAAAAACAGGTAATATATTCTCTAGAATGACTAAAGTGTATGGTAAAAGTTGTATCAACCGCGGCAATGTTTACAAGTGAGTAGATCATTTCAAAAGTGGTCGAGACTCGGTGACTGACGAACACCGTTCTGTTCGCATCAGCAGGAAAAGTCATGTTGACAGTGTTTGGGGGCGCTGTAGGTGCTTTTTTGTGAATATCTCCATGAACAGTGTACAATAAACAGCTAATACTACACAGATACGCTTTTGAACAAGGTGAAACCAGCCGTAAGAGAGAAACTACGTGGATCTCTGAGGAGATGTGTGATTCTCCAGCAAGACAACGCACGCCCTTACTTTGCTCAACAAAGCTGCGAAACAGTCGACAAAATGGGTTAGGAAGTATTACCTCATCTCCTATACAGCCTCGATTAAGCACCATCTGATTTCCATTTGTTTGGTCCACTGAAGGAGATAATACGTGGGGAAAAGTTCTAGGATAACGAAGATGTCAAAAAATCTGTGGGAAATTGGTTGAAACACCGAAATAAAGAGTTCTTTGCAGCCGGTGCAAGAAAGCTGGAAGCCTGTTGGGACAAGCACATAAATGTTGGGGGGGATTATTTTGAAAAGTAGGAAAAGCTCTGTTTTGTGAAAATAAACTTCTATTTCTCCAGACCAATTTGTCTCTTTAATTATTGAATTACCCTCCTATCAAGACTATCAAAACGTTTGTGTTGTCTCAGATGTCTGCTGTAAGCAGTTTTAACTCAAATTACAGGCGTTATTTAAAGTACTTTAGAAACATTTTTCTCTTATTTTCCAGAAGTCAAAATAATATTTTTTATGCTGCCATGACGTGCTGTTTCTTCGTTCTTTTTACATGTTTCTTAAAAAAATTACCTCACCACTACAGTTCTGATTTTTGCTTCTCTTTATCATCTCCATATTTTCCGTCATTGTCTTCATCGTATTTTTCTTGTTCATCATTTTATTATTTTCCCTCATCTCATTCTTATTTTTCATACCGGGAGAAGTGGCACAACACATTAACTGATGTACCTGTGCAGTGCCTCTGAACGGGAGTTCCTAGGTTCAAGCCCCGGCGGTATCAAAATATTCAAAACTGTAAATAGCTAGGTGGAATTTATTAGCTGTTAGGAGGAGAATTCTAGCGGCCGGATGCTGTGATCGGTAGTTCTCCATGGCTTCTATGATTATTACCAGGAAAATGTCGGAGAAGAACCCTAACAAACGGGTTATGGATGTGCGTGATCTTTCCTTCCTCTTCCTTGTCTTCTCCTCACCCCTTACACATACACACACGCACTTACACTAACATGCACTACACTACCACACATGCCGAACGACCAGACGGGACATTAGGCTTGTACCGGCTGGGGTGGTACCCCGCTGGTGGGAGATACCTGGCTGAGGACAACTACGCAAGTTAAGGCACCAATCTTTCATCACCAATCATCAAACCGGGAGCGGTAGCTCAGTGCATCAACTGATGTCACTGCAGCACATCTGACCGGGTGGTCTTAGATTCGAGTCCTGACGGCGGCAGGGTTTTCAGGCAGGTCGAATCCAGTCGCTGTCTGGAGGAGAATTCTAGCGGCCGGCTGCTCTGATCGATAGTTTTCCGAGGTTTCACCGATCAACACCAGGCGAATCCCGGAGCAGTACCCTACCAAAAGGGGCCCCGGACCGCGCGCGATCTGTCCTTCCTCTTCCTTGTCCTATCCTCTCCCCTTATATACACACACACTTACACTAACATGCACTACACTACCTCATATTCCGGGACACCGGTCGGGAGCTTAGAGCTTGTCCCGGCTGGGGCGGTGCCTAGCTGGTGGGAGAGTCCTGGTTAGGGGGAGACCCCATTAGTCGACGGTAGGTCGGCGCCGGATCTCGGCATCCAGTGGGGGAAGATCACCGCCATCTCTGGAGAAAAAACAAACACTACACTAACGGGACTAATGAACGAAGCAGTTGACGCGCCCGGAAAAACGAAAAATCAATAAACCAATCAATCAAAACCAATCATCAATCTTTTCATCATTATAATAATCATCATATTTTCATCAACATAATGTTTTCTTCTTTATTATGTTGTAATGGATTCTATTTTCTTTTGTAGTATGTAACTGTATTTTATCATAATGAATCCTGGATTCCCTTTTCATTAGATTAACATTTTTTTACACATTCATTGCATTCACACCTTCAACTTAAAACTTGTCAGTCGTTAGATAAAAAAAATCGATTATAAGGAAGAGAAAAATAAATGCATTTTTCAGACATACTTCCTCGTTCCAAGAATGACAGCTATAACGGTTCAGCATAAGCAGAGGCACACACGATGAAGACATAAGAGCAAAACAACTCGTCACGTAATATAAAAATGTGAAACAGTTAGAAGCACAGCAGGAACAAGATCTGTGAAATATTCCAACAGTATGTTCAACGACAGACTAGACCCAGGTGATCTAAGAGGCTATTCTTAGATGGAAGAGCAGACATTGAAAAGTATACAGGACAAGAAAAGTAGTAAAGCATGTCACTGTAAAAGGGTGACGAAAGAGTTTGAACGCCGAAGGAAGGCACCCTTTCCTTAAGGGAAGAACCGGTCCTCAGTTCAACCGAAGTACTGTAAACCGAAGAAATCTGCCGTGCGACAACCGCACGTGAATCGGCCCTCGTACCTCTCCAGCCATGTGCATCCGCTACAAATAAAGTCCAAGTATTGTGATTGGATTGAAGTTCTTTGCGAGATCCCCTTCTCTGTGCACGGCTGGGTGGGGAATAGAAGCTCATTGTACGAGTTCATGCTGCGTGACTTTCGATTACTACTTTTAAGTGCAAAACAGCCGCCGTTGACAATTTCAAGAATCATGGTTTCCCAACGTTTGTGCCTCAAAGTTGTTTAGTTGAAATGACATTGCAGGTTGATCGGAAAAGTTCCATCGGCGATTTTCACGGATGAGAGGTTGCCGCCCTTCCATGGCCTTCATGCGTCAACTTTGGTTGAAAATAATCTTGGAGGAATCTCCGCAGTTAAAAGTATAATACGTAACACTGTCTTAGTTTGAACACCTTATTTTCATTGCCAGTCATTAGCAAGTGTCTCAGATATCGATATTAAAATTCTGAATTATTAGACATTTTCTTGTCTTATTATCACGCAAAAATTATTTATAACATTTTACCTCTCGATAAATACAATGGACGTTGGCGATACCATATTAGTTTCTACAATATTACATAAAATTTTGTTTACAAAATGTGTGTAATTTTTTCGTCTATTTTTATAAAGATAATTCTTTTTTAAATAATTATCATTGGACATTTTTTAAATATTTCGGCTACATAAACTTAAGAACTAAAATATGTATTTCATTTTTTAAGTTCTTTCATTGTTTTTATTAAGCGTTTATACGTTTCGTAGAAAATTAAAGGCAATTCTTTTGAAATGATAGTGCAAGTAATTTTTATTTTATGAGTTTCCCTTTTAATCAAGGGCAATCAAGATCAATTGTGAATAAGTAATAACTTATCAAGCTATTACAGAATTTTTATTATTTTGCAGTGTTACTACTTTTTGGAAATAAATGTGCTTTCAAGAGACATTTTAAGCTTTTCTTTTTCAGAAGTAATCCATAGAGAATAATATAACATATTATAACATAATGCATAGATGCATAAATAGAGGCCTGTACAATCTGGCAATAAGGGCAATTAAATTTACTCCATTGTGTGTTTCACACCAACTCACGAATGTAAAGTCTTACTATGATGGCTTGCACGCGCATGTATATAAAACTAAATAAAGAATGAAAACAATTGTTTCCAACTTAATATGTTGGTCGTAATTCGTAATTAATATCGTGAAAAAACTGTGCCATAATTAATGAAGAATAAAGTTTCACTTGGCATGAATTCTACATCAAATTATTTAACAATTAAAACTTCCAAAGCAATTTTTCCCAAACAGCATTTTTAAATGCTTTTTTGCTTTGACCACTCCAATTTCTAACTCGGATTTTTGAAAATTAGTGTTTAAAATAAAATATCTCTGATTTTTTCCTGTCTTTGTCTAGTAAATAAGCAATTTCCTAACAATTCTCGGGTTTCGATGTTTATCACTATTAATCACAAAACACTCCATATTTAACTTTTTGAAAATGTAACGAAACAGCAGTGTGTTGAATGTCGATCGTCTAGGAATTGACACATCACAGGCTGCGTGAGACGAAAAAGGTACTGGATAAACATAACAAGAACTTACTTGTAATAGAGTGAGTCTTACAGACAAGTTTAATTATTTACAACACAATTAAATTAGAATTGCAAACACATCATTGTTAAAATTTTATATGCAAATTTGCGTTTGTCAATTTTATCAAGAAACACATTTAGTTAACCAGATTTAGAACTAAGTGCCTGTAGCCCAATCCTCACTCTCTGTTAAACTGATTGAATTGATCGCAATATATTGTTGACTTGTATGTGTAATAATACATTTTGCAAGCCAACTGCACGAACAGAAACAAGTAAGCGTCTTAAGTATTGAATCTATAATATTTTTATCCAAATATATATTTATATCTGTGAATATACTAGTATTATACAATTTATACAATATTCAGTGACAATACTCACTTTCGTTTAAAATGATTGAAATTATCATAATATCTCGTTGCCTGTATGTGTATCGATACATATTGCATGCCAACTGCACGAACAAAAAAAAGTAAGCTTCTTAAGTATTGTATCTATTCTATTTTTCTAATATTGTTGTCCAAATATATATTTATAACCGTGAATATATGTTTTATACAATTTATACAATATCCAGTGACAGACTATTTCGATATGAACGTGTTCTTTTTTTTTTTTTCGATTAGCATGAGAAGAAAGAATTTGTCAAAATTATTCTCTGGAAAGAGTCTTACCCTCTCTGTACTCTGCAAGTGCAATATTATTGTTTGATACCCTCCACGTGGGCTAGGCCGGTCCGCCTGTGAGGGCCGCAGCAGGCGCGACGCCGTCTCTCGTCATACAGAGGCGGCAACGGGACCGCTGCCCGTTACGGGGCCGCGCGCGCTGCATGCCAAGGCCCCCTGCAAAAAGGGGGCGGGGCGGGAGATATGAACGCGTGCGCTGCAAGCGGACACGATGGTGCTGCAGAGGCCGACAGAGGGCGAAATGGCGAATCTAGGCGGAACTAGCCATAAATCTATTGATTTATCATTTATTACACTTATCATGTATTATTATTATTATTATTATTATTATTATTATTATTATTATTATTATTATTATTATTATTATTATATTATTATTATTATATTATTATTATTATTATATTATTATTATTATTAGACGTCATTTAGTTTTCTTCGAATGCTTTCGAGTCTATTGCAAAATTGAAAGATATTGTGGTCTGGATTGTTGCAAAATGGCACATAATATCTTCGTCGATGCCTGTAATAGATGAAGTATTTTCCGGACACTCAAAAAATTGTCGAGCAGCGTTTCCGTCATTAGTTGAACCCAAACCATCTTGTATATGTTGGTCAACAAGAAGTCCAACGTCTTTACGAAATCTCTTCGTAATTTTTTTCTTTCTTCAGATAAATTCTTCTTTGTCGTTATTGTTAATCTGAATGAAGCATGCAATAAACATTCAAGAATATAATCAGAGCATGAAGAGGTGATAAGCCAAATGTGTAAGTTTGATGATCGAAACTAACAAGAGCAAGCTCTATATTATTCATGTCCTTAGGCGCTGCTCAGCAAACATAGCATTGTTAAGATCCATATTGAGAGATAGTGCTACACATTTTCCCGTTCATCATGGTCATTACTAAGAGTGGAGTAACTGAAAATTCAATTCTATTAAATTTGGCGTCTTTGGACCAGCGCTTGATTCTGCCTTTCATTTTCTTGTATTTCTCTGATAGTCATTTCGGTTGTCTCCTTTTCCATTACAATTTAACTGGCCAACAAAATCAATTCCGAGAATTGTACAGCAATATCTAGCTACCTTGAATACTTTTTAATGGAGAGGGGATCCACGAAGTGTCTTCTAAGTATTTCTCCGTTCTTTCTTTGCATTCTCGTAAGCCTAGCTTATCCTTCACAAAACACAGTAGCTCAAATTTGAAGTCTCCTTTTCAGCGCACAACGGGGAAAAGATCAGGCTGGGTGACTACAGGACGTACGCCGTCATCGAAAATGAAAGATTATTTTCTTATTTGAACGTAGTTGGAAGTGAAACTTGATGTATCATAAAGTACGCATTCTCAGCAATGAAGTGTTCTATTTTTTATCGTAATACAGATTAATCCACATAGTTAAAAATCTACTTGAAAGTTGGAAAGGGGTAAAATATAGCTCGCGCGCCACTCCTACTGCACAGCGCTAAGAGGAAGGATGGATAAAAACTTTGTTAATGCCAGGGGATAGTACTTACTTCACTAAATAACTTCCATATCGAAGAGCTTCACCTTTCCTTTAGAACTGAGCACGTTTACAACTTCGGCCATCTGCCGAGTGAATGACCCGCGCAGCGTTTGCTTTCAGATAAGGTACGAAACTATCTCTCCCAGGGTGGCAAACGTGAGCCGCAAAATAAACCAACTATCAAATCTCATTCTACCAGCATTAATGATCCAATTCACTTACACAAAAAGTCGGTTCTAAAATGTTGGGGAGGGGGTCTAGTCCTCCTAGATTCGCCTTTGAGCCCTCTGTGCGGCGGCGAGAAAAGGCGGGTTCTGCGCTGGCGGTTGAGAGCAGCTGGCGCCCAAACGGGCAAACGGAGGGACAGCATTTCGCACCCCTCTTGCAACAGGACCACGACTCCGAAACCACTCATTTCGCAGGGGAGACTTCCAACGTTTTCTCGAGGGAATTGAAATACATGAATTTTAATTTGAATTGTTATTACTTGGCTATTTATGAAACTAAAATACGGCATCGTTGTGTATCTTGTAATGGAAAACGAGGAATTTATCAATGGGTATATCTCAATTTTCAATTTTTCGGAGATGTGACCCTCTTGCATTAAGGGCGCGATTTATGAAATGTGTAGGGAGGGAAGTAGAAGGGTCGAAAACTGCGGGGTGTGTACAAGTTACGAAGACGGGTAGAGATAGTAAGAGTATGGGCGGAGATTAACACATTATGCAAGACGTGTCTAGGATGGGGAAGGTCAGCGTGTGTGAATGGAGTGGCGAGGGCGGCAATAAGAGTTGGTTTTACTGTTTCATTGACTAGTCAATCCAGGCGCTTCAACTGCCAAGAAAATTAGTGCAGAAAGTGTAGCGCGTGATTTTGCTCGGGAGAGGGCAGTCTCACGCTGGATAGCAAAATCCGGCGCCGACCTACCGTCGACTAGCGGGGTTTTCCCTAACCTCATATCTCCCACCTGCGGGACACCATTCCAGCCGTCACTACCTGTAAGCTTCCGATCGTCACCAGATGTGTGTGGTAGTGTAGTGCACATTAGTATGTAAGGGGTGAAGATAGAACAAGGACAAGGAAGAGGAAGGAAAGATCGCGTATGGTCCATAACCCGTTTGCTGGAGTTCTGCCACCGTCGGGACTCAAACCTAGGACTTTCCGGTCACAGGTACAGCTGACCGATCAGTTGATGTCCTGAGCCAACTCTCCCAATAATACAAGCTGGGATGCGTTGGGAGGAAAGGAAACAGTGGAAATAGCAATAGCAACAGTTACATTTAATTCCATAGAGTGGAGACGTCGGGAGAAAAAGTTGAAGAAGCTGTGATGCGATATGAGGAAGCGGGTTGGAGTGCACGCGGTCATTCGAGTGGCCAGTCGGGAGAGACTCTCATAAGAACACGTCTGCGGATAATTGAGATTTACGCTCTTATTAGGAGCGTGTTTTGAGTTCTAATAACGAACTGGAAGTCGCCATCTCCAGAGGAAATAACGAGGTGAAGGAAGCCATATGTGGCTATAGGTAAGAGAGGTCACAATATGATATGAAGGGAACCAAATGTTTTGTATAATGTTGTTCTGTTACTGTACAACGTAATAAAATATTTGCTCGTTTTATTCCAGGGTACGTTCTTGAAAATAGAAGTGTATTTTCTGAACAAATTGGAGTCAGAAGAGTCGTAAAAGCCCTTCCATTTTCTATTTGAGATAATTCGATAGTTTCAGGAGTATGAAAATGTGGCAATTGGATTCCACGTTTTTGAATTACATAATTTCTTTGCTCGATATATCCCAAAAATACAATATAAATTTAATCTGAAATATCAAGAGTATGATGGCATAATTAGATCACAATGCATCATTCATCACACACAATTACATTTTGTATTAAAAAGATAATTGAAGACTCTGATATCGTATTTCTTCGCAGTAATGAAATTAATCTGTACTGATTAATATAATTTAAATCTTCTATGATCTTCTATGAAATATATATATATATATATATATATATATATATATATATATATATATATTGGAAAAATCATAAATAAGGGTACATACTTTGAAGCGAAATGGTGAGTTTGAAAATAAAAAGAGATGAGTGGTGAGAACAATAGAGTTGGAAACCTCAAACATAAATTAGACTCACTTGAAATGTTTTCTGTGCAAATGATAATTTGAAAAAAAGACCAACTTAGTTATATTGAGAGCAAAACGGAATACGTTTTTTACGAAAAAAGTTTACTGCATCTACAAAAACGCGATGAAAGCACAAATAACGGGGCATGACATGAACTATAGAGAATTACTTGCTCTTTTCTAGATGCGAGATCTAAATGGTCCCTACGATTGCATCTACGGTTGAGAGTCCTGCCTGAACGTTCCAAGCCTCTGGCGCCATACACACACCCCTGAACGGCGCCTGCGACCCGGCGCTGGCGTCGCGCCCGCCCCGCCCCCGCCCCCGCCCCCGCCCCCGCCCCCGCCCTCGCCCTACTCGGGTCGCCCTCCGCCATGCGGCCCACGTACGTTCTGTATCTCTCCCAGGCAGAAATATACGAACGGGGACGCGGAAAACGGCTCTAGATGTCGTAGAGATTTGAGTCTGTTCGGCGGCGGAGGCGGGGGCGGGCGCCGCGCAGCGAAATCTGCATCTCGCCTCCCGCCACCCCCCTCCTCCCCCTCTCCCCGCGCCACCGCTCCGCTCCCCGCGGCGGAAATGGAAAGCCATCACGGCTGATAAAAACCTCAAATAATGACGAATGAGCCCCCGCCACCGCCGCCGCCCCCCTAAACGCCCTCCTCGAGAAATCAGCGTTTCGCTCGTTTCATTCCGGGAGATTTCTTCCCCACCGCCGCCGTTGTGTGGGTGGAGGGGGAGAGCGGCGCGGCGAAGTTTTTCCATTTATTCCTCCGCACCGTAAAATATGGAGGGCGATGACACGCGCCTGGCAAACGGGCTGCCTCGCGGCAGACTGCGAGGGCGAGAGAGGACGCGAGGTGAGGACGCGGGGGAGCCCAAGTGGAGGACGGGCGACCGAGGATGGGGCGAGCGCGTCTGAGGACAACAGCCCAGTGAAGGTGGGGTCCATGTCAGTCGGAAGCGCTCTCAGAAATCTTCTTGATTAAAAGTGTCACCTTGCAAATCAATCGGCTGTGAGGAAGTGGGTAGTTTCTAACGTTGGCAACATTCAAATAAAATCTGTTGGATACACTGATGTGATGAGACTATTATTATTTAATGAATTAAATTTAAAATACCGCCTGGTAGAATACAAAATATTGCCATGCATTACTTAGCGTGTTTATTGGCCACGAAGCTTCTGATTTAATATATAAATAAGTAGAGTAATATACTGTCTGCTCAAAGGGTACGTTTTTTTTCGAGAGAATATTATCAAAAGAGCAACAATATGTACCGGAATGTGTGAAAATAATTTGTATAAAGGAATATCATCAGATTTTTTTGTTAACAAACGAAACACGCGAAAACCGCAAAGGATGGTCGAAAGTTGAAAGTATAAAGTATTGACGTGGAAGTTTGAGAGGAACGCTACAAAATATTGTAAAAAAACAATTATGAATAAAAAATGGGTTAAATGCACAAAGCAATACAGCTCATTAAATAATGCACAAACATGATAGAAGTTATTTATGTATCAAGGGCGTTAAGTAGACGCTTTTGCCCCGAGAGCGACTTCCAAACCCGACGGCATCTGGCCCGTGAAAGCCGCCTGAGGGGCAAAAGTATCAAGTAACCCCCGTGGTGCATACACAACTGTATGGTTTACTAGTTCGTTGCTGAATTAAACGAGAATTCGAAACATTTTATAATTTTTCTTGCGTCTAAGGTGAAAATATGCATTGTATTAGTCATTTCTCATTATGACGTCAAATGAACAGAACAGTGTGTATCTAATTACTATTGCGTAATCGTTATTGGACTCATTTGTTCGTACAAAATGAAAGAATATTGTGGAGTTTCTACGAAATTTTCTCGCTAAAGCTAACAAAACTACGAACAGCGGTTTCCACTAAAATCTCGAAAAATACATGAAAATGTTTATGGTGTATTTGAGAGTTATATAACAGTGTAAATAATGTTGATGAAACAGTACTTTTAGGTTATTTGCTTCTACTGCCATGAGTTATTTAGAATATGTCATAATACCAAAAAAATAACATTTCGAGGGTGTTAGCCGATGTTCCTTATACATCTTATTACTGCGAGTAGTACTGCTACTCAAGAAACACGCACTAGTCTCTAAAAAAAGGTGATACCTGACAGTGAAATATGAGTGACTAGTAACAATTGTATATTCACGGACACATTCCAAAATTGCAATTTTCATGAAAATTAATCAAAATAATGTTTATGGCGAGTTAAATTAGTCATTTGAGCATAAGATCATTAATTTATTTTATTGTTGGCATCGTAACTTTAATAAATCGAATTCATAAAAATGTTGTATGTGTTGTGTTGGTATTAGAGCGGGCCATAAAGTATTCAAAAGGCCCGAGGGCATAAAGAATCAGAAAGGCCCTCAAGGGTATTAACAATACTTACGTGTTTTGTTTGAAGTCCGTAAAAATACAGCAGTGAACTAGTAAACCAGAAAATGATTTATAACACAAACGATCAAGAACGCGAAAGGCACAGCAAGTTGGCCCAGGGTGCGGTCTCCGCTGGCAAGCCCCTCCACCCGGCAAAATCATCTTAGAACAACAAACACCCAAGAAAAACAACACATAATTTCCAGAAAATTGAATATACATCGGAAGACAAATTTAAAGTTTCTCCCCCGCCGAGAAACAAATAAAAAATACGAGCTCGCCCGCCCGGCGGGGGAGAAGAGCCAAAGGAAAGAAAGAAAGAAAGAAAGAAATTTCGTGGGGCGAGGGGAGGCGCCCTGCCTCTCCGTGATGAGCGCTGAAAATCCTTGAAAGGAGGCGGCTCGGCTCGGCTCGGCACGGCACGGCACGGCACGGCGGTCGCTGCGGCGGCTGCTACTGTTGTCGTGATGAACTTGAGCTCCTTTCAGTCGCCCGACGCTCCCCGCTCTCGCTCTCTGCCAGGCCAGATCCACTCCCTTGCCCTAAAGGCGTCTTTCCGGTTTATTGCGAGGATTTCGAATCGTTCTCCGGTGAGGCGTGTGTATATGTGTTAAGGAATGTAAGGCGAAATTTTTCATCTGCTTTTCTTGCTTGCTCTAACGATAAGACGCAAAATATCTAACCAACTTAACATATGATGATTAGGAACTCAAGCCCTCTGCCAAGCCACACCGACTACCTTGTCCTAAAGACGTCTTTCCGGTTTATTGCGGGCATTTCGAATCGTTCTCCGGTGTGGTGTGTGTGTATGTGTTAAGGAATGTAAGGCAAAATTTTCATCTGCTTTTCTTGTTTCTATAATGGTTTGACACAAAATATCTGACCACCATAAAATATGATTTGGAACTCAAGCCCTCTGCCAAGCCACACCGACTACCTTGTCCTAAAGGCGTCTTTCCGGTTTATTGCGAGGATTTCGAATCGTTCTCCGGTGTGGCGTGTGTGTATGTGTTAAGAAATGTAAGGCGAAATTTTTCATCTGCTTTTCTTGTTTGCTCTAATGATAAGACGCAAAATATCTAACCACCTTAAAATATGAAGATTAGGAAATGAAATTTTATGAAATTAAAACGTTCACATAACACCCAATCAATTTCAAGCTCCTGAACATCGAACGTTTTTGGTTTCTCCGATTCACATGATCTTGATGTCACACACTGTTCGATCTGCGACATTTGGCTGACGGACCACCACTCACTTCTACGTGGCATGGAGCAGTGACACCACTGCTCACGAAAACAGGTCCACTCCAATTTTGGCCGCGTGCGAACAGGCCCGGCCCCCTACCACGAAAATGTGAACTGTCTTATAGCTAGTTTGGCTACTGGAAGGCAATTCCGGGAACATTTGAATCCCCTTCGTAGATTACATCTGCAAAATGTATAAAGAACAATAATAGAAAAAATGTGAAATTTATCCTTTTTTATGAAGATAAGTTGTTTGTAAATAAACGATAATGTAAAAGTGAAGCGTCATTTTATGATCAGTTTGTTCAGATTAAAATTCAGGTCGAATAATATTCTTTAAGTCTTCCAAAATATTTAAAATAATCAGCTACTTCGAATTCAGTCGCTGTCTGAAGGAGAATTCTAGCGGCCGACAGCTCTGATCGGTAGTTTTCCGTGGTTTCTCCGATCAACACCAGGCGAATGCCGGAGCAGTACCCTAACAAATGGGCCACGGACCGCGCGCGATCGTTCCTTCCTCTTCCTTGTCCTATCCTCTCCCCTTACACACACACTTACACTAACATGCACTTCACTACCTCATATTTCAGGAGACCGGTCGGGAGCTTAGAGCTTATCCCGGCTGTGGCGTTGCCCTGCTTGTGGGAGAGTCCTGGTTAGGGGGAATCCCCACTAGCCGATGGTAAGTAGGTGCCGGATCTCGCTATCCAGCGGGGGAAGATCACCCGAGAAAAAAACATGCACTACACTTACGGAACTTTTCTTAAGCTGTTGACGCGCCCGGAATCACTAACCAACCAACCAACCAACCAAATTTAAAACAGAAACGAAGTTCAACGATAACAAAACGAAACGCCTATTTCTGATCAAATGAAACCAACGTCTTCTTACGAACTTCTTCGAGGTCCGAGAATGAAGTGCGTGGGTGGCGAGGGCCACGTCGCGCCGCATTTTGTTATGGGCTTCCAGATTACGCCTGAGAGCGGTACGGATTTCAGAAGAACCGAGTCTGTCTAGTCATCTCGACTGCAAGTCACCGCTCTCCACTCCATTCCCCCCTCCCCCCGCCCCGCCGCTGGCTGAGCCCAGCGCTGCTGCCGGTTGCCTGCCGCATCAAGCACCCGAGAGCGGGTCGCTTATCACCGCTCAACTGTCAACGCTCGAAAGGCGATGGGCTTCGCTTAAGCTCGTTATTAATTGAGTGTATATTGGATCCCTCCAGACGGTCCTCTCCTCCAGGCGGTTTATTTGGGAAGAATACCACAACGAACGCTGACGTGTCCACCACTCAATAGAAGCAGCACTGCAGCTAATGGAGAACGTAGATTAATGTTTCGAGGTGTAAATTTTAGTTCTAAACGAAGGAATCTGATAATTCAGTTCTGTGAAAAGCAGTCTGTATACGTTATGAGCGGTCCGCTGTTCTATTTTTCATATAATAAGACACTTCACTCAAAGATGTTTTAAAGCAGTCATTCATCATGTTAAATATGCGACTCTGTAATAGTGTATTACGAATTGATGATGTAATAATAATTTATGATAATTCTACATGGAATTTCATGAAGGATTTCTACGACTTATTAAATCTAAAAGAAGTTGAAGACGATCGGCTGAGTTGGTTCATGGCATCAACTGATGTCACTGCAGCACCTCTGACTGGGAGATTCTAGGGTTTGAGTCCCGTCAGTGTCAGGATTTTCGACGTACTAGGTAGAATTCAGCCGAAGTTCGGAGAATTCTAATCGGTTGCTATTATTGATAGGTTTCCATGTTTTTTTCTATCAATACTAAGTGAATGTCGGAGCAGTGTCCTAAACCACGGGCTCTGGATTTCGCGCGACCTTTCTTTCCTTTTCCTTGTTCAATTCACTCCCCTTACTCCCTCCCAGACTTGCATAGACTACCCAACTATACAAGTTCGTAAGCCAGTCGGGGACTTAGAGCTCGTCCCACCTGGGGCGGTGTTCCGCTGGGAAGATACCTGGCTCAGGGAAGCCTCGCTAGCCGACATCTCGTCGACGCTGCATCTCATCACATAACTGGGAAAGAACACCGCCTCCCCTGCGATAAAATATGCACAACGCCTACGGTGCTAATGGCCACAGCAGTTGACCCGCCCGGAAACACGAAATTATCAATCTACCAAAAAATGTTTGAAAATGAAATGCTTGCGTTGTATCTGGCATTCAGGATTCAGCTAACGCCACCTAAATATTTTGAAATTGTAATTTCTTGAAGATTGAATGAAGCCATTTTTTTCTGGCGAGAAATATTAATTGTATCCTTCAAAATGTTATCAAATAATCACTTTAAATTATAATTATTACCCGTGTAAAAGTCTACCCATGCTTTCACGCCATGTATGACTGTATAAATGCAACTACATCGCTTACTATTTGAAATATTCATTACGACAGATCGTGAATTATGTGACGCCCTGCATAATTGCTAAGTGTAATCTAATTCTGGTATAATGCAGCGCCCGTATGTAATGTATGCGGTGAAATGCCATGCACTGTTGTGATGCATAATGGACGAGCAGTTTAGATCAACGTGACGTGCAGGAATGCAACGCGCGGCATGTATTTTGAAACACCGCTGGGACCGGGGAAATGCCCAATGTCAAGGAGGAATGAAAATTGAAAGCGAATCAAAGGAAATTATTTATGTATGAATGCAACACGCTAGTGCACTGTATTTATATACCTCTTGACTCTACAAGCGCAAGTGCTAATAGGATCTCCTTCAATTTACATTCCATAAATTGCATATAAAATATTTACGCTGGTATTTTTTATTTATTTGTAAAAGCTAATTTCCAGTACTATAAATAATTCAGATTTTGAGTACTAATTATAAAGTTTCGAAATTTCTCTCTGGCTGATTGCTGTAAAAGCGCTGTGACCTAAAATTTTGACTTGAAGAATTACTCAACATGGTGTACTAAAACTGAATTAAACCAATAACGATGACGTAAAGCTTCTTTTCCGTCCGCAGGTGTGTAGTGCTGACGAAAGAGTTACTTTCTCTTCTTCGTTTAACGTTCCGGTCGATGATATTCATCTCAAACACGACTGGAATTGAAGCACGTTGATTCGCATTGCCTTTCATATTGTCACAGAAGGAATGGGATGTAATACGATCTCTGGAAAAAAATCAAGTAAATGAAGGAAAATACGCTTAATTGTCAAGGTACTAACCTTATTTATTCGCACCACTTCTAAAATCTATTTACCTTGAAGAGTAAAAAAAATTAGTTGCACGGCCCCAAAACTGTAAATCATTAATTCATCAATATCAATGAATATTTATCTTCGAACGGTTGAATATTGTGCGTATCGGTGGTTCATATGTGTATTTTTCTGTTTTCCAAGAACAATTAAAAATATTATGAACAAAACTTTCCTGTAAAGTATATTTTCCTAAAGACGTTTTCCTTAAGGCTTCTCCCCGGATAAGTCCTGCGGTTACCGCTAATGTATAGTAGGTTAAATGGATTTTGTAGATACAAAAAAATACAAAAAGCCAAAAATTTACTAATTTGATATTACTTAAATTGCAAACAGATATTGCGTAAATTATGTGTCACCTCCAATAGCAAAAGACCCAGGGGTACCAGCCGCAGAAGAGCTAACACGTATACACAAAATTCAAAATTTGAGTTCACGGCTTTAAAATCAATTGAGGACGATGGAGGTTTGAAGAACGAAAAAGGAAACAAGAGTCATGCTTGTGCAAATAGTCATGACTCATGACTATTTGCTCCACAAAATTAAATCCTACGATAAATTATGCTCTAATCAGATATCCTACTCGTTCCCTCAAAGGACGGCTCAAGTAACGAATAAATATGACTGAAACCGATTTTGTGTCAATCACTGTCAAATATAGTAATCTGAAATAGTAGGTTCTAAGTGCACGGACGCGAATATTATAAATCGGACGCGAGTATTACAAATCGTCTTTATTTTGAAATGGAAAATAATTTCATACTGAGACCAAATTCCAAACGTTTCCGACAACCCGTTTTTCGCATTAGCAATATTCTCCAAAAATGTAACACTTTCAAAACGTCTCACTGTGTGGGAGATCTCAGCAAAAATAAATCTCGGGTTCCTTTGTCATGAAACTCCAGGTTAAGGGTCGAAAACGAGTCTTTTCTCGCATATGCACCACATTAAGTAAGCAGTAGCGTAATGCTTGTTGTGGATTGCATGAGAGCCATCTTTTTTTCCACATTCTTACGCCATAACCAGAAAACTTCTATTCTTTCGTCTTAAATCTGTTTGACGTAGGGCTGGAGGGTTTCGTATTTTCATATTTTTGTGCCTTTCTTAAAATCGCGCAAAAACGCCATTGACCTCAGAGTGTTTTATAGGGCAGTTGAAGTATGCGATGTCGTGAGTTGGCGCGTAATGGTTGGCGCGCCTTCCTTCCCTGTGGGGCGTGTGTGGTGGCCTTCCCATGTGCCCAGCCCGCAGTAGCTGGCGTGGGTTGCCATCTTGTTAGCAATGCTATATCATATTTGTAGCTCGTTTTCCGATGCAAATAAGTTTCCTATTAATTGGGAGGGATCATGTCTCACTATTGAATGTTGCTAACTACGTTGTGTTAGTACTTTTATTCATCACTCCATTCTGTACACTAAAAGACTGGAAAATGAAAAACGTGTCCAGATTATGCTACTTCCACATAAGTCACAGTTGGTTTTTTTTTTCGAATATAAATCAAATAAATGAAATCGGTTTGGTTTGATACGGTAGCCCAAAGAGTGGTGCAAACTAGGTAATCCCCAGCAATGCAGCAAATGTCGGGAGTGGGCGAATCAATCTATTTCCAGAGCTGAGAATGAGAAAAAAGGAGAAATAAATTGTTGTTCCAAAAGCCAAGTTCACCACCAAGTCCGCCTATAAAAGTTGTCGCCAATTGTAATTCGCCTTTCTGCGCGGAACCAGGTAGCTGCCGCAGGGGTTCCTCAGGGTCGTGCATCCGAGAGCTGCAAGAGGCGGCCCGCCAGCTGGACACAAAAGCGAATTAATGCACGAGCAGACAAAGAATGGTGATTAAGACACCTGGTGGATACGGAGCCCTAATTATAAAAAATAACAATTTAAATGAAATTTTAACCAAAGAAACAAAATGTACTTGAATTTACAAATAAAAATATTATTAAATTAAAGTTTTAAATAATAAATTATTTTCAGTAAATTTACGTTTAATATTTAAATTCTAGGAGTAACCCGTCAAAAATGACGGGTTGAAATTAAACTCTTGCATTAATAATAAAAAAACACATTTATAAAAGGTGGATGTTTTTTTCCACTTTTAAGAATTTTTGAATTTATTTTCCTCTTCAAATTGCTCTGTAAAACACTCTCATTAACAACCACTTTTATTTAAAAAGTTTTTGAAGAAGGCTGGGTGATGTTGATCATAATCAATGAAGGATTAATTTAAAAACAAACACATTTGCTGTCCTCACACACATTGTCCCCCGTCTTACAAAATTCAGAGAATCACTAATCGAAATAATTTAGGGAAACTTACCTGATGTTGCTCTGGTTTGCAATTCTCTCAATTCCCAAATTCACTCTTATCTCCCGACTCCTAATACAAACTCACATCAACTACCCAATTGCGCGCCACTAAAACTACCGAATTGTACCGTCAGATGTCGTTCCACTAGCTGTCGCACGACCCCGCGGAGGAATTCCGCCAGCCGCAACGCGCCACCGCTCGCTGGCGCCGCTTCCGCCCCGCCCCGCCATGCCTCTGGCCCACCTCTCCCTCACCCCTCGCGCCCCGCCCTACCCGCTCTGGCACTACCCGCTCTGGCACTCCTTTCTCCGCCCCGCCATGCCTCTGGCCCACCTCCCTCACCCCTTGCGCCCCGTTTCTACCCGCTCTGGCACTCCTTGCTCCGCCCCCCATGCCCTGGCCCCCTCTCCCTCACCCCTTGCGCCCCGCCTACCCGCTCTGGCACTCCTTGCTCCGCCCCGCCATGCCTCTGGCCCACCTCTCCCTCACCCCTTGCGCCCCGTTTCTACCCGCTCTGGCACTCCTTGCTCCGCCCCGCCATGCCTCTGGCCCACCTCTCCCTCACCCCTCGCGCCCCGCCCCTACCCGCTCTGGCACTCCTTTCTCCGCCCCGCCATGCCTCTGGCCCACCTCTCCCTCACCCCTTGCGCCCCGTTTCTACCCGCTCTGGCACTCCTTGCCCGCCCCGCCATGCCTCTGGCCCACCTCTCCCTCACCCCTCGCGCCCCGCCCCCTCCGCTCTGGCACTCCTTGCCCCTCCACGCCCCTCCTCTGGCCCACCTCTCCTCACCCCTCGCGCCCCGCCCCTACCCGCTCTGGCACTCTCCGCCATGCCTATCCCCGCCCCCCTCCTGCCTGCCCGTCCCCGTCCATTCCCCCCCCGCCCCGCCTCTCCCCAACACCCCGCCCGTCCCCTCCCCCCTTCCGCCGCGTCCCACTTCTCCCTCCCCTCCATGCTCCGTCCCGCCCCTCTACGAACCACCCCTCCCCGCCATCACTGCTCCCTTCCGGCTCGCGAGGCGGACAGGCCCGCAGCCAAAGAACTTCCGGCCTCTGGCAGCCTTCGCAGCGCTCTGAGAACTGATGCGTCAATTGTGGCTCGTCGAGAGAAAACGACGGCTAAACAATAACTGTGTAATTGTTGTATACTATCACAAGCCATGTGGATATTTTATGCTATTGAACCAACCTTGTTATATAATACTTCCGCCAGCTGCCATGTTTGAAGGAAGCATTTATTCATGCGAGCATAAATCATTATAGCAACTTGTCGGTTCGCGAAACCAATCAACTTAAAGACACGTCAGTTCTCCGACTTCAATGTGCTCTTACATTCTAAGTTTTATAACGTTTTTAGCTTCATATGTATCGTGTTTTGATCCCCAAATTCGCTTTGTTTCGGAAGGGCATTAGATCGCCGTCTTCCTACGAATTTGACGGGGAAGCGTGATGTATTCACTCGGCGAAGCACAACGTCAGGTGATGTCACAGTACACGTGATGGATTGTCTCCTCTGCCATTTGTATAGCATTGGCTCCTTGTGAGAAAATACCTATTACGTGCTCCTATGGTGAATTGGCTCTAGATACCAAAGACACATTTGTGTAATATAAAAAATTACATGACCTCGTTGAACAAAATTGATATCAGATTGGGGCTAAAATTACTGAGATGTAAAGTGTTCACTACTTTTTCCTTCTTTCTTCCTTCTCCCCTTTTTTTAAATATAGTAAGAGTTTGAAGTACTCGCATTTAAAGAGGCAGTTAGGCCAAATTCGAAAAGCAATTGTAATAAGATGTTACGATACAAATTTCCAACGTGTTATCCACTTTGAACACATTTCAATGAAATATATTTTTTTTCTGTTTTGTTTTGTTTTCTTTTTATTTCCACAAACCTACATAACTGCTTTACAGGGATTGTTTACATTTAACTAACAAATCAAATCACAAGCCTATAAAAATAAATAAGAGGGAAATTCATATCAATCAACACTGGAACATTCATAAAATACAGTAATTTTTTAAATTAACAGAAATAAGGGAAGTCTAACAGGTTCCTCATTACTGTAACATGTAGCTGATAATATTACACTCTCGTTCAAAAGTCAACACCCAGTGCCCTTGTACCGGGATATGAAGAGAAAATATTGCAATTTCAAAATTATAATCACCGTGACAAATACCTGTAGGTATTGATGATGCGAATTCTGAAATTTTACTACAGCTACATTTTTTGCTGTTATGCACAAAAGTGCGCGTAGCACATTTGCATTAGCACAGACTTTAAATGCAAAAATACAGATAATTCCCAATTAGTTCCGGAAATTCTTCTGCAAAATCTTCTAGAGCTACATTAGATTCGTCCCTTGATTTGCGTAACAGTTTCATATTTTCTCCTCTAACTTTTGAAGTGATTAAAACTCCACAAGCTCAGACTAATTTGTGTTCACTTCTACTTCTGCAATCGCTCTATTAATCGTTTTGTTTGCGAACCTATATAAATACTAAAAGGCGACTGTTTTGAATGTTTATGTGAATAAGATATTTATAACTAGCAAAGACTTATTTGTCATATAGGTCGTATGTCGTTCGTTGTTTTGCCATACAACATTTTAAGAAAAAGTCACAATATAAATAAGGTACAGCTTTTTTTTAAACATAGGAGCACGCATACACCATCTTTTGCACCAACTCATTTATTTGGACTATTCTTAACGATCGCCGACTAAAAGAGTGGCATTTCGTTCCCATATTTGCTTCTATTATGTCAAAAAACGGCACAGTTTTACGAAAATTTAGTTTTCTACAACTGCATAAAGAAGACAACTTCTTTGCATCGCTAGCAGTACGTGAACTTCGTCATTTTTTAACCACCATTAAAAAAAGATCGTTGCCAAGACAACTATCTTGTTACCGTGAAAAAAGTCTTTTTTGCCCTTTCTTTCTCACCAAAGCTCAACAAACAGAATTTTTGTTATCTAAGATTCTCTTAACTAATCATGGCCCTATATAATGCATTTCTATATTGTCCGGAGTACCAGGCTTCTTTTTCCAATACAAGTTTACGAAACTATTTGTATTATATTTTTATGCAGTTGTAGAAAAAAATGTTCATATTTCGTATGTAAAGTTTCCGCCCTTTTCATGGTCTCGATTGAGACTTTTTGCCTCGACCTACGGTCTCAGCAAAAAATCTTAATCTCGACCATGAAAAAAACGGAAACTTCACACACTTAATATGAAAATAACTATTTCGATTGATTAATTTTTTCGTCTTTCCGGGCGCGTCAACTGCTTTGGTCATTAGCCCCGTTCGTGTAGTGCATGTTTTTTCTCGGGATATGGCGGTGATATTCTCCTGCTGCATTGCGAGATCCGGCGCCGACCTATCGTCGGCTAGTGGGGTTTCCCCCTAACCAGGACTCTCGCACCAGCGGGGCACCGCCCCAGCCGGGACAAACTCTAAGCTCCCGACCGGCCTCCCGGAATATGTGGTAGTGTAGTGCAAGTTAGTGTAAGAGGAGAGGATAGGACAAGGGAGAGGAAGGAAAGATCGCGCGTGGTCCGTGGCCCGTTTGTTAGGGTATTGCTCCGGCATTTGCCTGGTGTTGATCGGAGAAACCACGGAAATCTACCGATCAGAGCAGCCGGCCGCTAGAATTCTCTTCCAGACAGCGACGGAATTCGACCTAACTGAAAAGCTAGTGTCGAAAATCCTGTCGCCGTGGGGAGTGTAACCTAGGACCTCCCGGTCAGATGCGCTGCAGTGACATCAGTTGATGCACTGAGCTATCGCTTCCGGTCGAGTTCGGACGGTGGCAGTATTTTCGACACGATAGCAACGTCGAATTCCGCATGCGACTGGTGGAGAATTCTAGCGGCCGGGTGCTCAGATCCACAGTTTTCCGAGGTTTCTCCGATCAACCTAAGGCAAATATCCGAGCACGAACCGCGCGCAATATTTCCTTCCTCTTCCTTGTCCTATTATCGTCACTTACGTACACACACTTACATGGACTTCACTGCACACATGCCGGGATACCTGTGTGGTAGCATAGATGGTGGGAAATAGAAGCGTGGAGCCTGTTTCCACTCGTTAGTGGAAGATACCTGGTAAGAGAAATCCTGCAAACGAACGAGTAAGTCGACGCCCCCATCTCAGCTTCTGGTGGGGGAAGAAAAGTGCATCTCACCTGAAAATAAAGCACTACACTTACAGGAGTAACAGTTGTCGCCTCCTGGAACACGAAATAATCAATGAAGCGCCCTGCCACCCGCGGCCCCGCCGCCCCGTCGCCGCGCAGCACAGCCACCGCCCCGCCCCCTGCAATCCCGCTTCCGCCGCTGCACCGTCCCATACGCCTCCCTGGCCCACCCCGCCCCCGTCCCGCAGCCCCGCTGCCGGGCCTCCCCCCCCCGCCGCCTCTCTGCCCCCTAAGCCCTCCCCCGCCCCGCCCTGCCGCCCCCGCGCCCCCGCCGCCGTCCGTGTCCCCCCCGCCTGCACTGCCTCTCCGCCCCCTACGCTTCCCCGCCCTCTTCGGCCGCCGCCCCGCTGCCATTATCTCCCCGTCCCCTACGCCTCCCCGCCCCCGCCGGCGGCGCCGCGTGTCTCGGCATGCTCTTCGCAGCGGCGCGCCGCCTTCCGGGCCGGCGGCGGTGGGGGCGGTGGCGGGGGCGAGCGCCGCTGCGAGCAGCTGCTGCGAGGGCCCCGCACACAGAGCGCGCGCCTTGTGGGATTCATTTCGGCGGCGCGAGCGGCGCTCGGCGTCTATCTGCACAGGGTGGCTCAGATGGGCGGCGCTCTCGCCCCGGGCGCAGCGCACGTGGCCAATCAGCCAGGCGCCGGGGTGGGGGCAACAAACCGCAGGAGGAATTCCGGCAAAGGAAAATGAAATCGGTTGCGTCAACAACTTACAAAAAAAGTACTCCACCTAACAAAGAGTTGAGCGGTAGGTTGAACAAAATAACCTTCGAAATTTAAAATGAAGTGACTTCCCTTTAGAAAAACTGTATGACTTTTCCATATATATATATATATATATATATATATATATATATATATATATATATATATATATAACTTATCATCCAATATGAAACTGCAATTCTAATTTATTGCTTATCAGTACTACTTGTGCTTTAATTTTGTGTGTACTTGCCACGAAAATAAACAGAATCGTTTCAAATAGCCGTCGGGAATTTTTTACATCAGAAAAAGAGTGAACTGTTCCTCCGTTGCCATCTTGCATCTTTTTGTATGCTCCACAAGTTGCACATTGTTCTAATTTCAATGAGGCGGAGACTCCCGCACGTGTTCTTGTTTACGGAGGGTGCAATGTTACATGGAACAGCGCTCGTGAGCGACCCGTTCAGAGGAGCATAGGAAAGTATTGTGTCAAACAACAGGAAGCAAATGGCAGGGTTGCTATAATAAAACAGATTTGTATCCTCAACGGAAGTTTAAAACATGATACACCATTCTAATGATGATGTAAGTCTCTGGTTTTACAATTCGAAATACTTCTCAATTATGAAATGAATACCATATTATACGTGCACACGAACTCACAAAATTTGCAATATATTAATGTAGTGTAATAATAATAATAATAGTAATAATAATAATAATAATAATAATAATAATAATAATAATAATAATAATAATAATATATGGGTATTGAAAAATGTGAGAAAATTTCGAACGACAAACAGAAAAAATTCGCGGGGAATATTTCAGAAGAGTGGGCTTGTCCTGCAGTCCGCTCTGAACGCCAGGAATAAAATATCTGCAACAGATAGTTTGGTCTATAGCCGAATACAGTTTCGGACTAGTGGACTGGACTGAGCAAGAAGTTCGAATCAAGTATCTAAAACCCAGAAAATGCTTAGAACGCATCATGTCGCGACGATCAGCTAAGTGTGGGGCAAGATATTGCTTTATTGTGAACAGCTCACATGTTACGCTTAGTGTTGTCGAATAACCCATAGTCCCTAGATCTGCTCCTTAGATTGCTACTTGCAACGCGGGGTTGACTTTATAATCAACCAACTCATAATTTCTTTAGTCATGAATTTGAGGAGTAATAATAATAATAATAATAATAATAATAATAAAACAATAATAATAATAATAATAATAATAACAATAATAATAATAACAATAATAATAGTAATAATAATAATAGTAATAATAATAATAGTAATAATAATAGTAATAACCAAAAAAAGGATATCTTCCCATATTTAATTCAAGTATAAAATGCTTTGTACCAAATTAATACATTTTCCCATCAAAGTGCCTGTTGTCTTATGCCGCCACCAAATTATCGTTATTCCATCGATACCACCACCAAAATTATCCAGGTTCTAACGAGTTTTTACCACCGTCACAAAGAGAGGCACATGAGCGAGTAACAGCGATGTCTGTTCGTAATAAGGACTACCACGACCACAGTTTCCTACAAAGAAATAGGAGCCCATGAAAGAGGGATGGTGTGAAATCGCCAAGGAGGCAAGCCCTTCCCTGGCTTTAAGAGAGTCATGATATTCCGACAAAGCTTAATAACCGCGCTGTTCTCGTGACAGGCGCCCGAAAGCTCAAGGCGAGCCGTGAACTGGAACGGTTCGATTTCCACGATCCACATTTTCTTCCGTCGATTCACCACCCTCGTCATGGAAAGAGCATAAAATGAAGTGTGGAGAAAAATTCTCACGAAGAACACCGCTTTTTCTGCCCATTGTCCCCCACCACGCCTGCCTTCAGTCAAAAATAATGTGCACTGACCAACACCACGAATTTCGAGAAGGATAACCGGGAGAGGTGACTCGGGGCATACACTGATGCCACTGTAGTCCCTCTGATCGGGAGGTCCTAGGTTTGAGTAACGACGGCGGCTGGATTTTTGGCACTAGCTTTTCAGCTAGGTCGAGTTCAGTCGCTGTCTGGAGGACAATTCTATAGGCCGGTTTCTCTGATCGGTAATTTTCCGTGGTTTCTCCGATCAACACCAGGCGAATGCCGGAGAAGTACCCTAACAAACGGGCCACGGACCGCGCGCGATCTTTCCTTCCTCTTCATTGTCCTATCCTCTCCCCTTACTCACACACACACTAACATGCACTACACTACCACATATTCCGGGAGATCGGTCGGGAGCTTAGAGTTTGTCTCGGCTGAGGCGGTGCCCCGCTGGTGGGAGAGTCCTGATTAGGGGGAAACCCCGCTAGCCGACAGAAAGTCGGCACCGGATCTAGCCATCCAACAGGAAAAGATCACCGCCTTCTCCCGAGGAAAAACATACACTACACTTATAGGACTAATTACCTACGCTGTTGACGCGCCCGGAATCACTAACAAACAAACAACCAATTAAGAAGGATAAGATAGGCACACATATTTCGTGTACTTACAGTGGTTTAATTGAAGGAAATTGAAAACTTAATGAGGAAAGGAATTTACTTTTCTTAAAAGTCTATATGAAGTAATATTAAGGATTTGTCTTTTTCAACAAATGGACAATTTGAAATAAACGTTTTTTGATTTGCTAGTACTACAAAACCCTTGCAATCATTTTGCCACTCAGTTTGTTTCATACTTTGTTATATGTTACTAGTGATTTCTTACAATTAGTAAATTATAATATATTTTCATGATATTGATGTGATCTAAGAATCTGAATCTCAAAAACAACTCTAAAAACAGCAGACAGTCACAAGCACGCGTCTTTGGAGTTTCTTTTCATTGAGAAATAATTTGAATCTGGATAACCAGTATGAACGTATATAAAAGGTAAAAAGTGAAAGTTAACTCATTGACAGGCTCTGAACGCTACATCTGTTGTTCTTCGCGAACAAAAAATTCGCGTCCTGGGTGATGACTCACGAGCTTGACGAGGTGTGTATGTACCGGGAGCGGTAGCTCAGTGCATCAACTGATGCCACTGTAGCGCCTCTGACCGGGAGGTCCTAGGTTCGAGTCCTGACGGCGGCAGGATTTTCGACACTAGCTTTTCAGTTAGGTCGAATAGAGTCGCTGTCTGGAGGAGAATTCTAGCGGCCGGCTGCTCTCATCTGTAGTCTTCCGTGGTTTCTCCGATCAACACCAGGCGAATGCCGGAGCAGTACCCTACCAAACAGGCCACGGACAGAGCCTACCTTCCTCTTCCTTGTCCTATCCTCTCCCCTTACTTACATGCACTACACTACCACATATTCCGGGGGACCGGTCGGGAGCTTAGATCTTGTCCCGGCTGGGGCGGTGCCCCGCTGGTGGGAGAGTCCTGGTTAGGGGGAAACCCCACTAGCCGACGGTAGGTCGGCGCCGGATCTCGCCATCCAGCGGGGGATGATCACTGCCATCTCCAGAGAAAAAACATGCACTACACTAACGGGACGATTGACCAAAGCAGTTGACGCGCCCGGAAACACGAAAAAATCAATCAATTGACGAGCTGTGTTTGGTGCGTTTGCGACGCACGTGCCTCGCCGTCGGCCCTGCCCACCGCCGCGGCCGCCGTGGGCAGTGAAAAGCTGGCATTATCAGAGGGACGGCCCCACAAGGCGGAAATCAGCACGACTATTTGTGTCATTCTCAGTCCTGCCGCTAGTCCTGCCGCTTTGGGCTTGATCTGCAGCACTGCTTGATACGGTCGTGATCATGCGACAACTAGCGGCAGGTCTAAGAAAAACACAAAAAGTCGTGCGGAATTCTATCATGAAGATACAACCCACAGCTGCCACATTAAACCCCCTTCCCCAAGTTAACCCCTGTCATTAAATATATTTTCCTTTTCGTGGGGCCGGTTACCACACTCAGGGTTTGTGAATCGTACTAGTCTACACAACAGATTTCATAAGAGACATGTGTTGTGCAACCAACACAATTCGAGATTCTAAGCGAACCAAAATACTCGAGACAAGAATATAACATCTATGACCAAGATGAGATTCGAATGCAAGATTTTAACGCGGTTTGTTTCGCTACCCTCACTTTCCGGCCCGTGTCGGACCGATGCTATCATCGATGACGGAGTCGACGGCGGCCTTGTTCCGCTTTTTTGTCGCGTTATGCAACGTCGGAACGGAATTATAAGCCTGCGGCGTGGAAATTATGGAGTCACGGCCTGAGGGATGCCCCGTCGGTTTCTTGCACGAGATGCGTTGCTTCAGAACCTGCGACGAATTCAGGGCACAGGGATCGACTCCATCGACGTCATAGAGCAAATGTGTTCGGGTACGAGATTTCCTTTCCCGAAGTACGAATGTGTTTTTTGAAACATCTCTCACACCGTTAGTATTTACAACATGACTTTTTTTGTACTCAACTGAATTTACGAGTTCAAGTATTTCAAAGGATTTCTTTTGAAGTTTCTTGAAAACTCAAAAGTTTCATCTGGAAATGAGATAAAAAATTGTGTACTTTCAGAATCGTTCAAACAACAATGTCTCAAAAAGGATCTACATTTTTGAAATTGAAATGAGCATAAAGAACAATCTTTTACTCTTCTATGATATTCTTAAAGTTACATTTCAATTATAATATTAGGAACTGAAAAATTGAGAAATGTAAAAAAAATGAAAAAATAAATACAGTCGGCCCGGTGGTCGAGATCGCTAAGGCAGTAGTGTCATAGTGATCTCGGGCTGAAGGGTCGCGGATTCGAGTCCCGCCTCGGGCATGGTTGTCTTTGTGTTCGTCCTTTCACCCCTTATCACCACCATATCGTTTCATCTTCATAGTTACCATACCGTTAACTCCAACAGTGCTCGGTAATAACCTGGATGTTGATGCGACAATAAATAAACAATTAAATAACAAAAAAAAATATAAAAAAGGCTTTTGGGCGCCGAAGCATTGGGGATAAGAAAAGGGGGTGCAAAACCGTAATGTACTTCAGTCTAAACAGATTAGGAAACTACCTACTATGTTTCAGTCTGTAGCTCCACTACTTTAAAACAAATATGATTAGTTGTTAAGTAACAACAGTGCCACATACAGGAGGTCAAGTTTCGTTAGGCCACACACTCTCATTAGTTTTAAACGAAAATTCTGCGAATGTTAGGAGGTCAAGGGGTTATTTCTCCTTGACCCCTTTTGTCCATCTATGCAGGTTACTCTTGAAGTTACGTTAATACTAGAATGAAAACAATCTGTATTTTAGATGCGCAATAAAGGATCGAAATGTAGACACCTACAATGTAGATTGTTTGCATTCCACTTTGAACTTAAACTCCAGACCTACCCGGAAACATATTGAAATACTTTCATAAACGTTACAACGGCTGATAATCCAATATATCAACTTCCAGATGAAATGAGAAATTTTGAGTAGAGTAGAGCACTCAGAAGAGAACCCCCCCCCAAAAAAATGTCGTTGAAGAGCCACAAAAGAGTTTTCGCAAACATTTGAAATCTCAAAACAAAAAAATACTTTACTGTTTTAAAAAAACTTAACATGTGCCTCTCACAGAAACCCCACAACCTTGGTTTGAGGCCTTCGGACGCGGTGCTTCTGGTTTTTACTTGTTTCTTTTCAATGTGGCATCTGTGGGTAGTATCCCAAGATGGAATTCGGCACGACGTTTTTCGTCTTTCTTCGTCCTGCCGCAAGATGTCGCATGATCGCGACCTATCATGCTGTGCTGCAGATCAAGCCACTCTAGCAGCAGGACTGAGAATAACGCGAAACGTTTGCCGAATTCCATCTTGGAGATACTACCCTCAGAAGCCACGTTAGAAAAACTCTAAGTATAAGCCCAATGGAAAAGAGGCACAGCGCAAAGTGTATTGCGGGTAGCCGGCGTGCTTCATTTTCAAACCTTGACTTTCAATGGGAGGGAAAGAGCAATGGAGACAAACGAACAAACTAGCATAGCGAGACATGCCAAGGTTAAATTGAAAGGCCCATTGTGCGGCAATAGAAAAAGTTAATTAATTTAAAGTGTTAATTACTAGCTGAACACGAGCGATTACCTCGCATGAAAGGAGACCCGGAGAAACGTTAAATAGAAAAGTACTGTGTCTGATACGGAAAATCCCAAACCTCAAAAATATTGTTTCATATCGTTTAGTATGATTCCCACAAGACTATTGAATTTACAGGTTTACAAATTGTGGAACAATATAAATAATACTCACTGTTACAGAAACATATTTCTGAAAATGTATTGAAATGTTTTATACTAATATGTGTACATTAGTGTGTTGAGGAACTTACTGTTTTACTGTTTCTTTAAAAAATTATTAAGAAAAATATTTTTTCATGGATTTATTATTTCACCAACAATTGAGTGCACTTTAAAACATTCTCGACTACAAAAAGGATTGTATTACGCCACGTGAAAGGGTACCTTTGTGTGTTTCTATCGATAAATATAAATAATTTATAACTTTTATACAACCATTTCTCAACATCCTCTATTCATCCTGGCTACAATTCTCGCGCAGCTTTTTACGTTGGGTTAGACAGGGTAAACTGTTGTTTTGATTTCTCGAGCTCTCTACCCAAGGGTTTGGGTGATTGGATTCAAACTTCGTCACAAACAATTTTGAAGTCAACATATTCTCGTGGTTGCTTGTCCTACAATTATAGATTCATGAGTTCCATTCTTAACATTCAATTTAACTTGTTTTTGTGGCATCTAAACGACTTATGGTATTTTTTAAACTTGTATTGAACACGAACCAAATAAAGCAAATTTTTTACAAAAATATTGCTGTTGTTATAAAGTTTGAGTATATTACACATACAAATAATTCATGGCAATTATATGGTAGTATTTATAGAAGACTCGTACGTACAAAATCATTTCAATAATATTATTTTTTGCGAATTATTTTTACAAAAATAAAATATGACACCTACACATCAATAGAAATCTAATCAAATGCGACTATTACCTTCAATCGACTTAGCTTTGAGAATATGCATTGTGTCCGTCACATCCTCGTCAACCGTTATGTTCCATTGTGTAAGGTTATTTATAAAGCGAAAATATCGCGACCTTTCTCACATGATTTTCAAGTAAAATCATTACTATGAAGGCTAGTTTACTGGGCTTTGACAGTGAGGAAGAAATAAAATATTTAGTTGTTTGCAAACGTTTCGAAAAAATTATTTCCTTCATCAGACCTATAATGTACAGGATGTAAAACAATAAAAACATGTTAAACTCTGAAGCCAATTCTTTCTCTTAAAAATCATTACGTATATGGTTGTGTACTTAGTAGTAGTTTATGCAATTAATGATCAATATAAATTGTATATTTATCAATCCAAGAAAGCACATAGTTTATAATGTTAAGTTTTATTGTATAAGTAAGAACTAGTTTTGAAATGTGTACGAATGTAATAAACCAACATTATACACGAGTTGCATACGTTTTTTTTTTTCTCTTAACAACACTATAAGAGAATGAAATATAATTTCACGAAACAGCTTTCTCGCGCCGTATCAAGTTTTTGTCATCCAAAGCCCTCTGGAAAGTAAATTCAAGATCGCCTTGACATCTGTACGAGGAAACGGTGGTCGGCTGCTCCGTTTAACTTTGCCTCACCACGATCTCTCGCTGCGCTCGGCTGAACGTGTGATGACGTAATCATTCATGTCGAAAATGCTAATACGGTATCATTTGTGCTGGAAAGTGCCCAATTATGAACGATTTCTTGCAACAGAAAAGGTCGTTTATAATGCGTGTATGCAAAAAATATTTATAATTATTCTATTCAAACTACATAAGAAAAATAAATGACAAAAAATGATATGGTTTAAAATGAATAAGAAGGAACCACGCACTTCGTAAGTACAATTGACTCCGGTTATAGTGAACTTCTGGGGACTAACATTTTTGGTTCACTATATCCGATAATGTCAAAATTAAATAGAATTTCTCCATATCGATTGATTTAATTAACACAGCGATACAGCAAAATACATTAACAGCACGAACTGAAAATTTCAACATATTTATTTATCTTTAAAAATCCACCAAGAATGAAACTGAAGCAAGCAATCGCGCGTCGCCGCCGCCAGTTGTAGCCCACGCAGGGCACGGCCTTTGTTTCGAGTGAAACTGAGTGGCATTAGGTTATCTGCAAGGGACCGCTTCCTCAGGGGTGACTTCTATGGCCTTTGGTCGACGATATTTTTTCAAGCTGACTAGTGTTGGAATTTGTGGCACTGAGGCGATGACTTTTACAGAACAGTGTATTTCCTAGGTTCAATATATTTAAAGTTCAGGTTCGCTATAACCGAATCTTCTTATGCTTATGTGAAATCTAAGGGAAACGGGACAAGGGTCATTCCCTGCAAAAAGGAGGATTTTATGACGCGACACCTTCAAACTTGAAAATATTTAGGGATATTGTCCACCATGATGCATACATCGTCGAGGTACAATATTAAAGTTTTTTAACTGATTATTTGACAACAATACACTCTTAAAATTAAGACTTCTTGTGAACATCCACATATTCTTAAATTTTCTTTCCCTCATATACTCGTCTCTATAAATTCTAAAAAATGTGAGTATATATAAGATACGTAGTACAATTACTCATTAAATATAAATTTTATATCGTGCAATTCTTGGCTTACAACAATAAAAAACTTCGTTAATAAGCAATTACTCGCAAGACCACCTTTTTAAATTCATGAAAATCAGCTATAATATTGTAATCAGAATGTTATAGAAGCTATTAAAATTTGTTGATGATATATTAATAGGAACAAAAATTATAATTACAAATTAGTCAACTGAGCTGAAATGGGCAGTATGCAACCCGCCACAACCTTTCATTGTTGCAGCGACTCAGCTCGTGTGGCGGCTCATGGACTAGGTGCTTTTTGAAGAACACATTCCCTTGGCACTTCATTTGAATTTGATACAGGTTTTACTGAAAGTTTGTTTCACAGGGAATGAAAGAAAAAAATGGAACGGTTTTTGAGAAATAAATTGCCTACATTTCACGCAAAATTACACAAAAACTATTCGCATTTTCGAAAAGTTGAACTTGATTGTACCTATTTAAAATCCGCCTTAAAGGAACAGATTTCATTATTAAAAAAACCTCCCTTATCAATATTATAGTTGTAGGAAGAGGCCACAGACACATTGTACCTCGACAAACAACAACAGGCCGTCTCGTGGCTCAAGAGCAAAGTCGCTCGCCGTTCATCATGGAGGTCCGGGTTTGATTCCTGTCGATTTCCAGACAATCTCATGTAAACTTTGTTTCAACAAAACGAGTTTAGCTCCTTCACAAGAGCTAGTTCAACCCCTTTGAAGTGTCCTAAACCCTACAGCTTTCCTCCTTCCTCCCCATTTCTGGCCGCTGGGTAGTGACGCAGGAGCGCGCAAGAGAGAGGCGCGTACACGGAGACGCTACCTGGCGGTCCTCTTGACGACTAACGGACTCACGGACTACACAATGGGGGATTACTCCAAAGACATTGACTTTGAAAATCATAACTCACGGAGGATTACTCCTAAGCGCTCAACACCCAATGGGGATTATGGGACGCGTTGCATCATGTCGAAGGCGCAACAAATTAAATAAATTAAAAAATATCCCAAAATATTTTCAAGTTTGAGGGAGTCGTGTCATAAAATCCTCTTTTTTGCATAGAATAACCTACGAGTAACTTGAGTTTACTACATCCGAGTTCACTATATGCGAGTTCACTACATGCGTGTTCACTACATGCGTGTTCACTACATGCGTGTTCACTACATGCGAGTTCACTACATGCGAGTTCACTATATCGAGTTCACTATATCCGAGTTTACTATATCCGAGTTTACTATATCCGAGTTCACTATATCCGAGTTCACTATATCCGAGATCACTATATCCGAGTTCACTATATCCGAGATCACTATATCCGAGTTCACTATATCCGAGTTCACTATATCCGAGTTCACATATCCGAGTCACTATATCCGAGTCACTATATCCGAGTTCACTATATCCGAGTCACTATATCCGAGTCACTATATCCGAGTTCACATATCCGAGTTCACATATCCGAGTGCACTATATCCGAGTCACCATATCCGAGTTCACCATATCCGAGTGCACTATATCCGAGTGCACTATATCCGAGTGCACTACAACCGAGTTCACTATAACCGGAGTCGACTGTACTAAGATTGGAGAAAAGCGCAGCATATTCGCGGGTCGCTCCCCCAGCCATGTTCCCGCGAGGGCGAGTTATGGAAGGCGGCTGGCTGCTCCAGCCGCGCTAAACTATGCACCGCGAGGGGAAGGGCTCGGAGCAGCGGGGCGGGGGCGGGGCGGGGGCGGTCGCGCAGGCGACGAGAGCGCCCGAGCGCTTCATCAGCGCGACTTTGTAACCGCTCTCCTTCCCCTCCCTCGACTTGCCCTCGCTCCGTCCGCAACCAACTTCCGAAGACGGCGGAGCACGGCTAAATTTCTCCCAGAATAAACAGGTTGTGTTCTCCGGGCGAGGATTATCTGGGGCGGCACTCCCTCGATACCTGTTCCTCCTTGTTCGTAATATCGCTTGTGCATGGCCCATTGAGTTGACTGCAGCGGCAAAGAATGAGGCATGAATAACAATGATATCTTGTATTTCATTTTCTTCGAATGAAGCTTTCAGGCTAAAATAATTTGTCTTTTTCAATAACACATTTACTATGTTTCTGATTATTATCTTTGTATTTATTAACATGCGACTCAATTTAATCATATAATGGTTTCAAATTGTATTTGTCTTAAAACGCTATTAACTGTATTTAAATATTTCTTCCAGACAAGGTGAAACTATTAACAATTTCATTTCATTGTCATTTGGTTGAATTACATCACTACTGTCATTTGAATTTCTCAAGAATTCAAAACATGAATATGTATTTATTTTCTAATTATATAAAATTACGATACTAAAAATCAGCGATCCTGTATATAGTTCATGATTGTATTCTTCATCGAAAGTAATAAATAAGAAGGATTAAATAAGAAATATTCGAAAACATTTAGTTGATTACTATTTTGTCGTTTCCCATTAAAAAATACTGAAATCAACAAAAACATTTAAAATAGACATTGAGGGTTCATATGCAACCCAAATCCCCATGCCCTTACGGCATAGCCATTCTTTTTTCATTAAATGTACAATTCAGATATTTATTGATTAGAAGAAAATGTAACAATTTAGATAGTATTTAAACGGCTTCACAATTGTCAGTAATGCACGAGTAAAGAGTATTCTGAACAGCGGCGTAGCAAGGTTTAGTGACACCAGGAGCTGATACTCAAGTTCCCCATACCGTACTCTGGCCGATCCCACTGTTCTCACTATTTAAGGTTAGGTGAAACCAAAGAATTTTGCAAATTTTCGATACTTTTCATTTAAAAACGGGTATTTATTGTTCCCATGTAAGTCTTATGGAACACAAAAAGCGCGCGCGTGTGTGTGTGTGTGGGGGGGGGGTTACCGGCGTAACGCTTCATCTCATTGCTCCAGATACTGTTTAGGATTCCGTTTTCCGATAAACTGCCAGTTTCCCAGTTTTTACGTTGTGCTTAAGCACAATACCTCTAGTATGTCCTCGCACCTGTATTTTACGCGCACGTTTTCTTGAACTCCGGAATGTCTACCCCCACTCCTTTGTCAACGTTAGTTGAATTTAGAATAAATTATAGCAACGAGCATTGTAGACAAAATCTGATAACAAGAAATGTTCGCTCCTATGTAATAGAAACTATTTTTCAACGAAAAACGAAGTACACATTTGATATGAAATTCCTTTCGTCAAAGTAACCAAACTCCCCTCTCCTCTTACAACTAGCGAAGCGAGGGCTCAAGAAAACTTCCGCTGGTAATCACTCTTAAAGATCTTTAAAATGGCACTAACATCTTACTTGTGACGTGTGTACCAAATGGGAACTCCAAAGTTTCTATATCCAGCCCGAATCATACGTGACCAACACATTAACATATCCATCATACATTCATTCTTATAGACAAAATAGTAAACATTTTTTCGTCTGAAAGACACTCAAAATGATCCTCCAAAGAACCTTCTAAGAACCCTCCAAATCTTGACTCCAAATGTTTACTCGGATTCGCTTTTCTTCTTTACTATGCATAGCTACTGAAAAGTAAAAAGATTCAAACCTGTGAATATAAATATTTACCGTTAAATGATATCTAAATTTGGCCGGGCAGCGCCTGAAACGGTTTTTAAAAAAAAAAAATAATAATAATAATAATAATAATACCAAAATACTACTATTTTTATACACATCTGTGCCTCACGCTCGGCAGCCTACTGAAACGGTTCCGGACTTGCTCTAATAAAATGATTTTATAAATTATTTATAATGATAACACCAAATACTACCCGTATATAGTTAATTTAATGTAAATAAACAATTTCCCTACGCCTTGGAACTAACTTACCGTTTCAATAAATTTATTTAAAGGTGTGAATTAGCAAAGCCGCCTCCATACGGGAAACGGGATACCTATCATCGATTTTGGGAACTGGAGACATAAGTTTGTTCTGCTCTTGCTCACAATTAAATAAATCATCAAATTTTTCAAATTAATCGTTCACGCCGCTTGTGCCGTTGCAACTTCTTTCATTGAGCATCAAAATAATTACCTAGTTTTAATGTAGCCCATTTACGTCTAAAACTTTAACATTTTCCCCACTGCAAGACATTCTTAGCCTTCTCATATCAAGTTGAAATAGAAATTTTAATGTGTTCACTTCCCTTGTCGTTGATCGCCAAGCTCCATCAGAAAAAAAAATGTACTTCGCCGATATCCAGGATTATCATTTTCCATTTTGAAATCCATTTAACGTTCGTACTTTACTTATCATTCAATACACCAACATGGCTTTCCTCTCCACCAACATGGCTCATTCGTTTGCCATTTATTTTATATAATTGTGTTTTCCTTTAACTTTTGCTCACATTTGATCAGTTTCCTCCCATAATTATATTACAATTTTTCCTGGTTATTTTTTTTTTAGGTTTTAAGTTTTACTCCCTGTTTTGGCCCATTTAGCTTATTTGACATATTTTTCTTACATCACATGATTTCGGTGGGTAGTGTTCAATTATCTTACGAAAAATTATGATTCCCATTACATTTCTTCAAAAACAGGAATGTACTACATTCAAATATTCGTCACCTTAAGTTCTCGTTTGTTTATTTATTTACTCCGGTCTGTTTGTGGTTTGCATAGTTCCTCAGTTCCGGCGTAATAAATAAGAAACACTGAGCTCCAGAATTCCGTCATTTGTTTCTGTAAATGTGTCGGCTTTGCGGTCTATTAAAAGACATTAAATTATTGTTTAGGACGAGTCCGTCGGGATCATATCATTACAAATAAAAAGGGTAGAGAGAAGAAAAGAAAACATATTTTAGCAAAGTCTATCCTTGTGTCAAAATTCAATTTGCAATATTGAAAATAAAAGAAACTGTTGATAATATTTAAGCATTAAGGAAAAATATGAAGAAAAAATATAAGAGGTCAGAATGTATTGTTTACATCATTCAAAATTATATTTTTGGTCGATTTTGTAAATCTTTATTCATAATCAATAGAGGTCGGATTTTGATGATTTAAAAAATTATGAATAAAATGAAGTTAAAATGTATTTAAATGCCTTAAAACGAAAGAAAAATGACGTAAAAATGTGATCTACACCATCCGGATGAACAAGTCTTGGATAAATTACTCACGTAATTGAGTCTTATATGCGTTCAAGTGAACTCAGCATGCAACATTTTGGTATCGGCTAATCTTATAAAGAAATCTCTAGGTAACACAAAATCGGATGAAACAACCATGGAGGTGGTACGCGTTACAGGAACCTTATAATACATACATCTGTTGCATCTCGTAAATACTATTTGAAGCAAATAGCATTAAAATGATATTAAAATCCATGAAATCGGCGAAAATGCATTAAAAGTGACGAAAAATGTTTAAAAATGACTTATTTGTCGAAATCGGGAAAACATGCAAAAAGATGACGTATAAAAATTGTTAATTTCCCTTTGTATTAACATAATCATTTCTGATCCACACGACACTGTTCTAAAGTGAAAAGAAAAAGAAAACATTTAATTAACATTCGCTCCGTAACGATGAATAACGAATTGAAATCCGTGAACGCTCATCGCCGGGCCGGGCGTCCGCCGCCCGCGGAGCACAAAACGTCGCTCGCGTGCCACGTCGCGCCGCGCGCGCTCGTGTGTCTCCGGCGGCAAGAAAAGGAAACGCGCGTCGCGTCGTTGGGGGCGCGGGGCCGCTGCGGGTTCGGCCGGAGGAGCGAGCGCTGGGGCGGGGCGGGGCGGGGCGCGGGCGAATAATGAACATGACAAGGCGCGGGAGCATCTCCACTTGTCTTGGCCGCTCGCGCAGCCGCCCCGCCCCCGCCCCGCATCGCCCTCGCCCCCGCCCGGCTCCACCCACCCCGCCCCGCCCCCGGCGCCGGCGCGCGCCCGGACCTCCAGGTGCCCCGCCACCGCCACCGCCACGCCCCCGCCCCACCCCGCCCCCGCCCCCGCCGCCGGCGCAGACCTCCAGGTGCCCCCGCGGCGTCGGCGCCGGCGTGCGCCCGCTCCTTGCGCCTGCAGCGCAGAACAAATAATGACTGTAATTAATCCAATTAACCGTTAATTAATGGCGCCTTTCTCCGTATTTACGGGTCCGCGCGGCCTAATGGACTCGCGGGCGATCGATAGGGGCGGCCGCGGGGGCGGCGGCGGCGGCGGTGGAGGCGGCGCGGTAGCGCGGGACAATGGCTCTGTATCAGGCGGGGCACATATCTTACCCGGCCCCGCGAGGCGCCGCCGGCCGCCCCTTGCCTCCACGGGCGTGAAAGCCCCGCCCCCGCCCCCGCTCGCAGCCCGCGGCGCCGCCTCCTCGGACAAAGGTGGCGGCATTACTCGCTTTTTTTTAAAACAAGCGCGACGCGGGGGCGCGCCGGGGGCGGGGCGGGGGCGGGGAATTAGCGCCGGCTGCCTGCCGGACGCTCCTTCGTCCAGGCGGCGGGGGGGGGGGGGCGCCGTCTCGAGCCACTGACTGAATTTTCAAACGGAAAAAAGGGCGACGCCGGGGCCGGCGCTGCGGGAGGGGGGCGGCGCCGGACAAACAGCGTCAAGGTAAGGGCACCTGAGGGCTCTCTAATCCCCGAGAGTGCCGGGCCGCCGCCGCTGCCGGACGCTGTAAAAAGCCTGCCGGGGCGGCGGCGGCCGCCGAGACGCGCTCGCTCGCCGGCTTAGAGCCCCTGCTCCGTCGCTCGCTCGCTCGCTCGCGCGCGCATTCCCCCCCCCCCCCCCCCCGCCCACCCTGCGACCCTCGCCCATATCTGGTGGAATCTGCAGAATCTTCTGAGGCGTCGAGGGCGCGCGAGCCGAGTGGTGGCGGGCGGTGGGGGCGAGGGCGGGGCCCGCACGAAGGCGGGGCGTTGGAGGGTGGAATGGTTTATCTTCCCCGCCCCCCAACCCACCCCCCCACCCCGCTCTGCGCCGTCTTTTTATTCCCGGCGCGTCCTCCTCCGCCGACGCCGCCACCATTTTGAAATGTATCCGCGCGGCCCCGTCCGCCCGCGCCCATAACGGCTGCTGCATCATTGAATAGTAATAAGGAGACGCCGCCGCCGCCGCTGGAGGCGCTGCCGTCGCGAGAGCGGATCATCCCGGCGCCGACGCCTCCGGAGCAGTAAAAGCTGCGGCGGCGTATTAGGCCGCCCCCGCCCCGCCCCCGCCTCGCCCCCGCGCTCCCACCCCCGCCCCGCCCCCGCCGCGCGATAAAATAACCCGATCTGCATGAACCACGCGTCTAGCGGCGCACCGGCGAGCCCGGTTTAAATTAAAAACAGTACCGGCAGCGGGGCGGGGCGGGGCGGCGGTTGGGACGCGCGGAACACGCGCGTCCTGAGCGCTCATAAAACGGGGCGCGGGATCAAAACGCAATATCGGCGAGGGCGCGTGACGGGAAAGCAGAGCGAGCAAGCAAGCGAGCGCGCGACAGGGCGGGCGGGCGGAGGAGGGCGGGGCGGCGCCGCCCTCGCGGCTGAATGTTAATTTTGCGCCGCAGAGCCGCGCTGTGAGCGAGGCGGGGCGGTGGCCGATGCGATGGCGCGCTGGGAGAGGCGAACGCTGCGGGGTGGGCGTGAAGGGGCGGAGGCGGGTGCGGGCGGGGCGGGCGGGGGCGGCGGGCGGGGCGGGGCGGGGCGGGGGGCGGGGCGGGGCGGGCGGGGCGGCGGCGGGGGGGCGGGGCAGGGCAGGGCGGGCGGGCGGGGCAGGCGGGCGGGCGGCTGGTGGCGGCGGTGGCCGATGGCGCACTGCGTGAGGCCGGGGCGGGGGCGGGGCGGGGTGAGGCGCTGGAGATGGAAATTGCGGGCCTCTGGCAGCGTCGCGTCGCGATGACGAACGGCGATTCGCGTTCGCTACACTGCCGCGCACCTCGCGCTCCCCCTGCCGTCCCCGCGCCTGTGCCTGTGCCTGCGCCTGTGTCTGTCTGTCTGTCTGTCTGTGTCTGAGCACCGCGCAAATGGGTTCCCGCGCGACGGATTTGCTTTCTGGATCTGTTTACAGTTCTCTTTCTGCGGCGTTCTGTTTCGCCCTGCTGCTGGCAGTCGAAATATCGACTAACTGCTGTCTGCATCGAGTGCCGTACTTCCAAAATTACTGTTTCAAAATATCACCTACCCACCTGCTTTAAACACACAAATTCAAAATTGTATTTTTTGTATCATACAATCAACGAGTATTTTTGTTTATGTACATTTTGTAGCAGAAAGTACTTTTTATATCAGATTTCCTTTTTTTACCATATCTGTAGACAAATGATTACATTTATTTTTGTATGATCTCTTCTATTATCTCTGTGAAATACGTAATAGGGACACTTTACTCGATTCTTTTTCTGAGGACCTCTTTCCGCTAGATAAGTTTGCAATGAATAGTATTCGTTACTTTTTACGATGTTACCCTGAAAATTTATGGATATTTTCGACAGGCATTCGCTGATAAGAATTCCATGAAAATTGCATTAGGAAGGGGAGGGAGAAAGCGTTCACATTCGTATCCGTTGACGTTTCGTTTTGCGATAAAAGCTATCTCATGGGGGAAGAAATCGAGATTGCGGGGGGTCGCAAGAAAGCGACGAAAGCTTCCGCACACACTCTCAGCACCACCTACTTCGCGCTCTCTCGCGTGAGCATCACTTAGCAACGGAATTATCACAATCTTCTCTATAGACTAACAAGTATTTGGTTTCCAAAAGGACATTTTTGATGTCGTTGAACTGAAATTTTTCATTTGTCAACTAGGTTCAAGAATTGTAGTTTGTTCTTTCTCGCATGAGCATCATTAGAAACGGAATTATCATGATCTTCCCCATAGGCTAAGAAATATTTGGTTTCCAAAAGGACAGTTTTGATGATCGTTGAACCTGAAATTTTTCATTTGGTCAACTAGGTTTTCAAGAATTGTAGTTTGTTCTTTCTCGGATGAGCATCTTTTAGCAACAGAATTATCACAATCTTCTCTACATTTGGTTTCCAAAAGGATATTTTTCATGTACATTAAAGTTGAAATTTTCCATTTGGTCAACTTGGATTACAAGAATTGCAGAACTTGGAACAAATGTTATTTAGTTTATGCATTGACAAATCAGTCATATTTAGTTATCGTCCGACATTTAATGCGATACTTACTTGCGATAAACCAAAAGAAGATAGCAAATGAAATATCATTAAACAGAAAAAACGTATTTTGATGAGATATATAAAATTAACAGTTAATTTCGAAAAGCTAAGCTTGCGTTTTCGTTTTTAAATGTTTAATTAAGCAATTTTAGCTCTTAAATTAATTTGGACGTTAGGACACGGTAGAATCGTAATATGTTATAATGACGTAATAAACAACGAAATAAGTTCAACTCTTAAAGGTTTTGGTCAATTTATTTCTGTAAACAAAGAAATGTATAAATCTACTTTGAAATTACGATTCTTGCACGTTACATAAACTTATAAAGATTGATTTGTCTGATATTTTCTGAGAATATTTTAATATTTCTTAGTATATTTATATTATTGTTGTTTACGATAAGTTGTTTTTTACGGACTGTTTATCGTATGTCAAATTAAACTTGTTCAGCAAAGTGGTTTAGTTAATAGTAATGTATTTTATTAGTTCTCTAAGTTAGCGTTTAAGGAAGAGACCGTTAGGCCTATATGGCCTAGAAATAGCGATCCCAAATAGTTAGACGGTCGAGTCCTTAAAAACAAACGACACTCTTTTTTGTTATTTTAAATGTAGCATTTTAAAAATAAATAGTTCCTAATTATGACATCGATGAACATTGTTGTCATTGTCTCTAGTGTCCTCGTGCTCTATAGTTGAATGGTTTGGTAGCTGGTTGTTTACGTGCCGGATACCTTTAGATGCAAATGTCACACAAAAAGATATTTTTGTGTACAATCCCAAAATACATGCGAGCTGCATGAAGGGTGATTAAACTTGAAAAACTTCTGAGCAGACGGTATTTTCCAGGAAGGAAAACCTCCAATCTAAACTGCAATACCTTCTAAATTTGAAAAAACGTATCAAAATATTCGAATTCTTCTTTGACAAAATGGCAAAAATGTTTGAAGTAATGGAAAATATAGTGACAGCGAAACGAGCGGGAAATGACAATGAAATAAATCGTCAAGTTTGTGGTCCTATTTTAGTATTGTAAATATGCAAAAATATATGAAAAGAGACATAAGTTACTCATTTGGATATATTTTGAAATAATCTTGTAGCATTGTGGTAACTTCAAAAATTGTAAATTTCATATTTACATATTTTTCCGATTTCTTTATGTTTATGTATAGAAACAAGATTTGATATTAATAATCTTACAAATTATCACACAAGATGCAGTTCTTTTAGTCAAGATCCGCCTACTCAATTATTTAAGATAAATACTAATATCTAAACTTCAATGTTTGCTGCAATCATTTTAACGTCTCCTGCTGTACCAAAACTTCTGTTGTAATAGCTGCGGGTTTATTTCGTTGTCAAGATGGTTCATTGCTACGGCCCGAAGTTTGTTTACATTTTAAATTATTGTATACACGAATAACAAAATATATCTACCTAGGAGTGTAAAATAAACATAAAGAAAAATCAACTTGTTTTTCAACTTCATTAATGCATTTTACTTCGTATTGAAAACTAAATTATTTCAACGAAATTTATTTTGAATTTTAATTATATTATTTCTTTCTTATTTTGTATGCCATTGTATTTACATTTATACTTCTGCTCTTTTGATAACTCATTAAGTTTTTAAATTAATAATACTTGTACAAGAAATGTTGGTAAAAGTGAACTGTCTCAAAACCGTCTCGAGTTATAAATATGAAACTTTAATGTTAATTATGACTCATTTTTATAGAATATAATTATAAAATCATTTACATTTTAACCTTTTTTATTTAAATATAGCTGTTAATAAGAGATGGGTGAACAAAAATACCTTGTATGTATCTCAGCTGAACAATATTGTATTTCACTCTCGCCTGTGTACCAAAATGCCATTTTCAAAGTGTACTCCCGAAAGACACTTTTTAACGTTGATTCAGGAAGTACAATTGTCAACATTAACTTCTTAGGTTGCATTTTATGGACTGTTTATTCTCATCAAAATAGTACATTTTCAATGTCAACAGTCAAATTGTGTTATACTGGGATGCAAGTGAAGTGTAATGATCTCTGTAATACAAATGAGAGTAGAAAAATAATGGTATACATCTCTTCCCAAAATGAAATATTTGTTGTACTCATTTTTGCCAGCTTACCATAGTCTAATCTTTGGTTTGTCAACTGATCTTTCAGAAAACACTAATTTTTTCGGCCTTGGTACATATTTGAACTATGTTGTAAAGACGTCGCATTGCGAAGAACTATTTTGGTTGTATTGCGCTTGTATTCTTTAGTATGAAGAATATTTAGAAGAAATGTATCATTCACCACATCGCATCCCTGATTTCTGCCAACGGTGTCCGAATTTCGACTCTAGGTACATCGATGCTTCACAGTCCAACCACTGGAAGGGAATTGTAGTGGCTGGCTGTTTTGATAGCAGGTTTCTCTGATCAATAATAGGCGAATCTGGTACCTTAACAAACGGAAAACGACCCTCTTTCCTTCTTTATTCTTTCCCCACCCTCTTGTCTTACACATACACACACGCACACATGCACTACATTGGCACGCTTATTGGGACACCCGTCGGAGGCTTAGAGCTTGTCCTGGTGCCCCGTTGGGGGAAGCAGGTTCAGGGCGAGCAGGTTGGCACCGGACCTCACGTCCTAGAAACATCACCTCATCCTGAGACACAACATCAATGGATGAAGGAACTACGAAGTTGGCGCGTCGAAATCAAATGCTCGCTTACGCCGCCTCCCGAATTGGTGCGTTCTCTTTATCGCTCTTCCCCTCAGCGCCTCTGACCGGGAGGTCCTAGGTCCGAGTACTGACGGCGGCAGGATTTTCGACACTGGCTAGAGAGCTAGATCGAATTCAGTCGCTGTCTGGAGGAGAATTCTAGCGGCCGGCTGCTCTGATCGGTAGTTTTCCGTGGTTTCTCCGATCAACACCAGACGAATGCCGGAGCAGTACTCTAACAAACGGGCCACGGACCGCGCGCGATCTTTCCTTCCTCTTCCTTGTCCTATTCTCTCCCTTACACACACACACTTACACTAACATGCACTACACTACCACATACTCCGGGAGACCGGTCGGGACCTTAGAGCTTGTCCCGGCAGGGTAGAGTCCTGGTTAGGGAGAACCGCACTAGCTGACGGTTTGTGGGCGCCGGATCTCGCCATCCAGCGGGGGAAGATCACCGCCAACTCCCGAGAAGAAACATGCACTATACTAACGGGACTAATGACCAAAGCAGTTGATGCGCCTGGAAACACGGAAAAATCAATCAATCAATCAAATTCATCGCTCTTCCACACTCACACCCCTTAAGATAGCCCTAGCGCTGCCTGGTACTCGTGATACCAACGTAATTTGTGTTGATAGCACTCTCATTGGCATGGTGCGATTGTAGAGAAACTTTCCTGGCGCACAGTACTTCCGATTGTGTTACGTGCGGAAGGCACTCTCGGATATTCGCCAGGGTTCCCAACACACAACGCGTCCAGGACTGACGTCGCGCGAGGCCAGTCGTCGAAGAAGAAAGCGAAGGCGGAGGGCGGAGGCGAAGCGGGTGGCGGAGGGCAGGAGGGGATGGTGGCGGCGGAGGCGGTGGCAGAGGTGGATGGCGAAGGCGGAGGGGGGGCAGCAGAGAGGAAGGGATGTTGGCGGCGGAGGTGGAAGGGGTGGCGGAGGCGTAGGACGAAGTTGAAGTCGGAGGCGCAGGAGGTGGCGGTGGTGGCGGAGGCAGAGGCGGAGGTGGAGGGCGGAGGCGCGGTGGCAGCGGTGGCGGTGAAGGCGCAGGGACCAGGGAGGCGGAGGCGGAGGGGGGGGGAGGCGCAGAACGAGGAGCGGTGGCGACGGAGGCGGGCGGAGGGGGGGCGGGGCGGGGCTGACAGAGGCACGCGCTGTCCGGCCGTCGCCGGCGGCGGAGGGCCGGTGGCGCGGCGGGTGGCGGCGGAGAGCGGCCGCGCGCCGGATATCAGACACAAGAAAGACAAACGCGCGAGCGCCGCATACAGAGCAGCCCGCGGCGACGCGGCGGCAAGGCGACTTCGATCGCAGGCCTCCGCGGCGCACGCACCGCGCCCAAGGCGTCGCCGCCCCGGGCTCCGGCGCCGCCTCGCGCAGCGGACGAAATGCTTCTGTTGGAGAATAAAAAGGCTCCGGTTATAGTGAACCTCACGTTCTAAACTTGTTTTTTCTACCCTGTTCGATGACACTTCATCAACTGTTACGGTGTCATCCAATCGAGAGCTGAAACGTCATCATGGTGACGTCATTGTGCGCATCAACGGCGCGCAACTCTCTTGTTTTGCCTCTGAATGTGAGGGTTCGTAATCGCGTCTACGCAATAGTACCTAAAACATTTCGTGACAGGTTGTCTGTGGATATCTGATTTTCCTTCGATAACATTGTATTGATACTCGATCATCATTGTTCTCATCCTTGCCAATCATCGTGATTATAATTCATAAAGAACGGTAACCAAAAAATACGGAAGAACCAAGTATCTTCTGGACCAGCAGACGTTAAATTTCGAATTCCATAAACAAGATGGCAAGCGTGGATATTCGGCACGTAGAAGTTCAAGACTCTCGGAAGGCGACGTATTGTAAAAAGGAAGATGAAAGATTCTTCCCTTAAGAAAACTCAAAGACGATGAAGTAATGGAATCCAATAATATGAATACAAATAGAACAAATGCAATGGTGTAGAGTTAGGAGCACAAATGCAATCGTGGTATAGAGCTTGTAGAAATTCGTTAATACTGTTTTGGACATGAGACTTGGAAGTGTGGTACCGGCAATGAATTTGCTACTTAATTAGCATACTTCTAAGACATCGAAGTTGAATGAAGGATAAAATGATTTTCAAATAATAGTTTGTTCCATTACAGTGATGGTAGAAGTATAAGCAAATGTGATTAGGCGATCTAAGGCGAAAGGAACGATATTCCGGCAATATAGAAAAGAATACGTCGAAGGAACATTGATTTTGACAGTGATATTTAATGTATTATTTACAATTGGTCTGTATAATTGAAAACAATATGTAACAAGTATTGTATCGCAACTTCTGGGTCAAAAACCATCTCGATCAGGTTTTTCGTCCAGATTCCCTGATCCATTGAGTAAATGCTGAGATGGACCCTTGTTTTGCTTCTGGACATAAATTTAACTTCATTATCTGTGCACGGCTTCAAAAATTCAGTGGGAAATACAGTTATTCAAATTATCGTTTCCATGTTGTCGCGGCAGGAAGTATTATTCCGATGGACAACATGGATAAGAGCCCAAAATTGCTTATTTATCCTTGAAAATAGTTTTATTACATGGGAGGTTTTTTTTCATTCAAAATTCAAGTAGTATATGACTTGGTGTAGGGATCACAGAATTTTGAAAATGTGCACACAATTCACTTCTCCCCATAGCATTTCATACGCAGTTTTAACTGTTTTTTAAGTAAAATAAATGAATAAATGAATAAATAAATAAATACTTAGTTTCTTAAGAGAAAAATTCGACCAAAGAAAGGGTGAAACGGCGGAAAAGGTTAAAATAACGTAAAAGGATGAAAGGAAAGAAATAAGGAATCTTTCATAATTATCATATTTTACTGTAATCGTAATGTATCTTCACCTCATCATAGAGCGAAATTTGGAATTTTTATTAAACTTTTCTAACCAACAATTGAGGAGATAAAAAAATTGAATAAAATATATTACAAATATTAGTGGGAAGTGAAATAAAAAAATGGGTGATAGATTCAACGGAAAGGTTTTGTCAAAATCACGCAATTTGCACTTTCAATTTGAAATATATTTTGTTAAAGATCACAAAGTTGTTGGACAGAAACCGTGGCGGGCATCTAGGCGATTTCAGATTACGTTCTGGCTGGAAATAGCACATTATAAAACGTTGATGTAATGATGGGTGTTAATACACGCATGAGATATATTACGCTACGAGCAAGGTACGATCGAGTAACGTAAACTTTTTCTTCGACTTTTATAAGTTAAACTTTTACATTGAATGGTTTCGTGGCAGTTGATTCATCCAAGCTAACGCTACCTTCGCATGCTGCCGCAGGTGGCTGTAGTTAGCAGTGCACCTGCGAGGGAGTACTCCGCTAGTCAAATAGGATCAAAGAGAAATTACAATCCAATTTACTTTAAATTATAGTGCAGGAAATATTTACTAGTAATGAAAGATAATAAAACTGACAAGAATAATATAATATCAAATGCAGTTTTAATGTACGCAATTGAACGAAACATTTACTAGAACAATTCTCAATGATTAAAGTGTTAATACTTGGTTTGTGGTCAAGAACCTATATCATGATGAAATCTGTATCGTAATGAGTAGGGGACGGATTTTAATGAAATGTCATTTTTTTCTATTCATTTTAGAACAATGATGTTTAATATAGAAATTCATTTTATGTTTTGAAAAGAGGAAATGGCACATTTTTATAGGTCATTATTTTGCATTTTTGTCGATTTCGACTGTCATTATTTACCTTTTCCGTCATTTTCAATGGATTTTTGCCGATTTCATCGATTTAAATGTCATTTTTAACGGTACGTGTTTCAAATAGTATTTACGAGATGCAACAAATGTTCTTCACAGGATTTTTTAGTAGCCTATTCTATTTGTTCGCTTAGAAATTGTTTTGACAGCCTTTCTGAGTATGTAATTCTTGTGACGTATATTAGCGTCATTGCCGGTTCGACCGATTTCGGGATAACTAAAAACAGAGATTTCCTGGTAAAGAACTGTCCAAACCAAAAGTTTGCAAGCTGAGATCATTTGAACGAATGGAAGAAGCATCGATTACATCAGTAACGTATCCAACAGCTTGAGTTGTTCATCTGTACTGGTTTTAATAAGATTTTTTTCATTTTTCTTTGGTTTAAGGGCACTTTAAAGCATGTTAAGTGCATTTTATTGATAATTTTTGGCAATGTTTTAGGTCATCAAAATCCGCCTCCTAGTAATGAGTATCATTATGCAACGCCAACAAACGACAGCGTTATACAATGGGAGTGGAAAAACCAAGCGTCATGGCAGCGAGAGCGCGTCGCAGTGCACCTGGATGGTAGGAGGCCCCTCGCGCCTGCCTCGTCACCGGCCGCGCGGGGCGGCGGGGGGCGCGGGGGGCGCTTTGGGGGGCCCCGCGGGCCAGGGCCACAGCTCGGCAGGGCCGGCGCGGGGGCGGCGCGGGGCGCTGTCACACGGAACTCGGAGTCGCACCGCCTCTCGCTCATTTAAATCTGCGGCGGCGGGGCCTCGGCATGCAAATATGAGGCGGTCGCGGCCGGCCTGCATAATTGATGGGCCCGGGGGCGGTGCATTGATTAAGCCGGGGGGCGGCCCCGGGGGCGGAGGAGAGGGTCGGGGGCGGCGGTTTTACTTACCTCGGGGCCGGCTTAATAGGAAACTGTTCTTGTATTTATAAGAAGACACCCTGCCCTTTTGTCGTCCGGGACAAGAGAGACGGGCGAGGAGGAGGCGAGGAGAAAATACGGGGAGAGGAGAGAAGCAAAAAAAAAAGGCGAGAGAGGAAAGAAGGGACAAAAAAGTTTAAAGAAGACACCGCGGCGTCGGCGGCGAGGCGATGGCGAGACTTATGGCCCGCTCGATAAGATTAATTCCTAAGTAACTCGACGCCCCCGACCGCCCGCGCCGTCCTCGCCGCCCCCGGCTGCCCCCGCCGCCCCCGCCGCCCGCGCCGCCGCCCTCCACGCGTTAAACACGCGGCTCGAGGTTCGAGACAGAAATTTATCTCGAAAATTTCGTCCCTCTGCTCGTCCCTGGGGCCCGGGCGGGGGCGGGGGCGGGGGCGCAGGTCTTGTCACCTCCTCGCGGTCGCGCCCTGCCGCCCCGACGCTCCCCGGGCGAGGGTCAGGCACCGCCCCCGCCGCCCCTTGGCCCCGGGCGTCGAGAGATGGGGCGCGGGATAGCAGCTCTAACTCGCGATTTTGTCGCATTCACGTCTATGTCTCTCTTCCACGATGTGGAAAGAAAAGTGGATCTGGGAGGCACTTGAGCATTTCTTTCCTTCATTACTAGAGTAAAATTAACTTTAAAGTTGACTTTGAGAACTCTCTGTGGGCTCCAAAAGAGACCGACTTTCTACGTAACCTCCTTTCTATGTCATTTATCTGTGAACTACATACGAAATCCAAAGTAATGATTTGCAAATCTAGGATTGCTTATCATGTACAAAAAGGTTTGTTTTTTTACATATATTACTTTGTCCAGTTATTTCATAGACACATCACTAACACAAACAGGAAACATTCATTTATTTCTGTGATGTTACTTATAGCTCTTTATTTGCATTTTAAAACATTGAAAGACGGCAAAATACCAATGGATTTTCAAAAAGTAATCCTATTCTCTATCAATTTTGGTTCCACCAAAGGTATATTGCTGGTGTGAGCAATTTACCAACTACTAGAATATGATTATAACGGCAGGGCTAAAATAAACCAGAGAGGTGCGTCTCTAGCTAAAGTTCCATGGTCTATGTCTACTCTTGAGCATTGTGCAGGCAACATACACTGCATAATCACGTAAACAAAGGTATGTTCCCTTTTTGCTGAGAGAGAGGAGGTTGACGATTTGTGAAATTGTAGCCAGAGTATTGCGCTTTACTTATAAGCAAACGGATATTTTCGAAATACAAAAAGAACTACACAAAATTACACAAAATTGCGTAGAATTGCACAAAAAGTTCATGTATCCTGTAAATATGAAACAAAAATGTATAAGGCATAATATTGTTAATTTAATAATACACACTGATAAATTTTTGGTTGATTTTTAACAGACACACTTATGGACTGTTAGATTATGTAAAATTCTTTTCTATCTTTCTGAATTTTGTTAATAGCGTAAATATGTTTTCATTAAGTAAAGCGCAAAACATTTCAAGTTATATTATAAGTCATGTATCATGTTATACTCTGAACCCTAATTATTCAATATTTATTTTGTGTTTATATATTTAAAATATGTTATAATATTCATTTGAATCCATTTCAGCACTAGTTAAAGTACGGCTTTATCTTCTGAACGTTACTCTGAATCGAATAATTTAATATGTGATGATTTTATTTATCATTTTTAGTTTAAGAATATATGTAATCGTAGATCATGCTATTAATTTGTGTTAATATTGAAACATGCGTGCTTGCAAGCCACAGCAATGAGGTAGAAAAGGTCACGGCAGTTGAGCAATTTGAAGATCTCTAATTTTAAAAAACTAATTAATTTTGATAGTTTCATCGAAGCGTAGTACTCATTTCATGGACCCCTTTAATTTATTAGCGATGACCTGCTCTTACACCTTAATTTTAAAGTGAAAATATATGTTAAATTATTTGAAATTTCTACCCTTCCTTAAATAATGTTTGAAGGTAATATGAGTATTATGTCGATACAAAAATGCCAATAAAATGTGTTTATTTCAAGATAATTAGGACAATTTTCGAAGAATATGAAAATAATGGGGAAGGGCTAATTAATTGGTGATACCAGATAAATATACGAAGTAGCATATTGCAAGTGTAGACTCTCCTAAGGAAGTAGGTGATCCCATTTCAAAACACATGTTTTTATACTCTTACTTATTCCAACATCTAACTCATTCTCTTCTCCTTGCTCTTTTTGTTTCTCTTCCTCTCTCCCCCATTCATTCCATAAGTATACGAGCCTTAAGGTTCATATCAATGTGCTGGCGTCTGTCCCAGCGTCCTCAAAGAAATATAAAAGAGTGCTATTATATCTAGAGCATAGTTCAAGCATTCATTCAAAAGATAGAACAATAAATTAGACAACTTTCACACTAACAAAACGAAAAACACAATTCAAATTAATAATTACTTCATAATATTATATATTATTTATATATCCCGGCAAAAGTTGTTCTCTTCATCTCCCTCTATCTCCTTCCTCTCTCCGTCTCTGCCTCTCCCTCTCCCTCTCTCTCTCTCTCTCTCTCTCTCTCTCTCCGTAATAAATAATCCTGTAAATAAATTTCCACTAAAATAAACATTAAATTAAAAATGTGATATTATTTCGTAATGTATTAGTCATGTATTCCAAAGCAAAGTCAGTAACTGGTACCCATGTCAGCCCCGTAGGAATGCTTCTCCCCCGCCCCCCCCAGAGGAGAGTGCGTCATGGCGCCGCGGGGCCATCAAAATTTGTGCGGGCGGGGGCGGGCGGGGGCGGGCGGGGCAGGTGAGAGCCGTAATGGAGGGGGCCGGGCCGGCGCGGGGACAGCGCTCGTTCCGGGATATTTATGGGCGGGCGCCGCGCCGCGGCCGCTGATAGGCCAATCTGGCCATCGGGCCTCTTTGTATGAGTCGTTCCCCAAAGTAGTTTTCCCACCTCGGGCTGCGATCATTAATTCAAATTCCTTCAAACACATCCCATTGTCGAAGATACGACCCGCGTCCGCAGCCATAATCAAAGACAAAAGCCGACCGGCTGAAAATAGAGGTCTAGCGTTCGAGAAACGCTATCTTAAAGTGGCCTGTATAAAATGTGACGGTCTCTTAAGTACTTCAGTAAACAATAGCGGTAATCGTAAAAAACGATGACACATTTATACGCCAGAAAGCCAATATTTGATAGTAAGAAAGAAATGCCAGGAGAAAGACGTGAAAACTGTTTTGATCCGAGAAAGAAATTATAAAACAACAACAAAGATTATTTATCGAAAGACAGGGATTTCGATTTACCCAACTATAATGTTTTTTACGATATAAAAATTTAAGTGCATCAAAATTATTGTGTTGTCAGTCCATTAGGTACGAAAGAAACGTAAATTACGAACCCGGAAATTCGAATATCTGGAGAGAGATAAAAAAGAATAAAAAAGGAAAACTATTGGGATTCTTTAATAAAAATGTAGTGACCATTGTTACGAATAAATTGGTTTATTTTAATAGATACTTAAATATTCAAATGTTTTCTTCGCATTCATCTTTAAATCAACTTCGAAGTAAATCAGCTTCGACAATAAAAAGTTATTTCCTCCCTATAAATTCTACTGTCGGTTTCCCCTACACCTGTGAGAAAAGAAAGTCTATTAAATAAAACTTCCTTTGTTCAGAAGTATAGGTATTGTTTTAATACACGGTATTCGTGCAGAGAAAGAAATGAACTTACATTTTAATTCAATTCTCATAATGAAAATTAATTCAAGTGACGGCGCAGGCTTCAGCGACGGTGAAAAAACTCACTGACGTGATGGAGCTGGTGGAGACCGTAACTAGGTTAGTACATCTGAAAGGTTTGGTGCGATCGATTACAGCAGCAGCAATGGAAAAGGAAGTTCGTTTGCACTCAAACTCGGTAATGGAGATGAGGATTAGGGATAACTAGTTAAGGAAAAAGCGCTTAATAAGGCGTTTGTAGAAACTATAATTCCATCCCCACAGATTATACGCAATGCTATGTACAAGCAAGTAGTTTTCGTTCGACAAAATGGAACGGTTGTAGTTATTCAGCGAGTTCATCTGCACGGCAACTCCAGTAATAAATAACGGCGTTGGCATTTTAATGACAAAGTAGGGATTTCTTGCAATCGCGGTAATGCTTTCGTTGTTAACAATTTTCATGAAGTGATCTGGACTGTCCGGATGACACCGCGTCGAAGGCTGGGGTGCCGACGTTTCGACCGACATATCGCGGTCCTCTTCAGGGCTGTACTGCCTGAAGAGGACAGTAGGGCAGTTTGACAAGAGGACAGTTTGGCAGTACAGCCCTGAAGAGGACCGCGATATGTCGGTCGAAACGTCGGCACCCCAGCCTTCGACGCGGCGTCACCCGGACAGTCCAGATCATGACTCAGGCCGCGGAAGCCTACGATACTAATTTTCATGAAGTCAGTGGAACTGTAATAAGGCTGAGAATATGATTCTGCGCGAGCGTCAAGTGGGGGTGAACGCCGATGTGCACCTTCGCCTGTCTGACAGTGGACGACAGGCAGTGTGCAGGCTGGATTCCTGAAAAGTGAGTGAGTAGGAACTCCGGCGGCCTGCACGCCCTTCACCTGACTCACGATAGACTTTTCCACATCATAAGCCCCGCTATCTCACCCATTTCACAAACCACCGTAATATCTCCCAAGCACCCAACCTGATTTCCCGTTGAGTAGCCCATCCAACTTATTTTGTCTGTATATTATTGTATACATTGTATGATCAAACAATTCTGTAAAGTGGCTGTGTACGCTGTATCGGAAAATTGTTGAATAAATAACAAAAAAACAAAAACAAACGATAACCTGAAAGACAAGTGGCGGCACGACCGCACCTACGACGGCAACTCAGAAAGGAGTAGCGGGGAAACTAACCCTTAGATTCTCTTTAGGGGTCTTCTTTGACCTTAGGGGCAAATAATTGTTTTACAATACATGGAAAATAATTTATATTAATTTCTCCTTTTAGATATGCTGTTTATGTTCAATTTTACATGTGTTGTAACTTTTCAGTTTTTTAGTTGTTGTTGGAAATAATTTGATTTTTATGCGGTTGTGGTAAAAAATGCCACATTTGACGTCTAAATTACAAAGAGAAAAATTCTTAAAACGTATCCATTTCAATTTGTAGTACTTTGTTGCAGTTTCTGAGTGATAATTTGGCGAATTTGTGAATTACGAATTCTAGTTCTACTTCTTTCTCATGCTGGTAATATAGACACCTATGTAAAATTATCAGGGTATGCTAGATTGTTTTTTTTTTCTGGAACAAACATCATTGTTTATTTAGTCCAATGAAGTAAATATAGCAAATAAATAACATCACGTTCTCAATTAATAATTCCAAAACTCATCCGTGCATCAAATGCTTGTAAACTATTGTGTAAAATGTTTGAGGTCAAAACATACCTCCAATCCACGTATTGGAGAAACAGAGTCGAGGGGTTAAGAAAGTAATCTAATAGCTTGAATTGTTCGTAAGTAATCTAATAGCTTGAATTGTTCGTGAGTCAAGGACCCGACCGGGAGCGGTAGCTCAGTGCATCAATTGATGTCACTGCAGCGCCTCTGACCAGGAGGTCCTAGGTTCGAGTCCTGACGGCGGCAAGATTTTCGACACAAGCTTTTCAGCTAGGTCCAATTCAGTCGCTGTCTGGAGGAGAATTCTAGCGGCCGGCTGCTCTGATCGGTAGTTTTCCGTGGTTTCTCCCATCAACACCAGGCGAATGCCGGAGCAGTACCCTCCCAAACGGGCCACGGACCGCGCGCGATCTGTCCTTCCTCTTCCTTGTCCCATCCTCTCCCCTTACACACACACTTATACTAACATGCACTACACCATCACATATTCCAGGAGACCGTTCGGGAGCGTAGAGCTTGTCCCGGCTGGGGCGGTGCCCCGCTGGTGGGAGAGTCTTGGTTAGGGAGAAACCCCACTAGCCGACGGTAGGTCGGCGCCGGATCTCGCCATCCAGCGGCAAGATCACAGCTATCTCCCGAGAAACAAACATGCACTACACTAACGGGAGTAATGACCAAAGCAGTTGACGTGCCCGGAAACACGAAAAAATCAATCAATCAATCAAGGACCGGAACCGAAAAAGTCTTCCGTAGCAACAAATTTGACAATGTCAATGAGTGAATCGTATTTGAGGACCTTAATATAAGTTTTCAACCCAGGCTGGCGTGGAGGCAAGCGCGCCCTGCCGGCGCGGCGTGGAGGAGGGCGTGGAGGAGGGCGTGGGGGGGGGCGGGGCGAATATAATAAGCGGCGGCGCCACCGTGGGTGCGGGGCTCGCGTGCGCGCGCGCCGTTAGCCGCGTGCAATTACGCGTGGAGCGCGCGCCGCTATCGCGCGCCCATCTCGCGCGCGCTCTTCATACGCGCGGCCGCTTCCGTCAACGGCCCTTAACAGGCCCCTTAGGGGACCAAGCGGCCGCCTGGCACTCCGCTCCAGGGCGATTGCAGGCGGCCCAGGGAGCGGGCTTTGCATTTCATTTGTTTGGTCAAAAAACAGTTAAAACTGTATATGACGTGTGCGGGAGAAGAATATTTACGCACGTTTTGCTGAGTACCAGAATCCCATCCCAACATTTTAACGATAAATCGTTGAAAGTTAAAACAACAATAACAATAATAATAATAATAATAATAATAATAATAATAATAATAATAAAATTTAGAAAAGGGAGAGGGTTTTTTTTTCGCGCGTGTGCATTTGATTTATTTGGTAAAAAAAAAACGTGAAAACTATATATGACGAATGCGGGAGAAGAATATTTACACACCTTTTGGTGAGTACCAGAATCATTTTAACGATAAAAAGTTGAAAGTTAAAAGAACAACAACAACAACAATAATAATAATAATAATAATAATAATAATAATAATAATAATAATAATAATAATAATAATAATAGTAAAATTTAGAAAAGCGGAAGCTTATCGACATATGAAAATCTAGACATGTTCGTTTCCAAGTTATAGAAAAACTATTTGCAACGGTAAACTAACTGCAGATTTCATTTTTCTGTATTACTAACAATATAGTAACTCACCCTGAGCTTTACCGGCTTCCACTATAAGCAAAAGGAGACCTCAACAAAACGTGATGTTACATTGAAAAAGTGCAGTTGCATTAAAGTCCATAAGCAAAACAGTGGGCCATCTGAGCATTTGCTCAGTGGATCAGGGAAACTGGACTTTGCTGCTCTGCTGGCCTTTCAGAGGACACGACATGCACGGAACAGCTGCTTGAAGATGTCATTAATTGGTTGTAAATTCAATATTTGTAATTTTATTATTTACAGGTGATTCGTACATTTTAACAACTAGTATTTTTAATTTAAATTATGAAATGTTACAGAATGTACGTTTAATTAGGAGGTTTGGTCAGTAAGTAATCCCCACATTTTCTCCTTCATGCAATAATAATGGTGGGCAGTTGTAGTTGTTAACCTTTCAAAGTTACATATTTCCTGCGTTAGTATACGAAGTTTTAAGTCTCTCTTACAGATGAGAGCTCCTTAACGAATTGTTAAAATGGCGGTTGTGAACGACGTGCTATGATTGCGAGCTATGATTGAGTTCCACGTTGCGGAGAAGACAATAATGCTTGCGCTCAGTGTATGGCACCTCTGCTGTCGCTAGGAGTACCGTTGGACGTTTGGAGAAACGAGTTAGAGCTTCAGAAATTGAAGAACGCGATTTTCATGATTTGCCAAGCACTGGGAATTCCTCCACACCCAGTATTCACATGCGGAACAATATCTTTTGCGATATTAATGGTATCATTCATGTTTATTTTATGCCCAAAGGCTGTACTTTCAATTCAAATTCTTACATCAACAGTCTGAATACCGTAAAGAAGCATTTCTCGTGAGTTCAATTCCAAAATAATTGTGCCCAAAGTTTGCTCTTGCACGATAACGCAGGCCTAGACGTAAGAGTCACAACAAGCGAAGCACTGGCAAAAATGGACTGTGCTTCCCCATCCACCACACAGTCCGTATTTAGCCTCCTCCGATTTCCATCCCTTTGAGCCACTAAAATTCGCTATTCGCGGTGGAAAAATTGAAGATTCCCCGAAGTGAAGGAAAAACAACGCCGTCAGGAAAGTCTTGGTACCAGCAAGGCATGCCCGCCCTTGTTTCACGTTGGCGCAAAGCCATATAAGTCGATAGAAATTTCGTAGAAAAATAGAGCCAGTAGAATAACCATGTATTAATATTGTGTGCAAATTTCACGTTCTTCCAATAAATATTTCGGAGAAAATATGAGAGGCATTACTTTCTGAGCGACCGTCGTATAAGAATATCAATATTCTCGTCAATCAAAACTAAAAGAGACCATTATCAGCGCTGGTTTCGTTTTGTAAAAGGGTGGATTGTGTTGCTACTGAAATATTCTGCTCATCATTAAAAAATATAAGAATGTATTATTTTTAATTGTTGATTAGTTTAGTGATTAATGCATCGATAATGCATTATGTTGAGAATTGTATTTTTGATCGTTTAAATACATAAATGTTGCTTTCAAAATCTATAGAACGTACTTACGTATCGACCGTACCCAAATGGAATACATTGAAATAAAGAATTCAAACAGCAACAAATAATAAATTCAATTTTATTTAGTCAGTTTTCACATGCTTTTCATTTTCATTATAACATGCTGCCTGAATTATTTGGATTTTAAATAAAGTCAAATATAAGTTTTAAAATAATTATCTTGTATTGTACAAGTAACACACAAAAATGTTTGGAGGGAGTTGCGAGTTGTAGAAATTTTGTTGTTTTAAAGTTAGTTTGTTTATTTTAAAACTTACTTAATATTGAATGTTCTACTGATTTTTTTAATTCCTATAGCGATAACAATATGATGGATGGTGGACACATGGTATATTGCTGCTTCTGACAATCACCTTAGTGTTTATTTATATCTTTTCAGTGAAAGTGAAGTATGAGGTCGTTGTTCTTAGTATCTGGGCTCTGAAAACTTCTCTCTTGATCCAACCTCACATGCTGGCACCTGACTCAAACTTCTACTTTTGCAATGTATGGGCTCCAAATAATTTCTGAACCCGTATTCGCCACCAAGGACTGACACAACAACTTAACTCTGTTTCAATACTGTCCGTACTTGCGTTATTTCCTCGGTGGGAACTTATAGAAATAGATTAGCGTGGACACTGTCGAAAAATTTAATTGTGGTGGCCATATGTTAGGGTTCTTTGGAATGTCACTCATGCGACATGCAGAAGCGAACGGACGTATGTGATTTGAAAAGCAGCCGTCCCCAATCACGTTTGACCAGCAACGCCAGCGTGAACGTTAGTGTACATGAAAATCTAGACATGTTCGTTTCCAAGTTATAGAAAAACTATTTGCAACGGTAAACTAACTGCAGATTTCATTTTTCTGTATTACTAACAATATAGTAACTCACCCTGAGCTTTACCGGCTTCCACTATAAGCAAAAGGAGACCTCAACAAAACGTGATGTTACATTGAAAAAGTGCAGTTGCATTAAAGTCCATAAGCAAAACAGTGGGCCATCTGAGCATTTGCTCAGTGGATCAGGGAAACTGGACTTTGCTGCTCTGCTGGCCTTTCAGAGGACACGACATGCACGGAACAGCTGCTTGAAGATGTCATTAATTGGTTGTAAATTCAATATTTGTAATTTTATTATTTACAGGTGATTCGTACATTTTAACAACTAGTATTTTTAATTTAAATTATGAAATGTTACAGAATGTACGTTTAATTAGGAGGTTTGGTCAGTAAGTAATCCCCACATTTTCTCCTTCATGCAATAATAATGGTGGGCAGTTGTAGTTGTTAACCTTTCAAAGTTACATATTTCCTGCGTTAGTATACGAAGTTTTAAGTCTCTCTTACAGATGAGAGCTCCTTAACGAATTGTTAAAATGGCGGTTGTGAACGACGTGCTATGATTGCGAGCTATGATTGAGTTCCACGTTGCGGAGAAGACAATAATGCTTGCGCTCAGTGTATGGCACCTCTGCTGTCGCTAGGAGTACCGTTGGACGTTTGGAGAAACGAGTTAGAGCTTCAGAAATTGAAGAACGCGATTTTCATGATTTGCCAAGCACTGGGAATTCCTCCACACCCAGTATTCACATGCGGAACAATATCTTTTGCGATATTAATGGTATCATTCATGTTTATTTTATGCCCAAAGGCTGTACTTTCAATTCAAATTCTTACATCAACAGTCTGAATACCGTAAAGAAGCATTTCTCGTGAGTTCAATTCCAAAATAATTGTGCCCAAAGTTTGCTCTTGCACGATAACGCAGGCCTAGACGTAAGAGTCACAACAAGCGAAGCACTGGCAAAAATGGACTGTGCTTCCCCATCCACCACACAGTCCGTATTTAGCCTCCTCCGATTTCCATCCCTTTGAGCCACTAAAATTCGCTATTCGCGGTGGAAAAATTGAAGATTCCCCGAAGTGAAGGAAAAACAACGCCGTCAGGAAAGTCTTGGTACCAGCAAGGCATGCCCGCCCTTGTTTCACGTTGGCGCAAAGCCATATAAGTCGATAGAAATTTCGTAGAAAAATAGAGCCAGTAGAATAACCATGTATTAATATTGTGTGCAAATTTCACGTTCTTCCAATAAATATTTCCGGAGAAAATATGAGAGGCATTACTTTCTGAGCGACCGTCGTATAAGAATATCAATATTCTCGTCAATCAAAACTAAAAGAGACCATTATCAGCGCTGGTTTCGTTTTGTAAAAGGGTGGATTGTGTTGCTACTGAAATATTCTGCTCATCATTAAAAAATATAAGAATGTATTATTTTTAATTGTTGATTAGTTTAGTGATTAATGCATCGATAATGCATTATGTTGAGAATTGTATTTTTTGATCGTTTAAATACATAAATGTTGCTTTCAAAATCTATAGAACGTACTTACGTATCGACCGTACCCAAATGGAATACATTGAAATAAAGAATTCAAACAGCAACAAATAATAAATTCAATTTTATTTAGTCAGTTTTCACATGCTTTTCATTTTCATTATAACATGCTGCCTGAATTATTTGGATTTTAAATAAAGTCAAATATAAGTTTTAAAATAATTATCTTGTATTGTACAAGTAACACACAAAAATGTTTGGAGGGAGTTGCGAGTTGTAGAAATTTTGTTGTTTTAAAGTTAGTTTGTTTATTTTAAAACTTACTTAATATTGAATGTTCTACTGATTTTTTTAATTCCTATAGCGATAACAATATGATGGATGGTGGACACATGGTATATTGCTGCTTCTGACAATCACCTTAGTGTTTATTTATATCTTTTCAGTGAAAGTGAAGTATGAGGTCGTTGTTCTTAGTATCTGGGCTCTGAAAACTTCTCTCTTGATCCAACCTCACATGCTGGCACCTGACTCAAACTTCTACTTTTGCAATGTATGGGCTCCAAATAATTTCTGAACCCGTATTCGCCACTCAAGGACTGACACAACAACTTAACTCTGTTTCAATACTGTCCGTACTTGCGTTATTTCCTCGGTGGGAACTTATAGAAATAGATTAGCGTGGACACTGTCGAAAAATTTAATTGTGGTGGCCATATGTTAGGGTTCTTTGGAATGTCACTCATGCGACATGCAGAAGCGAACGGACGTATGTGATTTGAAAAGCAGCCGTCCCCAATCACGTTTGACCAGCAACGCCAGCGTGAACGTTAGTGTACTAACTCAAGAAAATATAATTTATATTAATGTCATCAAATAATATTCCTTCATTAATAACTTTTAATTTTAAATGAAAATTGTTGCAACAGTAGACTTTGTCCGTTCATCCGTTTTTCCGGTCAATTCAAGTTATTCATTAATTTTTTTCTAAATTAACATTAATTTCAAAACAAGTATTATAAACTATTCGTTCTTTTAATAAGTTAAATAGCAACATTTTGCACAAGATCAAAAATGAAAAACAGCATAGCATACCCTATATTTCTCAACACACAATTGCAAAGTTTAAAACAAGTATAATATAAATAAGACGTACAGCATTTTGATATTGTTAAGTGTTTCTATTGCTTTTTATACTTACAATTTAAACCCTAGTAATTTTACTGGTGTTTTAAAGTATGCACCATCAACTCGAAAGATAGAAATTCTTTAAAAAATTTGAAACGCGGGCTCAATGTGCAATGTAATATTTGTTATTTATTTATTTATTTATTTATTTATGTCAAAAAACAGTTAAAACTGCGTATGACGTGCTATGGGGAGAAGTGAATTGTGTGCACATTTTCAAAATTCTGTGATCCCTACACTAAGTCATATACTACTTGAATTTTGAATGAAAAGTAGTACGAGTATATATATGTTAAATAAGCAATCCGCACGGATACTAAAACACACAATATTACTGTACCACACAAATAAATCCAGCACCCAGTTTAGTCTTGTGTTTACTCTTGCACAAACACGTAATAGTACTTTTCTCGGAAATGGCAATTATATCAATTAATTCCACCAAACATTATACTGAAAAACGAAATCTCCGATCGCGTTTATTCTTTGAGTTTGCCGGAACATGAAGATGGCTTCGCTCCGATAGACTTTCCGGAATCTGCTCGGCCGCTGCTTCCGGACGCGGACGCCGCCCCCGCCGCCGCCGCCGCCGCCCCCGCCGCCGCCGCCGCCGCCCCCGCCCCGCCCCGCCGCCGCCGCCGCCGCCGCCCCGCCCCCCCGCCGCCGCCGCCCCTGCCGCTGCCGCCGCCGCCCCGCCGCCGCCGCCGCCGCCCCCCACCACCGCCGCCTCCGCCGCCCCCGCCGCCGCCGCCCCCGCCCCTGCCGCCGCCGTCGCCGCCGCCACGCCGTCCGCCGTTCGTTCCCGCGCAGTCACTCGCCGGCGGGGGCAGCGCTGCTCCGGGTAATTACACGCTGCACGCAAGCGCGTCACGGGTGCAGGCAGGCGCCCCCCCCCCCCCCCCCCACCCACCCCACCCCCCGCACCGCGCCGCCAATAACCTCTTCATAAGGCAGACGCGGCGGGGCCCTCTCTACCCAGGGCCCTCTCTACCCTCGTCATAATTAAAACGCGAAGACCGGCCGGGGCCTTGGATTCAATAATTGCTTAATACGCGTTGTCTTGGAGACTGGGTAATTTTTTTGGTGTGCTTTTTAATGGGTTGCCGCAATACCAGATAAGGGGAAAGGATTTAATCTTCATGTCGGGTATGAAATGTAAATTGAAACTTGTAGGAAAGCTGAAATTTAAAAAAGTTTCATTCGTATGGGTAAACTATAATTGAGCTTGTGGATCAAATAAATTAAAATATACGCAAGTATACTGTCTTATCTTAATGTTGTATATCATAATGACAAAATATGGCAGAAATAAAGGCTAGTGATTTCATACTAATATACGTATCTTTGGCCGGATTATTAAAATTATTTTTTAAAACTTACATAGTTGTAAATTTAGGAATTTTTGGAAAGAACTTTACATTATTAACATTTTCTAGATTTAATACCTTCTACAACCTGATTATCTTTCAAGAAACTCTGAGAAGTATTTTTATTTTTTCCAATTAAATTTTTTAATTACTTGAAACTGGCAGAGGGAAATAATTTTGCATTAAATTCTAAAAATTTCATTAATAACACGAATGTAAAGTAAAATCTCTCAATTAGAAGAAGACATACAGGAGAATACATTCATCTACATTTCAATTTGTCTGCATTAATATAAAATTTTCTATCTTTAATAATATTCTTTATCACATTTTTTTATTTTATTTCAAGGAATTTTCGTCGTGTTGTGTGATCTAAGAACGTCCACCGTCACAAATCCTTTACCTGACGAACCTATGCGATATCTCAAGTAGGATTAATAAACTAAATTTCAGTTATAACAGTTATAAGGAGGTCCGCTGCAGTTTGTAATTAAGCTTGTGAAAATACATCAATAGATTACATTACATAACGAAATTCCATTCCTTGACACTAGTTGTTTTCGTAACGCAACCCTTTACACACATCTAAACCATTCCATTCTCATTTTACTCTAACGTCTGTATAGATTACAGATATACTATGAACTGAACTGCGAAATTAGTCAAATAGCTCAACGCTCGAGAATTGCGCTTAACTTTCGAGAAGCTTAGAGGGTTAAAACACCAAGAGTACCTCTGCAATGTATTTGCCGTTTTATTGTGTCTTTTAGGAGGATACGGATCTCAAGAACTTGAGAGTGAAAGTATAAACAGGCAAATAAAAATTCTTTTTAGAACTTTGTTCTTTATCGGGTGAGAAACACAGCGCAGGAAGCTCAGGCAACAAAAAAGCTCGCGCTCCAGTTTGTCACGGGCGACGCAGAGGAAACGTGTATATTACAAGGCAAAGTGCGCGGGCGAGTGGGGCAGGGGGGCGTGTCCGCAGTTACCTCGGCGGAGGGGCAGAGCTCCACTTAACTCCTCTCCCCAGGGACAGACGGCGGCCGCGGCCGCTTGTTCAGGTTGATTATGAAGTGTAAAGCTACACGGTGTACACAGCGCGACAGCCTGACGGACAGCACGCAACGGCGGGCGGGCGGGGGGGGGAGCGAAGGGGCGGACCGGGCGGCGGCACGAGGAGGGGGCGGGGCGGGGGCGGGGCAGGGAAGGAGCGGGGGGCGGGGCGGTTCCGCTCGGCTCCCCGTCGCGGGAAACAGGCCTTCCCTGGCAAGTTCCCGCCCCCGCACTCTTCTCCCGGTGGAGTTCCGGAGGAGACCGGCACTTCGTGATTACTTAGGTGTGAGATCTTTCGTGGAATGGAGCATTGCACTTCATGGAATGATAACCTCAGGGTCAGTGACGGTTCCCCTCATCGCTCTGCTCATTAAATAATTTTTAAATCGAAATAATGTATTATAAAATGTATACGAATAAACAAAGATATGTATTTATTAATATATCACTGGGTTTGGTCCTTCATTTTAATTTTTTTAGAGTAACAGTTTTTATCAATATGTATTATTCAAATATTATCTTTCTTTAAAATAAAGGACCAGAAACAATCTGGTATATTGAAAAATCTTTAGATACGAAAATAAGTAATATTTAATGTGTATTGTTATCTAAATTATTTTAAGTGTTGCTATTTGTTGTTTAGTATATAATTTTCCCAACCTCAAAACAATTTCATATCAAAAAATTAGAAATCGACTGTCTGCTTGAGAATTGTCTTGATACAATATTGTATAGGATGTTGGGAATTAGAACTAATTGATTCTACCATTGGTTGAGCGTTTGCGTTTGCACATTAAATAATACATTCACAGAAAGAAAACTGGCACACTCGTCATTTGTCAAACTGACATTGTGAAGGGTTTGTAGCGACAACACCATGTAGATGTTTGTTTTAATGAACAATTAAACTTTGTCAGAATTTTTTTCTACTTGTGTAGTTGAATGCAATATTATTTTTTATCATGAATTATTTTATTGATTATACATGTATCAAGAAAATGTTAGACCGTTTTTTGTAATGTATTATGATCTGCATTAATGCCCACATTATAACTTTAGTTGAAATGCTCCTGTTTAAGACATTGTACTTAAGCTTATACATAATAGTGGTTAATGATTTATTTTTGCGAACAAAGAACCTGTTTTCAACGAACATTCTGAAACTCTACAAACTTGCAACTTTGACGACAATTTTCTTCAAACTCCTTACCATTTTATACATCTGTACTGGGTATACTATAATGCAAGCGGTATATTTTAATGCAAGTAGGTACCAAATCAAAAACTGACGAGCTGCTACGTAGGAAAAATAACTTTGATTATTGATTCCAACAATACTCAAAGATATTAATGACAATTTGTGTCATTGTCGAATGCAAGATCATTGTGACAAATTAGAACCGATGAGTGAGAAAAAATACGTACAAAAATTACCGCCGCCTCGCCCCGCCTCGCCCCACCTCGCCCCGCCTCGCCCCGCCTCGCCCCGCCTCTCCCCGCCCCGCGCCTCGCCGCCTCGCCCGCCTCGCCCGCCTCGCCCGCTCGCCCCGCCTCGCCCGGCCTCGCCCTGCCTCGTCCCGCCTCGCCCCGCCCTCGCCCCCTCGCCTCGTCCCGCCTCGCCCGCCCTCGTCCCGCCCTCGCCCCACCTTGCCCCTCCCTTTCCCCGCCCTCGCCCTGCCCTCGTCCCGCCTCCTCCCTGCCCTTGCCCGCCCTTGCCCCGCCCTTCTCCCGCCCTTGCCGCCCTTGCCCCGCCCCTTGCCCTGCCCTTGCCCCGCCCTTGCCCCGCCCTTGCCCTGCCCTTGCCCCGCCCTTGCCCCGCCCTTGCCCCGCCCTTGCCCCGCCCATACCCCACCCCGCCTCGGCCCGCGCTTCCCAAACAGGGCTCAACGTCATTCACCCTCCCGCGCGCACCGGAGGCAATTGGGCGCCAATGGACTTAGCATTTTTACGCGCGCGGGTGGGGTGCGGTGGGGCAGGGCGGGCGCCAGTCAAGGGGCGCAGGCGCTGGAGGGGGTGGGCGCACTCTCGGATGCAATGGGGCACAAACGCCGCTACAACAATAAGAAAATCAAGGAGAAAACGAAGAACATCAATTTGTTTAGTCGGAAAGGTTAATTTCCAATAAAATCACTAGCGAATCTGAGTGTGGAGGGAGTACTTATTGCTTTCGGACGCATGAAGTGTAGTTCATGCTATATATCAGGAGGTGGTGGTGTTCACTGCCGTTAGAACGCGCCGATCTACGAGTCGGATTATGGAATTTTCCACCACCGTCTTCCAGATCCGCCACCGTACGACTCCCAAAATCCGCAGCCGGCAAAGTAGACATATTAATATTGTGGAGGTAAAGGAATGAGGTAACATTATTGTAGAAGATACAGCTGTAAATCGTTTGTAATTAATAGTTCAGTTTCAAACGGCAATGAGTTTGAAGCTTATGACGGCACCGGTAAATTTCAAAAATAAATAAAACTATTAATATAAATCTTCACAAAAGAACATTCTAACTATATTGTACTTCTCTTTGAGGGTAAACATAAAATATTATTGATAGTTACACTTGAGATATCTGTATGAAATTTAACACAATGCAACGTTGAAATAAAAGGAACTAGTGAAAAACTGTTTAATTCATAATTTTTTTAAAAATAATTTTGCATAGGCCTGCTAAAATGACATCGCAGCCAGTGGATGCTACGCTTTGAGCCCACTGTGTGCCGGCGGAGGCAGCGGCGCGGAAGGTTGCTTCCGGCGCCACCCGCAGCGCCTCTGTCGCGCGCGCGTCTCCCCCGCACAATGCGATTTCCATCTCGTCAACGCAATTTTGCGCGCAGATGCGATTACTTCATGGACAAACGCGACCTGTCATTCCCAATTTGTGTTATGACGCAGCGGCGATCTGTATGCACGACATTGCCGTGGATCCATCTAAAGCGTCGCGCAAATGTTATATGACAATCGGATGTAGGAATTCATTATCAGCCGCTGATGTTCCCTAACTGCATTACGGCACGCTTCGTATAACCAGAAATGCACTTATGAAAATCACAAAGGATATGCGGGTCGTGAAAGTCACTCGCAATTAACATACATTATTGGTGTGATTATTTTTATTTCTCATAGACATGCACGTTCTGTTCGTCTGGATCTTGTAGGCAATGTTTCAAAAGAAATAAATCACAACTAATGAATTTAAATTAAAATACGCAGAGGAAGCTTTTAATCAGAACTTTCTGAAGTCACAGAGTTTGTTGAGCTCTGATTTTGCAATGAGCAGAATCATGGTACAGCTCATCTTCAATGTTACAATCTCAAGTATGATTTGTTCTGAAGAAAACTAGAAGAAAAATAAAGAATTGCTAGTTTTAATGTTAATCACTGGGAGTCTGGATTATCGCATTTAGTGTGATATCACTAACCAGAAATATTACGCATCAGAAAACGAATTGTTTGCTTCTTCGGATCTTCACTAAGCAAATCACGTGTCGAGTTAATTAATTTTTTTCTTGGTAGGTGTTTCTGTCGTTTCACAATCCAAATTTTGAAAGAAAAAAACTAGGCAAGAAACAGAAATTACAATTGAGAACTATTTTAATTTTTCAGACGATTTACTTATGACTTGAAAAGAAATGAAGGCGTAACAGATCCGAAAGATGTAGCAACTTGGGAAAAATACTACTGACCCTGCATTACAGTCACACAAAGCGTAACATTCCCGCCAAGAAATACGATGTACCAAAAACGTGACGAACGTATGATCAATATAATACGGTAATGAAGTATTTCGTTGCCGCAAGAGCCCCTAGAGCTTCCGCAAATTCCGTTCCCTCCCCTGCACAAGCCGCTGGTCGCCTAATCGTGTGCCTCTTCAGAACGCACGGCCTTGCGCCGCCGGGCCCGCGTGCACATCAATGGCCACCGCGTGGCCGTGCGGGCGGCGAGCGCCGTGTAATCGCTGGCGACTTTGTGGGCCCCGCCCCCTCCATCCAATACCCCCCTCCGCCCCCCGAGCACTTGGCAGCTCCGCCGCCGCCACCGCACCGCCGCCGTTGCGCGTCTAATCAGGAGCCGGGCGCGGCGATCGGGCGGACGGATGGTCGAGGCGACTGCGGGAGAGAACGGCGTTTTGGCCACGACGGTGGGAGCGTGGGCGGGTGAGGCAGGGGGCAGGGCAGGGGGCGGGGTAGGGGACGGGGTAGGGGCGGGTCAGGGGGCGGGTCAGAGGGCGGGCGAGAGGGCGTGGCAGGGGGCGGGGTAGGGGGCGGGGTAGGGGACGGGGTAGGGGCGGGTCAGGGGGCGGGCGAGAGGGCGACAGGTGGCAGGGCAGGGGGCGGGGCGGGGGGGGGGGGGGGGTGGCGGGGGGGCCCGCGGACGAACCCCGGGGCGGGGGCGGCACGAGAGCGTTCGTCGGGGGGCCGCCACGGGGCCCCGGGGCCGGCAGCGCAGTAATTGGCGCCTGGCCCGCGCGGCGACGAGGGCAGCGGGGCCTTTCCGCGGGCCACCTCAGAGGCCTCCAATCGCCCGCCCGCCCTCCGCTGATTGCACTTCAATCGGCGCCCCAGGCAAACGCCCCCCCATTGCGCCCGCCCCCGCCCTCGCCCGCCGGCTTCCGCCCAGGGCGCGCAGGTGGCGGGGGAAACGCCTCAGGCGCCGGCCGACCGGCCTTTGGCCCGCCGAGTCTTGCGCCTTAATTATAAGGGCGCCGTTTCATAAAAATGGCCAAGCGCCTCGCCGCTTCATTTGAAGCCCCCGCCCCCCGCCCCCGCGTGAGGCTCCTGACCGGTCCAATTGCAGGGTGCGGGGAGAGAATTATTGTGCGACGGAAATGACGCGTGCTCCGCAGAGGAGCTACTGGCGCCAGGGGGCTCGCCAAGATGAAACGAAGGTCGCAGGTGATTTTTCTCTTTCTCCCACGTTGCTTTGAAATGGTGACATAAAAAAGCAGTAGAGTATTCAGAGGAGCATTTTCCTGAGCGCAGAAATTTATAGATAGTTATTGCGATTCAGTGAACCAGTTTTACATAAATAGTTAAAAAATGTTGGTATAATTTAATAAACATTACTTTAAATTTCCTTTTTTAAAAATAACTTTTTATATTGCCTAATAAAATTTAATCCTGTACATCATAAAAGTGGATACGGATGATAAGAGCATGCAGAATCCTATTCAACACATTTGAGGTTTGCGGATATCCTTACTTTGTAGTATAAACGCCTCAACTCACGGGCCCAGGGCCACCGTTAGTTCTTAAAAATTTATTTAACACTAACATTTTCGAAAAATAAATTAAAAACGTATTAAAATGTAATGTTTGATTAAAATATACGCAAACAATTGACATATAGGAGTGATGTGTCGCGCATGATTTGGCAATATTTAAAACATGGAATGTTTGCTGATTGATGCGAGACTGTCAGTCAGTGATAAGAAGTTTAGTTTTTTTTTAAAACAAAACTAGACTTTAAATTGGGGGTTGTCGATGAACATAAGAATAAGGGTTCCCCAAGTTAACGTAGGCCCAAGGACCCCCAAAAATCTTCAAACAGCCTTGTGTTAGAATATGTGAGAGTAAATGTTTGACGATTCTCAAAACTTATGCCCAAATATGTAAAGTATTGAATAAGTATTTTAAATTACTCATAGCTGTAGGATAAGCCTTTGTAGCTAGTGATTGTGATAAAATGGACAATGATGAATCTCAATTTGCCTCTCTATACTTCATTTTGTTTCATTACGATTACATTACAAATAATTGACACAGTCATTATCATAATCTTCGTGTGATTAATTCAAATTCAGGCAAAAGAATAAAATGAATGCATTCCTTAAAGAATGCATAAGATATGCATGATCGTAAAATGCAAGAGATACTGAGTGTTATTTGCATTACCACGGTCATGCAGATGTTTTGTAAGTTTCATAATGGAACAAGCGGTTTTACTAATTTTTGTAAGCACGTTGGCCCTTACAAATGAATTATAAACTTTTATTTACACTAAATAAAATAATAAGGACACTTTAGCTCTTTTAAATGCCTTTAATATATTGTTGTTCTACTCATTTGTCATTATTACTCGAATATCCCCTTTTATGATAAATTAAGTATGAATTAATATCATCATCATCGTAGAAAAATATTAAAATGCTATTCGTGAATTCGAAAAATAAAAGAAAAATTATTGTTTATATCAAAATAATGTGCATTATATTTCCAGAACTAACGACTTAACACGAGGCATAAACCAGGAATGATCAGTGATGATCATCACATGAAAATATGGAGCCATAGATAAATGACAGGCTAAAGAAACGAACGAGAGCTCCGAGGAAACTTGCCGCTTATTAGAAATCGCCACGTTCACAAGATATTCCACGCGCACAGTCTGGGATGGCAACTCACGAACCCTTTCGTTCAAAACAAGCGCATAGGGCGCTATGCCGTGGACCGCCCCCTCGTAATGAGTAGCGAGGCGACTGGATTTCGCTGCGCGCTCTTGCGAATCGCCCGAATATGGAGGCGCATTGGGGGAGGCGGAGCGGCGCAGCTGGCGCGTCCGGAACCGGCGGGTGGGCGATCGGGCGCGCGCGCGCAGGGCTTCCCCGTCATGGCCGCGCGCCGGCAGAAAGGGCCGGAAGAGCGCGTCATTTCACGGAGCCCTCGCCCGCCCACGCGGAGCGCACGGCCACCCCGCCACGCCCCGCCACGCCGCTCCTCGCTTCGCCCCGCATCGCCATGGCACATCCTGCCTCAATCCACTGTGACCGCCCGTTTTCATAGATTCCGAAAACGTGTCACATACCGCCCTAAGGAAGCGAGGGAAAAGAATATTTTGAACGCGCGCCAACGCGGATGGATATTTGGAATGCTAATTAGAATTTAAAACAAGAGAGACCGCCACCATATACCAAGGGCGAGACCGGAGGTCGGATGAAAGAAAAAGTTCTTTCTGAAGGTAGCAGCTGAACTGGGCGGACGTATGGAAAACGGTACGCCAGGAAGTGACATTGCAGCAAACTTCAGATTTGCAACTTTTTTGAGGAAAACTCTTCTAGAAGACCAGAAGAGGTAATTATTCTGTTATAAATTGATTTAAACATAATCTTAGAAGAAAGGTAATAAGAAATGTTATGAATTTATAATGGAAGAATTAGGGAGAGAAATTTTGAATAGATGGCAGTAATTAATAGCTTGCATTCATTTCTCTTTCCAGTTTTTTTTTTTTTTATCACATGCTTTTCGTATATTTAAATACTCTCTTGAAGTTGGTGCTCATATAAAAAGGGGTGATCTCTGGATTCATTTTCACTCTGAATATCCAGTTGGTCATTAACTGTAATCGAAAATAAAGTAAAATTCATATGAGAGTATTCAAGCATATAAACTTGAACGAGAAGAAGAAGGCGATTTCTGAGGGAGCAACGGCGTTCTCAACCCGAGGCCACGACGCTTCAAGGCCGAAGCAGCTCGGTGGAAAGGTGTAGAAGGAAGCAAAGTGGACTGCTCTACGCGGCCGAGAACACAGTAAGGTCGTTCCAAATAAAATGTTTTGTAGGGATAGGAGTGATTCAGTTTAATAAGAAAGCTCATTCTGTATCTATCACGTAGAAAGAAAAAGGGAGGGTAACAGATTTACCACGCTTAAAAGATAAGAAAGTAAAAGTACATTTGTTTCCGACTTCTAATACGTGAGAACAGAATCAATCTTTTCTTTCAAAAGGATTTCAAGATCAAATATTGTAATATAGTGATTAAGAGTTTGTGTAAAGTATAATTATAATAATAGTAATTCTCTGATTTTAGAGAGAGAAAGAGTTTCCTTTTGTTGTAAAAGTAATGTTTGGGGAAAAGTATTAATTTTTGATTTTCAATGTGTGTTTTTCAAATTTTGTAAAGTAATATTTTAACGATTCTTTCGAATTTCTGAAAGTGTGTTTGTTAAACAATTGGGTTGTAGATGAAAGTAGGAAATTGTGTATTGTGTTATTAGTGTTTTTTTTCAGTCAAGAGTATTCTGTATTTGATTTTTTCTTATGTGCCATTGTATGTATTTGTCAAAGCAGCCAATATTTTTAGAATATATTCTGAATTTAGTGAAAAGTGATTCTCACCCGAGTTGTTTGTAATTTTTGCATCCAATCCATAAACGATCTTCACGACCCTGCCCCCCCCTATTTTTTTATTTATTGTGTCCACACTGGGACGTCTATACTGAGCTAGTCGACCATCTGGTGAATTGTGTTCGCCACCCCAAGACGTCTCAGGTCGGGTGCTGGCCTTACGGCTTGTACCGCACACGACTGTGGCTCGCACCACCCCGCCACAATCCCCCCGCCTCAATCCACCCCGCCTCAATCCACTCCGCCCCAATCCACCCCACCTCAATCCACCCCACTTCAGACCGCCATGCCTCAATCCACACCTCCACATTCCAACCCACCTCAATCCACCCCACCTCAATCCACCCCGTTTCAATCCGCCACGCCTCAATCGGTCTCGCTTCAACCCCCCCCACTCCGCCCCAACCACCCCACCCCTCAATCCACTCCGCCCCAATCCACCCCACCTCGAATCCACCCGTTCAATCCGCCACGCCTCAATCCGTCTTGCTTCAACCCGCCCCGACTCAATCCACCCCCCTCAATCCCCCCGCTCAATCCCCGTCTCGCTTCAACCCACCCCGACTCATCCACCCCACTTCAACCCCACGCTTCAATCCACACCTCCACATTCCAACCCACCTCAATCCACCCCGTCTCAATCCGCCACGCCTCAATCCGTCTCGCTTCAACTCACCCCGACTCATTCCACCTCAACTCAATCCCCCCGCGTCAATCCACTCCACTCCAATCCACCCCACCTCAATCCGCCCCGCCTCAATCCACCCCACTTCAATCCACCCCACTTCAATCCACCCCACTTCAATCCACTCCACCCCGCCTTGCCCTGCCTTTGCCAAGGCTCGACAAGTCCTGCCCTGCCCCCCCCACCTCTACCCAACCTGCGTCAACCCATTCGGCTTAGGGCCACCCCGCGATGAATTGAGTGGTGCTTACGAGCGCCAACTCATAGGTCATCAATCCCGGAAGGTGGCGGTGTTCGCGCGTCTGGTTGGGGAGATTTACCTACAGGTCGGCTTGCTGAGGATTTCTCCCACCAGGTATGTTCCCCCAGTGGGACGCTATCCCAACCGAGATATCCGTGAACCTACAATGTTCTCCTGGCGTGTGTTGTGAATGCAAGTGTAAATGTGTGTGTAAGGAAAGAGTGTAGGCGAAGAAAGAAGAAAGATCGCACGTGGTGCATGGCCAGTTTGTTACGATATAGCTCCGGGATTCGGCTCGTATTGCTTTGAAGAATCGCGGAAATCTAACGCTAGCGGCAGGTGACCACCAAAAAAGCCTGAATTAATGAAAAATGTTGTTACATCTAACATCAGACAATTGTACACCGTTCATTTTCAATGGAGTACAGAATTGTTTATTTGAAATGAAAAATGCATTAAAACCGTTTTATTTTCATAAACTATAAATTTGTTATTACGGAACCATTTTGAAAATCTGATATTGTACAATTTTACGGTTTCTTGATTGCAAAGAATGTTCGTATCATCCGCAAAGAGAACTGTTCTTCCGTTTCGAATCGTCGAGGGCATATCGTCTACTTATAGTAGGAAGGGCCCAAAATTGATCCATGAGGGAGCAAAGTGCAAATGGCAGAAAATCGGAAAAGTCAAAACACTTGTATTTTTAAAAGAAATTGTGAATCTAATGTATTTGATTCAATATGCTATGCTCCAGAGATCCGAAATCCCTCTCAATTGGAAAACAACTCATTCAACGAAAATATTCATAATTCAATAACGTAATTGTCTACAATTTCTCAGAGAAAATGATATATTCCAATGGCAATATCTAAAATTGCCCATCTTCACATTCAGATTAATATTTTGGGTAAACATCGACATTAAATGCCTTCTGGAATATAATCTACTGATTGGTTGATACAGTGATGTACTAATAATTATAATTATTCAATAGCAGACATGAGAACTCGGGTATGCTTAGTTTCTATGGATGGGCTAGGAGATCCAGAGGGAACCAATTGGATTTCGATTCTTGGTCGATGTAGCAATTGCTATTAATAGTTGAGGTTACTAAAATGACAGTTTAATGCCTCTCATGGTCGATACATTGGGGAACTATTTCCGATAGAATTGCCTATTGATGACTAATAATATTAGGTGCAACTTCGGAAAACGTTTGACGTAGCTCAATAGTTTTTCGAACCCATTTAACAACAAATCCTTACTTTGCGCTCAAGAAGTTCGCTGTGCCCCCGACATCTAGTCCTATCATAACGTTAAGGAATTGATTTGATCTGATTTTAAATTATGTTACTTACGTAACAATGCTACAAGACTTTTTGACATTGAATATGAAGAAATTCTCCTTGAACATACTACATAAGTGGTTCCATAAGTTTCCAGCCAGACCAAGATAATGCTCATCTATGCGAAAACCGTCTGAGCAGTATTATATAGTCTTATCTTCAAATGCAATAATATTGCAGCTCGAAATCTCATTCGGTTTTCTAGAAAGAGGTTCTTGAGTTAGGTGCGGTGCGTCTACCACTGATCAAAACTAAAGAAACCCTTCGGGGAAGAAGTTTCAGAGAAGCGTGAGGTAAAAGAAGCAGTTTGTGACCATTTTACGAACTGAAATTTGGAATATTTTTACAGAGGCCCAGAAATGTCAATACTCACACGTAAAAACAGTATTGGAGTAGTGGAAGCTTAAATTGAAAAGTTCTGTAATTTTTCTCTATGTATCTAAAATATATGTTAGTGAGGCCGGAAACTTATGGAATCTACAATCAATCATACGTCAAGCCAAGACGCTAGTCAATGTCTTTTATCCCTATAAGACAAGGGCTCGGCGTAGTTGATATCTGCGATTCTCAGGGGGTTACCCACACAGGGATCCGCGGAATTTTGATCTGTTTAAACTTCCGTGACCTCACGGAGCTTGGTTATGAAGCTCGGTTACCGGCGCAGGCGTTACGATATTTAGCGCGCCTGTGCGATAATTCTCGCATATCAATGTCTGATATTTCAGCCCACCTTTATACGGAAAAGCCGAACCTTCAAAAATATAATAATGTCTAAAAATGTATTTTGTATATTAGTAGATTTCATTTCGTAGAACACAGTGTGAGAAACGTTTCCTTGAAGCCTCTGGCCACAAAATTCCAAGTTTTAAGGCCCTAAAACATTTCGTTTAGAAGTTATTTAACGATATAGATTTTAAAAACCCGACCGAGTGTTACGGGTTGCATTTAACACGAATATTGAGATGCGTTTTTTTAACAAATCCTTCGTATTTTTACATTCAAAGCGCAATTAGTCACGTTTCCGTAAAATTCTCTTTCTTTGGAAACCTCATTTTTAAACATTGGTTGCGTGTAAGAGCCGCAAAAGATATGCATACTACTGAAATAATATAGGAGGCGATTCCACCATGAGATGGCGTTCAAAGACTTTTACATTAATCGCTATATATGTCGATTTAATTTTATGTGAAAAAGAGATAATACTATGTATCTTTCCCTGGATGTGAATTCTTTGTACTATTAAAAACATCACTACGTCCATCTCAAAAGTATTCCACTCCTTTCATTTCGTAATGAGACATTTCCTCGCGAGACCGTCCTCCTTTCTAATCATGTTTGGCTGTCGTGATCGTTCGCTAGCGCCTATGCTCCCATTCTTCCCAGCGAGGCGCGGCGCCCTCTCCAGACCACACCCACGCATCCGCGTGTGTTCGCCTGCGGCCTCGCCCCCCCCCCCCCCGCGCTTCCTCCGTTCCGCATGAGCGCGCCGCGACTCCCTCCCCCCGCCACCCGCGCCCCGCCCACCTCGCGACCCCGCGCGTCACCGCCCGCCCTTCCTCCCGCCCACCCGCCCGTCTCGCCCACCCGCCCGTCTCGCCCGCCCGCCCGCCCGACTCGCCCGCCTGACTCGCCCGCCCGCCTCACCCCGTCCCGCCCCGCCCGCCCGCCCGCCCGCTTCGCCCGCCCGCCAGTCCGACTCGCCCGCCCGCCCCGCCCCGCCCCGCCCCGCCCCGTCCCGCCCCGCCCCGCCCCGCCCCGCCCCGCCTCGACCCGCCCCGCCACGCCCCGCCACGCCCCACCCCACCCGCCCAGCCACGCCCGCTCCGCCCCGCCCCACCCCGCCCGCGGTATCGGCGCGCCGCCCCCGCCGCCGCCCGCGCGCTTGCCGGGGCGCCAAAGTGCGAATTTATTCATAGAGTCGCATAATGAGAAACTGTAAAAATGGACATTTACCCCGGGGAGGTTTTATGTTTTGATAAGGGGCGTAAGCGGCCGTTCTTCAGGGCGCGGGGCGACTGTGGCGGTGGCAGGATGAAAGAACGGGGTTGGGGGTGGGGGGGGGGGGGGGGGGGGGGGCCGGTGAGGGGTGGACCGGAGGCTGCAGAGGGGATGGCAGCGGCGGGGAGGGAAAGTTGCGGGCGGAGGCGAGGACGCAGGCGAGGACGGGCATGACAGTGGGGTCGAGGACTGGAGGCGAGGACGGGGACAAGACAGTAATGAGGGGGAGGCAAGAGCGGTGAGGGCAGAGGAAGGCGAATAAGGGAAGCAGGTCGAGCGGGAAGGTAAAGAGGGGTAACGAGGTTGGAGCAAGACAAATACGAAGGAGAGGTGAGAAAAAGGAGGCAAAAAACAGTAAGAAGACAGTAAACGGAGAGCGAGTGTATACGAGAGTGGAGGCAAGGGCAAATACGAGGGCGTAGGCAAGAACGTATACAAGGGTGGAGGCAAGCGCGTATACGAGAGCGGAAGCAAGAGCGTATAAGAGGGCGGAGGCCAGAATGCATCCAAGGGCGCAGGCAAGAAGTATTCAAGGACGTGGCGAGGAGGAGTCAGGGGCAGGGGCGAGAGGAGTCAGCGGCGATGACACAGGCGGGGGGGGGTCGCCCGGGGCGGCGGAGGCGCCTCCTAACGGCGGGGGCGATGTTATCGGCGGCGTGTGCGGGCCACGCGGCCCAATTACACGGCTAAGCTCCTTCGCGCCCCCACGCTCGCTTTCACAGCAAACACCACGCACTTCGAAGAGAATTTACCGCCATTTTTTGCTTGAAGGCAGCGTCATATACTGGAAGAAATCACCGGAAGCGGTTGCTCAGTGCATCAACTTATGCCACTCCAGTGCCTCTGACCGGGAGATCCTAGGCTCGAGTTCCGACGGCGGCAGAAGTTTCGACACTAGCTTTTCAGCTAGGTCGAATTCATACGCTCTCTGGAGGAGAATTCTAGCAACTGGCCACTCTGATTGGTAGTTTGCCATGGTTTCTCTGATCAACACCTGGCGAATGCCGCAGTAGTCCCCTCACAAACGGGGCAGACTGCAGGAAATCTTTCCTTCCTCTTCCTTGTCCTATTCCCATGTGCACTACACTACCACATTCGCTGACTTACACCTTGTCCTGGCTAGGGCGGTGACTCGCTGGTGGGAGATACCTGGTTGAGGAAAACACCGCTAGTCGACGCTAGGTCGGCATCGGATCACGCCATTCAGTGGGGATGGTAGTACACCGCCGCCTCCCGATGAAAAATATGCACTACAATTGTGGAATTAACGACCTCGGTAGTTGACGCGCCCTGAATCACTAACAATCAATCTGAAAGAAATCGCTTCTTCCAACATGTAAGAAAATACCATAGCTAACTTTATTGCCGTAGGAAGATCTTTTGTTGAAAATCTGAAATTTGGAAAGATGCGTGAAAGGTTTATTTAAGTACAAAACGATTATATGATTACAGTATGCTGTAAGATATTGTTTATTAATTTTCCTTTTTGTGCAATATTTTATAAAATTATGAGGTAATGTTCAAAATGTAATCAATTCCGTGCAATGAGTTTATTTACGTACCGCTCTCAAACTTGGTTCTGTCGATCTATTAACTGTAATACATGAAAAAAATCATTTCTTCGTGTATGAAACTAATCATAATGAACATAACATATTAGAAAACGTTACCATATTTTTCCTTGTGGACATAAGATCGGAAGTGATATTGAAATTACAAAAATTGCCGATAAATTTTACTTCTATTGCTATAACGTTTCAGCTTCTTTACTAATGAACATATCACATATTATTTGGCTTTTGTTTCTTTTTATTGGAGGAGTGTCCGCTTCTATTTTTAGAATGAATACCATATCTCCGGAAAGTCATATTATTTTAGCGAACAGATAAATTACTCAACAAAAACGTAATATCGTCCTTCAATTTTCACGATTCTCATATTTAAAACGTTCCTTTATCTTTATTATTTTCTTGAAGTTGCTCGATTTCTCGAACCCTTGTGCAAGTAAATGTTGAAAATTAGACTTCTCTAAACGAGGACTGCTGCACTCGGATTTAAGTGACGTCCCAATAGCGTCTCGAATATTGCAAAACATGCATCTTGTTTGCATTGCGAAGACGCGCGCCGAATCCCTTCAACGATAACCCGCCCTTGGGCGCGTCGCCCCCTTCGCCGCCGCCAGCTGGCTGCCGGGCACCGCTCTAATTGCGGGCTCCATCTCGCGCAGCTCCTCCCGATAAGGCGCCACGCCCTCGCGCCCGGAGGCGAAGGCGGTGGGGGCGGCGGCGGCGGGGGCGGCGGGGGCGGTGGCGGGGGCGACGGGGGCGGGGGCGGCGGTGGGCGTGGTGGCGGGGTCGGGGAGGCGGCGTGGGTGGCGGCGGGGCGGCAGGCCGGCAGGGCCGGCGGGGCGGCGGCGGGGCGGCGGGGGCGGCGGGGGCGGCGGGGCGGCGGGGGCGGCGGGGCGGCGGGGCGGCGGGGGCGGCGGGGGCGGCGGGGGCGGCGGGGGCGGCGGCGAGGGCGGCGGGGGCGGAGAACCCTCGTGCGCGCGCGAGAACAATAACAGCGCGAGAAACTGTCATTTGAATATGTCAATACAGCGGCGCGCGGCGCGCGGCTCGTTGTCAGCCAATCCGGGCGCTCCCCGGGGGGTTATCAAATATGCATGTATTTGCCGTGTCGCGCAGACAATGCCATTCCGCGCTGTCGTCGCGCGGGGTGAAGAGCGCCCGAGAGGGGGAGGGGAGGGGCGAGACGCCGCGAGCGGGCTCAGGAGTGCGCCGGGACAGGGTGAGGCGAGGTCGGAGGGATGGATATCGCCATGCACTGCGAATTGCATAATAAACAGAAAGGGTGCTGACAAGGATGGTGAACATGAGCGTGAAACGGGAATAGTAAGATTTGGAATGGAGGAAGGAGATGAGCAATAAGGATAGGCCTATGCGTAATAGCAGAAGATGTCAACTTGTTGAGCACAATTTGTGTAGAGAGATACAGTGTGAGAGAATGAGAGAGAGAGAGGGAGAGAGGGAGAGAGACGGAGAGAGTGTGTGTATGAGAGAGAGAGAGGGAGAGAGAGACGGAGAGAGTGTGTGTATGAGAGAGAGAGAGAGAGAGAGAGAGGGAACAGGTTTCGGAAACAGAATAAACACGTTCGTGTATAAAGGTGCATAGATTTCTCGTCTCAAAAGTACATTTTCTACAAATGAAAATTTTTCAGAATTGGAAACTTCGTTAAACGTCACATATTTTGACAAAATTATCACAAAACACTGTAGGATTTCGCTGTAGTAATTACAGAGAAACGATTTATTTTAATCAACACATCTTAAGAGGTAAGAAAATGTTTTTATGAGTACTAAACGTCATATAATGTTCAACGTTTTCAAGTAATTATCGTATAAGCAACTCGCAATGAGATCACGAGATAATACAGCATATTGTTAAAATAAAAATTGTGTTTAAGAGAAGATACTGTGACATACCAATATGTGGGACATTGTATTACGTCACATTTATTGTTAACAGGGTGAATAGTAAGGATAGACATGTACAAATATGGCGGCATAGCAACGGTAGACGAATTGTCGTCAAGGTCAACAAACTTCATTGCTTTGAACCACGGGGCGCGGCTAGTTGATAAAGTAAACTTTTTGGAGATTGGCCGAGAAAACAATGACAGTCTGGGGCGCGGCTAGTTGAATTTATACGTAATTGAGGGATTGGCTAGGCATGGAAGTTTTTCTGACAAGAAACAGTAGAAAGAGTTTTGAAGGGCTAAAAGAGAGGAAAACGGAGGCATTCCGACTTATGCCGTGGTGCTGTGCGGATCGTGTGTAGACAATTGATGTTGGGAGTTTGGGAATTGTGAACATTTACTTTGGAGCGTATGATTGTCGGACTTAGAATATTGATGGAAGGGACGGAAATTGGAACTTGGAAATATTTCGAGTGCAGCAACTAGAAGTTTGAACTTAGGTGAATTTGTCGGCAACAGGACGGGAAGTATTTGATGCATATTAGTTTGCTGAACTTTAATTTTTTAAGTATACGCCTAGAAAGAACTGGGAACGTTTAAAAGGAAAATTAATTAAGTATTATCAACTTATGAGGCGGTGAGGATCAGTGACTTGAATACACTTGTGCCAGAACGGAAGAAAAGAAGATGGTATTTGGACCTGGAGCCATCGACACTGGGGAAGATTGAAAATGGTTCTACGCGGCGACATCGGTTGAGAGCACGCGAAGCCGGGTACTGCAATATAAGGTTTGAGACTGGTGATGACCAAAAGTTTCGCATTGTTAACAAGGAACATTGAGTAAACTTACAATTTTACTGGAGTACGAAATCTTGGAAAGTGCCGTGATATGGCGATGCGTGACATACAATGGATGAGCGTAGAGCGGACCTGTAAATATCGCCAGGATGGAATGCGCAAAAAAAAAAAAACCTGTCCCGCGAGAGGTAGTGAATAAAATGTACGTAGTGATGGCAATAAACTGACTTTACAGTGACTGTGAATGGGAGCTTCTAGGGTTCGAGTCCCGACAATGGCGGGTTTTCGATACCAGCTCGGTCGAATTCAACCGCTGTCTGGAGGAATATTCTAGCGGCCGACTGCTCTGATCGGTAGATTTTTTCTTTTTTTCCCATCGCGAGCGCTTGTCCCGGCTGGGGCGGTGCCTCGTTGGGGAAGATACCGGAGGAGAGGAAATCTTGCGTAAGTCGAAATGTTGGACTGGGAAAGGTGGCTCAGGACATCAATTGATGTCAATAGTGACACTGAAAATAGGATCCTAGGTTCGAGACCCGACAATGGCGGATTTTAGATACTACCTAAGTCGAATAAAGTCGCTGTCTGGAAGGTAATTCAAGCGGCCGGCTGCTTTGATCGGTTGTTTTCTGAGGTTTCTCCAATCTATAACACCTTAATGCCAAAGTAGTATCTTAACAAACGGCCCACAGATCACGTACGATCTTTCCTTCCTAGTTCTTGTCACCTCCTCTTCCCTTTTAAACATTTATTCTTACTACACTACTCACCAAACATATTGGGCAGACAAGCAGTGCCCCGCAAGAGGAGATACCTGTGGGTGAAAGAAAAACGAAAATCGGGGTTGTTGTTACTCGGGGTAAGATCTCGCTTTCCAGTGGTCAGGAACGCCGCCACGTTCCGAGTTAGAACATGCACAACACATACTGGCAAATTACCACAGTAGTTGACGCGTTTCGAGGCACTAAATAATCTATCTATCTACCTACATATCTCCCTATCTACCTATCCATCTACCTATCTATTACCATCTATTACTTCTATAATCTTGTAAATTTATATATATTTCTATCTGTCAATCAATCTATCTATATATCTATATATGTACCTATCTATCTATTTAACTACCTATCTATTCATTTACCTATCTATCTCTCTACCTATCTATCTACCTATCTATCTATAAACCTATCTATGTACACGTAGATCTATATATCTTTCTATCTATCAATCAATCTCTGTATATCGACTTTATTTTAATCTATCTATCTATCTATCTATCTATATATATATATATATATATATATATATGTGTGTGTGTGTGTGTGTGTGTGTGTGTGTGTACCTATCTATCTACTTATATACCTGTCTATGTACCTGCCTGAGTGAACAGCGAGAGATGAGCGACGCCGGGAGTCGAGACGGTGTGCGCGGGTGGGGGCGCGAGGCGTGGGTTGGGGGGAGGCCGGATGAGGATGGCTGAGCTCTGGGCGGAGCGAGGGGCAGGGCCCAGACCTGCAGCAGTGCGTGAGGCCTCATTCAAAACGCAAACTTAAACGTAACGTGATGCTGTAAACGTAGCCGTAAAATTTACACGTAAAAACAAGCTTTCACAATCACGAACGTAAGCTGGAAAGTAAGTTTAGCCTGAACGAATCAGAATTCAACGTACTAAACTTGATCGATTCCCTTCTAGCACGGTTAAAAGATGATTCCACCAGAGTTTTTAGCTTTTTCTTCAACATTTCTACCGATTTGTCTTTATATATATATATATATATATATATATATATATATATATATATATATATATATATATATATATGCGGGTAGCTGTTGTAGTAGAGCTCGCATTTCTTTCATCGTATAACAAGAATTCTCTCCTACCAAATTCACGAATAATTCGTCGAACACAATTAGTTTATTCGCCATGTCTAGGGAAAGTCAAAACACAAGTTGCCCAAGTTCTTACTGTGAATTCACTACACGCATCAAAACTGTTTGCAAGCTAATTTTCTACATTACAATAACAAATTGGCATAACCACACCACCTCAACACAATCTGAAATCGACCTTCCACGCTGTTCTCTGATCGGTGTTCGCTAGAATTCAAACATAAACTTAACGTAAAAGCTTGGTGCTTGTGAACTCTTTAAGTTTACCGACTTACGTCTACGGTTACGTCAGGGCATTGGGAATGGTTTCGCTTAGTAACGCATTTGTAGGTTTTGCGGCTACGTTATGTTTGCATTGTGAATGAGGCTTAACGTCGTTGAGGCACGCCAATATGGCGCCGCCAATGCGAAGCTGACGCAAAGCTGCCCGCGGTGCGCGCGGAGCAGAACGCTCCCCTCCGGGGAACGCCTCCCTCCCTGTGTCCCGCAGCGAGTCAACGCGATCAGAGGACTTCACCAACTCTACACTTTGGACCGGGGACGGTAGCTCAGTGCATCAACTGATGTCACTGCAGCGCCTCTCACCGGGAGGTCCTACGTTCCCACTCCCCACGGCGGCAGGATTTTCAACACTAGCTTACGATTCAGTCGCTGTCTGGAGGAGAATTCTAGCGGCCGGCTGGTCTGATTGGTAGTTTTCCGTGGTTTCTCTGATCAACACCAGGCGAATGCCGGAGCAGTACCCTACCAAACGGGCCACGGACCACGCGCGATCTTTGCTTCCTCTTCCTTGTCCTATCCTCTTCCCTTACACACACACCTACACAAACATGCACTACACTAGCACATATTCCGGGAGACCGGTCGGTAGCTGAGAGCTTGTCCCGGCTGGGGCGGTGCCCCGCTGGTGGGAGAGTCCTGGTTAGGGGGAAACCCCACTAGCCGACGGTAGGTCGGCGCAGGATCTCGCCATCCAGCGAGAGAAGATCACCACCATCTCCCGAGAAAAAACATGCACTACACTAACGGGAATAATGACGGATGTCGGATGGAATTTTATTTCTGAGTCTCAAAAATCAATACAATGAAACTACTCCAATGCATTCATTCTACGTTTGCGTGCTTTGTCACAAATAATTTCAAAATAGCAAATTACAGCAATTTAAGTGATATATTACGAAACAAAAATTACTAGTCAGACAACACAAATATTGTATTTGAGAAACGACTTAGCTAAAGCACATAAATAATACGAACTGATTGTTAAAGTTACTCTTTCAATTTGCGCTAACTAATGAACATCGCCACTAAAAAGAACGTATTATCATGTTTTTTCTTTATGTTTACACAGGACTACAGACTTAGTCTTTAATCTTTTGATTTGGATTTTGTAAACATATATATTTAAATCCATAACAATATTATATTCATTCCAATTTTTTCGTATAATTTTGAGGGTTTGGATATTTATAAACAGCAGAAATAATGGAAAGTTATAAATCAATTTTTCCAAATTAAAAGAGAGTAAAAAATATTTACAATATATTCAAGAATTAAAATAAATCATAACGTAGCTATGTATTGAAATTAGATTCATATGATGCTCTTGATCTATACTTCTAAATGCTGTAAAAACATAAAAGTATTTATTCACAATCAAACTTTTGTTCAACAATTATTCATATTCTTTACCACAGTATAGTAATTGAACTTGTTAATTACTTTGTGCTTTTGCATTAGCGTTTTGCGATATCCTATTTTAGCCTCATGTGGCTTTTCCATGACCATTTTGCATTACACCCCCACCCCACTCCCTGTTCGCAACAGCAGTTCGAGCCTCGAATCAGTAACCATCAACTATCGATCGGAGCACTCCAGCGCAAGCGGGGCCTAGGGTAATAGGGTGAATTCTCCGGCGGGGGGCGGGGGCTGCGGAACAGCAAGAGCGACGAGGGGCGGCGTGGGCCGCGCTGAGTAACGCGCGCGTGTCAATGAAACCATATTTATCCTGCGCTCCCCTCGCCCATCCGTCAGCACCCGCCGCGCGCGCAAATGGACGCCCAAATGATTATTACGAGTCGGGGCGGCGGGCGGTGGGAGGGGCGGCAAGGCGGCGGGCGAGGGGTCGGAGAAGACGGTCGGGGGCGGGGCGCCCGCGGGTAATGGCCAAATTGATTGTATAAAGCGCGGGGCGATCGACGCTCCGGCTGACCCCGCAAATATTGATGGACACGCGGTGCGGAGCCGCAACTGGTCGCCCAGGCTGCACAGCCCCGGGGGGGGGGGGGGGGGGGGGGAGGTCGAGAAGCGGGTAATGGGAGACTGGGAAACACTCGTGGACTTGGAATGCGGCAAAGGTGGAGGTATTGGACGAACCGAGTCCATTCGGAAACTAGATTTCGGATGTACTCGTATAACGGTTCGGTGGTGGTTCACGGTTTTGCGAATTCGGTGGTGTAACGGTTAACCCATCAGACTGTTGTTCCCAAGTTCGCAAGTTCAAACCCGATCAAGTCGTGAATTTTCGAAGGCGAAAAAATCAGTCGTACGCCTTCCTTTGGAGAGGAAGTAAAGCCGGTTGTCCCATGTGGTAGCTATACTACATGTAAAAGACCCACAAGCCTAAGAGAAGCCACTGAGCTAATTCAAATCGCTTGTTTCATAGAGCAAGATAATACCTCCTTTCTCCGCTAGATGGAGAACGAAGTGTAGCGAAATTTGCGTGATCAGACTTTAGAACTCCAGACGGACGACTAATAGTGATTGAAACGTGATAGAAAATCTTTGAAGGAAATAACGTTGCAAAAAGAGAACAGGCAACAACGACAAGTTGAAGAGTGAAAACTGATGGTTTAACACATGTTACAATTATTACTAATGGTGATGCAGAGTGGTGGCATAAAATCAACAAAATCACACTAGAAAAAATCATAGTACAAAACAATTAGAAAGAAAACTATAATACAATGGCAACGGGACAGAAAATTCTAATAAAGCAATATTCTACACGCTTGAAAATTACACAATAATTTAAGTATTCTGTAAAATTTTCCTATTCCGTGGCCTGTGATGCTGACTCAAATAAGGTCGAGCTAAAAGAACACTAGAACTGGGAACGGTGGCTCAGTGCATCAACTGATGCCACTGCAGTCCCTCTGACCGGAGAATTCTTGATTCGAGTCCAGACGGCGGCAGGATTTTCGACACTAGCTTTTCAGCTAGGTCGAATTTAGTCGCTGTCTGGAGGAGAATTCTAGCGACCGGCTGCTCCGATCGATAGGTTATCGTGGTTTCTCCGATCAACACCAGGTGAATGCCGGAGCAGTACCCTAACAAACGGGCCACGGACCGCGCGCGACCTTTCCTCCCTCTTCCTTTTCCTATCCTCTCCCATTACACACACACTTACACTAATATGCACTACACTACCACACATGGCGGGTTGACCTGTCCGGAGCTTAGAGCTTGTCCCGGCTGGGGCGGTGCTCCGCTGCACGGTGGTTTGAAAGGCGAAAAAAGCGGACAAAAATCATTTTTTCAAAATCGTCCAATTTGCTTCATTCTAGCATACATGAAAAGAGAAATGTCCAATGCTTTATATCTTATACTATATTTAGTTATTTTCTTGTCCATTGTTGTGTATAACGCGCGTGAAAACGGGGGATTTATAAGAGTCTGGACGGCCATAAATTCATCCCATTTTAGAATCCTCATTTCTCGGTTACTATTAAACTTATTAAAATAATTTTTTTTCTTGTTACTCTTTAATACTTTATAACTACATTTCTTGTAAAAACAAAATTTATCACTTTCACATAAGTTGTAAATAAATTCTTCAAATCAAGTCTGTTAGAAGCACCATTCTACTTGCGTTCCTTGACTTACAAAAAAATGTACGTCTATGTATGTCATGAAACTTGCATTAACATTTCCGGAAATACCAGGGAACACGTCCATGTAGGTTTCATCTGCAACTACTTGCAACTCTGGAAACGAAAAGAAAGAGAACGTTGTCCGCGCGGCCGGTCGTGCGCGGCAGCGCGCTGACGAGAAACAGACGCCGGAGAGCGAGGGCTGCTTTGACACTTTTATAACCTATGGCCAAACTCCGACATTAGGGAACAAGGGACCCTTGCAGTGGTTGTAATGTGCTCGCTAGCTTTAGTGTGAACGAAAGATCTCCGGCTGTAGTCTGACGAGTTCTTCAGTAGTGTTACATGTGCAGTGTGTTGCAGTGTGGGAAGTGCAAAATGAATTTTACAGTAATTCGCAGTGAGCTCCATCAAAAAATTAGAAAAAAGAAAATGATTGTCGCGCAAAACAAGAACAATTTGTGGTAGCACATCTCATGAACAAATTTGACTTAAACGTATCTGAAGATGTCAAGAAAACATTGTATCAGTGCGTAAGATCTTCTTTTTTTCTTCCTTATTTCGAACGCTGGAGAAAGTGTCACCGTAGGGAAGAGTTTTCGAAAGGAAGAATGCAGATTGGTTAACAAAAAACCATGCAAATATCTATTCCAGTCATACCTGGTTGTTCACGTGCAGAAAGTAGAGGTCGACCATCAAAAGACTTTGAAGATCTATCAGACAGAAGTAAAAGAAGAAAAGTCAAACCTCTGAGGGATTCTGTTAGAACATCAGAGCTTGCATATGCGACCTCTATGAAATTAAGGGCAGAAGGAGACGATCAGTCAGGTAAATTATTGAAAGAAGCAACAACAACAACACCAACTAGAGGAAAAAGAATAAGAGAAGCTTGAAGCAAATCATGACCTGTATCCGAGTTATAATGCCACAACAAAAGCTAAAAAGGATACTTATCCTAAAAAAATTTTTAAAAGACCTGTACCGAGTTATTATGCCATTCTAAATGCTAAAAAGGATACTTATCCTCAGAATATATCTATCAAAGAAACTGAATGTGAAGTGAAATTACAGGATTTGCTTGATCATACTGCCGCCCGAATTTTAAAACTACTACCCGACAATGATACAAATAATTGTGCGACTACCTACATATTACATTACAAGTGGGGTTTTGATGGCAGCTCCGGACACTCCCAGTATAAACAAACTTGGACGGAAGCTGAATGCAGTGACGAGCACTTATTTATGTTATCAGTCGTGCCTCTTCGCCTTGTCAATAGTGAAACTGGAATTATTGAATGGAAAACCCCCAGAACATCATCTACCCGTTACTGCAGACCTATTCGCTTCGCTTCACGAAACTTCAGAAATATCTAGGGGAGAAAGGGATTACATTAATAATCAGATTGAGAATTTGCAGAATTTATGTCTCAATAACATACAAGTAAAACACTCCCTAATATTATCAATGATTGATGGAAAAATTTGTAATGCTCTAGCAGAAACGTCAAGCATGAAATGTTACATTTGTGGCGCAAAAATATCAGAAATGAACAATGTGACAGACAAAATCGTTGAAGTTTCACTCTTAGAATTTGGCATTTCCGTACTGCACGCCCATATACGATTTTTTGAATGTCTTCTGCATATTTCATATCGGTTAGATTGTAAAAAATGGAAAGTGAGTGTGAAAGATGGCAGTAGAGATTTATTGGAAAGGAAGAAGAGACACGTTCAAGACTTGCTTAAAAGTAGATTAGGCCTCCAAGTAGATATACCAAAGCCTGATACGGATCTTCAAACGATGGAAACACTGCCCGGAGGTTTTTTGAAAATCCTCGGTTAGCTTCAGAAATAACTGGAATAGACTGTGACCTAATTTCTCGCTTTGGAATAATTTTGAAAACAATTTCATCTGGTCATGAAATTAATGTTCCGGAGTTCAATTTCTACGCCAAAGAAACCGCACATTTCTTTGTAAGATTATATCCGTGGTATTATATGCCTCCAACAGTTCATAAAATTTTAATACATGGTGCTTCCATAATAAACGCTGCAATTTTACCAATTGGAGAACTTTCAGAAGAAGTAATAGAATCCAGTAACAAAGACATCAGGAAGTTCAGAGAACACCACACCAGAAAAACTTCGAGTTTCCACTAATTGTGACCTATTCCAGCGATTGTTATTGAGCTCTGACCCTTTGATTTCCACTGTTGGTGGCCTTCCAAAGAAAAATCGAAAACAACTTCCTCAAGAAGTCCGTGATTTATTACTGATTCCCGCAGACGAAACTGGAGAACAAGAGGAAGACGACTCTGAAGAATCCGATACTACCAACACTGAAGATGCAGTAAGTAATTTCGCAGTAAGTAGTGTGATCCACTTTAATAACAAATGAACTTCAAATAAACATTAAAAGTAGAGTTCTAGATTCAAATCATTTCATTTTATTGAGAAAAACTATTTTTGTCCGCTTTTTTGCCAATCCGTACCATAGTGCGCTGGTGGGAGAGTCCTGTTTAGGGGAAACCCCACTAGCCGACGGTAGGTCGGCGCCGGATCTCACCATCCAGCGGGGAAGGATCACAGCGAATATACCGAGAAAAAACATGCACTACACTAACGGGACTAATGACCAAAGCAGTTGACGTGCCCGGAAACACGAAAAAATCAAATCAAATCAAATCATTAAAAATCAATCAATCAATCAGAACACTAAACTAAGTTCAGAGCGAGTGGTCACAGCACCAATGTGGGCGGAAGGGGTGGAATGGGCGAATGATGGGGGCGTGGTGCGGGTGCGATGGTCCCGGAGGTTGTTGTAGGCACGAGGGCGAACATGGCGACGCCGCGGTCTCAATGCGCCGCTGCTTTGAGACTAAACAGGCGGCGGCTGTGTTGATTTAAAGCCGTTTATCTGGAGTCTGTCACGCGAGTCGAAACCGTCATGCAAATTTCCACGGCATTCCACACGTGACAACTTCGGAGAGTTGTTGAAATAACGCAAAGTAATTTGAAATGGTAAACTACGTGACAGTGTCTGACTGTTATTCTTCAGGGTAGAAAAATTCAGAGAAGGTATCTTTAAAATCATTCTTGCTTATTTAAGAGAAAAACAGCATTTTGGGTGTACAATATATGGGTTATGCTAAAATGCTACTTGGAAAAAATTTAAATACGAAAAACGTTTTCTTTAAAATCGAAAAACAAAGTAAACATTACATACCTCTCTGTGAAGATAAAATTTTGTTTATCAATAAATCCTAAGATTATCTTCTCATAAATGCCATGCACCTTTTATTGTCAGTGAGAAGTGAGGTTTTCTAGAATCTCAGTAAATTCTTTTCTGTTTGAAGTAAGGAATTATGTGTGCAATGGCAAGGCAATGCTTCATTTACACTGAGAAAAGATCTTAACAGCATCAATACAGAAATCTATCAAGGAACAATTAACTGTAACCGCAAGAACGTCAAATTAGGTTTATCCCTTCTTATTGGTTCAGTGGTGAGTTGTAGTTGACATTTACATAATTGAAATGATTGAAGGCGCGGTCATTGTCAACAATAGTTGTCAACAACTATTGTTGACAATGACAACGCCTTCAATCATTTCAATTATCCCTTCTTAAACAATCCACAACCTCTGAGTTCATATTGACAATGTAACACATTTTGTTAAAACTCAAAGAAGACAGAGGTGCATGCATGATTCCTACATTTTCAACCAGTAGAGCGGGAGACGAAGCAGGAAGACCTCTGATAAGTTTTATTCTAGTTTTGCAAATATTTTATGGAATGAATGAAGTGGATATCTGTTGTTAATTCTCGTTGGATAATTGTTTGTTTGTTTTTTTCCAAAATGATGCTTGTATTTGGGGAAAATTAGTGTAAAAGTGTGTGCGAGGTACATTATTGGTTTTTTTATTGTGTTTATATTTAAATCATTCTGCAGTAGGTTGTTACTGATAAACCAAGGTGCTACTGTAATTAATCTTAAGAATTTGTTTTGAATAACTTGCGTTTTGTTTATGTTTGTATCGGCAGCATTGGTCCAGATGGGACAAGCATAAAGTAGTGTCGAGCGGATTATTGATTTGTGGAGTAATGGTGCATTAGATGTGAAGAGTTGACTGTGTTGATTCTGTAAGGGTCGTAGTTGAATTAGATTGTTTTGGATTGCTGAGTTTTGTACCTCAATGTGTTGCTTCCAGTTGAGTCGGGAATCGAAATTCTTCGAACTGTAGACTACTCACGAGTATTTTGCCGATATTTTAGTTTTAAGCATCTCGGGTGGCTAATGATCTCCGTGCTAGCTTTCCGCAAAGCGAGTCAAGACTGTATTCCCTGTCGGGGCAAAATAGAGTTGCAACCCTTCATTAAAATTGTTTCAGATACTTTAATTACCGTGACGACAGGAAAGCTGAGCCACGCCAAGATTCTAGATACGATGATTGGAATATGCAATGCTCGTCGCATAACTTCCTTTCCCTCAGGCGTGGATAATAAATTAAAACACGACCCAGACCTGGGACCACCACTAGCTGGCAAGTCAGATTCATACGCCCATAAATTCCAAATACATACATCAGTTTTAGTTACTTTCAATATTAAACATCGGCTGTTCATCGTATGTGGTAGCGAGTCCTCAAAAGAAGTATATAATAGCGAGTTTTCCTGCATACAGTGAGAAGTGCTGCATTTGAGTCCAGTCGTTGCGCGAAATTTCGATATCAGCTAAATAGACGTGTGAAGCCGACCACCGAGAATTGTGAAAAGTGGCTGGTCTTATCGGCTCTTGTTTCCTCTGATCCATTCCAGGAGGATAGATTTCTTCATAAGTCGATTGCAGACCTTGCGAGATCTTTCCTTCTCCATTCTGTCGACACTTTCATCCTCGACAGTTGGGAGAATCCCCTTGGACTTGCATCCCCTATTATCGTAAGAATATTTTCAAGACAATTTGTGGACCAGAGACTAGCGCCGGATGGGTGGTAAATTTGATAATTTTTTTGAGGTACACAGTTGGTATTGTTTGGAGTTAAACAAATTATACGTTACGAATTTTTTTGCTTGATCATCAGCTCCCGAAGAAGATGATAAAAAGCAATATATATATATATATATATATATATATATATATATATATATATATATATGTTGTAATGAATCAAATAATAAATTTTAGAAAATTAACTAGAAACTATTGAATATTAAAATAAAAATAATTTGCATTTAACCGTATTTTGCGAGTCCCCTCCGTGAACAAAACAGACCCATAGAGAGACCGATGTGTTACTTCAGACAATGTTTACAATAGCTGTACTTCCCCGCATTACAGCGTATTATTTTTCGTTTGACTCACAAATGCGAAGCAGAGTTAATCTAGGTGTGTTAAGGGATAGATGATTAAAAAATCTACAGTATTCTCACTTCAAAGACAACCATTCTACGTCAATATATACTGATGTTTTCAATATCCGACTTAAAATAATTTTGGTGTGTGCACTATTTTTTGTTCCCAGATTTATATAATCCTTATCCTATTAAGGCAGCGATGTTGACATTGAGAAAATATAGTATGGAAGTCGTAATACTCAACTTTACTTACTAGAGTCGTATTCATTAACAATAGAACATTCTAGAAATACATAACTTAATTACAAGAGGGTGGTTTTCAATGAAATGTCATTTTTTCTTTCCACTTTAGAACAATGTTTAGTATAGAAATACTTTTTATGTTATGCCAAAAAGAAAACGGCTCATTTTTATACGTCATTATGTTCCTTTTTTTCGCTGATTTCGACAAATAAGTAATTTTAAACTTTTCCTGTCATTTTAATGTATGTTTTGCTCATTTCATCGATTTTAATGCCAGTTTGAATGATACTTGCTTCAAATAATATTTACGAGATGCAACAAATGTTCTTCAAAGAATTACTCAGTAACCTATTCTATTTGTTCGCTCAGAAATTGTTTTGACAGCGTTGTGAGTATGTAATTATTGTGACGTATATCAGCGCCATTGCCAGTTCGGCAGATGTTGGGATAACTAAAGACGGAGATTTCCTGGCAAAGAACAGTCCAAATCAGAAGTTTGCAAGCTGAGTTCACTCGAACGAATGGAAGAAGCCTCGATTACGTCAGTGACGTATCCAACAGATTGAGTTATTCATCCGATCTGGTTTTGATAAGATTTTTTACGTCGTTTTTCTTTGGTTTTACAACATTTTAAGAGCATTTTATTGATAATTTTCGGCGATATGTAAGGTCATCAAAATGCGCCCCCTACAAATTACCCCTTCTGGCTCGGCACTCGACCGAAGCCAGTGCAGCCGAAAGAGATGGCGCGCCGCGCCTCGGGCCAAGGCGCCGCCCAGCGTCCGCGAGCGCCGGGGGGCGGGGGCGGGGCGGGGAGGCCCGGCGGCGGTAAATCCCCGGTATACGGCCGCGCATGCGCCGTGCGCCCGCGCCGCCCGCGCCCCTCGCGGAACCCGACTTTATGAGCAAAACTGCCGCGGCGGCGGAGCGCAAGGTACCTCCGACGTCGTTGCCGCCCCCGCCGCCCCCGCGCAGCAGCTCGGGGCGGAGGGTCGTTAAATAAAGAAGGGAAGAATAATAAAAGCGGAAGGAAAATGAGCGCATGAGGCGGCCTCGCCGCCGGAAAAAGAGGAATAACTTCATAAATATGCAATTTTCTTTTTCCGCCCGGCGCCCAGCGCGGGCTCTTACTTAGAGCACAATAAAACGAATAGGATTACTCGCGTACTTCGCAGCCGGCTCCGCCCCCGCCGCCGCCCCGCCGCCGCGCCGCCCGCCAAATTTATATTTTATTCCGCAAAGTTTTCATGCGGCGCAACTATCCCCGGAGCGCGGAGCACTATAAAACAAACGCGGGATAGACTTGGAAATGTAATACCGCCCGCGCCGGCGGCGGCGGTCGTAACGGCGGCGGCGCTCGCCTCGCCACCGCCTCCACCCCCGGCCCGCCCCCGCCGCCCCCGACGCGTCCTCGCGGCCCGGGCGCCGTCTCCGACACAGCGCAGCGGAGCTCGCTTCCTCGGGCGGGCCGCCCTGCGCCTCCGACGCAACGGCCCCGCCCCCCGCCTCCACCCTGTCCCACCCCACACCGCCCCGCCCCGTCCCACTTCCCTCCGCCTCACTCCGCCCGCCGCCCCGCCGCCCGCCCCGCTCCGCCTCACTCCGCTCCGCTCCGCCCCGCTCCGCCTCACTCCGCCCTCATCCGTCCCGCCACGCCCCTCTCCTCCCCGAGCCGCCACACCGTCTCGCTTTCCAGAAGGCGGCTCGCCCGAGAGGGCCGCGGCCATCTTGTAATCAAATCGACAAACGGACGCAAATCAAGCATAAACACGGGCGAGATTGGCTGCCGAAAGCAAAAAAAGGGCGGGGAAGAAGAGGTGAAGGCGGGGGCGGGGTTGTTCACGACAATTAGCGTCCGCGAGGAGGGCGCTGGAGGCGGCGCTGGCGGGGAAGACGCAGCTGGAGGGACGCCGGAGGGCGCTTTGAGCGGAGAATTGCGGTGAGAGCACGGAGGCGCCGTGGATGCTCATCTCTTTATGAATCTTCTTGGCGTTGACGACTAATGAAGTGGGCAATTGGGACTTACAAATACATCTACTCCAGTGATTTCGGGATGTCAGTGATAGAACAGAATAGAATATTTATTTTGCTACTTAGGAATACATAGAATACTTCCGGTGGTAGCGTTTTCTAAGAAATTACTAAAAATACACAAAACAAACATCAAACAACACTAAAATATTAACATGTTACTAAATACAATTTTACAAAATTAATCTATTAACCATATTTACTTAGTCTAATTTTAAAAGTTTTGACATTCTGAGGGAAAGTTTCCAGCACTGCAGCAGGTAATTTGTTCCAATTTTGATCATTTAGCAATAACTGGATCGTGAGGTGGAAGCCACAAGGTACGTTTCATTTGAAGGCTGGGAAGAGCTTGCAATATCTAAATAAGGTATAGTCGTTTCGTAGGAACCTACATTTATCCATGCACGATCGCGCAGATAATAACAAAGCAGGATCCTTCACACCTTTAAACTTGTCGAAAATAGACAATCGCAATTGGAGAAAACTTTAAGATAATTGATATTGCAGACGCTCAGTACGTACTTAGTACTGGAGTGGAAAATGGAAACAATTTATAGTTTACCAATTAAAAGTTTTCTTCAAAAAGACTTAATTTTATAGACAAAAACATTACGTAGACTCGTACCGTTATTTGAAGAACTTTTGTGCAATCGGGTTTCTTGCTAAATTTTTAACAATTATTTAAGAACACTCCACTTCGTGACGACTTTAAAGATTGCATTGCAAAACAAATTGCAAAACGACTGGTCGTTTTTGTGATGGTCGTTTTTGTAGCTCTCATACAGCAGAAAACTGATGATTACGGCTAAGCTATCGAAAGCTGCTCTTGCTCAAGTAAACAATATTGTTGGCAATGACAACACCTTAAATTCTTTCAATTATTGAAATGCCAACGATAATTCACCGCTAAACCAATAAGCTATAGCAAACCTCCAGCTACTCGTAAATGTTAATAACACCATTGTAGACAAAGTGGATCTCACCTTGTTAATCACCCAAACCTAAAAATCAAGAAATCATAAATAGTATCAACTGAAGTCACATTTCCATCAAAATCGAGGTATTAACATTAAATAATAGCTGGAGGCGGGCTGTGGCTGTTGTGGTTTAGATTGTTACAGACCCAAGCCCTTCATTTAAGTCCCGTCCGGAATATTCAAAGAAGTATAGAATTTTCAAAATCAAAAATTATCAACGGAAAGCTGATTGCATCAATCTTCCCTTTGTATGTACGAGAATGTGAACTTCTCTCAGTGTATTTAAGAGATACATGCATACATTTTTATAATTTCCTTTTTATCACACTATTTACTTAAATGTATTTGATACAATCACTACTACCATTGATTTGCAGATATCGCAATCATTAACCTGAAAGATTTGTCACATGCACAATATTCAGCTTATTTCTCAGTAATGTATTGAGTATTCAGTCACAGTACGCTACGATTCATCTCTTCTAAATTAATTATCACTGACAGGTAAATGGCAGATTTAAATCGCACGGTTGTATCATATATTAAATCTAATTCACAACTCGATCAGGTTTTTCGTCCAGTTTCCCTGATACATTGCGCAAATGCTGAGATGTTTTTTTTCTCCCTTTCAAAAATTCAAAATTTAAGTAGTATATGACTTAGTGTAGGGATCACAGAATTTTGAAAATGTGCACACAATTCACTTTTCCCCATAGGACGTCATACGCAGTTTTTAACTGTTTCTTGACGTAAAATATATAAATAAATATATAAATAAATATATAAATAATTTTTCATATGGCAATTCCATACACGTCGATTATTATTACGCAGAATATTAAAATAGTTGTGAGTTGGTACAGTGAAAACTTGTTCGCCAAAGCTCTACCCCAGTCACGGCGCCTAACAAGCTGCTTCGCGAGCTGCTTTTCGTTGCCCACCCAGCAGCGCGGAGGCAGCGGCGATCGGCGCATCTCCATATGAGCAGCGTCCCGTCGCCCGTCGCCGTCGCCGTCGCCCAGCCAGCGATTGGCCTTCGCGCGGCGCGGACGGCTTAGGCCTGTCTCGTTACGGCGACGGCTGACGGGCGGCACCGCACGGCGCCAGGCGGGGCGGAGGGGGAGGGGAGGATCAGCGCCGGAAATGAGGGCCGCGCGCAGACAGAGGCGAGGCGCGTGGCGGCCGACGCGACAAGCCCAGGGCATGTGGCCCCCCGCCCCCGCCTCCGCCACGGCCTCCGCGCCCACCTCCGCCCCTACCTCCGCTCCCGCCTCCGACCCCGCCTCTACCCCCGCCTCCGACACCGCCTCAGACCCCGCCTCAGACCCCGCCTCAGACCCCGCCTCAGACCCCGCCTCAGACCCCGCCTCAGACCCCGCCTCACACCCCGTCTCCGACCGCCTCAGACCCCGCCTCAGACCCGCCTCAGACCCGCCTCAGACCCCGCCTCAGACCCCGCCTCAGACCCCGCCTCGCCCCTCCGCCTCCGCCCCACCTCCGCTCCCACCTCCGCCTCCGCTCCTACCTCCGCTCCCGCCTCCGACTCCGTCTCCGACCCCGCCTCCGACCCCGTCTCCCACCCGCTCCCTGCCTCCGCTCGCCTCCCCCCCTCCGCCTCCGTCCGACTCGACCCGCCTCCGACCCCACCTCCAACCCTGCCTCCACCCCCGCACCCCGCCGCCGTTTTCGATTACGAATCGCGCAATGAGAAACCGAATTCGTGAGGATTTCTGTGTCGCGGGACAGGCTGCCTTCGGAAAAGTTCTACATGGAACGTTGGAATAATTGCTGTAATAGTATTACTCGTCAACCTCAGTTCAATGCAACCCTCAATTTCGATATACCGACGTGCTATATTTTGCGACACGTTTCGCTGGCAAGAAATGATATATTACACATATATAGGCATCCCTTCATTTTTTTATTTATTGAAATGAAATTTCAGCGTGCAGAAGAATCACTAGACCAACACACATAATATCAATCGTGTATATTATGAATTAATGATAATCCAGTATCAAATTATTATTATTATGAGAGTTTAAGGAGTGACTAACATTAAAATGCCTAGATAGGACAAGCACATTATTGTTCATTTGTTTTCATAAGAGGGAATATTGGCTGGACTGATTAAAGAATAAGAACATTTCTAACATAGATGTAGTTCCCACGATCACATACTTTTCAATGTTCTTGAATTGGAAAAAGATTATTTCAAAAGCAAGAATGTATACATTTTGTTTCATTATTGTTTAATTCTATGTGTTTAGGAGAATTATACATTTGCTATCGAAATTGTTTAATTATTCTTGTATGTGACCTGTTCATTTTATTATTTTATGTATTTATTGGATTTTTGTAATGTAGTACAATTTCGGTTATTTTTACATTACACGAGTTCCTTGGGAATGAAGGTGTTTTCATTATATCATAATCTGCAGAAGAGTCACCAATCTTACAAAAAAAATGTAACCCCAGATAGCGTATCTATGCTTTAGTGTAGAGAAAACAACAAAAAGATTTCATAAGAGACCTACCAGGGTTTCCCGCGGTACCTCAGTGTGACCCTTTGGATCGCACTTTTAAGATGGTGACAACCGAAGCGTGTCATTTGAACTCTTACAAGTCTCTCCAATTCCTCTAGGTCGTTGTGGACCATTTAAGAATACCCATCGAGAAGGTGATAATGGTATAGCATACGAGTTAATGGCAGTCGTGAGGTTTCGAGAGTTGAGGGAAGTTTTCAACACTGACTTGAGTCGGTTGGCAAACTCTGTTTTCAGCATACCCTTCAGTTGATGATGTGCAATCATATTTCCTTGCTGTATCCCAAGGTATTTGTAGAGCTCGTCGTTCAGAGTTTTCAATCTGAATGTTTAAGCCACGCATCGTACCAGAGTAGAGTTTAATGTCGTCCATATACGCTAAGTGGGCTATTTGCAATCTTTCAGTGCCTCTCAGTTCGAAACCTAATTTCAAGTCTTCTAGGAGTGTCGACAACGGGTTCATTGCCAAGCAGAACCAGTAAGGGCTCAGGCTATCGCCTTGGAAGATCCCGCGCTTTATATTTATTTCCTTGGTAACCATTGTTTCATTTCTCGAAGTGACACGAATAGTTGTCTTCCATTTGCCCATGATGGATTTCAGGAAATTCACGATTGTCGAGTTCACACGATATAGTGACAGCACATAGAGGAGCCAATCGTGCGGAACCATGTCATAGGCCTTTCTATAATCAATGAAACAGGTGAATAAATTGCGTTTCTTCTTACATGCTTGCGACATGACCACACTATCGATGATAAGTTGCTCCTTACATCCAAGGGAGCCTTTGCTGCATCCCTTGTGAGCTTCGGCTAAGATAGAGTTTGCTACACAGTGTTTCTCGATAACCATTGAAAACAACTTGTGATGACTTTGTAAAAAGTATTGAGACAAGTGATTGGTCTATATTTCGTAGGATCTGTAGTATCACTGGTTTTTGGCTTCATATATGTGACACCTCACACAGAAAGTGCGGCATTTCTTCTGGATTGTTCAGATAGTGGTTTATGAGATTTAGAATTTTCCCATGGAAGCAGGTGAACTTTTTGAACCAGTAGTTATGAAGACCGTCTGATCAGGGCATTTCCAATTTTGAAGTTCTGTTCAACTTCATGTAGAATATCTAGGGTGATTGACCGTTCATTTCGTTGATCTGTGCTGCTACATTCGTGATCTGTTCTAGCGAAGGTGCGTTGGCGTTGAAGTCGACCATATTTTCCTCCAGGTGTCTTCAAAAGTACATTTCTCTGTTAAGCTGTTCACTTCTGTATTCTTTTCATTCATCTTTCTGTAGAAATCCTTTTGGCTCTTGAGAAAATCTCTGTTCTCTACTTTCCGCTTTAGACTTTTGGTGTAACGTCTCATGCGTTGGCTGTAAACGCTTAGTTTCTGTTTTAGAGTATCTATAAATTCAAGCAGATGACTGTTATCGGGATTATGGTGTGTGTGTTTACGATGTTTCTTCTTAATGGCTTTTACTTTGTTTTTCACATATTTACTTCTGCCTCCTCTTTGGAAGGTTTCGAGTGTAGCGATGTCTGATTGGAGGCGTTCTATTCTCTTTTGTAGTCTGATTTTCCATGGAGGGTCTTTTTGATGTAGCTGGGAGTTCCGTTGTGGGTGAATTTCAATAATTTTACCACCATTTGCTCTCACAATTGCCACTGCCATACAATATATTGCACAATCAAGGCTATCATAGGTCGTGAGGTGAGAGGTCTCATTTACCAGAATTTGTTCGTTTGCTATCTTCACTAGCATTGCCAGTTTCTTTGAGTTGTGCTGTTTCGGGACTCTAGACCTAACATTAGGATTCATTCCTCCATATTGAATATTTGCCAGCCGATATTGTGATTCGAGATTTTCACATCGTTGATCTCTGAAAGTAGGATATTCGTCTGAAGGCGCTTCGTGCAGAGGGATGCTTGGTGCTGGGGTTTGAATTTGTGTGACAGGTGTTACTGAAGCTTCTGTGATCCCTTGTTGCTCTAATTGTGCTTGTACTTCAGCTTTAATCTCATTTTGTCTAGTACATGAAACATATTTATCGGATTTATGGATTAATGTTTTTCGGTCCACGATATTTTGCTCAGTGAGGTGAGATAAAAGTGGGTACTTGGGTAAAATGTAATTCCTGCCGATATCCTATGTGAGTTGAATCGCAACGGGTAACGCGATAATATAGCCTGATGATGTCTTTATTCATTTCGTTCGTCCACTGAACTTTCCGTCGTGGCAGGCCTGCGACAGTGGTCCCAAGTGATGTCTGGGAAACACTGTGCTCAGGTGCAGCTGAAAGATCTTGAGTGCTGCTTTCTTCGGCTGTAGTAATTTCGGGTAACCCGGTGTGTGTCCGCCTGTTCAACAACACATCACTATTATTATTATTAATATTATTATTATTATTTAAACTGAAAAACAATTGAAAACTATATGACACTACGGGAATAAGTGCAATCTCTGCACGGTTTAATTACCTCTGGTATCTGTGTCTTAACTCACTCATGTTAAGATGAATTATGAACACGAATTGTAATGAACAACGAGTATTTCTGGCAAGGGTTGGTATAAAAATATTCGTTCCGGTGTAATAAAAACAATTTTCAAAGGCCAATCAACTGCGAATTTTGGCCATTGTCCCTAAGGTTCGACGAGAAGGAAAAGACTTACTGCAGCGAGAAATGGAGAACTATTATTGAAATATCTACCTGCCCTTTAGAGCTCCCGAAAACGTGCAGAGATAGTGAAGCTATATTTACGCCCAGAGGCAAACAAAGAGTCCATCTCAGCATTTGCACAATGGAACAGAGACTCTCTTCAAAAAACCTAATAGTGATGGGGTTTATTTTTCCAGAAGTTGAGGTACAATATTTTATACATGCATATTTAATCATTTAAAATTGAAGGGCTCAGTAGAACAAGGGGCTATCTCATATAATTTTTAAAATTGAGTTATTAGCATTATAGATGACTTTAAATATTATTCTTTCAGTGTAATACGTTATTTAAATCCGTTACAGATTTATATGTACGTTTATTGTGTTTAAAAGTTTAAAAATGCACTGCGTTATATTAGGAAAGTTCAGGAACACTCCTTAATATCTGAAGAACTGTGTCAATGTGGAATAGCTCTTTGTTCTACTGAGCCTTTCAAGTAAACAGTCCCATGCTAATCCAAAGATCGTCCAAATGATAGTGAAGAGCCTGCTTGAGCTCACCCATCTCGTTCCTATACCATTACATGTATGTCCATGGTAACTTGTTTTCGATGCTAGTAACATTAATGCTGGTGTAAAGAACCAGTTCTTCAATTACGCACACAGAGGGGTTGCACTCAGATTTCACTGTTACGGCCAAGGAAGCTGAGAAACCTGCCTCGCACAAGTAAGTTGTTACAAAAAGAATGAAGGTTTTCATTGCAATTTGGCTCAGCTTTGGGTATTCCTTGCCAATATGTATCCAGAATTCCAAGAAAAGAACTTCATTAAATTTACTCTTCAATGACGTATCTACAATGAGATCAATGAGTTCGTTCTTGCTCTCTTATATCTAAAGATGATGACCCAGGAGCATTTTCGAATGGATCCAGTAAATTTTGATCCAGTAAAATTTTTCAAAATCATTGTGGAAATATTTTTTGAAGTGACCTCTTAGCATTGTAAGATGATAAAGAATTCCATGTCTCGCCATTAATAAAAACTATTATTATTATTATTATTATTATTATTATTATTATTGTTGTTGTTGTTGTTGTTGTTGTTGTAAAGAAGGCAGCATTTTATCTCCATTGGAACTACCGGATTATTGGTGTCCCGTAACAGTAACAACAGAGAACGAAACATATCTAGTGAGTAATTTTCCATTCGATTAAGCCACATCTCAAATTTCTTCATGAAACCCTTTACTTTTACATTGCAAGATAGTAGAGTTGCCTGATTCCCTTGAAGCGAAGCATTTAGAATACTTATTCTCTCAAAAAATATGAGTGATGTAAGCCCTTTTCAAGAGAAAATCTTCGTTGCTGAACCAATCTGCCAGAGAGTGGCCTTTCTCCTTAAGAAACAGAATACTTCGTTCCATAGTTCAACCATTCTCTTTAGCACCTAAACTTTTGAAAGCCATTGGGTATTCCTAAAAAAGAGCAATTGAGTGAGTTCAGCACCTATCTCTTCACATACACTTTGAAAAGTCTTGAATTTAATGGATTTGCCTTAATACTGTTCACTGTTTCACTGTTTGTATAACCATTTGAAGCACTTTATGAATGGGTAGACTAAGTTCTTTGTCAGACAGAGCTTTTCGATGTATCATGCAGTGCGTCCATATTGCATCGGGGGAAACTGCTTTAACTTTCACTTGCAATTCACCGCGAATTCAAGATATTGAGCGACCTCCTTCAGCGCATATCTCAATGCAATTCTTCCACGATATTTTCTTTTAATTAAAGAACTCTTTGATTATTTCAAAAATACTTTCAGTATTAGTTGTTCCCAGTATTGGCTCACCGAAAAAACATTCCTCCCTAATGTTATACTCGTCAACGAAACGAACATAAGCAATCGAATAAGCACCTTTGTGAATGTCAGTCACTTCGTCTACTGAAAGTGCAAATCAGTTATCACGCAATTTGTAAATTAACTGCTCAAGTAAATCGTCAGAAATACTATCTACAATTTTTCTAGACATTATGTTAGAGAATGGAATATTTTTCATTTCCTGAGCAAATGAGCAAACATCGTTGACACTATATCTAACGCTGCAGGTAAAATCATTTTCTGCTACTGTGTGTGATTTTTTGCATTTAACAACCTATGTGGCACTTAGTAAGAGGCTAACAGGGCATATGGAGTAATAGTTGTAGTTTTAGCTACTTTTTGCTGGGTACACTTTAACACATTCAGTTTTCTGACAAAAAATATTTTGTTTTTTCTATTACTTCAGGATGTTTGGTTTCAAGATGTCTCTTTAACTTGTTAGTCTAACAGACTATCAGCAGCTAAATGATTAAACAAATTACATATTACGGACGTTCTTCACCATTTACCGTAGTTTTCGTGAAGCTTAGCGACAAATATTTCTCATCACATCTTCCCGTTTTCTCCTTCAGAATGGAACCCTCGTCGCCGTCAGATAACGGAGCACTGGAGTCTTCATTTCTGTCATTAATCGGAAAGCGGTTCATTCTCATGTCAAGTTTGACTCACGATTTACGAAAGACTAAGGAGTCGTTGCGTTATACTTGGGATTTTGTAACGTGGCACGTGACAGTGTATGTGTGTCTCTTTCACAGATGCTGATGCATTTGAAGTGAATAAAAGCGACTTGTTCTAATTAAATTTATGCGTGTTAATATTGTACTGCAAAGGTTTCCACGACCCATTCAAATATCCTTAGAGAGCAATCTTGGTGTTCTGGCGAAGTGCATTTGCTGTCATCTCATTATACAGCCCACTTTCAATTTTTCATATGTTAAGCCAGACAGGAAATTAAATATCATGTTCTTGAGGAATAAGGAGATGTCAAAAGTCCATATTCTACAAATTATTTAGACCACTCTACAAAGAACAAGTTGTAAAGTCTATACAACAGAGCTTTAATCACAAGATAGTAGAGAAAAGTAGGATGAATCAAAGATCTTACCATGTACAATACAAAATTGCATACCTACTCCCCCAACAATTCCCACTAGATAATATATTAAGGAACTTGTAACTACAGTGTTGTCGAGGCTGTCAAAGAGCCATGTTCTACAGCGCATTTAACCCACCATACAAGCAATACTCATTGATTGATTAGTTGGTTGGGTAGTTAGTGATTGCGGGCGCGTCAACAGCTTTGGTAATTAGCCCCGTAAGTGTAGTGCATGTTTTTTCTCGAGAGTTGGTGGTGATCTTTCCCCGCTGGATGCGAGTTCCGGCGCCGACCTACCGTCAGCTATTAGGGTTTCCCCCTAACCAGGACTCTCCCACCAGCGGGGTACCGTCCCAGTCGAAACAAGCTCTAAGCTCCCGACCGGTCTCCCGGAATATGTGGTAGTGTAGTACATGTTAGTGTAAGTGTGTGTGTAAGGGGAGAGGATAGGACAACGAAGATGCAGGACAGATCGCGTGCGGTCCGTGGCCCGATTGGTAGGGTACTGCCCCGGCATACGCCTGGTGTTGATCAGGGAAACCACCAAAACTACCGATCAGAAAAACCGGCCGCTAGAATTCTCCTCCAGGCAGCGACTGAATTCGACCTAGCTGAAAAGCTAGTATCGAAAATCCTGCCGCCGTGGGGAGTGGAAACCTAGGACCTCCCGGTGAGAGGGACATCACTGGATGCCCTGAGCTCGCGCTCCCGGTCAATGCTCATTGAAGACGGGCACAACAGAGTTGCTCCAGATGCAGCACGACCCGGAGGGCGGGGTCGCGAGGTCGCGAGCCGCGGGGGCGGGGGAGCAGTAAGTGAATTCAGCCGGGGCCCGGGGGGCGGGGACGGCCTGCCCCCGGGGGCGGCGCGCGGCATCAGCGCTTCCGGCGGCGCCGGGCGTCGTTTCCGCCCGAAACTGGAGGATCCGGCGGCCGGAAGCGACCGAGCGGCAGAAGGGAGGCGATTCCACCCCCGCCCCCGCGCCGCGTCACGCGCCATTGCCCGCCCCGAGGCCCAGCGGCCCCGCCCCCTCCCCGCCCCCGCCCCCGCGGCGCGCACTGCTCCGAAAGCGGTGGTGCGAGGGAAAGGATAGGCGATGGATTCTTCGCGAGGAGTTCACTCCCAGTCAACAAGTAAGAGGTAAGTAGCGCATTATGTATTGGGGGGCTACATCTCCCCTGAAAATTTCGAGAGGTTCTCTGTAATTCTATTTTATAAATATTTTTAGAAATAGATATGATAGATTCTTGTACTATCCCCTGTCAAATCTAGTCATTTGGGACATTGATTGAAGACATGTAATGAAGGGTCATGACATTTAATGAAGGAACTCTCAAAATCATCTGATAACTCTAGAAACGGGTCGACTTAAAATCCATTGTATTTTTTAAAAATATTTCATTTTCCTTATATTATTTTTCATATATATATATTATTTATTAGTAAGGTGAGTCATTTTTTAATAAAGCGTACTAGGAAAGAGAACCAGTGAAGACAGGGGTCCCTAGAAATGAAAATGCCGTTCTTCTGTTTTAGGCTGTACATTTTTATGCTTCTCATACTGGATTCAAGGCATCTGTAAAATATTGATACTTCACAGATTATTAAATAATTAATTTTCGATTACATTCATTCGCTTGTGTAATGATGCTAAAATTTAACGTTTCTGAAGTTAATATAGTAGTCCTGAAAAACCGGGCATATATTTTTTCAATTCCATTCTGTTTGTAAACGAGAAAATATTGCTAGAAGTGTAACTCGAAAATTCCTCTCCAAGCAAATAAACATGAAGAATAATCCGTAATCACGAAAGACATTCTTACAACTTCAAACGTATACATTTATTGATACTTAATTTCCATTTTCATAAGCGACATTATTAAGAGGTTTCCATCAAACAAAATGTTGCTTCAAAATTATCGCGATAAGCACCAAGTCATTGGTTGTCGTTTCTGCCCACTGTGCGGCACCACGGGAAGACAGCGGTGGGCGGGGTTTTAAAATGTATTCATTTACTGACACTTGATTTCTATTTCCATAAGCGACATTATTAAGAGATTTTCATCAAACAAAACCGTGGCTTCGAAATCGCCGCGATAAGCACCACGACATTAGTGTTGTTTCGCCCCACTGTGCGGCGCCACGAGAGAACAAGGGTGGGCGGGGGTTTTGATCGCGTGCCGCACACGCGTGCCCCGCGCCCTCTGCCTTGTGCCCTGTGCCCTGTGCCCTGTGGGCGACCGCGCCGGGCCGCGCCGGCGCAATCTGCAGCGATAATTCGGCGCGGTCCAGATGGCGGCGCGCGGAGGGTGGCTGACCGCCGCGGGCCCGAGACGCGATGGCCGCCGCCGAAGAAGTCGCGTTCGCCGAAAGGGAAGGTACTTGCAAGAGAAACGGAATCAGTATTGGCTTATAGACCTTTAGCAAGAAGAGAAATAGGACGGCCAAGGAACAGTTGGTTGCAGTGAAGACGGAACTGGCTATTTGCCTAATCCTTGATAGTGAAGAAGAAGAAGAAGAAGAAGAAGAAGGAGGAGGAGGAGGAGAAGGAGGAGGAGAAGGAGGAGGAGAAGGAGGAGGAGAAGGAGGAGGAGAAGGAGGAGGAGAAGGAGGAGGAGAAGGAGGAGGAGAAGGAGGAGGAGAAGGAGGAGAAGGAGGAGGAGAAGGAGGAGGAGAAGGAGGAGGAGAAGGAGGAGGAGAAGGAGGAGGAGAAGGAGGAGGAGAAGGAGGAGGAGAAGGAGGAGGAGAGAGGAGGAGGAGAAGAAGGAGGAGAAGGAGGAGGAGAAGGAGAAGAAGAAGGAGAAGAAGGAGGAGGAGGAGGAGAAGGAGGAGGAGAAGGAGGAGGAGAAGGAGGAGGAGAAGGAGGAGGAGAAGGAGGAGGAGAAGGAGAAGAAGAAGGAGAAGAAGAAGGAGAAGAAGAAGAAGAAAGATCGAGACACGATGAATGCCAACCTAGGATGTTGAACATGCTTGTGGATTATAAAAGACATTCTTTTCTCCCAAATGTAAAGTCCTGTCGCACATACACATTTTCGTCGTGGGCCACAACTCACGTAGGTGATGTCGGGGCATGGACCGTTCAGAGCGAAGCTCCCTTAGCTGGGCCTGGTGGATACCTCCCGCTGCATTTGTGGTGAGGAAGAGACCTCGATTCACCTCATCTGTGAATGCCCGCAACGGGGGCTAATCATACATTGGTCGACATCTACACGCAGACACTGACAGTCTTTCATCTCTGATAAACATAAACACTCCTTCACACTTCTTGAGTATTTAGCTTGCGCTAGTAAACTCGATGGCACGAATGTAAATTTGCAGTGGTTTCGTCAGAAAGTAGATCCTACCCGGGTCCATAGCCCAAGGGTTGGTAACGGGCCGCGAGAATTCCTCCCAGCGGACCGGCTAAGAGGTGGACTGGGCCAGCTTGTCCTTATATCATTGACTTCCCCATCTAGCGAGACTTGTATGTAGATTAACTTAAAAGCGATGTCAAGTTGGGGAATGAGGATAGGTGCGACGCCTAGGTGCTTCTCACCCAGCCAGGCTGCCGCTAGCATGTCACTTGTATTTTGTGACTGCAAAATAAACAATTTCTATATAAAAGGCATTTTACATCTACGAATTGTCGTATCACCGCTCGGGTTTGAATTCGTATTATAGAAGAATCCTCATAAAAAGGAGCCAAAATGACCGTTCGCTAAACAAGTGAACATTACATGTAATTCAGAGATGTATCCTTCCGCCGCGACAGCTGTTCAGCCCAGCACCCTCTCCACGAGAGGGTGCTGTGGAGAGGGTGCTGTTCAGCCACGCCTCTTAGTATAGTGTTAGGTTATGGGTCCTGTGAATACATTACTACAGAAGTTTAAGAGGTATACATACGTAAGTGAGTCCGAGAAATATTGAAATTCAATTATGAATATGGAAAAATCTAACATGCACTAATATTCAGTAAAAGAAAACTGCCACGAATGTAAAGACACTACGCCATCAACACAGGCGCCGGAAACACGTGAACCAGTGCGCATCTCATATTCAAGACTCGGTTTTAAAATAAACATAATACTTATCAAACAAAAAGTAAATTCAAAGTAATGTCTATAAGAAAAGAATTTTTATAGAAGAGCACATCACACTGTACTTCCTAATTTCAATTATTTCTCTCGTAGCGCAGTATATTTTTGTCGAACGAGGACATCACAAAAGGAAGCGTCGAAGCCATTGATAAGTTAGCCAGCTGAAAACAAACGAATGAAGGAAGGAGAGACTAATGGACTCGAGGACACAACGACCACAGAACCTTCAGTTATGTTGCCAGCACTGGCTGTCAAAACGGTTCTTTTTTTTAAATCTCTCGATAATTTCGTGTTGATAAGTACAATGTATGTGGATTATTCAGTCGGATGTTTGTGAGAAATCTCCCGATAATAGGACTGATATCCCATTTTACTTGGTACTGTGAAAAAGTAATCATTTTCTGATAATCAGAATCCGTCTATGTGCATGAGTCTTCATTGTCTTCACAACCGCAAAAGAAGACTTCTGAAATAACTTAAAATATTATTTCTGGAGAACCTTGGCTATGAACCCGACATTTTAGTCAGTAGTACACAAACACTAAAAAGGATAAAGGACCAAGAACTGTATGTATATGTGCTGAAAGTTGATAACAACTGTGTGTGTGGAATATTGCATATTGTTAACAATCGAGCACTCTAGTGGTAATTGACTCAACACCACAGGCCAGCTAGATTCAATAATGTTTAAGTCATGTCTTCCATGATAGATCTACTTAACGCAGAAGCTAAGGCATTATACATCAGTAGCATAGTGAATGCAATCAGGGAGAGAGGGGCAGAAATAAAACGCATGTGATGCGTCCTGCACTAAAGGTATTACCATCGCATTTGCATTTGTACTCCCGAGCAAAAGTCGCCAATATTGATTGCTTCCACCGTGTTTACACAAGACCTTCTACATAATTAAGCATGTTTGCAGTGATAGTTGGCTACTCAAATAGTACTTTATCCCGGCACTGGAACAAAGTAGAGCCTCTACCCTGTAAATGGACAGGGAACAGCGTAAAATGGCAGAACCTTGTGTCAACACGAATAAAGCAAAGCTGCTAGCTCGGAAATGAGTTCGCCGACGCCAGTACATAAAGGCCTTTAATTGTTAATTTTAGCTAACAGGTTTGAAGAATAGGTTTTATTTTGAAATTACTTTTTAATAATAAACCAAGAAAATTAATATTAAATATTTGTATTGATGTTAAACACTTTTTATTGCAAACATACGACAGTCCTATGTCCAAAAATGAACAATGTTGTACATTGTTATTATTCTTTTATTACGAACTTTTGGAAGTTCTAATAGATTGTGTGTTACAGCGGTCAAACATACCAGAAAAAGAACAACAATTTATTATCATCACAATTAAACGCGTAAACTAATATTTCATTACTTTTCTCTTCCTCAATTAAATGCAAGCTGATTTTATTCTTTCATACATTTATCAATTACACAATAATTGAAAGTGTGGCATTTCCAGTGGTGGCTAACCCTTTAACAAGGAATGTTCAACAATACAACTTGAAATAAAAATACTAACAATAAGGAACACGCTCAATCTAGCTGGTGAGATAGTGAATATTACGGAAGCGAAACAAAGCACAATTAATACAATGTATTTCATAATTTTTCATAAAAAGTACGAAGAATAAAACCACCTTCCCGTGATCCTCATTTTAAGGGTACATTTTACATTAATACTTTAATAATGTATAGGTACGCTTAGTTGTCGATGGATGGAAAATACGATGCAATTCAATTACTCTATTAGTAACCCAAAGAAAATGAAAGTGGAGCGATACATCACGTGGTGGAATGCTCAAATTCCAGATTTAATGAAAAAGAAGATGTCTTGATCTACGAAACTCACTGGTCCAGTACTTTAAAGCAGGAAGTAAATAATAAAGATGATCCCAATATACGTATTATTTAGTATAACTTTATTTCATGCAATGTACGTTGATATTTTCATAAAAGCAAACATACTTCCATTATGCATAACAGTATTTTTACTGGTGAAGAAATATTAGAATCACGGAATGGATGGGAACAATTCCATCACAAACCCAATATTGATATTCTGGACCCAACTAGCTAATATTATTAAAAGTCTTATCAACTGCAGCATGAACCTTGCATCTTACGACAGTATTCCATCTCTTCGCAGCACATTGCATCTCCCAATCTTAATTCAGTCGATGAACAAATGAAGTAGACAAGAACGAAAATTAGCAATATTTTTGTTTCCTACTATTGGAGTCCAAGGTCTAAACATGTCGAAGAACAGAATTCCGAGAAAATTAACCAAATGATTACAGAAAATAAATAACTATCTTAGAAAAAATATTTGTTGACAAATATCATAGAAATAATACTTGTCAATTGCTAATTAATAATTTAACAAACGTTATGTGAGATCAAGAGAGAAAAGACATGTTTCAAAGTCGAAAACAAGAATTGCGAAAACAATTGATTACTGAAATTAACACATGAAATATTTTTGTATAATTTCTAAGAAACGTGCCAACTCTTGAAAAACCACAAAAAGCAAACCTACAGTTCTATATTATCTTACGTAATGCAGAAAAAAAACTTTTGTAATTATGAGACAATTTTGTTTCTATAATTTGACATCCAGATGAAACTACAAAACAGTCGTGTTATTAGTTAACAGTTATGTTCAACATGACAAAATTACGTTTTAGGTACGAGTTTTAAATCCTTATGCGGGCGCGTCAACAGCTTAAGTGAGGTGCATGTTTTCCTCGGGAGATGGTGATGATCTTTCCCCACTGGATGGCGAGATCCGGCGCCGCCCCACCGTCGGCTAGCGGGGTTTCTCCCTAAACAGGACTCTCCCACCAGCGGGGCACAGCCCCAGCCGGGACAAGCTCCCGACCGGTCTCCCGGCATATGTGGTAGTGTAGTTCATGTGAGTGTGTGTGTGTGTGTATGTGTGTGTGTGATAAAGAGCAGATGATAGGAGAAGGAAAAATCGCTTGCGGTCAGTATGTTAGGGCACTATTCCTGCATTCGCCTGGTGTTTATCGGACAAACCACGGAAAACTACCGATCAGAGCAGCCGGCCGCTAGAATTCTCCTTCAGACAGCGACTGTATTCCAATTAGCTGAAAAGCTTGTGTCGAAAATCCTGCCGCAGTGGGGAGTGTAACCTAGGACCTCCTGATCAGAGGCACTGCAGTGACATCTGTTGACGCCCTGAGCTACCGCTCCCAGTGCGGATAGAGTTGATGTGGAGGCTAACTGCAACGAATCCACCTCGCGTGCGAGGGCATATTGTAGCAGTCTCCACACTCCTCCCGCCACGCGATGCGCGCTTCCACTCCACGCCGTGCCTGACACCCGACTGTCGCCGGGCTGTAACGAGTAGCGCGACACAGATTTACGTCCGCACTCGCGCGCGGTTACAACCTGCTGGCTCGTCGCTCGACGCGGACAGACGCACGCTTAGCCGGAGACGCGCTCGCGCGGACGACGGACCGAAATGCGTGACAAACGATCCCGGCGATACCGCCTCGACAAAGCGGCTCCCTTGAACCCCCGGTCTTCATTACGGAAATACGTCGGTTAATGCGGAGGGAAGCGGCGGGCAAGAGTGGAGAGGAAACAGAAGGAGACGACTCGAGCTGAAACAAAGGAAATGCACCGGGAGCGGTAGCTCAGTGCAGCAACTGATGGCACTGCAGCGCCTCTGACCGGGAGGACCTAGGTTCGACAGGATTTTCGACACTAGCTTTTCAGCTATGTCAAATTCAGTCGCTGCTTGGAGGAGAATTCTAGCGGACGGCTGCTCTGATCGGTAGTTTTCCGTGGTTTCTCCGATCAGCACCAGGCGAATGCCGGAGCAGTACCCTACCAAACGGGCCACGGACCGCGCGCGATCTGTCCTTCCTCTACTCTGTCCTATCCTCCCCCCTTACGCACACACACACTAACATGCACTACACTACCACATATTCTGGAAGACCGGTCAGGAGCTTAGAGCTTGTCCCGGCTGGGGCGATGCCCCGCTGGTGGGAGAGTCCTGGTTAGAGGGAAACCCCACTAGCCGACGGTAGGTCGGCGCCGGATCTCACCATCCAGCTGGGGAAGACTACCGCTATGTCCCGAGAAACAAACATGCACTACACTAACGAGACTAATGACCAAAGCAGTTGATTCGCCCGGAAACACGAAAAAAAAACAAAGGAAATGCGCGGAAGGGGGGGAGGAAGTGCGAACAATCGCAGATCTGTCTTTCACTGCCCTCGTACGTAAACTTTTCTTCGAAGATGAAGGGTGCGATTTATCTTGAAGCTCATGTTCGAGAGATGACTGAAAGAATGCCATTTACAATCATCAAAAGCACGATAATTTATAATTCTTGAGTTCAATGACTTCTGATTTCTATTTTCTGGCGCTTCTCGGCTGTAATAATTTATAACATTTTGACCACCTTGACTTCTCTTCTTATGTACGGACTAAACTTTGGACATATCTCACAAATATAATAAGACCTAGAAATAATTCCACAAAACACTCTCAATCGGTCGTAAATATATTACCAAGAAAAAATCTTATAAAGAGATCACAAGTACACAAGAGCGAAAGGCACTGTATTGATTAGGGACGTTTTTAGGATACTCTTCAATGTATTTTGTTCCTTTCGATGGAAGAGTGAAAAAGTTACAAAACACTCCTAATAAATGACAAATTGATCGAAATAAAATAATTTGCTCTTCCATCCACAAAGGCGTGTACTGTTCGGATTTACAATATAATTGATATCGACAATTTTTGGGTAATAGTGTATGAGAGTAATTTTATGAATTTTCAAGGAATTGGGGGTTTCATTCAAACTGTAATAAAATATTGTGTAGAGTAACGAACCTATACAGATGATATAGGGCATCAACGTTGGCGAGGTCGATATAACGCGAGATACTGTGATGAGGAAATAGCGCAATTTCTAGAGTAATTACAAGAAATGTGTAAATTAGAAATAATTGTTCCTAATTTCCAGCCGAATAGTGGTGTCGAAACTCCGATTCGGCATTTTGTTACTCTTGCACTTCGGAACTGGAAAATTTAGAAGCCTTTGATTTTGTGGTAATGCGCTACACCAGCATCAGTCATTAGAAAGACCGCGATAGGATATTAATACATAGGTAATTACAACACAAAAGCATTACATTGACTATTCCGTTTGTGAAATTAAAACCAGTAGTGTATCTCAACAGATTTATCGTTTTTCCTATCTCATTTTTCTTACCACTTCTCCCTGCTGGACAATAATAAGTCGCGACTCATCTATCTTAGGAGGCAGTTTGAATCGATCGTGATGGTGACGTTAAATAAACCACGTATGTACTACTATAACATAACTTCTTTTATTTTAACATGCTTTCAGCTATTTTCCAAATTTGACGCATTTTGGAACTCTGATGAACGTAATTTCATTTGTGGAATAGTGCCATTAAATAGCACCCGTGCTTTAGAAATTATCTTTAAATTCCATTCTCGCTTCGCGGGGAGGGGATTTATAGACAATTTCCAAATCACTCATGGTATTACCTATGACAATCACACACTCTTGTGATATTTGCACCCAGTATTTTAAGTTCGGCTGAATTTGTAGAAACCTCAAATTTACAATAATAATAATATACAGTAATAATGTAATAATCAAGCCAGTCGAGTTTCAGTTCAACAGTCTAGGTATATATCTACTAGCATTTTTATTTATTTATTTGTTTATTTGTTTGTTTGCTTGTTTGCTTGTTTGCTTGCTTGCTTGCTTGCTTGCTTGCTTGCTTGCTTGCTTGCTTGCTTGCTTGCTTTTGCTTGCTTGCTTGCTTGCTTGCTTGCTTGCTTGCTTGCTGCTTGCTTGCTCGCTTGCTTGCTTACTTGCTTGCTTGTTTGCTGATTTACTTTTGCTCGCTTGCTTGTTTGCTTGCTTGCTGCTTGCTTGCTGCTTGCTTTGCTCTGCTTGCTCCTTTGTTTGCTCGCTTGTTTGCTCGTTTTGCTCTCGCTTGCTTGCTTGTTTGCTTGCTTGCTTGCTTGCTGATTGCTTGCTTGCTTGCTTGCTCTGCTCCTGCTTGCTCGCTTGCTTGCTCGCTTGCTTGCTTACTTGCTTGCTTGTTTGCTGATTTACTTTCTTTTGGATTGAACAACAGAAAGATCAGTGTGAATACACTTTACACTTGTTATAGTTGCATATATCTACTTACAATAATCTGACAAATAATCTTAAAACACAACTTACATTACTACTAGGGTGGTAGAGGTATCTCTACTTTGGATTGAGATCTGAGAATTTATTTACGAATGCATGGGAAGGAAATGCGGATTCTATTAGTTATGCTTTGGCAGAGTCTTAGCGGGGTTTGTTTGGGTATATTTGGTATGTTTTGGAAGAAGTGGGTGGATCTACTAGCATAGGACCAAATTGTAATTCATAACCCCGCAGAAGATCCGTGTCCTCGAAGGCTAGACGGGCTGTGTGGGGATGGGTAGCCGGAGGAGAGACGCGGCGCCGCCCTCCACTCGGCCCGCGCAACGAGCGTCGTTAACCTCTCGCTGCGGGCGCAGGACAGGCGAGAGCGATCGCGCGCGAACGCCCGGCCCCGCAGCGCAGCCGCTTGATCAGAACGGCTCCGGGGGGAACTTACGGCGCCTTCGCGCAATAAACAGCGGGCGCAGGGAGGGCGCCCCGGCTCCTGAGGGCGAGGGTCAGCGGGTCCAGCGCCGCCAGATGACCACCCCTCCCCAGGGACCGCCTCCCCCCCTGCCCCACCCGTGCCCGCACACTGGGCCCAGCAGCGACAAATGTAAGCAAGGCAGGAAAAAAGGAAGACGTGTTGGCTTAAACATGCGACATGCTGTAAGATAAAGTTGTGATAGCCGATCCGATGGCCGAGATCGCTAAGGCAGTAGTGTCGTAGAGATCTCGGACCAGAGAGTCGCGGGTTCGAGTCCCGCCTCGGGCATGGTAGTATTTGTGTTCGTCCTTTCACCCTTTATCATCCTCATATCGTTTCATCTTCACAGTTACCATAACGTTAACTCCATAGTGGTCGCTAATGAACTAGATGTTGATGCGACATTAATTTTAAAGAATTGTGATCGAACAGGAAAATTCAATGTATATAGACCAGACAGAATAGATCACTCCAATTTAACACAATCTCATCTCTTATCATAAACACCAGTGAACAGATGTCCTAAATGTGGGTCTGCATTCTCTATTTTCCACATATTAACACAGCGTAATGATTACCAACGTGAAAGAACTAGATTGGCCGAGAACAAGAAGAACTGTTTGGTCGACATTGAAAGTATGTACAATGTTATGAACGAATTGGTGTGCTAAAATCTATATAAGAAATAGTAGTAAATTCTTTAGTAGTGTGTGTATATATATAAGTAATGTATTGTAAAGCCCAAATGTAATATGTGCGCTTCGTAACAGTAAAATGTAACTAAAGTTGCTAATGACCCAGCAGTCGACACAATACGACGACAATGTTCAACACAAGTGGCATTTTACACAAATTCTGTTTCTTACAGAATTAGGATGATGATTGAAGAATAGAGACCAATATTAAGAGTAATCCGCTGACTTGAAACACACATATTGTATGTTCAGAACTCTGATTGCGAGAAAACAAAACTTGAAAGTTTGTAAAGGTGATGCTACTTATTGAGCATCAATGTAGCTTTCCGGGAAAAATCTAGATTTCTCTTATACGTATATAAAATCTTTGTACACAACGTAGATATGACGAGAGATCTTAAAAAGATATTAACTGAAAAATAACCGAAAATAGATATAGAATATTTGTTCACTAAGCAATCATATTGTACTGGTGATGCAGCTACCTAAAAGATCTGCAAAACATTTACCAACATAAACTCAATAAATTATTTTTCAAAGTTCGTACTCCATTTTTTTGTTGAAATTAATATTTTTCCTCGAAACGTCGCACAATTAATGTCGCTCTTTTAATAATTACAAACTAAAAACAGAAAGAAATGCTGAGATAATATGAATAATATAACACCCATATCATTTTTGTTGCTTAGTTGTCACTTCCGCATTCCTCTCGTGCTTTTCTCCTCCTAGAAATAAGTGAAACACGCACCTAGGAAGTGTTCGTGCGCCCTCTGTGTCGTGGTTCCGCCCCACTGTGCGTGGCGTCCGCCTGCATCTCCGTGCGCCCAAATCGCAGGCATTACTCTCCGGCCAGCGCGGGCGGCGGCGTCCTGCACAAAGCGGAGGCATATTCCCCGGGCGCCTAATAGCGTTCGGCCCGTCGCCCCCCGCCGTGCCCCGCCCCCCGGCCCCCGCCCGCCGCGGCACGCTTCGATACGCGCGCATAATGCGGCCGACGCCGACCCCCGCGCGCGCGGCAGCGGCCAGCCCGACCGGGGCGCGGCGCCGCCCTGCAACTGCCTCTGTACTCGGGGTTTCGTAACGTGGCATCTGTGGCCCCGAATACGGCACGCCTTTTTGCGTCTTTCTCTGTCGTGGTGTAAGATGATGTATGTTCGCGACCGTAACGTGGCACCTGAGGGTGTTATCTTCAAGATGGAATATGGCATGGCTTTTTGCGTCTTTGTCTGTCCTGCCGCAAAATGTCGCATGATCGCGATCGTATCAAGCAGTGCTGCAGATCAGGCGAGTCTAGCGGCACGGCCGAGAAAGACGCGAAAAGTCGTGGCATATTCCACCTTGAAACTAAGGCCTCGTTTACAATACAAACTTAAACGTAAACGTAACGAAGACGCAACCTACAAACGAGTTACTACGCGAGACCATTCTCAATGCCTTGACGTAACTGTAGACGTAAGTTCGTAAACTTAAAGAGTTCACAAGATCCAAGCTTTTACGTCAAGTTTACGTCGGAATTCTACCCAACACCAATCAGAGAGCAGTGTGGAAGGTCGATTTCAGATTGAGGTAGTTTGTGGTTATATCATTTTGTTATTGTAATGTAGAAAACTAGTTTGCGAACAGTTTTGATGCGTGTAGTGAATTCTAAGTAAGAATTTGGGCAATTTTTTGTGACTTTAACTTGACACGTCAAATAATCTAATTATCATTACGAATTACTCGTGAATTTGGTGCGAAAGAATCCTTGTTTATACGACGAAGAAAATGCGAGTACTACTACAACATACACTCGCATAATATATAAAACAAGTCGATAGAAATGTCGAAAAAGAAGCTACAAAGTACGGTGGAAAGATCTTTCCATCGTGCTAGAAACGAATCGATCGTTTCAGAACGTTGAATTCTGATTGGTTCAGGCGGAACTTACGTTCCCGCTTACGTTCGTCATTGTGAAGGCTTGCCTTTACGTGTAAATTTTACGGCTAAGTTTACAGCATTACGTTATGTTTGAGTTTGCTTTGTGAATGAGGTCTAACGTGGCAGCTGAAGGAAATAGGGAGTTTAAGCGCCCCGCGTAAGGTAGCGACGTTATGCACTAACAGTCACGAGAGGGACCTTGATGTCATAACGTCTTACCTTAGGCCTAACGTACGACGTTACACTTTCATAAATAGTGCACGCCTGTAGGGGTCTCCACGGTCACCTTAAAAACGGCAAAATGGCCACCTGAAAACAGGAAAGGTTGTATTTTACCAACTCTAATAAGCCGATTCCCATATGTAAGGTAGTTACAATTTTTCCTTACCAACTCCACAACGCTGGCGTGATCGCGACAGTGCTGCAAATCTAGCGTCTTTAGCGCCACGACCGAGAAAGACGCGAAAAGCCGTGCCATATTCCATCTTTAAGACAATACCCTCAGCTGCTGGAAAAACCAAGTATGGACGTCGGTGAGTACAACACACGTCTCTACCCTTCATTTAAATAGAGTGATTTCTGGCGTACGATAAGCTAAACGCAGTTATCGAAACGGAAGCTTCTTTACGATTTAATTTTACTTTCTAGCTAAGGAGAAGAGAGAAAGTTATGTAATGCTGTCCGAGAAAACGGCGAATTTTCGGCAGAAAAACTCTTTTGCAGGGCCCTAGTAACGAAAAAATGGATAAATTCACTTGCTTAGTTTAGAGGAAAAAATCTTCTAACATGTGGTGTAGCCAGAATCCATGTTTTCCTGGTCCTCGAATGACGGCTAAACGTCAGTCCGTTGATCTGTCTGTCCGTGTGTGAACAACGCTAGCGGCTAAACCGTTCTGTAGATTTTCTCCAAAATTGATATTCAGCATTCCATCTGGCTGATGTCGCGGCCCCTTGAGTTTGAAACCGATATTTTAATTTTGGAAGTACTGTGTGTATGAAGCCCCTGGGCCATTTTAAAAAAAAACTCTATCGTTTTTTATTAATTTTTGTTATTGTATAGTGTGAAGAACATTTAAGAGAACGGCGCTGGTCTCATTTTCATTCGAAACCAATTTTTCAAAAATTACACAAATTCAACCTTTTTTTCGGCGTCTTCGTACAATTACAATTATGAAGACAGAGAATTTCCCCTTAAAGAAATCTATTCCTTAAAGATAGATTTTGAAATAAAGACGTATTCGATTTTTCACAACTTTGAGTTCTTTGCGCGTAATTTTAGGTGAAAATACCAGCGAGAAAAAACGCGCTGTTTTAGAGCCACTAGTTTGGCATTGAAGCTGCCGGTTGGACAACCACGTCCCAGTTGAACACACGTCAAAAGTTGCTATTTAAATCAAATATCCTGCATGTACATGATGTTTTCAGGAGAAGTGTGTTTATTCTCGGAAGTTTTTTTCTTCGGGACTCTTTATTATTATGCTTGCTGGAACTTATGTGTTATGGAGGTATCTCTTGGAACTTATGTACGTCTATGTTGAACTTATAAGAAGAAATAAAAGAGGTCATCTTCGTCAACATATTAGTCATTATATATTATTAACATAATATGTTGACGAAGATGACCTCTTTTATTTCTTCTTATAAGAACGTCAACAACACCAAATCATAATTCCCACAATTTATGTTGTACTTGTCAAATTTACTGGAGGTCACTTAGTCTGAATGCGTTGATTGACTTTGCCAGCTTAAAATATATTATACTGACAAAGAAACTTGAACATTTAGAGAAACACTGAGAACCTTTTTTTAACAAAGAAGATAAGCAAACGGGTTGAGCAAAAGAAAAATGTAAGATGACGATTCAATTATTTTAATACATAAGATAATTAGGTTTTCGTAAATTAACTTGGTTACGACGTTACACCACTTGATATACAACGAGATGTGAAAATTGGCATGTCTAATTATTGAATAGTGTGAGAAATTATAACAATTGCAATTTGAGTTTACGATTACCATAACTATCGACTATTTGTTTTCTTTCTTTGCGCACAGTTCGCATGTCGCCCTTATGACACATGAAAACGAAATTTGAAGGCAAAATTTGCCGAATACACCACATAAGACCATCATTTTTTTATTGTGAGAATTTATTTCACCAATTTTATTACAATCTTACAAACTACTGACGTACATTTTTCTCAAAATAATTGAATACACTCAAATATTCAATAACATATAATCAACTTAACAAATCATATTCAAATGATCTTCAAACGATGTTTACTTTTTTTCTTTCTTATGCTTTCTCTTTCTGACTAAAATATATTGTTCATTTCTGAATGAGATCAGTTTGATCACAGTTAAGTCTTCTGAATGTTTATTATTCTCAGCATTTTCACAAAGTCGAAACTTTTAATTCTTTTTTAAACTTTCGACATATTCTTAATTAAATTCTAAAACCTGTTAACATGGACTGGAATTCTTCCTATAAAAGGAAAATGTGTTTTGTCTTATATTACCCTAAACGCCGAAGTGAAGTGTTAAACACCCCTGACTTTTAAAAGTTGCTAACCAAGCGCACACTTAAGCACTGTGCTTCCAATTTGCAGAGTGTGCATTTTCCTTGCAGTTAGCTAATCTGAGAGCGTTCCGTCCGAATCTTCCCTGGCGACAGGGCATTCGCAGCATCCACTGCAGGAAGTTCATCCCCCTCACTGCTGTCGTTGTCGGAGCAGTTCCCCTCCCCCTCTCCACTCACCCCTCTCCCCCCCCTTCGCCTCGCTCACACCGCCGCCCCGTTACTCAGCTCCAGTTAAGTCGGTTATTTCGGCTTGTTTTAAAAATCGATTTGCCTGCCGGAGGGCGTCGCCAATTCCAGGAGGCGGCGGCGGTGGAAGCGGAGGCCACAACCGAGGAGGCCATGGATCGGAGAAGGAACAAGGAGACAGTAGAGATGGAGTATGAAGTCAAGGGATGGATTGGATTCGAAACGTTGAGTGCGTACTCAGAGGCGACAAATAATGGATAGAAATTGCCTCTGTAACCGAGGCGATCCGGATTCGATTCCCGATCAGATTAATTGATCTTGTGAACAATTGATTAATAGGAATTGGAATAGACGATAGAGGAGGTACCGAGGGAAGATGCAATGATCGCTTTGGGAAGGATCACAGAACACAGAGGTCGAAGGGAAGGCTAACGAGAATTAATGACAAGGTGCGAGTGACGGTGAGAAACTGAAGAAACAGCGCACGACAGAATGGAGTGAGAAGGTGGGGGCGGCAGGGAAGTGAGGAAGGTCAAATGGCGAACGAAAACAAACCCGAAAGCAGCGAACGAGCGAAGCGGCAGCAGCGGAAAGAAAGCAGCGGCGGCGCGCGCTCAGCGAGAACACGGCGGCGGCGCGTGGCGACCGCCACAGCGACGGCAGCGCGCGCGCGGCGGGGACGGCAACTTGGAAGTCGGGAGGGCGGGGGCGGGGGCGCGACGATGCAAATGCGCGTGTAGCAGTTCCGGCCCTATTATCCGCCGCCGGCGACGCAGCGCTGCCAGGATTATCCGCGCCCGCCCAAGCCCCTACCCTCGCAGGGGGCGGGGCGGCGGTGACGAGGAGGTGGCGACGGCGGGGCGGCGGCGGGGGCTGCGAGGGAGGCGACAACGAGAGCGGCGGTGGGAGGCGGCGGGGCGGGAGGGACAGCGAAGGCGGCGGCGGACGCAGCGAGGGGGGGGGCGGCGCCGGGGTGGCGGCGGGGCGGCGGCGCGGGGCTGCGAGGGAGGCACGCAGCGAGGGGCGGGGCAGCGGCGGGGGCGGCGTGGGCGGCGACGTGGGCGGCGCCGGGGGCGGCGGTGGGGTGGGCGGGAGGGACAGCGAAGGCGGCGGGGGCAGCGAGGAGCGGCGTCGGGGCGGGGCGGCGGCCGGGGCGGCGGCGGGGGTGGCGGCGGGGGAGACGGCAGCGAGGAGGGCAGCGGGGGTGGTGGCGACGGCGGCTGGGGCGGGGGCCGGTGAAGGTTCGCCAAATCCCGCCGCTGATGCCGATGGCAGCCCCGCGCCGCGCCGCGCCTGACTCAGCGGCGCATAACCTCGTGCTGTAGCAGGCGCGAGCTCAACGCGAGAACTGCTGCGTTCAGAAATGGGCTTTTCAGCGGCGAAGACAACTTGAAGGTCTGTTCGCGCGACGAAAGCTCAAGTTGTGGTCTCGTCATAAGCAGCGCAGCCCAAAACAAGAGGACGTGACAACTACATTTTTATTTACATACATTATTATAACACACAATTTTCAGTATTTTTTTTAAATATATACGAACGTTTGTACGTAAAAAAAAATGGATATCTAAAAATAATTTACAATGTTTAGTAAGAATGTTAGGTGTGATTTACATTTAAACAAAATGCCAATTTCCACATTGAAAGAAACATTTTCAAAACTGTACTGACGGATATTAACAATGACTTCGATCTAAGTCATTAATAATATTAAAGTATTTACAACCAGCACTATTTTGGAAGCTTAAAAAGAAATGTCTTTAATTACCTGAATTATCTTCTCAAATTTCGAGCAGTGAATGGTAGCTCTTTCCAGCGCTTTTTCCATCGTTGGCGGCCACCCGACGCAGTAATACCTTCAACCAATCAGTGGCTTTCTGCATCTCTGTCGACTGTTGCGTCTCGAGGTGACAGCGCGCACGGCGTTCAGGAAGCCCGGGCTGGAAAGGTGGCCACTTGGGGAGCGGTGTATGACGGCGCACGTCTACTGGCTCTTCTCCGGAAAACAAACAAAAGACTTCGCGTTTCTTCCGGTGTTTTCAGTTACCGCCCCAGCCGGGACAAGCTCTAAGCTCCCGACCGGTCTCCCGAAATATGTGATAGTGTGGTGCATGTTAGTGTAACTCTGTGTGTGTGTGTGTGTGTGTGTGTGTGTGTGTGTGTAAGAGGAGAGGATAGGACAAGGAAGAGGAAGAACTAATTCCTTGCATCTCTTGCAACTTTAAATTCTAAATCTGTGAAAGGATTAAAAATTTGAGGTCCTTTGAGATATTTTTCTTGGAACAGTTTTGCAGTTACATTCAATATTGTTTTCAGTGTGTATTTCTTGTGATCTCGTCCATTCGAATTTCTCATATTGACAGTCCAATCCTTCAAAATGTTCGCAATTTCTTGTCTTGCTGTATCTTCTTCTAATTCATATCATCGCTCCTTACACAAATTTTGAAATCTTATTTCATTATAAACATTGTGACTACAGGATTTGAAATGGAAATCAAAATATTCAAAATTACGTCAATTTACGAATTCAGTACTAGATCCTCCTCTTATCAGCTACAGAAGAAAACATCAAGTTATTTTATCAAGATTACGAACTGACCATATTAATTTAAGTCACAGTTATTTATTAAAACGACAAATCCAGATCCATGTCCAAATTGGGGTGGAATTATTTCTACGTCCTCTTTTTTTGTCAAATGTTTTTTCTCAAGTTATATCAGGAAAAAATGAAAATTTGATACTGATATCCCTTTTTTATCAATTTTCTTCATTTATTTATTAAAATTCTTTATTGACTTCTTTATTAAATTATACTTCGCAGTGTGACAAATTATTAAATGTCTATGTGTTGCAAAACTAGAAAAATATATATAGTGTTTCCTTTCTCGTAAAAAAAATGAAACTCACATAATTGAAATATAAAATGTATCTATTTGTAAATGTTTTAAATTGTTAAAAGACAGTGTAATGAGATGAGATATGTTATGTAATCACAAATGTATATTTTCGTATAGTGTAAAATTGTAAAAGTCTTTTTTTTGATCGCTTATGACCATCTAGTTGGAGAGCGATATAAAATAAATTAAATTTAAAAACAATTGAAATTGTCTCCAAACGTATTTTCTATTTTACTCTGTGTTCTCTAGAGCAGCATTTTGAATAATTTTATTTATTTCTTTTTCGGATGAATCATCAAATCTTTTCGCCATTTCGTACATTGTTTGAATGAGACAATGGAAAAGCGCGCTTAGATGTAAATAAACAACGGTATCGATACATACCGCCTCCTAAGATGGGCGATTCGCAGCTCAGGACCGAGGAGGAGCTGATAGGGAAAATTGATAAGAAAAATTGATAATTCTTCTTTGAATCGCTGCTCTGATTTGTCAATATCTTATGTATTCTTAAACACTATAGGTCATTTCAAGAGTCGTAGGTAATACGAGTGCTTTGGAAATTGTCGATAAATCTGCGTCTCGAGAAGGGAGGAGGGAATTAAAATTACCAAAACATGAATGGGTATTCCACAAATTAAATTATGTCTAACAGCCTTCCAAATATTGAAAATAACTGAAAGCGTATTAAAATCAAAGAAGTTATGTTACAGCACATACGGTGTTTATTGCATATGAACTCATCGATCGATACATACCCCTTCCTAAGATAGATGAGTCGCCGCTTATTATTGGTCAGTTGGGAATAGGGTGAAGAAAAAATTAGATATAAAAAGCGACAAATGTTTTGGGATACACCGCCCTTATTGGGCATTTAATATGTAGTTAAACACTATTAGTTTTAATTTCACGAGTGGAATACACATTATAATTAATTAGATTCACCAATAAGATTTCATAAGCAGAAAATGTACTATTCTCTTAAATGTTTAAAATTCATAAATGTTTAATCTGCCACAGTCGCATTTGCCCGAAGGACACAAGTAACTATTTTGAAGAAGTATTTCAAGTGTTCTATTACATTAACATTTAAACATTGCCATCGATTGAAATGTAAAACCAGTAGTCTCCAACCAACTTGTCGAACCTGTTCTACTCACGTAAGCGAGGTTTCCATTCCCCTGAATATTATCTTGGGAGTACTCTTGTTTTCGACTTCTTTAAAAATTCAAACCCGAATCTTTTTGCTATCACGAATACTTTTACTGCAAGAATCAGCCGTTCGGTAGGAATAACGCGCCCTGCGTTGCACATTCCTATCCTCGGCCTACAGATTTCTCGTTCGGAATGTCCAGCCGCCTCATTACTTGCATAGGGTCGAGAAAATGGCCGGTGGTTATAAGGAAAGAATGCGACGTAGCAATACACGTGAATATATCGTGATTTCTTTATATGATTGCCACCGGTTTTTACGCGGCCGTCGTATATGGAAGCTTGAAGCGCATATTACCGAAAACAGAGCGGCGGCAGAGACGTATTTGGGGAAGGCGCTGGCGCTGAGACGCACCTCGGCCTGCGGGAACGCGTTTGGCGCGGACGCGTCGCGCTTGTTTGAATGGCTCGGCGGCCATTTGCGCGCAGTGAGCTCTGGTGTAGACTCGAGGCAACACTCTGCGCTCGGAAATCGTCACGGTCCGCCATCATAGATTCTGTCCTAGTTATCTGAAAATCAAATAGCAGAAATTAGCGTCTCATTTGAATTTTCAACATTTATTCCCTTTTTATGTTCAATAAAACGTAATAAAAAGTTGAAAGTAACACTGGGGTGGCTCAGTGCGGTGACTCAGTGCATCAACGGATGTCATTGCAGCAACTCTGACAGGAGGGTCCTAGGTTCGAGTCCCGACGGCAGCAGGATTTTCTACACTAGCTTTTCAGTCAGGTCGAATTCAGTCGCTGTCTGAATGAGAATTCAAGCGGCCGGCTGCTCTGATCGGTAGTTTTCCGTGGTTTCTCCGGTCAACACGAGGCGTATGACGGGGCTACACACACACACACACTTGCACTAACATGCACTACACAACCACATATTCCGGGAGACCTGTCGGGAGCTTAGAGCTTGTCCCATCTTGGGCGGTGTCCCGCTGGTGGGAGATTCCTGGTTGGGAGAAACCCCATTTGCCGACGGTAGGTCGGCGCCGGATCTCGCCATCAAACGGATGAAGATCACTGCCATCTCCCGAGGAAAAACATGTACTACACATACGGGACTAATGCCCTAAGCTGTTGATGCGCCCGGAATCACTAACCAACCGTGAAAGCATTGCAGTTGTGCATCCAGTTGTAATGTTGAGATCACTGTTGGCACGGGACGGCCTTCGCGGCGCGGCCCATTATTGGTCGGCGCTCGCAAATGTTTGATGTGCGAGCGGGCGCCGCCTGCCCTGCTGGTTTGCGAGTTCAATTAAAGCAGTTTAATGAACACCGGGCTCTTTACTTCTTGGCTTATGGGCCTTTGTTGGAAGGAAGTAGTACGTGAGAATGGGTGTACTCCCATATATAACGTGCTTTATACATTTGTTAAAAATAGCACGCTATAAAATCCGAATGCTCTCTCATACTCATCGATACCTTAAAAATGAATGCTGGTTTCATCTTAATTTAAAGACATTGATTTACGTGTATACGTATGTTTCATGGTAACTAGAACGTATAGCGCAATTTCAACCTAACTCAACCTAACGTGTATTTCTATTGAAATCTCGAAATCGATTTTCCGCAGCATTACACAACTCTCTCTATATAGCGATATTAATCCTGTATATACGTATGTATACGAGAAAGTAAAAACAGAAGCTGTACATAATATAACACAAACAGGTCATATTCTCTTCCTAGTTTCAAAATCACACGGTGTGCAGGCCTTTCCGAAAGAAACCGAGTGTCGTTATTACGATTTCGTAGTGCACCTTACGCGATTTCTTTGGGGGCTTCATCGCGATTTCAAGGGAAATCGCTGAGCGGAGGCGCATCACGTGATCAGCCACGCCGCGACGCTCCTCTTTCAAAGGGCGCCGCCCACATGCCGCCGCCACCGCGCGCGTTTTCTCTTTGCTTTTCCTATTCTCTGCCTACCCCGATCTGATGACCTGGTTTCCAGCATCTGACTGCTTCAAATATACGGACTTGTCCTTGATTTCATCTTTTATTTTTCGGCTTGTTTATTAGTGATTGCAATAGATATTCAAAACACATTTAGGGAATATTATTAGTAATATAACTCCTAGAAAAGAGTTGGGTTTTAGATTTACATAAAGAAAAAAGTTACTATTTGCTTTTTGTTTAATTCGGTCAAGCGCGGTGTTCATTGTCTTAAAAATAATTTTATTCACTCAATAGATACCTGTAGTTGTTGAATGATTACTGCAGTAGGGTCACCAGACATTTTTTAATAGCGTTTAAATGAACACAAACGATTATTTATAAAAATTAGATAGTGAATGAACTATAACATTTATTAGTTAAAAATTGTGCTGTCAGACGACAAGACGGGGAGAATGATAATACGTAAAATGGGTGTCGAAAGGTTCTGACTTTTTCGTAGTAAAGAGAGTGTTATGTAATGATTGCAGCGAAAACGGTGATTTTTCGGTATAAAAATTCGTACTGTATCGGTATCGAAAAAGTGAATAACTCTTGTACGTATGTGTAGAAAATTACTTCCTCTAACGCCTGTGTGTTACGCATTTTCTTGCGATCCGGTGCTATCACCAACAGAAGCCCCTGTGGCTCAAGAACTCGTTATAATTGTGGTGAGCTGTCTCGGAGCCCTCGGAATGATTCTCCAAGGATGTGTTCAAATTACAACGTTCGAACGATCCTGGTACACTGAGTACCCCTGTCTGGACAGTTCGGGGGAAAGAATTCCTTTGGTCAGTAATGATCATACCCTAACATACCTGGGAATGAACTACTCTCTTTGAAGCGGTTTCCCTTATAAAGCATATATTGATGAAAATTTGATGGCAGCAGTGACGAGGCTTCGGAAGGCGCATTTAAAACCCACTCAATTAGCAATATTTCATTCCTAAATAATGCCATATTATTCAACTTTTTTACCGATGTCATCTGTATCGATGCTCAGTGAAGCGGGTGGTCAAATCAGAGTGACAGTCCTTGTTGTACGATGGTAAAAAGGGCGTTCAAAGAAATGGCTCAGGTCTCAGTTTTCTTGAAGTATCTGAACTTTGGAAAATTGCAAATGTTCAAAATTTTTCGCCGTCTTTTTGAAAAGAGAGATTTTTCCTTCCAATATAGTCTGTTCTTCAAAATTAGATCTTTAAATTAAGACGTATAAATTTTTCAAAATGTTAATAGTTCTTGAGTAATTATGGGTGAAATAAAAGCAATCTTCAAAACAATATTTTCTCAAAAACGGCTCCAAATGTTTTCTTGAAAGGGACCACACCTACGGAATAACATGACATAAACGCCAGTTTGTTATATTCTTTGGTTATTTAAAAAAATACACAAATGTAATTTTTATGTATCATTCACGCTATTCATTTTTACAGTACAACAAATGATTTCCTGTGGAGTTTCTTGAAAACGTATCTTTGAAAATGAGCCCAAAATTCCCCAGTTTCAGAAACACCCAAAAGACATTTTCTCAAGAACAGCTACAAATGCCTTAATGAGAATTTGCATATGAATTATGTTTTAGTCGTCTGTAATATTGTTAAAGGCATATTTCAATTCTACTATTAGGGGACCGTAAAACTGCGAAAATATGAAAAATATCGTTTTGACGCCAATAGGTTGTGGCTGGGAAGGGGTGGGGCAATACCAAAAATGAATCCTAGACTAAAGAGATTATAAAAATAACTAGTGCGTGAAAGTCTGTGCCATTCTGTAACATCACTAGCTTTTGTTGGGAGAAAGAAAACAATGACGTGGGAGGATGAGGACGCCATTATTGAGACATATGAATGCACGATAAAAGGAAAATTTGAGCTATTTGTCGAGTTAAACTGTCCTTAGGGATACTTATTTCCGCGTGACGTTAAATTTATATTAAAAACAAACTTATATTCGACATGCAGCAATAGAAAGATAGATGTATTCATGACTTTGCAAAATAAAAAATAAACACAAACTGAAAATTGAAGTTTCCAAAGATGATCTCCATCCGATATCCCATTAATTAATTTGTTTCGTGTATTTGATTTTCATGAAGAACATATTTGTATCTTGTGTGCATCTTCAAAACTCTAAACAGTAAAAAATATGCAAATCGTAAGGAAAGTTAAATATGAAACATTACAATTCCCCTGAAGTAAGCCTCAAGTACATTGCGTACTTTTTTTTTTTTTTTTTTGGAAGAAAAAATCCTGTATGAACGTAAATCCTCCATTGCAATGTCCATTGCATAGACGTATACATGAGAGGTTCAAAACGACTGATTTCGCTGCACAAATCCTATCTTGGTTCTTGGAAGGCGTACGCATTTTCAACTCGTAGCGCTGGTTTTTAACGTCGCGGGAGTATGTGAGTTTCTGTGAATTAAGATGCAGATCACTGCAGAGAAATTGCCCTGAACGTCTGCTCGTGACGTGAAACAATTTATTACCTGTTGCGACGAGCGTCACTGCTAGAAAATACTTTTGGCACTTCTTGATCCGCGGCATTTCACTGATGCAAGGCACCACGTCCAAATCGAGTTTCTTCCCTCAAGTGCTTCTGATGGCAGCTCCTGCTCTGTATTATGGAGACTTCTGACCTGTACGCCTCAATAAGGACACAAGTAATTTCAAGAATCCTCTTTTTCTTGGTAACCCGATGTACGGTAGGAGTGAAACTCTACCTTCGAAAAGGACAGTTCAGGATCGACCATATGCAGTTCGTACATACATAAGCAAAGCATATCAAATACAGATTCCGCTGAAAACTTTTTGTTTCCATTTCGTAGACGTTCTTTAACTACAAAATAGTCAGTACCTAAAGTATCTAGTCATATCTTTTAATATATTATTTTTTAAATGCAACCTTAAGTAGAAATAAATGTACTGAATGCAAAAAACTACTGACCAAAGCGTTACCGCACTCGCTTTTCTTGCACCAAGTTCAACACAAACTGATTTTTGAAATATGAGAACCAATGGTGGAGCTATAATTAGAAATGCAGGAATGTCACAATAAAACATTTGTCTTTTTATAGTTTATAAGTTTAAGTTTAGGCGGAAGTGCTGGCTGATGTGAAGAATTACATACGTTCGAGCACACTCACAGTTGTGACCCATCTTGTCAGATGGTTTAAAGAGTCAATGCACACATACTTTCAAAAGTTACTCTGGGTTTAATAATAATCAAAACTACTTGGACACGCGCCCACATGCCACACTTCCAATGAGAATGCCATGCTCTGTGCATTTTATCACGTGGCATCATTACGTTGCATCTAACCGCGAGGAAAATTCACATTCTTAAGAGTTTATTGATAGTGTTAAACTCCTTCGATTAAATCGTATAAAATATCAAATAACTTAACCGGAAGCGGTAGCTCAGTGCATCAACTGATGTCACTGCAGCGCCTCTGACCGCGAGGTCCTAGGTTCGGGTCCTGATGGCGGCAGGATTTTCGACACTAGCTTTTCAGCTAGGTCGAATTCTGTCGCTGTCTGAAGGAGAGTTCCAGCGACCGGCTGCTCTGGTCGGTAGTTTTCCGTGGTTTCTCCGATCAACACCAGGCGAATGCCGAAGCAGTACCCTACCAAACGGGCCACGAACCGCGCGCGATCTTTCCTTCCTATTCTTTGTTCTATCCTCTCCTCCTACACACACACTTACACTAACATGTACTACACTATCACATATTCCGGGAGACCGGTCGGGAGCTTAGAGCTTGTCCCGGCTGGGGCGGTGCCCCGCTGGTGGGAGAGTCCTGATTAGGGAAAACCCCACTAGCCGACGGTAGGTTGGCGCCGGTTCTCGCCATCCAGCGGGGGAAGACCACCGCCATCTCCAGAGGAAAAAAAAACCACTAACGGGACTAATGACCAAAGCAGTTGACGCGCCCGGAAACACGAAATAATCAATCAATCAAATAACTTAGTTAAATCTTCATATAATTAGAGATCCTCCCAGGCAACTAGTGCGGAAACGAATACACCAAAGATCTAGCATCCGTTCCAATGTTTTGAAAAATGTTCTTAACTCCCGTGTAAGGAACATAACTCGAGGCCACGAAAATTAGATGTGAATGTTCTCACGGTTTTTTTTTTTTTTTTTTCACATGATTCAACGTCGTAGAGGGGAGTGCGGGAGATTGCATACAACACTAAAACGAAAGAGCTATGATGCAATAAAATAGTCCATAGTCAATAAAATAGTCAAAAGTCAAGAAACTATCTTCCTGATTACATATTCTCGTACATGTGTGAATATTCATTGGGCGTTTGTCGAGGAAAGATATTATATAGAAGAAAAATAAAGCAAGTTAACAGTACAATGCTAAATAATGCGCATCATTATGAAGCTGCTGAACACATTTAAAATTTCTACTTTTTCGATAAATAGAAATAAAACTGCAACATTTTAAAGGTGAATAGGTGACTTCCAGAAAAATTTCAACACGAAAAAATACACGTATAAATGTAAAATAATGGCGACTCAAAATACAAAGCTGTTAACTATATTAGTTTAGTGGTGTTAACGTTTGTGAAGAATACATAGTTGTGTACGAACAGATGTGAAAATCTAACATTAAAGTGAAAGGTGAAGTGAATGGTGAAACCCGAATTATAGAAGATAATTAACAACCTAGAAGGGAAGGGAGGGGAATCGTACAAAAACGAGGACCCACCTCGATATGCCGTGGAGCCGAAGACGAAATCACAAACGATGTCGACCGGCAATTCGTATCACGCGAAGCGGCCTCGCCCCCTTGTCAGCGTCGTCATCGAGTGGGTGGGCGTGGCGGGGACGGGGGGGGGGGCGAGGTGCGCCTTTTGTGGGCGCCGCCCGCGGCAGGGGTGTCCCAAGCGCCGCGCCCTGGGAGGTCCTAGGTCGCGCGCCGATTTGTCAGCGGCGGCCTAATTTACACATCGGCGGCGGCGCCCCCGCCTCCGCGCCCCGCGCCCCCCCCCCCGCGCCAGGCGGAGCAGGCGCCGCTTTTTGCCCGCGCGGGGCCGCAGGGCTGCCCACGCCCCGCGGGCGACGTCAGCAGCGCCCGGCACTGCAGCGGCGACTACCGCGAATTGCTCAGACATTACGTACATGTGAAAACACATTTACATTACTTGTTCTCTAAGGACCGTAATGATAATCATTAAATATACGATAAAAAAACTTCTTTGCCGGCCCGGTGGCCGAGATCGCTAAGGCAGTAGTGTCATAGTGATCTCGGACCGAAGGGTCGCGGGTTCGAGTCCCGCCTCGGGCATGGTTGTATTTGTGTTCGTCCTGTCACCCCTTATCACCACCATCATAGTTACCATACCGTTAACAGCAATAGTGGTCGCTAATGACCTTAGATGTTGAAGCGACCTTAAATAAACCAATTAAAAAAAACTTCTTTCTTTCTAGGGTTTTTATCCAGCCGACAGCCGGTTACCCTTTACGTCCCGATGGGACGCATATTCGACCATACACTAGACACCAACACACTTGCGGGCTGCTCTGATCTGGGGTCAACAGAACGCGAGGCCCTCCGCGGCAACACATACATACAAAGACAAGGGACAAACAACCATGCCCAAGGCGGGACTCGAACCCGCGACCCTTCGGACCGAAGCGCTGAGTCGGTACTCGCTCCTAGCCACCCCGGCCATCCAGCTCGGCACGATAAACAATACTAAAGCTATAAAAATTACTTTTGATAAGGAAATGCTAAAGCACATTTGATATTTTCTCCACATCATAAGCCCCGTTATCTCACCCATTCCACAAACCACCGCAATAACTCCCTAGCACCCCAACCTGATTTCCCGATGAGGAGCCCAATGGAGTCATCCTCCTACTCATTTTGTCTGCATATTCTTGTATACATTGTATAATCAAACGATTATGTAAAGTGGGTATTCTCTGTATCAGAAAATTGTTGAATAAAAAACAATTAAGAAAACAAAAAACATCTGGTGTTCATAGACGGTACTTAACGTAAGTATAATGGCAGCGTCTCACCATGTTTGCTGTGATCTAGTTATTCTTCGGATTATATTAAACTACGTTTCAAGTATATCAGCAGTTACGGTGTCATCCAATCGGAAGGCTTAACACCACCATTATAAAGTCTCTGTAGTGACGTGTAAGGTCCCGATTGGACGGCGCCGTAACAGCTGATAAAATGTCGAAGGCAGCAATGTAAAAACCGCTGTTTATATGCATGCGTCCGTATGTAGCTGAAGGGTAGCCTAACCCACACAATTACTTAGTAAACTTGTAAGCAGGCTTTGCGTATGAAACACAATGTTACCATTCATCATCTCCCGTTTCACCTTGTGGTGAAGGATACTTAAAGGTACTTAAATATTAGCAGTGTCTTAAATAGTGAGAAATCGGTAAGCCTCTCTTAGTTCTTGCTGTTCCTTGCCACCAACGTCACCAAAACTTTGGTTTTGGTGAAACGATATCTTTACTTAAATATATTTCATCGCTGCGAATTTCCAGATGGTTTTTCATACCACGAAAAATTTATCTACTTGCTACGAAGAACGAAGCCACCACAATTCTTATAATCTTCAAAATTGTTGTCCATTTACATTTCTTTGAAATTACGACTATTTTCAAACCATTGTAGATTTAACCTTCATGAACCTCTTCAACTGGACCTTCCTTGTATCTATAAGGAGTTTCTTATGTACGATGATAAGCTGCGCCTATGAATTGAAAAACGTTGTTAGGAACTCCTTAAGGTTTTCCTTATTATAACGGTTGGCTATGAATACGGCCATAAATGACTATTTAAATCGCTTTCCTCTTTAATTCCTTCGCTTCATTGTTGATCCAAGATATGAATTAGATTCAAACTGACAGAAATATTATTTAGGATTGAAAGAAAACATCATCTGCACTGATAGCCTCAACGACTATGCGGGTAAAGAAAATTATTACAAATAAATGAAGCGGTGACTGATCGATATAAATATAAAATCTGCGAGAGGTAAAAATTAATTTATTATTATCTTTCATTACTTCCGAAGTTTCATTTAATGTTGTAAAAGCATGTAGACCAGGAAATGAATATGAATCAATTAATTATTAACATATAATGCTCATTATGTTTTTTACTCAATTGGAATTACATTTTTGAAAAAACCAACCTTCAAATAGCATACTAAAATAGCAAAGCTATAGAAATAACAGTATAGCTAGTTAGCTTTAGGAGCAGTGTAGCTCAGAAGAAGGTGACAACATGATGGCCAAAACGTCATCTGAACCGATATTGACGCGGGCTATCCCGGACAACCAAGTATCAAGTGACTCCGACGGTGAAAATCTACGAAACCAAGTACAGAAATAAAATATGTTTCGTACAGAAAGAACATTTTCATCAGCTGTTACTAATATGGAAACGATCCTCAAAGAAATGATTCATCCTCAAACCCAAAATATTTGTCAACCGAAGCCTGGAAAATCAAGACGGGCCAGGGCACAAAAGCAGGTCGCGGCCACAAGGCCTCGTCTTTTGCAGCAGAAAACGAAAATACACAGCACAAGAGCGCGTAATACCCTGCCGCGGGGCAGCGAGGCGGAGGTCGCAAAATATCGCGTCGCAAAATTGTCCCGCCCGTTGTTTGCGCAAGTGGGGGAGGGGTTGCGGCGGGCCTTTGCGTGGGATTCATGAACGGCGTTCGTCAAATGTTTTCCTCTTTTCTACCCCCACCCCCATCCCCGTGGAGTATTAGGATCAGGTTCCGCCTGCACGGCACTCAGCGAGACACCGCCTACTGGCCCCTAGTGGGTCGAAACGAGCTTGGAGAAAGAGGAGGGGAGTAAAATTGTTCGGACAACTTTTGGGGCCAAGGGTGTCATGTCGAATGCTTCAAGAGATGGAACTTTAATTTTCGAGATAACCAATGTAATAAATAAGCTTATGAACTACACAAAGATTGTTTGTTGATCTCTAAAAAATGTAAAAAAATATAATAAAATTTGATAAGATATAAATGTCTGCCTAAAAACCCATAGGACCTTTCAAGAATTTCAAAAATATAAAAAAGGCAGTCCTATAAATAACATTAACAAATGTAACATTCGTAAAGAAAACAACACAAAAGCAATGATACATCCGTAAATTGCATAATTAATAATACAAAAACCTAAATGAACTTTTTGTTACCAAGAACACGAAAAAATTAATACTACTGAACATAATTTTACACTTGATTCTATTTCTACTTTATAAAAAATTCCACAGGCAATAAGAGAGTCATTTTTGGCTTAAATCTAAACGTTGCAAATAAATAAATAATCGATATAATTTAATGAAAGCCGTATTGTTCCCATTTAATTTCTATTACACTTTGAAAACGTTTGTGGGCGTTCCGTGAGCAGCGGGTTCTTTGCGCCCGCGGCCCGTGGCCAGGGCCCACAGCGGGCGGCCGCGAAGACACCCGCGCGTGTCCCTTAATTCCCAACTGCTGCGACATGTTTAGAAACAGCCCCTGTCAAAGCTGTCCCACGGGCTGCCCGCGGCGCCGCTGCATACCTGGCGACTAAGTATTCAGAAAATCCACAGAGCGTCGCGCGGCTGTCGGGACAACGGGCGGGCGGGGGTCTTTTCCGCGTGGATGGGGGCGAAGGGGTGGGAGGGAGGGGCGGGGTGGAGGCGACCGACCGCGGGCGGCAACGGTCTTTGAAGCGCGCAGCAGAACACACTGCCGGGGGCGGCGGGGCGGCAGGGGGCGGCGGGGCGCGGGGCGGCGGGGGCGGCGGGGCGGCGGGGCGGCGGGGGCGGCGGGGGCGGCGGGGGCGGCGGGGCGGCAGGGGCGCGGGGCGGCAGGGCGCCGGGGCGGCGCGCAGGCGCGGCGCGCGCGGGGCTGCGGCGCGGGGAGCAGATCAGAGGCGGCAGGCGCGGCGGCGGGCGGGCAGCGGGGCGGCGGGCGGGGCGCCGCGGGATGGGGGCGAGGGGCGGCGAGGGGGCGGGGGGGAGGGAGCGGCACGGCGGCGGGGGCAGCGGCTTGGCGGCAGGCAGACAGGGGCAGCCGGGGGCGGCGGCGGCGGGCGGCGGGGCGGCGGGGCGGCGGGGCGGGGGGCGGCGGGGCGGCAGGGGCGGCGGGGCGGCGGGGCGGCGGGGCGCGGGGGCGGCAGGGGCGCAGGGCGGCGGGGGCGCGGGGCGGCCGGGGCGGCGGGGCAGCGGGGCGGCGGGGGCGGGCGCGGGGCGGCGGGGCGGCGGGGCGGCGGGGCGCGCGGGGGGGCGGCGGAGGCGGGGGCGGCGGCGGCAGGGCAGCGGGGGCAGGGGCGGCGGGGGCGGCGGGGGCGGCAGGGGCGGCGGGGGCGGCGGCGCAGGGGCGGCGGGGCGGCGGGAGGCGGCGGGCGCGGGGCGCAGGGGCGGCGGGGCGGCGGGCGCAGGGCGCGGCGCGGGAGCCGCGTGTGTACTTAATACTGCACGGGCGCCGCTGGCATACGTCGTTGCAGTCGCGATTCCCAGGATGGGATGCTGTGCGGCATAAGAAAGACGGAAGAGCTGCGGCCAGGGCGACAGAGACAGTCGACGGCAGGCCCAAGCAACGGACATGGAAGGGAAAGAAAGGAGGATGGAGTTTCACATAGATCAAGCTGTGGGGAGAATAGCTTGAGGGGTTGAGGAAGCTGGAAGACAGTGCAGCTAGGGATTGGAGGAAGGTAGGAACGGTCGGAAGGAGGGAGCAATGGGAGAAGGCGGACTAATGAACGGTCGGGGAGTGTGCCGAAGAGACGGAACAGGCGAGGAGAAATGAATGTCCGAACTGACAAATTGAATACTGTACGTTGAATAGGTACTTGCCTTAAGAATAAATTAACACTTAAGTCACTCATAATATGTGAATCTTTGTACAATATGTAGAAATGGCACTGTAATAATGTGTGTGATGACGATCAGATTCAAAGAGCTCATTTCGATACTGGGCTATCGATATGTAATATCGATATATCTATCCATCATACCAGCCTAAGAAGATGCCTGAAAAGCATTGTTTGTCTTTAATCTGTTGGTTGTATTGCGTAATAAAGATGTTCAGTTCCTAATCTGCGTCTGGAGCATGATTTTGTGAATACGAAAGAAATGTACCTTTGTACATTGATGTTCATTACATTCAATAAAAAAAGTAAAAAGAAGTAAAAAAACAACCGTGGTGCTTCATGAGCACGTACTTTCTCGCGATATTGTTAATGGCTATGTGATATTATACTATGACAATTTCTGACTTACACTTTTACTACCTTTTGAAAAATTCTCGAACAAACGAACAGTGAAAAATACATAAAACACAAAAGAATACGTCCCTACACCTAATTAAGCAATCCGTAATCATCCATAATCCATTTCACATTTAACTCAGAGGGTGCAATTTAAAATGGGTTTTAAATTATTTCTATAAGATACATTTTAAAACTTATAAGAAATGCTCGAAGAAGGATCCAACAAAGAAATATGAAATACTATACAAATTCTAACTTACGCAGCATCCAACTGCCTATTATCACTATTCATTTTACGTTCACGAAGCGCAGTAAATTGGGAGAGAGCGACTATGTCGAAATTACACAATGAATATTAAAATTTTCAAAAATTTTAACAAGACCTTATTTGAAGAGCTCTTTTGATCAGCACATTTCATTAAGTCAAAAAATGTATATTCATAATTGGAGTTGTAGGGAGACGTCGAACAAATTTTGAATTTTTTCAATTTTCAAAAACAAAACAAGGTTTTCAACCAACATGAGACACCATTCTCTTGAACGTCCTTCAGTCTATGCACCAACAAAATTTCATAAAAACCGATCACGTCGTTCATGAGAAAAAATGTTTAAATGAAAATTAAAAATTGCCTATGTTTCGCATGCAAATAGTACATGACACTATTTCAAAATCTATCTTTAAGGAAATATTTTATTAAGGGAAAAAATTACATCTGTATTGTTTAGTTCTAGAAAGACGCGGATTTTTTTTTATTTTACAATTTTCAAAAAGTCAGTTTTCAACGAAACTGTGGCTTGCATCATTCTCTTGACGTTCTTTATACTATCCAAAAACAAAATTTAATAAAAAATGATGAAGGCATTTTTTTGAAAATTTTGTAAATGTCCCAGGGGCTTTTTGTAAAGTACCCCCCAAAATTAAAAAAAATTGGTTTTAATTTCAAGGGGCTGCAACATGAGTCAAATCAATTGGAGAATATCAATTTTGGAGAAAATCAGCTGAACGTTTTAGCCACTAGCGTTGTTCACAGATAGACAGACGGACGTTTTGCGGTCAATGAATTTTTCGGTATCAAGGACCCACAAACACACACATCTGGATACACCAAGTGTATAAGGCTTTTTTTTATAAATTTAGCATCAGAATTTTTCTACTTTTCTTTGTCAGAGCTCGGTAATAATTTTTTTTGTGCCAAGAATACACCTTTTTTCGCGCAGCATTATATAACTTTCTCTTTACCGCGGTAGCGGTAGCAAGAAAAAAATGTCGTATTACTGATACGAATGCAATGAAGACTGTTATCTAATATTTCAACTACTGCAACAGCATATAAAATATTCGCTTGGAATGCTCGCAGTATGATTTTAATTAGTTGAACTGCAAGTAAAGAAGATACTTTTTATTACAGATGGGTGTTTAAAGTAAGAGATACTTTAAGAACATAACAAATGATATGGCTCCTTTTGTCAAACTATCTCACATTACTGACCTATTTTAGTCGTTTACCAATAAAATGAAATGTCATTGTTCAGTAAATAATTTGAAATATATAAGGAAATGTCTCCGACGATGTGTAAGTTTATAATAGATTTAACAAAATTATATTACAATCTTTCAACTTTCACTCTTTTGTAAAAACCCATAGTCGTAGAACAGACAGCTTGTTGATACAACACGACATAGGCCACCGCAATTTTATGAGCTTTAAATTTCTATTACTATTCGTGTGACAAGACTGAAAATAAAACACAACGTTCAACAATCAGAGCTGTCCTATTGATTTGCTAAAGATACTGACGTTGTCAGCCTAATGAATTAGGTCGTTAAAAAGAACCGCTGCGCGTCGTAACTTCAACTTTTATGAGACGCCAGCCCCCGCGACCGACGACTCTCCTTCCATGGCCTCCTGCAAGGGCCTCCATGCCTCACCTCCCCAGCGCCCCAGGTCGTTTCGTCTTTGACCTCGCCTTGCACCCTCAAACCGACCACCTTCATCCGCTGGGCTTTCTTCTCTCCGGGACAAGTTGCTTGAGTAAAAATGAAGCCCCAAGAAAAACTGAATGTAAAGAGCAGAGCTAAGTTTCATAAAATTAAATTAAAGTTTAAACTTCGAATAGAATGTAAGAATGTTAAGATGGAAAGGAAGAATTCAAGGGGTCGTCTACATTAGAGTATTCTGAGCATCAAGTTGTATCTTGATTAGCAAATCCTTCTGATGTTTCTGCATGTTTTCATTATTTTCTTAGAAAAGTTCAAAGTAAAAAATTCAAATAATGGTTTTTACATTTTCAGATATTGCTATATTTTCTAAAAAAAAAAAAAAAATGTAGTTTTAATGTACGACTCTAAATGAATTTTTATGTACCTTGAATTAAAAATTAATTAATGCGTAAAATCAATATAGATTTAATGTATGACTATTGACTTAACGTACTTGTCTGCATTAAAATTTAATCTACGTTACATTAAAGTTACTGTACGTATATATTAAATTTAATTTACGTACATGATAATTACATTCATGTACTTTACATTAAAAGTAATGCAGAAACTTCTGAGAGTGTATAACTATAGAACTTCCAAGCGGGAAAAGTACAAAGGGAAGACCGGTATCAGAGAAAGTCCGTGTACTAAGTTTAAATATATATTTGTGTAATTTTTGAAAAACTATTTTCAATAAATAAATATTAAAAGCCCGAACTATTTTAACAACATTCTCAGTTTTAAAAAAATATTTTGTCCTCGCAAATAAAGTTGGAAAACACGTTCTCACGAGGGTGATTGTTGACAAAGAGAACGAATAAGAAAGGAAATATTTAACATTGTAAAAAATTCTAACTCAGCACTGTTTAAGGAATAGCTTTAAATTATATTTATGAAGTCTACCTTCATAGCATCAAAATATCCACATACCGTTTCCTTGACACTGTGATATGAAGAGCTCGGTTGCAAAAGATGAATTGTATTTTTGTGATGTAATTATTGGGACTTACTCTATGTTAACCATGCGGTGGGGTAGTACTCACTTAGTTCGATTTATGTTTCATAGGTGGCTGAGGTAGTTGCAACCTTGCGGTTGCAACTTTGCAGTTGCAACCAGAGCAACTTTGGTTATCTCTCAAACGCGTGTGTTATGATGTTTTAATCCGATCCTTTAATAATATATAATGATATAATTTAGTCAGATCTGATCCAAGGTATTTATTAGAGCACAATATATGAACAAGTTTAATAAAGGACAAAATCCAAATACATGAAGTTGTGAAAAACATTCTAAAGAATAGATGTTAAATAATTCAGTAGAATGATAAAACCTAAGAAAAAAGCTACAAGACTTTTAAATAACATTGTGTGGTCAAACAAATCAACATAGAGAGTAAATACGTTAAGAAAAAACACATTTAAAACAACTGAAATGTAAATAAAGTGAATCGCAATAACAAAATATTGAACAAGTGAAGAGAGGAATACTACAGTATTACTGATTTGTCAAATTTACTTTCCAATCGATCAAATAATCGTGGCTGGCTTAGGAAGAGAGTGGGACTTGCCTAGCAGGACAATGGATTCTTATGAACATCAGCAGTAGAAATACAATATAAGAGAGAGAGAGAGAAAATTATGAAAGGATGACAATGAAGCCTGTCTGCTCTTCTCCTACCACACGTGCATCCCAAGTAAGGGAACATCCCACAAACACAATCTGTCCAGTCGGTCTCAATGGTCACATGAAACGCTCCCCGGAAATGAGCAAATCCTTGTCTTTGTAACGTGACACGGGAGGCCGTGGAAGAGCTATGTCGACGACTTTGGGAGGCCTTCGCACAAGGCATGAATTATAGCAGGGCAGTAGACCGCGCCGGAGCAGGTAGAGCGGCGACAGAAGACGCTTCGACACAGCCGAGCCGCCAATTAACCTGCTGTCCTCGCCGACAATGAAGGAGGGAGGGTCTCCTTGGCCCAATTTCAGCGAAAGGAGCACAGAGGGGGAAGGGGAATAGGAAGGGAAGATATGATGTAGAATGAAGCCAATGAAGCAAACACTTGTATGAATTCGTCACACGAATTCGACGTTACAACGGATTCTGAAGGATGAGAAGAAGCCATACAGGAGTGACATTGGGAGAACGTCCTATTTTTTTATTACAATAGCTTAGAAACACATTGCGAGTGGGTATAGATACACGGTGATATGAAGGCATGGTGTTTCGATACTTGTTCTTGAACTTCACGTAAGATCATTATTTCATGTATATAATATTTACACATGTAATTTATAATATTTAGTTTAGATTACGTATTATGTCTTAACTGAATAAAAATTTGTTCAATTTCTATTTAAGTGCTCATATTTACAAAGAACAAAATTAATAACAGAGCGTAAATTGGTTTATAAGCAGATATTTATATAATTAATTTCTCCTCAGTTCAATTTGTAAATGATTAGGAAGCTGCAATCCTGCACAGGGGCTGCAAGCACAATCTATAATAATACTGACTAGAATTTACCCAAGTCATTGTTTATTGATGGAATGTTATGATTCATCATAAGTCAACTCTCTTTTACTGTTCCTTAACTTGCTTTTAATTAAATGCTATTTTTACTTTCTCGTTCTTACTTTATGAAAAGGAGGAAGTAGTGTAATCAAGCCCCGAAAAGCGGTGGATTTTGTTAGAAAACTCTTATTGTGGGGCCCTGGTAACGAAGACGTGGATAAATAAAATAGTGAGTTCCGTCCTCTAACACGTTCTATTTACATAATTCATATTTTGTGGGTCGTAGGCACAGAAAAATCGATTGGCGGCAAAACGACTGTCCGTCTGTTTGTCCGTTCGTCTGTCTGTCCGTTCGTCTGTCTCCCCGTCCGTTTCTCCGTACGTCTGTTGTCAAGCTTGCACCTAAACTGTTCAGCTGATTTTCTCCTAAACTAATATTCCCAGATCGCTTTAACTTGAAGTCCTCGGAATAAAAAGGGATATTTTGATATTTGGATGGTACTTTACATAAAGCGTCAATATTTGCAAAAAAAAATTCAAAAATGCCTCCAAATATTTTGATTAAAATTCGCACTAGGTTAGCGCAAAGGAGGCTTAAGAGAATGGTGCAGATCTCAATTTCGTTGAAACTCTGATTTCTCGAAAATTGCAAATTTTCAATTTTTGGACGTCTTCCTACAACTGCAGTACTGAAAATAGAGAGTTTTTCGTGAATAAAATCTATTATATAAAGACATCTTCAAATGGGGTCATGTACAATATTTCGAAAATATGATTGTAATTCGTAATTTTGTGTGAAATACAGACAGTTTTTAAACAATTTTAAACAAATTTTCTCTTCGTATGTATCAAAGGACGATAAAAAATTGGTGCTAGTTTCATTTCCGGTGATCACTCTGTATTTTCGAAAATCGCAAAAAGTTTTCATTTCAAAACTACAATGAAGGAGATGGACAAAATCTGTTCTAAAAATTAGCTTTATAAAAGGTTATGTACAATCTTCTTTGAAAAAATGAGTCATCTTCACATAATTTCTGCTTAAAATTAATACAATTTATAAAAATTAAATTTATAAAAAACATCCAATTTTTTCTTTTTTTAATTTTTGTCATAGATATAAAAGGGACGCTTAAAAGTATGAGACAGGTGTCATTTTCGTTGAAATCTCTGAATTTTCGAAACATGTAAATTTAGAAACAGTGAGAGGAAGTATGTGCTGTTGTAGCTCCACTAGTTTCAGAATTAGTTATCAAGAATCGTTTTCAAGTACAATTATTTATTAAGTCGTTCACAAGCACTATTTATCGATGGACACCGACTCGAGTTTAAAACTCTCTCAGGAACAACTATACTAGTTAAAATTGCTGTAAGTAATATTTGAGTTAACCATCCCTTAACGATTTTTTCATTAAAGAAAGTAGATCAAAAAATCTTCAAAATTGACAGCGACAGCTTAAAAATAAGACAACGAAGTTTAGGGTCAGGCATTTGAGACCTGTAAGACTGCCACATATTTGCCATACTGAATCGTTAGTTGATGCGTTGTTGGTATTTATTTATGATTTCTTGAACCTGAGATCTACATCATATCGGGGAGGGAGAAGGAATGATCAGTAAATGATGATGATGACAGGGCGAACAATAATGGATAGTGGAGGATTGAGTAGGAGGAAAAACGAGAATGCTGGAGGAAACCTTAAGTAGCGAACACACTGCATACGTGTCCAAACAAGATTCGACAGATAGCTGTTGGGCGAGTGCGTATTTCCAGGTGCGTCAAGCTCTTTGGTCATTAGTTCCGGGAGTGTAGTGCATGCTACAACAGAGAGGTGGCAGGGCGGTTCTCCTCTCTGCCTAGGTCGTGGGGTCCAGCGCCGAACTACATGGCGGCCTGAAGGCCCCTCTAACATGTGGGGTAGTGTAGTGCTTGCAAGTGCAAGTGTGTGTACGTGTATGAAAGGGGCAAGCACGAGAGAAGGATGTGGAAGGAAACAGGACAAACTATTTTTAGCTGTGTTGTTTTGGTGCTGCTGCACCATTCAATTGGTATTGATTGGAAAATCCACATTAAAACTACCGATCAGATCAGCTGGCTCCTAGACTTCTCTTCGGGACAGCGGTTGAATTTGACCTAGCTAGTAGGTAGTGTCGAAAATCCTCCATCGGCGGTGCTCGAATTCTAGGCAAGGAATTGCAGCAGCAACGAGTAGTGACCGATAAAACGACCCAGGCTGTGGAAACGAAGCTAGTACCTTTCCACCGTTGTGCTACGTCGATGGGCTGGGTGCCACGGGAAGCAAACGAACGTGTTGGCGGAAAGGTCGCGATCTAGACCTTGCCACCTCCTCTCCCGCCCCCGCTTCCGCCACTTCTGCCTTCGCCACCCCCTACCTTCGCCTCCGCCTCCGCCTCCGCCCCCGGCACCTGCCCTTCCGCCTCCATTGCCTCCACCGCCCCTGCCCCCGTCCCTCCCTTCGCCGCAGGTACTTTATCACCGCCTCCATCTCCGTATTCGTGTTCCCCCGCCTGAGCCCCCGCCCCCGCCTCCTCCTTCACCCCGCCCCACCCCTGTCTTCCACCCTCAAGACTCCACCCCCCTACACACTCCCCCCCACTACCACTACCAACCAACACTACCACCACTAAACATCACCGTCACCACTTCTACACTATCATACCACACACCACCACTACACCACTACCCCCAGTACTACCAATGCCATCACTACCACCACCACCGTCACCACTTCCAACACTACTACCACTACCATCACCACTTCTACCACTATCACTATCAACACTACTACCACACCCACTACCAACAGCTCCACCACCACCTCCACCTCGGCGCTGGCCCCAGCGGCGCGCCGCCGCTAATGAAAGTGGAGCGCCGGAGGGCGAAGGCGGCACCCGCACGGGCGGTCGCCTGCGCCGCCACCTGCGCCCGCCCCCGCGCCGACGCTGATTTAATAAAGTCGTCCGGCTGCGCGAGACAGCAGGCGGAGACGCCCCGCCTCCCCGCCCTCCGCTGTCAGGAGCAAGTTGCTGTCCCCGCCGCCCGCCTCCCACTGCCCATCAGAGGCGCTCGCTGCTTAAACGTTATGTTCTATTCAATACATTTTGCATTTATTGGAGAAAGGGTAGCACGTTTTACGGCCATCAACTTTTTTATTAAAAAAATATTTTCAAATTTTACTCCCTGAAATTCATGACGTGCCGAGGGCGGTAACGGGTTAATTCCCGCACATCAAGAAATTCATTGCGAACTGAATATTGAAAGAATTAAAGAATGTGCATCTTGTATATAATTTTTATATTGGAAAACACATTTTGTCGTAGTGCTTCTGAAACAACTTGTTAATGGAATGACTTAGTAACTATAATTTTCTATTTTTTTAACTCCCCGAAGAATATAATTCTGGCAAACAAATAGTTACCTTAATTTCTGTTATGTTGTGAGAAATTCTAATTGATGTACCACAATATGAAGACTTTTTGAGAAATTGCAAATGTTTTATTTACGATTCAATACTGCTCACTTTTCCTTCCATTGTCGCTGTATCTGCCCTGTTTTTATTCATTGATTAGGTTATCGATGAGGTGTTGAACATTTGGGGTGCCACAAGCTGTGCGCAGAACAAAGGCTGAATTGCTGAGACAAAGATGAAGTGTCGTTTTTGACGGTTGAAAGGTAAATACAGTTTTCTGGGAATAACTACAGACTATATATACAGTCTAAATACAGGTAAATACAGTCTTCAACAACTTCTGGGAACTAACAGGACTGGTTTACTATATCAGATGTTCAGTATATCCGATGATGTCAAAAAATAACTCTATTCTCCACAACTATTGTTTGTATTAATAGAAAGGTACGACAAAATTCATTAACAGAATGAACCAAAAATTTCAACATCTTTATTTATACTTAAAAATATCAATTATTTTCAATTGCTTGCTTCGTAGATTTTCTTTACTAAGTTCTCTAGATTCCCCTTCAAATACTCCATACTTGATTCTACATTGTCCTCTGTCTCTTAAGTATCGAAATGCGGTCTTGACAGTTTTCAATGCCTCTTGCATTGTTGGAACCACTCTCAGAAGGCCCTTTTAATCGCCTAATAACATACGAGATCCAATTAATTTCCAGGACTTATTTACTACGTTCACTATAGCCGGGGTTCAGATTCACTGTAACCAAATCTTCTTATGATTATTTGTAATGTAATTGAAACAGTCACAGTGACTTAAGTTCACTAAAACCGAGGGTTCACTATATCCGAGTTCTCTATCGAGTCGAGTGTATCACGCGCTCTCCTGCAACTTCAAGCATCCCCAGCAAGGCTCCGGGAGCGGAAACTCAGTGCATCAACTGATGTCAGTGCAGCGCCTCTGACCGGGAGGTCCTAGGTTCGATTCTCGACAGCGAGCGGCCGGATTTTCGACACTAGCTTTTCAGCTAGGTCGAATTCAGTTGCAGTCTGGGGGAGAATTCTAGAGGCCGGCTGTTCTCATTAGTAGTTTTCCGTGGTTTCTTCGATCAACACCAGACGAATGCCGGAGCAGTACCCCAACAAACGGGCCACGGACTGCGCACGATCTTTCCTTCCTCTTCCTTGTCCTATCCTCTCTCCTTACACACACATACACACTAGCATGTACTACACAACCACGTATTCCAGAAGACCGGTCGGGAGCTTAGAGCTTGTCCGGGCTGGGGCGGTGCCCCGCTGGTGGGAGAGTTGTGGTTAGAGGGAAAGCCCGCTAGCTGACGGTAGGTCGGCGCCGGATCTGGCCATCCAGCGGGGCAAGATCACTGCCATCTCCCGAGAAAAAAAATGCACTACACTAACGGGACTAATGACCTAAGCTGTTGACGTGCCCGGAATCACTAACCAGCCAACCCACCCAGCAATCCCCCGTTCTGTTGGTGCCGTGAGGCTCTCTCTGCTTACAGTTGGCGCCCAGCGGCCATGCCTCACGCAGCCCTAGGCCCCTCAGCCCCCGCTCCGGTGCGATGGCCCTCCGGTGGCGGTGGGGGGGAGGTGGAGGGGGGGCTGCGGCCGCGTCAGCGAAGGCGGAGGCGCAGCACGAAGGGCTCGCACGCCCACTCCACGTTTTTAAACCGCGCGTCCCCAGAGTTGGACAGAAGCAATCAACTTTTTTTTTTTTTTGGAATTTCACATTCTGTAGTTCATTACGCTCGCGCGGCGGTAACGCGTCGCGTCGCGTCCCGCCCGCGCGTCTCCAATTACAGCAGATAACTCAATCCCGCCGCGCGGCGCCGGGCGGAGGGGGCGGGGCCAGGCCCGACGGTCGCCGCCGATGCTTCGGACAGCAGCGGGAATGAAGGGAAGCGCACGGCCCGGTGGGGGACGGGGTGAGATCCTCCACGCGATGGCAAGCGCCAAGCGGGCGGGTGGGCGGGGGTGGGCGGTTATTGGGGCGGCGTCCGGGCGCGGGTTTGACAGCCTCCTGCGTCCCTGGGCTGCCACCTGCCCCCGCCCCCACCCCCTCCGACGCTGCTCGTCCAATTACCCGGCGACGGATCCAATTTCTGTCCGTTTATGCACGCGCTGCCCGCTGGATGATAGATTAAATAATCCGCATTCTTGTGCCATTGTGCGTCGGCCACACCTGCTCCGCCCCGCCCCACCCCGCGCTCGCTCGCCTGCCCCGTTACTGCCTCTCGCCGACAGCCGTGTCCGATGCACCTCGCGCCGAGGGAGGCCTGCTACTGCGCTACGCCCGGGGACGAGGCTGTGCTCCGGGGCGGCCGACGGCTTTCTTTGCATTTGAATGGCCACTGAGAGGCTGGGTCGGTTCTGCGTCATTGCCACCGGGCGTCAACTATCCGGTGACGTAATCGTGAGCTGTGTTTCCTTTTGTAGCTTCGAAGGGAGGCGTTTTTATGATATAAACTATTTTCACTGCTTTAATGGGCACTTGATTATTTTTATAAGAGAAATGTCTCTTCAGTTTCATTACGTTTATTCTTGAAGAAAAGTTTGATTTCATTGAAAATCAATATCTACGTCTTACATTGTTTGGAAATCCAAAAACTCTCTTGTCATTTGCACTAATGATAATTTTTTAAAAGTTATAATATATTAAAAATCATTTTCCTTCTAAATATTTCTGAAAGAATAACTAAAAATAAAGAAATGTCTTAAGTTTCATACTTAATTTTCGGTCTTATTTCAGATGCATTTTGCAATAAGCAACTACTAAATACCATTAATATAGTGGTTATTAATATATTTACAGTTATTTGAATAAATTTTCTTGATTTTTATCACAATTTCCAACATTTTGATTTATTACATTGCTACTTTTCAACGACTTAGGCACCGTCATCAGAATTGATACAAACGTTTCAAATATTACAAATAAAATAAATACAGTTAAGGAATAAATAATAATATTAATTCATTGGAAGACGTCTTTTAAAATTTTGTACTTTAGTAAATAATATTTACTAAAGTTTCAAAATATTTCGATAGGGTTGTGAATGATATAAGGATTGATTCAATTAAATTTTCAGCTTTCGAAGCTAATAGTCATATTTTCTTATTTTCCTGACTTTTCATCAAAATAAATATTACCTTTTCACAGAACAAGTTATTGATACAAAAATACGCTTTTCTGAATATCAACTTCAAAACTTGTATTAAAATGGCAGTATTTAATATTGCAACATATTATTACTGATAATAATATTATTAGTAGACATGGCTGTTTATTATCTCTCGAAAAAGGGCATATAATATTAATATTAATTTTGCATATTTCTTTAATAATTGGGAAAAATATCCGTTATACTACATTCCAATATTTCAGAGCAATAGCTTAATTTCTACACATTTTAATGAAAGCTTTAATTCATAATACGAATATAGAAGTTGTTGGTATTAAAAAATTTCAGCCCTCATTATCTCAAAAGTTCAAAGTTGTGTAAACGGCGTTTTAAAGGTACCTTCTCACTTGATTCTCATTATCAATATGTTACAACAGAAAACACCACCGTTTTCAAGTAAGTTTTATAGTTCATGCCTAGAATATGTTAATTTTTTCTAAATTAATAACGTAAGTACTCGGAAGAGGTCAAACTTACTTTGACGAAATGTCAGGGAAAGAACTAGGAAGACATATACTACAACTCCTAGTTTCGAATGCGGAATGTTAAATAGACTCCCTCCACTGGCCTTTTTCTTCCATTTTTACATTAATTTTCGGATTGATCACGTACCCTCGTCAGTGGTGGCTGGTGACCCAACCGACTGGGGATTGCACCTCCATCGAATGACGGAAATATAATTTCCAAAATTCAAAATACGAATATGTAATAAAAATTTAAAGTAAGCCCAGTAATACAGCCAAGAGCGAGGTGCAATTCCTGGCAAGGCACCAGACACCAGAGAAAGCACAGTTGGACGCTCTTTGGTTTCAGAATGATTTCATACACATCAAATTCCTGCAATCTCTTGCATATTGAATGCCATTAAAAGGATAATGTATATTCCTAAGATATTATGTGATCTTTTTCATTTTCTGTGGGTTGAGCAACCATGCAACCTGGGCACGAGTCGCCACTGATCCTCGTCAACTTAAATCATAATATTTTTTATGACATCACATTTTATTCAAATAATATATGGAATCCCAATAATTTCTAAATAAATTTCTTCTTAATCAACCAAAATTTATTGCTACCTTAGATATGAAGAATCATTTATTACAAATTTTAAAGCATTTCATATATTTAATGATGTATAGGATTTTAAATATATTTAATTTGACTTAAGGAGGTCGAAATAGCAAACCATTTGAAACTACAGGAAATAAAGATGTATGCGTTTAACAACGTGAATACCTAAGAAGAGATATTTAAGTACAATTTACCATCGATTTTAATTTCGTACATCACATCAGATAACTCTCATCAACAAAGTTTATTATAGTTCTCTTAATTTGTAGGAAGGACACTGAAATTCCTCAGAATGTGTGTGTGTGTATCTCCTAAGCAAATTGACCCGGCGTTGCTTCTTTACATACACAGCAGTCGCTCGCGGAAAGCACTTGCAGCCCCCTGGAATTTTATCCACCGTTCACGCCAAGAGCTGCGAAATTACGTTCTGTCCGTAGCCAAAGAGCCCTTGACTGGAGCATCTCAAACCGGAGGTGGATGGCGGCACCAGCACTCTCGGCGCAAGACGCGCTTTATTGAGATTCCTTTGGTCGGGGCCTTCTTTGGCGCAAGTTTAATGAATAACTGCCGTGCCGGTGACTTCTGCACGCGCGTCCTCCCCTTTTCCTTTTTACTTTCCGGGCTGTCTCTCTTTCTTTCCCCCGCTTCTTTTTTTTTTGCGCAAACACTCGGCTGCCTGGTCAAAGGTAAAGAGAGCGCGCCGGCCGGCCCTCGGGGGTCGCGGCCTTTCATGTGGGCGGCGGGGGCGTTCTTTTAATTTGCGCGTGGCGCCGGCCAAGGCGGCCTCGAGGCGCCGCCCGCAGCCACCCGACGCTCGGCGCGCGCCGCCACCTGGAGGAGGCGCAATTGTAGCGCGCGCCGCTATTGGATTCTTGGCCGGCCGCACCGGACACCGCGCCGCCTAATGAACGCCGGCCCGCCGCCTCGTGGCGTCGCGGCGCCGCTCGAGGATCCGCGGCGGAGTCGAGGGTGGACACGGCGCCCGCGGCGAAGGCGGCGGCGGCGGATGCAACGGCGGAGGCGGGGACGGTGGTGGCGGGGACGGCGGTGGCGGGGACGGCGGTGGCGGGGCGGCGGGTGTGGAGGTGGTGGTGCCAAGGGTGGCGGGAGTGGTGGTGGTGTGGGCTGAGGCGGCGGGGGTGGACGCGACGGGGTGGGGTGGGGCGGGGGCGGCGGGGCGGCGGGGCGGCGGGCCGGCGGGGCGCGGGGCGGCGGGGGCGGGGCGGCGGGGGCGGAGGCGGGGCGGCTGCGAGGGCGGCGGGGCCCGCGGTGGCGGGGCGGCGGCAGCGAGGACGGGGCAGCGAGGACGGCGGCGAGGGTGGCGGCGGCGGGGGTGGCGAGGGCCGCGGCGTCTCGGCTGGCGAGGTGGCCCCGCCCCCGCCGCGGCGCCTCGTGTTGCGCCTGAAGCGCGCGGGCGCCGGTCGGCTCGAGCGCCGGAGAGGGCCACCCTAGAAGAGTAACGAGTGCGCCAAGTGCTCCCGCGCGGCGTCTGGCGCTCGCAGCCCAAGACAAGGAAGCACCCGAGCGCTTTCGCTCGGCTTCGGTGACGCCGGAGTACTTCTGGAATGCGTTCTCTTGTGTATCACGTGAATTAAATGTTTCCAAGACAGGTTTCATTGATAGTATTCGTTCTCAAGATGGGTAATAATTAGTAAAAATCGTTATTTCATCGTTGATAAAATGTCACTCCATTGATAAAATTATATTTTTCCACTTTATTAACTTTGGTTTGAATGTTGAGTTTTGAAATAATGATGATGACAAAATTCTATCTTATACGTAGATTGCATTACAGGACTCTTCCGAACCAACTGATAATGTATTAAGGAGAAACAACGTACCAATATGTGATCATTATAAACCGGAACTATGGATATCATGATGACAATATTCATGCTTTTATTGTATTCTTGTAATTCATTTGAAGTGATAACTGAAATATTAGAAGAATAATAGTGCTCAGATTAAGTAGCTCAAACACTTGAATTAATTTCTGTCAAATAATGAAACGTTGGTAATTTAGTGCACAATAGACATGTCATTAGACACCGTGTCAGACATGAAAAGCAATCATTAAATCTGAAATATTCATGACTCAGAATCGAGGCCATTTGCTTTCCATCTCCTTCACAATCGCAACTGCCGGAAACCCTTTCGTCGGCCACTCGTCATTGGCAGGAGGACGGGATGGAGTGCCCAATATGGCAGCGGCCTTTGTGGAATATGGCCGTGAATAACGCCGCTGACAATACAACGCCGCGCGCCCGTTTCCAGGCGGAATTGCCTATCCTTCACAGGGACAAGGGGAGCGCGGGGCGGGCGGGCGGCGGGCGGGCGGGCGGGCGGGCGGGCGGGCGGGCGGGCGGGCGGCAGGCCGCCCCGTCCTCTCCCGCTCTTCACCCCCACCCCATCAACGGTTCGCCAACGACTCGCGCTGGCAAGTGAAGATGAAACAGTACTCGCTTGAAACGACCTTTCGTGCTACACGAAAATGAACACATTCGATTAAACAAATCGCACAGGCCGGTTTTCAAAAAAAAAAGTATTATTTGTAAAAATACGTTTTTATAATACGTTAATGACTATAAAGGAAGCAAATGTATGTTAAAATAATGGCACGTCTGTAGGTAGACTGAATTAAATATACGCAAACCAAATGCTAATGAGTTGCAAATAGTTTTCAGATTCCGTAGTTGTTACAATGTTATTTGCTGAATACTTGAATTGAATTGACTGATAGGAATGATAAGACAGAAAGACAATCAACGAAAATACAATTTTTATCAATGCAATCTTCATCGCTGGTTTTTGGGGATCCTAAAGAAAATTGTGGAAATAAAAAAAAAAAATAGGAAAACTAAACTGGAACGAGGTGCAAAGCAAAACTTTGGAAACCGAACAAAAAGAATGGAAAGTGGTAATCAAGACGGAAGAGCAGAAAAGCGGAGAAGTGGGGATAGAATGCAAACGCCAAAAGGGAGATGGGCGAAACGAGAATGACAGGAGAGAGATAGAGATAGATAGATAGATAGATAGATAGAGAGGGAGAGAGAGGGAGAGGGGAGAGAGAGGGGGAGAGAGAAGCAGAGAGAGGAAGAGAGAGCGAGACAGAGACAGAGAGAGACAGAGAGACAGAGAGAAAAGCGAGAGAGGAGAGAGAGGGGGAGAGAGAAGGAAAGAGAGGCAGAGAGAGAGAGCGAGACAGAGACAGAGGGAGAGAGGAGAGAGAGGGGGAGAGAGAAGCAGAGAGAGGAAGAGAGAGCGAGACAGAGACAGAGAGACAGGGGGGAGAGAGGAGAGAGGGGTAGAGAGAAGGAGAGCGAGACAGAGAGAGTGAGAGTACGCCAAAGGAGAAATGATTGGATCCAACAGCCTCCTTCTGTCCAATCCACGCTCGAACGCAATCGACGCTAAACACACGGTCGTTTGTCACGCACCGAGAGCGTTTCCCCGGCGTGTGTGTCCACACGCGGCCGCCTTGGGCCCAGCCCGGAAGCTGCCGCCCCCGCCCCGCACGTGCGCCCGCGCCCCCGGGTGCCACGCCCCAGCGGCGGGCGCCCGCGGCCCCCCGAGGGGCGCCCACTGCCCGCCGCCGCCCATTTGTCACCCGCGCGCGCCGTCATCTGTCTTTATTAAAGCTTTTCAGCGCCAGCCCTCCCCACCGGGAGCGGTAGCATCAGCTCATGTCACCGGACGGTCCTAGGTTACACTGCCCACGGCGGCAGGAGTTTCCACACTCGCTTCTCAGCTAGGTCGAATTCAGTCGCTATCTGCAGGACAATTCGAACGGCCGGCTGCTCTGACCGGTAGTTTTCCTTGGTTTCTCCGATCAAAACTAGGCGAATGCCGGAGCAGTACCCTAACAAACGGCTCTCTGATGAGGAAAACAACCTGCACTACACTAACGGGACTAATGACCAAAACAGTTCACGCGCCCCGAAACACGAAAAAATCAATCAATCAATCAGCCCCCCACCCCCTCGGCCAAGGAGCTTTGCTGCCGGCACGGTCCTGCACACCTTCAAGACGGCTCCACACATTCGGCATTTGCCGAGCAGCGAGCTAGTGCTCGCCCAATCCCGAGCAGCTGACGTGTTCGGCGAATGTTCGTACCCTTTCATGTGTCTTAAAGACCGACACGCGATGGGTAGGGCGAGCCCCGAATGTTCGTCAAATAGCAAGCAACTCATCCACATTACGCGGGATTCGGCGAGCGGTTGCATGGTGTTCGCCGAATAACGAATGTGTGGAGCCGCCTTTATACAAAGCCAACATACAAGACGGGGATTTACAATACATCAATCGTCACATCGCTCGCCTCTCCAACAATTTCTACTCTAATATATCCTCGACTAATCGAATAGCCCACTACAAATTCCGTGGTCGTAGCTGAGATCATGTGGTAATGCATTATAGAAATAGGGATAATCATCCACAACAACAACAATATATAAGATATATTTATTTCATGCTCAAAGTTCACTTTCGGGATCAACAATTCCCATCTTCAGTGCGTCTCTAACAAAAAAGGGAAAAAAATGAGAGATTAACATAAGGAACTATAACATGAAAATAAAATTGATAAAAGGATATATATATATATATATATATATATATATATATATATATAACACACACACACCACCACTACAACTTATTCACATATATATCAATATAATATCATAAATCAAATAGCCCACACGCAACGATTTCCCTACCCCATTTCGAAATGGACATCCGCTACATGCCTTCCTACAAATATTTTCTGATGAAAACTATGCGCAGGGGCTCAATGATTATCCTGAACCAATGTTATACTTCGAGTAGAATTAGTTCTTGATTCGCTTGCTTGCTGTAAGCCATTCCAAATACACATGAAAAAGTGATAACTACTGAACCATGTTCTTATTATTCAAACAATTAATATAATTTTAAAGAAACAAAACAAGACTGATGCTAGGCAATTACATCCCATAATTGACTCGTCGGTGTCTCTTCAGTCTGACATCGGGAATTCTTTGAGATAATACCGATGTCTTTGCCAACTTTAAGAAACATTTTCATACGTTTGGATTGTGCGTCGTGTCGTCAATTGTTGTTCATTGAAACTTTCAACAACACAGGACACGAGCATGTAGAAATGGAGTATCCATTGCTACACAGTAAAGAAATATTTGTTTTAATCAAGAATATAAAACGTGTTGGCATTGCACAACTACGAAACACGCATATGCTCAAGTGTAATGTAACAATAAAGTGTGCGAAAATACATGTAAATTATAATAATTCCGTGTGTTCTGCAGCATTATACCGACCAATTAAAGGTAAAAAGAGTGATAGAGATCTGAGTTCTCAATGATCATGATACTTTGTATAAGAAATCTCACATTTGATTAGGTTGTTCGTTTGATAAACTTATGTTTTTTATTCCAGTTTGCATATTAAAATTTAGAATGAGGACATTTTTTTTCTCTCACAAGTATTGAACGTTAGAGTACTTTTTATTACTTTCAATTTCCAAACAAATTTGAGATGTATGAAAAATAACGCGATTTCTGCAAGTTGTAGTTTTTTTACTGATTATGCAAAGTACAATTTCTTGATCAGACTAACTTCATTGCAGAATGTTCTAATTTAGTATATATTATTAAATGAACTATTTTGTTAATTAACTATTTCGTTTATTTCAAAACTGGTTTTAATTACTCACATAGATTATAAAATTACCTATAATTACTAAAAACAAATCTAAAAAACAAATTAATTCTACAGAAGAAGAATTATTCAACATTTTCCAGAACCCCTGACTTGCTAACCGGGGATCGGAAAACAGAAAACCGCCACAACGCTGTGCATCCAATCGACTGCGATTCTTCGCCGAAGCCAAAACCGAGTCCAATTTCCGACCACCGCACCTTCCCGGGAGCCAGAACCCCGACGCACCGCGCCACACACACACATGGCGTGCGCGAAAGGGCGGGGCGGGGCGGCTGCGCGGAAATGATGGGCGGCGCGACGGCCATCGGGGCGGGGCGGGGGCGGGGGCGGACCCACGCGCACTCGCGCGCAATCAAACCTCGGCGCTGCGTCCGCGCTGAAAGGCCGCTCCGCCGCCCACCGCCCGCCCAGCGCCGGCGCGCCCGTGTATCGGTTTGTATAATAGAACGTCAGTAATTACGCGTTTGATTTGATCTGCCGCCGCTGGAAATTCGGGATCCATTGCAGTGGCGGCGGCGGCGGCACAAAGCCCCGGCCGGCTGCCGCCCGCCCCGCCCCCGCCCGCCCCGCCCGCGCTCCGCGCCGCCACGCTGCACCGGGCACGGCGCCCGGACCGTACACAATCATGCGTTTGTGAAATGCAATGGACATACACAATTTATAGCACCGGGCCGAATGGCGGCGGCGAGCCTGCACGTCCAGGCAGCGCCGCCCCGCGCCGCCCGCGCCGCCCCGCGCCACCCACGGCGCGCGACGGGCGCCCGCCAAGTTTTTGCCGCCTTAATAGACCGCGCAGCCTCCGGTATGGCGAAAATTTGATGCTTAAACATGATCCTCTTCTGACAAGTCGCCTCGTTATGGTGACCGCTGCTGAATTTATTTATTTATGTATCGGCGGCGGCGGAGGCGGCGGCGACCGCGGTGGCGGCAGGGGTGGGCATCGCGGACGAGCCACAGGGATTATGACGCTTCGACGCACCGGGAGCGGTGGCTCAGGGCATCAACTGATGTCACTGCAGCGCCTCTGACCGGGAGGTTACACTTCCCACGGCGGCAGGATTTTCAGCTAGGTCGAGTTTACTCGCTGTCTGGAGGAGAATTTTAGCGGCCGGCTGCTCTGATCGGTAGTTTACCGTGGTTTCTCCGACCAACACCAGGGAATGCCGGAACAGTACCCTAACAAACGGGCCACGCGCGATCTTTCCTTTCCCTTCCTTGTCCTATCCTCTCCCATTACACACCCACTTACACTGACATGCACTACACTACTACATATTCCATGAGACCGGTCGGGAGCTTAGAGCTTGTCTCGGCTGGGGCGGTGCCCCGCTGGTGAGAGTCCTGGTTAGGGGAGAAGTCCGCCAACCGACGGTGAGTCGGCGCCGGATCTCGCCATCCAGCGGGGGAAAATCACCGCCATCTCCTGAGGAAAAACATGCAATAAAACTTACGGGACCTATGACCTAAACTGTTGTAGTGTCCGGAAACACCAATCAACCAATGATTCGTCAGGTTCTAATTATAAGCAACAATGTATCAGTAGGAACACATGGCAGTCGCTCTTGTGTCAAATTTTAATAAATCTTTGTAACTGCGGAATTAACCTTCAAGTTATTCCTAAAACATATTGCAAGAAAATATTAATGAACAGATAATACTTGTAATATATTATTTATTTCAATTAAGAAATAATGTGTGTATTTAAGCGAGACAGCTCAATTTCGAGAATCATTTTGTCTTTGTGTGCTAACAATAAGTGTATATTTATTAATTATTACAATAAATAAACCGAGATTATGCGTTCAGTTTAATATTAATAACCTAATACTTTTAAATTACATTTCAATATCCCAAAATTCTAACTGTTCATTCCGGCTAAATGTTCTACCAATGTTACTTTCAACAATAAGATTCAATATTCAAATATGATAATCATAAACATTTCTACAATATTCAACACCTTAACTGCATTCTTTTATAATTCTTTATTTTAATACAGTATACAATTAAGTTAATGCAAATTACACAGACGATGCACCACATATTAAACGGAATCGTCTGCTAATCACGGCTAAGCATTTGAATCCTGATAAGTAACATGGGACAATCTGGGGGGAAATGCACTCCATCGTAAAACGGACGACTAACGGAAGGTTCTTCAACAAAAATAAGTTTTATTACCACAATTGACACTTTAGTCAGAAGAATGATAGCTTTTACTACAGTAAGTACCATAGATGGTAATAAACGATATTGAAAGAAACTAGGATTGTGTCACTGAAGAATTGTAACGTACTCTATTCTCACGCGTATTATGCTCTAGGTGCGATGCCGATTATGTGGTAATTTTGCTTTAGTTACTTTTCCGCCCTATACTATAAGGTGAAAAAGTTTGATATCACCTAAACAATATGATTTCAAATGTTATGCCTAAAATCTGTATTTAAGGTTCTTTCAAGGTGTAACATTGCAGACACGTACGAATTATGAACTTTTAGTAGTGTTCCAAAGATGGTTAAGACTGGTTTAGATGGCATGGAGATACATGCAATATTGTACCCGAAAATCCAGATGTTTGTTTGTCTGTATGGCTAGATGTGTCACGCATAACTTTGCGAAATTAGAAGTTTTTAAACTGAAACTTCATAAATACGTTAGGTGTAGGATCTAGTTATGCCGTTCCGGAGATCATTAAGATATTTTAATTTTTGAGGGTACTTTCCTGGAAACCCTTGTGACATTTTCAAAATTTGTGGCATTTTCAAAATTGTCTTGAAAATGTAAAAAGTTTTCAATTTGTTTGTTGAAATAAGTAATTTTTTTGTTGGAATGGAATGGTATTTGAAATAATTCGAATGTAATTTCGATATTCATTAAAATATCTGAAGTTTCAAAATTGCTGAAATCTATATTTAAAATACGTACGGTTGTTATTATTAAATGGTTTTTACAATACACTCTTAATTTTAATAATTTATTAAAATTAATTGAATGAACACTTTTAGTTTTTTGGCGCCTTTCTTCAACTATATATGTGAATATTGGTTTTGCGGTGAGTTGTCGTTGGCATTTAAAATGAAATATTAATAGGAGTTGTCATTGCCAACAATATTATGAATTTCAATAGCAGCTTTCGATGACTTATCCATCATCATCAGTTTCCTCCTGGATGAAAGCCACAAGACGACTACAAGTCTGGACTCTCAAGTCTCGTCTTGTGGTTTCCTTACAGCAGGAAACTGATGATGGCTAAGCCATACAAAACTGCTATTAAAATAAATACTATTGTTGGCAATGACAACTCTCATAATTATAACGTTATAATTGTGAAAATAAACTTTTTTCGTCAGTGAAATCTGTTCACACTGTTGCATTGTTAATTGTTTTGATATTTTAATTGTTTCCATATTGTAAATGTAGTTGTATTGTAAACCTGCTTAGTAGTCTTACGGTTACCACCTGGCAATCAGCCATTTGTATCCAAATACATATTATTATTATTATTATTATTATTATTATTATTATTATTATTATTATTATTATTATTATTCATGTGCCATTTGAACTGCAATGCTTTATTCCTGAGTAAGTGAGTCTGTGATCGGAAGCTAAAAGTTTTTGATTAGATAGGTTTAGTTAATGACTAATTAGTTCAGTTGTAATACTCTCGGGAAAGTCGTGGTACACGGTGAAACGCTATTCTTTTAAAACCGTCTAAGGCAGAATTTGGCTCACTATGGCAGAATTTGGCATATTCCTACCAGAAATACAAAATTCTCAAATTCTCCAATTTTTTCCTTAATATGTTTCTCCACATAAATATACGCGAAAATCACTCTTATTTCCAAAAAAACTACATGAATTGATTTGAAGATCTATTTTTAAAGAACAGATTTTTTTAGAAAAATATCTATCTTTAATATTGTAGTTGTGGGAAGACTCAGAAAAAAATTAAACTTTTGCAATTTTCAAAAAAACAACGAAAATTAGCGAAAATCAACGAACATGAGACCTCCATTGTTTTAAGTGTTCTTCGCGCTCCAAGCTATCCAGGGACAAAATGTTATTAAAAATTTGAAGCTATTTTTTAGAAAATTTTGAAAATGTTTGGGATTCATGAAAAGTACCCCCAAAAATCAAAATATCCGTTTCAAACTCCCAGATCCTCGAGAGTTCGTTCAGATCTGTTGGGGAATATCAATTTTGGAGAAAATGATCTTGACGGTCTAGAGCGCTAGCGTTGACCACAGACAGGCGAACGACGGACAGACGAACGGGCGGATAGACGAACGGTTGAAGAGACGAACGAATGGACAAACGCTCGGACGGACAGACGAACGGGCGGACAGACGAACGAATGGACAAACGATCGGACGGACAGACGAACGGGCGGACAGACGAACGGGCGGACAGACGAACGGACGGACAGACGAAGGGACGGACAGACGAACGGACGGACAGATTTTGCCGCCTCACGATTTTTTGGTGTCAAGGACACGGCAAATGTGGATTCTGATCACACAACGTATTAGAGGAGTAATTCAGTACAAACAGAAACAAGTTTTATCCACCTTTTCATTACCAGGGTTCGGCAATAAGAGTTTTTATGTTGGAAATTCGCCGATTTCTGTCGCTCGATTATTTTCTTTGAAGATTAACTTTCCCTTCTTAAGTAGTAAGTCAAGAAAGAAACATCTCCAATTCAAACCACTCATAAATATAGACCACCAATTAAATACAATAATTTTATTCCATTTCTAAAAATCATCCTCACACTCCCCTTTTAGACATGTACTCACTTATGGACCAACGAAACTAAAACAAACATAAATAAAATACTTAAAATTATAAAGAAATACAAAAGGGAGAAGCAAACATCTTGATTGGTAACTAATAATTAATTACACAAGGAACTAAATATCCAACCCTTCATATCTTAGCACCTCATCCAGCACCTGCATCCAACATGGCATATCTACACGACTACCTCCACGCAAGGGCAATGTGAAGAACTTATCTGGAATTATCCAAATTCGACAAGATCAACAACAACCCAATCAGAATAAAAACAAATCTCTCCTTCACTTGTTGCTTAACTTTTTTCCGACGGAAATATAAGTTAAGTGTTGCTTTAAAATTTCCTTATTCTGTCTCAAGATTGTAAGTTAGACGGATTTTGCATTTGAAGTCAGACGTGCATTCTATGTTTGTCATAATAAATGTAAACAACTATTAGAACATGTAAAGGTGTGGAAAAGGATCACCATTTGCCGATAAATCAATTAAACAACCTAGTTATATGCATTGATTTCACATTTGCCCCTGAATGTTTTGGCAACCTGTAAGTACAGAGTATGGCATGTGCTACAAGAATAATATTTTCCTTGACTACAACTGATCGTCACTCGCCAATTATAGCGAGAATATTTGCCTAAAAGTCAAGGGAAAATGGCACAGGTGTAACTCCGTTTTATGAAATTTCCGATTATGGGCTCATTGGGGGCACGCGATCTTATTCGACCGCTCTATGTCCCTAGACGTCTGTGCGTTCAATGTTCTCCTGTAAAATTCTCTGACTGACCTATGAATAAATAATTTTAAAATTAATACATGAATAAAAACAAGGTAGAAATACAAACGGCTTGAAATGGTCATTTTCCCCGAGGTCCGTCATGAGGCAATGCAGGATACCAACATTGTTTCCTCTACTTCATCGACATAGAGAAGTAATGTTTCTTCAAATTTCAATGTCTAGATTTTCCGGGGAAGGGGGACACTTTCATCCAATGAAGAACTTCAATTATTGTTTTAATTCTAAATTTCAATGTGTTTAGTTTGTAACATTTTTAGAGTCATAAAATATTACAAATGATTGAAAATGGATTGGAATTAATTTATTTTAAAAAATCTCTGAAGATGATTCAGATTTGTTTGGGGGAAAATATCTATCTGCAATATTGTCGCAGAGCCTTTGAGAAAATTTTGAAAATGTTTGGGATTCATGAAAAGTACCACCAAAAATCAAAATAACCGTTTTAAACTCGACGGACCTCGAGTTCGTTCAGATCGATCAGGTGATATTAATTTTCGAGAAAATCCTCTGAATAATTTAGTGCGCTAGCTTTGACATCACACGAACAGACAGACGTTTTGTCGTCAATCGATTTTTCGCAATCTATAACCCACAAAACATGGATTCTTGCTACACAACTTCTTAGAAGTAATTAACTACATGTAAGAAAAATATTTATTAACTTTTTCGGACGAAGAGCGGTAGCTCAGTGCATCAACTGATGTCACTGCAGCGCCTCTGACCGCGAGGTCCTAGGTTCGAGTGCTGACGGCGGCAGGAATTTCGACACTAGCTTTTCAGCTAGGTCCAATTCAGTCGCTGTCTGGAGGAGAGTTCTAGCGACTGGCTACTCTGATTGGTAGTTTGGCATGGTTTCTCCCATCAACACCAGGCGAATGCCGGAGCAGTTCCTACCAAACAGGCCACGGACCGCGCGCGAACTGTCCTTCCTTTCCTTGTCCTATCCTCTCCCCTTACACACACACTTACACTAATATGCACTACACTACCACATATTCCGGGAGACCGCTCGGGAGCTTAGAGCTTGTCCTGGCTGGGGCGTTGCCCCGCTGGTGGGAGAGTCCTGGTTAGGAGGAAACCCCACTAGCCGACGGTAGATCGGCGCCGGATCTCGCCATCCAGCGGGGAAAAATCACCGCGCATTTCCCGAGAAAAAACATGCACTACACTAACGGGTCTAATGACGAAAGCAGTTGATGTGCTCGGAAACACGAAAAAATCAAATCAATTAACTTTTTCGATACCACGGCCCGACCATAAGAGTTTTTCCGTCAAAAAAATTTTGATTTGCAGATTTGAATTGCAGATTTTCGGCGTATGATAACAACGTTGGTTGATTGTGATTCCCGGAGCGTCAAATACTGAGGTCATTAATTCCGTAAGTGTAGAGAATGTTTTCCCTCCGGAGGTGGCGGTGACGTTCCCCCGCTGGATGGTGAGATCCGGTGTCAACCTACCGTCAGCAAGCGGAGTTTTCCCCAACCAGGTATCTCCCACCAGCGGGGCACTGCCCCAGCCGGAACAAGCTCTAATCTCGCCACCGGTCTCTCGGCATGTATGTATAGTGCATGGAAGTGTGTATAGGGCAAGGAAAGGAAAGGATAGATCGCGCGCGGTCCGTGACCCGTTTGTTAGGGTACTGCTCCGGCATTCGCCTGGTGTTGATCGGAGAAACCATGGAAAACTACTGATCAGAGCAGCCGGCTGCTGCAATTCTCCTCCAGTCAGCAACTGAATTCGGCCTAGCTGAAAAGCTAGTATCGAAAATCCTACCACTATTGGGTTCGAACCAAGGACGTTCCCGTCAGAGGCTCTGCAATGACATCAGTTGATTCACACAGTCGCCCCTCCCGATGTGATTGCGATACTTTGTTATGTTTCGTAGTAAGATGAGAAAGTAAAAATTCTCTATATTAAATAATGTATTTGTAGGAAGACGCCGAAAAGTTTTAGGACTCAGAGATTTCAATTAAAAATTAGTCCTGCACCATTTTGAAGCGTTTTTCACCCTTCCCGAGAAAATAGTTGAATCAAAATATTGTTAGTCATTTTCGAGAAAGTTTTGAAAAAGCAGAGACTTCATGAAAATATCGACAAAACTCATTACATGCCATCAAACTCTCAAGGGTTGAGTTTGACGAGATCAATATGGCAAAAATCAATTGTGGAGAACGTAGTCTGAGCAGTTTAGGTGCTATCATAAACCGATCTAGTGTAAACTAGCTAACATAAGTTTTGCAGTCAACCTAATTTTCGTTACCAAGAACCCGTGTTAGAGGAAATAATTTTATATGTATAGGAATAAAACTTATCCGCATTTTCGTTACATGATCTCACAATATACGAGATTTCCTGTCGATTTTTTTAACAAAATTTTCTTTCCAGGTAAGTACGTCGTACAGCTAGAAAGTAAAAGCAGAAGAAGTAGATCTTTCTTTCTGAAATATTTTGTTAGGTACGTACGTAGGTATTGTTCCGATGTATAACGATCTAAATGCATTTTTTTCGCTTCACTCTCTGAAGAAAATGAAATGTCAAATTGTAATAATGAATTAGTAAAGGCTTTCTAAAGAATACACAAAATTCCAGCTGAATAGAAACCAAAACAGAAATCTTCCTAATCCTGGTTGAGAGGAGAAAGAGCTCAGGATATAATAGCGAGTTATTAGAACGTTTTGTGATTAATTATCGATGCAAGTGAAGCACTATGGATGAGTCGGAGTGTAAAGGCTAGTGAAAAAACTTTTCACTGATTTGTCCCACTGTCAATTCCCAGTCATTCCATTTTGAGGAGAACAAAATGAGATCTCCGTTAGTTTATTCTATCTCCCCTGTTTCTCTTCTCACTTATTCCATTTATCTATCACAATTCACATAATTATCGTCATTACACAGATACACACACACTGTTTCATCATACATGAACGTCATAGACTGATTGATCATTCATGGGCCGTATTATCTGTAGATGAATAGTCTCTTTAATTCCAATTAATAAACAAAAGACAGAAATGAAGAGAATGCATAGTATTTTGTATTTTTTTACTCATTAAATATTTCATTATACCTTTATTGTTTCTTTTCTGCACTGTAGATTGTAATATTCGAAGTGGAACAGGAATAGTCATTATTCAAGAAAAGAAACGTGCACCTATTTGAAAATAATCAGAAGGCGGTTCCAGATTGTTGTAAGAATCAAATGTTTGATCTCGGAAAGCATGCATGCTGACTGCCAACTTGAGAGTGATCTACCAAACATCTAGAATTTAGAAGAACTTAATACACAAGCGCTCTACTATTTGTGCCAATTAACATACTTGCAGGTTTGGAAACTTGATCTGCAATCAGAATGAGACTATTAGGCACAAACGAACCAACTTTACGTTACATCTTATTTTTTAACATTTTAAAGTTCGAAAAAAATAAGAACTTCTCTAATGAGTGACGGGTTACCGGAGGTTGAATGGATTAATATATTTACATAAAAAATATTATTTTTTAAAGAGAACTGAATTGGTAATAAAAATAGAATACAAATAATGAAATAAAAGTTGAGTTTTGAAGCTGTATATTGTTACATTTTTATAATTTATTTTATTTATATCGCATCAACTACAAAAGTTTATTAGCGACATCTATACAATAACGTTATTATTGCTGTACATGGAATGTTCTGACACTTAAGATGGTAACATTCATATCACATTATTAACCGGTTTATACATTTGTCCTAAATATATATGTTTAGGACAAATACAAGTTTATGCCCTTCAAAAAAAATTGAGAAACCGACAGCATTTTCTGTCCTTTAGTACTCCTCACATGTCTGTTATTGACACCATGTCTCGTCCGGTCAAACTCAAACCTGGGGCAAAAAAATGGATGGTTAATATACATAGAAGAATTACACACATTGCATATAACAGTCGTTTTCCCTGTGATCAGATGGGCATGTGCGAGCTTGGTGTGACCTATTCTGCAACTAGTTAACTCAACCTGTTCTGCAGAAGGATGTGACTGGGTTTGAATAATCGTATTTACATATACGTCTTAATTTGCACCGGTAGCGGTAGCTCAGTGCATCAACTGATGTCACACTAGCTTTTCAGCTAGGTCGAATTCAGTCGCTGTCCGGAGGAGAATTCTAGCGGCCGTCTGCTGTGATCGGTAGTTTTCCGTGGTTTCTCCCGTCAACGCCAGGCGAATGCCGGAGCAGTACCCTACCAAACGGGCCGCGGACCGCGCGTGATCTGTCCTTCCTCTTCCTTGTCCTATCCTCTCCTCTTACACACACACTTTCACTAACATGCACCACACTACCACATATTCCGGGAGACCGGTCGGGAGCTTAGAGCTTGTCGCGAGTGGGGTGGTGCCCCGCTGGTGGGAGAGTCCTGGTTAGGGGGAAACCCCACTAGCCGACGGTAGGTCGGTGCCGGATCTCGCCATACAGCGGGGGAAGATCACCGCAATCCCCCGAGAAAACATGCTCTACACTAACGGGACTAATGACCGAAGCAGTTGACGCGCCCGGAAACACGAAAAAATCAATCAATGAATCTTAATTTGCAGATTCTATTCCTGTCTGTTCAATTCTTGTAATTTTCTCTTGATGTTGGCGTGATAGTCCTATGGTATTATGAGATTACTTCTTTCATCAAGTTGTGATGCATTTTTCCGGATTCAGTTCCTACCAGTTCATTCCGATGAGAGAGATGATTCTTCCGCATGAGTCAGGATTCATCAAAAAGCTGTTAACCTTTATTGTTCGAGTTCCTTATCATACTATTGTTATATTCATTAAATTTCCGAATCAAATAATATGCAGGAATTACAGTAAAATAGTTCAAAATAATGTTAATTTTACTGATTATTTAGGATTTGACGTGTCATTAAAACTCATTGTTCTAGGAAGTCGGTCTCTGGATCTCTCCAACTATGCATAATAATGTGTCATTACGATGAGCATAATGGTTGCCATATTGATACGTTATGAGATGTATTCTAGTGATTAGATTAGTGTAGTATTCCAATTGCATATGCAGACATGATGTGGTGGCGCATCTGCCTTCCTGGATGGAGCTCTTCCTAACAGTGAGCACCATCGCGTGGTGCGAGCGGGCTGGCGGGCGACAAACCACACTCCGCCACGGAGGCAGGCCCGCCGCGCCAGGCGGAGCGGTTAGGTTGGGGCGGGGCAAGGCGGAACCTGGCGGAGAAACGTGGCGGGGAAGTCGCTAGATGGAGGGGTGTGAGTGGACCAGGTCGGGTAGGGTGTCGCGAAGAGGGGCATGGCGGGGCGAAAGGGAAGGGCGAGGCGGGGAGCTGCTGGGTGGAGAGGGGTGGACGGACCGGTCCGGGCCCAGACGGGACGGGAGCGCGAAGCGGGGACAAGAAGAAGAGCAGGACGGGTGGCGAGGGATACGGCGGGGCGGGGCGAGTGGCGGGGACAAGGCGAAGGTGGGGCGTGGCGGTTCCGTGTGGAGAGGGGATGGCGGGGCGGGGCGGGGGGAGGGGGCGGGCCAGGGGAAGTGCCGGGAGGAGAGGAGTTTGGCGGGGTTGGGCGGGAGAGGGAGGCGGGGACAATGGTATGATCGGGGCGGGGAGGTGCCGGGAGGAGAGGGGTATGGCGGGGTGGGGCGGGTGAGCGAGGTGGGGACAAGGGGAAGGGCGGGGCGGGGAGTAGCTGTAAGGAGAAGGGTATGGGCGAGTGAGGGTGAGTAGCGGGCAAGGGGAAGGGCGGGGCGGGGAGTTGCCAGGAGGAGAGGGGTATGGCGGGGCGGGAGAGCGAGGCAGCGCCAAGGGAAGGACGGGGCGGGAAGGTGCCGGAAGAGAGGGATGGTGGAGTTGGGCGGAGAGCGTGTAGTGACAAGGGAAGGCGGGCGAGGAAGGAGGAGGCCGGGAGGGGAGGGGTATGGGGGTTGGGCGGGAGAGCGGGGAGGACAAGGGGAAGGGCGGGGCGAGGAAGGGGGGGCCGGGGGGGGGGGTATGGGCGAGGTGAGGGTGAGTAGCGTGGGTGAGTAGGGAAGGGCGGGGCGGAAAGGTGCCAAGAGGAGAGGGGTATGGCAGGGTTGGGCGCGAGAGCGAGGCGGGGACAAGGGGAAGGGCGGGGCGGAGGTGCCGGGAGGGAGGGTATGGGCGAGTGAGGGTGAGTAGCGAGTCAAGGGGAAGGGCAGGGTGGGGAGGTGCCGGGAGGGGAGGGGTATGGGCGAGGTGAGGGCGAGTAGCGGGCAAGGGAAGGGCGGGCGGAGGTGCCGGGAGGGAGGGTATGGGCGAGTGAGGGCGAGTAGCGAGTCAAGGAAGGGCGGGGTGGAGGTGCTGTAAGGAGAGGGTATGGGGGTGTTGAGGGCGAGTAGCGGGGCAAGGGGAAGGGCGGGGCGGGAGGCGCCGGAGGGGCGCGTGGCGGGCGCCGCGTGAATGCTGGATGCGCCTGAGCCGCGAGTCTTGTTCCGCTCGTTTGCGTAGCGGCGCGCGCGGCCCCGAGGCGCGCTGGCGCGGGGCGGGCGGGGGCGGGGACGGAGGGAGCGGCGTCCTTGCCCCCGGCGGCGGTGGCGCCCCGCCAGCGCCGGTGACATTGACCCAAGGCCGCGGCCAGTGCCGCCGCCGCCGCCGCCCGGGCCGGAAGCCCCACCGCCCTGGGCCGTTATCCGCCAGGGAACGCCCATTTTGGAAGCTGTTGCCGGAAATGAGAAACCTGAGTTATGGGACTTTCGCTCTGCAAAAAGAACAAAACACCTAATACTCGCAAGAATAGTGTTCTAGTTGAAAGTTCTGAAGAAGAGATGAGATTCACTTGAGAGATTATCCGTGTGCGATTGAAGTGTCAAATTTAATTTATAAAGGTGGTATTATCGAAACGTTCAACATTAGGTGAGAGTGTGGTTATATGATTTAACATCTAATAAGGAATGACTCGAGCTTCTACAATGATTTTTGTGACACAGAAATTTAGAAATATATTTTTATTTTCCATTAATTCCGGACACACATTTGTAGTGTCTTGTCATCCATAAATTAAACAATTAACGCTCAAAATTGGTGGAAGATAATTTTATTACGTTTCATTATCAACATTTAGACTTTACTAGAATAAACGAAAGGAGAGTTGGGACATATAGAGCATAACTGACACATTAAAATTCTATTTGAAAAAAGAAAGACGATGGTCTTTAGCCTATAGCAATGAAAATAGTGAGAAATCACATATGATAATCTTTATTTAGAATAGACTATTTTAACTCCACGTAATATAAAAGTTTAAGTAATTTAAGATCCAAAGTTTCAGCGGAATGTATGATTTATGATCAAAATATCAATGCAATAATTCTGCATTTAATCACTTCCCGCTATACATCGTTGAGTTTTAGCTGAAAATTGCCCCAGTAATAACCAAATGGATAACTTTCACTTAAATCAATAGCTAATAGAGTATTAGTTAGTAGAGTGAGTAATATGTGAAACACAAAGGCACAAGACAATCAAATATCAAAACTTATATTGAAAATAAATTAAAATAGCAAACTTAAGAAAAGGGCAAAGGCAGTTTTACGGTTTTTAATGATCATCAAAAGTCTCGTGACATTAGAAGAACCCTTTACATGAAACAATTATTTACTCAAGGATGATAGTGGAAATATCTCGCATGGTATATGGATATAGTGTGGAAATGGGATAGGGTGGGTACGCGAACCATAGGGCCCCACCGGGGAACGATGCTGCAGTGACAGTGTATTTACGGTTGAGCTATCGCAGCACGTGAATAAGCAAAGCGCCCCAAACAGCCTCGGTAGGTAGGTGGCGCCAGCCCGCGCGACATTAGAAGCGCGTCTCGCGACATTAGAAGAACCATATACACGAAACAATTATTTACTCAAGGATGATAGTGGAAATATCTCGCATGGTATATGAATATAGTGTAGAAAATGGGGTAGGGTGGGTACGCGAACCCTAGGGCCCCACCGGGGAACGATGCTGCAGTGACAGTGTATTTACGGTTGAGCTATCGCAACGTGTGAATAAGCAAAGCGCCCCAAACAGCCTCGGTAGGTAGGTGGCGCCAGCCCGCGCGACATTAGAAGCGCGTCTCGCGACATTAGAAGAACCATATACACGAAACAATTATTTACTCAAGGATGATAGTGGAAATATCTCGCATGGTATATGGATATAGTGTAGAAAATGGGATAGGGTGGGTACGCGAACCCTAGGGCCCCACCGGGGAACGATGCTGCAGTGACAGTGTATTTACGGCTGAGCTATCGCAGCACGTGAATAAGCAAAGCGCCCCAAACAGCCTCGGTAGGTAGGTGGCGCCAGCCCGCGCGACATTAGAAGCGCGTCTCGCGACATTAGAAGAACCATATACACGAAACAATTATTTACTCAAGGATGATAGTGGAAATATCTCGCATGGTATATGAATATAGTGTAGAAAATGGGGTAGGGTGGGTACGCGAAACTAGGCCCCACCGGGGAACGATGCTGCAGTGACAGTGTATTTACGGTTGAGCTATCGCAACGTGTGAATAAGCAAAGCGCCCCAAACAGCCTCGGTAGGTAGGTGGCGCCAGCCCGCGCGACATTAGAAGCGCGTCTCGCGACATTAGAAGAACCATATACACGAAACAATTATTTACTCAAGGATGATAGTGGAAATATCTCGCATGGTATATGGATATAGTGTAGAAAATGGGATAGGGTGGGTACGCGAACCCTAGGGCCCCACCGGGGAACGATGCTGCAGTGACAGTGTATTTACGGCTGAGCTATCGCAGCACGTGAATAAGCAAAGCGCCCCAAACAGCCTCGGTAGGTAGGTGGCGCCAGCCGCGCGACATTAGAAGCGCGTCTCGCGTACTTAGAAGAACCATATACACGAAACAATTATTTACTCAGGATGATAGTGGAAATATCTCGCATGGTATATGAATATAGTGAGAAAATGGGGTAGGGTGGGTACGCGACCCTAGGGCCCACCGGGGAACGATGCTGCAGTGACAGTGTATTTACGGTTGGCTATCGCAACGTTGATAAGCAACAGCGCCCCAAACAGCCTCGGTAGGTGGTGCGCCAGCCGCGCGACATTAGAAGCGCGTCTCGCGACATTAGAAGAACCATATACACGAAACAATTATTTACTCGGCGATGATAGTGGAAATATCTCGCATGGTATATGAATATAGTGTAGAAAATGGGGTAGGGTGGGTACGCGAACCCTAGGGCCCCACCGGGGAACGATGCTGCAGTGACAGTGTATTTACGGTTGAGCTATCGCAACGTGTGAATAAGCAAAGCGCCCCAAACAGCCTCGGTAGGTAGGTGGCGCCAGCCCGCGCGGAGCGGAGCGGCCGAGGCGCGAGGTGGCGCGTCCGGCGGTGGGAGCGCCGTCGCGCCGTCGCTCGTCGCGCGGTCGTGCCCATACGCCGTGGCGCGCCGCCAGCCGCCGCCGCCGCCGCCGCCGCCGCCGCCGCCGCCGCCGCCGCCGCCGCCCGCGGGCGGAGCGTCGCCCTCGGGCGCGGGCGCTGCCAGCGGCGGGCGGCGTTCCCACGGCACCCCCCCCCCCCCCCGCCCCGCCCCGCGGCCGTCTCGCCGTTTCCTCATACTTGCATGCGCCCGCACCCGCGACGCTCGCAGACGCACCGAGCGCTGTCGCAGGTTGCGCCTGCCCCGCCCACTGCACCTGCGACACGCCGCCTTGGCACGCCCGGATCCACTTCCAATACACAGTAGGTGGCCAAGCTATTAGGGGCACGTCGCAGATTCTTCTGTTTTGTGGTTTAACTGAATTTCTCAAAAAAGTTATTGGTTTTAGAAGAAGTTTTCATTCATTAGAGTGTATTATTCAATACAATAAGATATTTAGGTAAAACTATTTTTAGGTCAAATTAATACTAGTTTTTCGTGACTCCACCATTTGGTGCAATTATAGCTTCAATGCGTGGCGGCACGCTCTCTGTACATGTGTTTTGCATTTTGTTGCAGTTCAATCTTGTGATGTCATTCTTTATGAAGAATTTCAATTAACTGACTGTTAGTGGTAATCTCTCGCTTGGTTATTGGCGGTTTGGCGAGTTCCCATGTGAACTCTCTATAGGGTTCGTGTCTGGTGAGTTCCCCAGCCAAGGCAAAACGGTAATATTTCTCTGCCATGAATTCAGTAATATTTCTGGCTTCGTGACACGGTGCTAAAACGTGCATAAAATGTATTTTTATTCACTAGGGCATAATCAGCAGGATTAATCATCAGTTTTCGATCTTCGACCTGTGGCAGGAGCAGAGTTTCTAGAAATCGCTTCTACTGGTCTTATCTCATGGTTTCTTCTACGATGTATAGGTACCCTGTACACCCTTTGCTGAGATCACAGACCACACCACAACGCTAACTGGGTGTTTAACCCTCTCCACTAGGTAGTGTGGATGGAACTGTTCCCCAGGGCGTCGTAGCACAAATGAACTTTAGTCGAACACAATCTGCAATGTTGATTCGTCAGAGAAGCACACTTGTAAAATACTACAAACAATCGTTAATGATGAAATGCACTAGCGCTTAAAACATGTAAAAAGGTTGGATTGCTGACTTCAGTCAGTAATAGTCATATTTCAGTGTTGGGAGGCTCATTGCAGTCGCTTCTTCTTCATGGCCTGGGTGAGGCGTGGAGGGAAGTAATAATGTTTTTATTTCTCTAATTTTCCTTGGAGACGTTTCAAACGCGTTTCCCTACTAAAAAATAAAACCTTCAAGTTTCATTGTAAACTAAAATTCACTTATTAAATTTAGTGAAAGTAATACAGAAAAGAACAATACTTACGTTTTAATTATTTTTGAACGGAAAAAACTTGCAAAAACGAATAAAAAAATAATTAGTAAGTCTTCATAACAGCAGCAATTTTCAATAAACTTCGATTGAGTGAGACGTAACATCACATATTTCTTAAATAAAGCAGGCATCTAGTGTTACCACTTATTAAAAAGAATAGTAATGGTAACAGTAATACTACAAATATTATCGAAACCAAATTCTTTGCTAAGAAAACATATTTAAACTAGAAATTACACAAATACGAGTACTGTCCCTAATAACTTGGTCGCCTACTCTACATGCACTGCGGTTACAATTCAAATCGTTTTTAAAAGTACGAAGAGTACTAAAATGTTCACTCATTTCAGAAAAAAGTTTTAAAACCGTTTATATTAATTTTTCTAACATAAATTATGCTCATTCATTGTCAAATTAACGAAATGTATTTGCTTCACGTTGTCACATAAGCATTTTAAAAATACTTATATTTAATCGTCTTAAGCCTGTGAGGCAAATGGTGCCAATTTTATCTATTCCAACGTCACATGAAGGGAAAATCAACTACTTTTCTAAATAACTAAGTTCATATCGAATATGACTATTGCAATTCATTTTAAATTATTGATTTTAAATAGTTCATATTTCTTTTCAATATTAATCATGGTTGAATTTTTCATTCTTAATTGATCGACGACGTTTCTCTCTTTAAATTTGGTTTTGTAAAATCTGCAATAATAAATAAGACGTTGTTAGAAGTCTATCATTGTGCAATCGACTCGAATTAAAACAACACCAATTTTTTTTAATTTAATGAACACACTCTTTTTACTTTCTTTGGCGGAATGTAAGTCCGTTCCCCGTCGGCTGGTAAACCTCGCCTTCAAAAACATTTACTTTTCTTCCCCGGCCACACGTTCATAACTATTCTTTCTAATTATTAAACCTTTCTGTGATATGCATCATTATTGTCTGATTTGTGAGTCAGTTGGAAATCAATAATACCACCTCCACCGCCTTTACCAATACTCTCGAAACGTTTTTACTTACTTTCTGAAATGCTTTCTGCTACTATGCTAATGATCTGGCAGTCACAACGCAATTTACGTGTTTCGAAAATTCTTTGTGACGTATGTAAAGATATTATTTCGCATAACTATTATAGAAACGCAGTTCAATTATGAAACATTTTATTTGGATTGCTTTGCGTACATCATTTTACAAGATAAAATTTCGTCTTTTCTCATGTATCTTAAGGCATTGCGTTCTGTCCAATTTTAAAATTGTTTCCATTTTAGTTGCTATTCACGTAGCGACTACAAATGTGCATCTACATTCCGCCTAACGTATCATTCACATTGGCTTTTACGTGAAGATGCGTCAGATGAAACATAAGGGCGAGGTTTCATCGATGTCCAATGACGCATGAACAAGAAGGAATGTTTCATTTGCTGATGGCAGACATTCCTGTGCAACCTTGCATTCTGAACAGTACGTTGACCTGTTCGAGAGACGGGAGAACAAGTTTATTGGCTCCTTCATACAGTGTTTACCGCTACGTGACATCGCGCCGATGAAATGTCACTTCGAGGGGCACTTGTGGCATCTGACACTTGGGGCGGGATTGCGCCTGATGCAGCAGCGGGTTCATCTGCGGAACAGCATCGACGACCATGCTCCCAGACTTGCAGGCCGTCAACGTCGGCGGTTTGCATGCCGAAGCAGTGCTGTAGCAAACGGGATCACGTGCGATCTTCCCTTCCCCATCCATGGCCCCTCCTCTCCTCTCCCCTCCTCTCCTCTCCCCTCCTCTCTTCATCTCCCCTCGCCTCCTCCCCCTCCTCTTTCCTCTTCTCCCCTTCTCTCCCATTATCTCTTCGTCTCCTCTCCTCTCCCATTCTCTCTCTTCCTCTTCCCTCCTCTCCCCTCCTCTCCCATCCCCTCCCCTTCTCTCTTCCTCTCCCCTCCCCTCCTCTGTCCTCATCTCCTCTCGTCTTGCACAAACACTTACGCTTTTATGCAACACATATTACATACTTTATTGTTATTGAATGAATGACCTAGTGGTTGACGTGCTCGAAATCAATTCGCTCATTCGGCAATGTTTCCTCCCTATTTCTTCTCCCATCCTCATCCCTTAAATACATACATACCCACACACACTACAACGCTTGTCGGGAGACCAATCAGGAGCTTAGAGCTAGTCCACTCTGGGGCAATGCTACGCTGGGGCGAGAAACTTGGTTAGGGAAAATCCACGCAAGCCAACGTAGGTCAGCGCTGAATACCGCCAAAAAACATGGACTACTCTTATGGGACTAATAACTAATAACTTAACGCTCTCGAAATTACTGATCAATCAACCCAAACTAACAAAATATCATTTTTTACTGCTATCATTGAATATATTAAACCTTGTGGCACCGTTATGCATTATACCGTTGGACCATGTAATCGCATCAGAAATGAGGAGTGTTTTAGTATATGCCTCTACAAGGCATGATCGTAAATAGTACATGACATGTATTTCATAAATGTGTCTAGAAAAGAGCAGAGTAGACGACGCCCGTTGATAACGCTGACAAAGACGGCATTCTGCAAAGTAGCGAGTCGATCAGTACCAAAGCTCGTCCGGAGAATTTAGCCGATGGCGCAGGGCTGAAAGAGCACGAGTCGCCGAAGAGATGGGCAGCGGCCAACGCGACGGGCGAGGCCGACACTCGGCGGCGAGGGAGTCGAAGCGGAGCGGGAGGAGCGGGGCGGGTACGGGGCGGGGAGGAGCGGGGCGCTGGGCGGGGCGGGGACGGGGCGGGAGGAGCGGGGCGGGGTGGGGAGGAGCGGGAGGAGCGGGCGGGCGGAGAGGGGAGGAGCGGAGGGCGGGGCGAGGCGGGCGAGGCGGGGCAGGGCGGGTTGGGGCGGAGCAGGGAGGAGGGGCGGGTGGGGGGTGGGGCGGGTGGGGCGGGTGGGGCGGGTGGGGCGGGTGGGGCGGTGGGCGGGTGGGGCGGGTGGGTGGGGCGGGTGGGCGTGGCGGCTGTGGGCTGGGCTGGGCTGGGCTGGGCGGGGCGGGGCGGGGCGGGCGGGGCGGGGCGGGGCGGGGCGGGGCGGGGCGGGCGGCAGGAAAATCAAGTGCAGGCGCTCAGAGGCGTTTTTCGCCGCTTGTTCCCGGAAACAGCGCTCGTGACGGCGTCTGGTAATTAGCAGCGCTGCGCGCGCCCCTCGCTCGCAGCGTTTCGGTCATTCCACCCCCTCCCTCCCACGCGCGCGAACAATCGCCCATCGGGCAGCTTCCGAGGAAGCCGAGTAGCAGCTGGCACATCAGCGACAGGTCTCCGCACCAGCGCCAGCTTTAGGAGTAGTAGGGCCTAGCCTTAAGTTTAACCAAATCAAGACCAATGTCAGCCAGATCACATGAGGAATATCAGCTTTGGAGAAAATCGGCTGAACGGTTTAGCCGCTAGCATAGTTCACAGACAGACAGAAAAATGCTTTGCTGTCTTAATTTTTCGGTTTCAAGGACCTAGAAGAGTCGGACAGCACCACGTAATAAAGGATTAGAGCGCCTAAAAGAAGCAGATTTTTGGCCGAAAATCTCGTATTGTTGGTAGCAAAAAGTGGATAAATCCTGTTACTATATACAATTATATATACATATATATATATATATATATATATATATATATATATATATACACACACACACACACACACACACACTCTGAAAGATCTCGAGGCTTTCGGAGTTTGAAACTGATATTTTGATTCTGATGATACTTTACACCAGTCTAAATATATTTCAAATTTTTAAAAAAAATAACACCAAATGTTTCGATTGAACTATGTCCTCGGGTATTATAAAGGACGCTGAAGAGAAAAGTGAAGGTCTCATGCTCGTTGAAATCTCAGATTTTTCGAAAATAGCAAAATTGCAGTTTTCGGGAGTCTACTTAGAACTGCAATATTGAAGATACAGATTTTTTCCTTAGTGAAATCTGTTTTTTTTTAAAACACCCCAAAATAATAGCATGTTCAAGATTAGGAAAATATAAGTATTTTCGTGTATATGTTTCGTGAAAATATAAGTATTTAAGGAAATATACTCGTAGACAATTTTAAATTGTTTAAACAATTTTTTCTCAAAAATCGCTCCAAAGATTTCATAAATCTTCTTGTCGTGTGTATCAGGGGTTAAAAAATATGGAGCTAGTCTCATTTTCGGCAAACTTTCTGTATTGTCGAAAATTGCAAAAAGGTAACATTTCAAAACTACAAAATTGAAGACAGAGATTTTTGCCCTAGATAAAATCTGTTGTATAAAACCAGCTCTTTATAAAACTCATGTCTAATTAATCAAGCCTACATTGTTTTATTTATCATGTCCAATTGTTTGAAAAGTGGATTAGATTTTGCGTCTGAAAGTTATGCAATTTCTTTAAGAAAATTCCAAAACGTTCTCCAATTTTTTCTTTAATTTCTTTCATGGAAGGAAGAAAGGAAGGAACTATTTAAAAAATTCTCAAAAAGTTCTTCAAATTTTCTCATGGATAGAAGAAAAGACGTCTTGGCGCGACTCTCATTTTCGTTAAAGTCTCTGAATTTCCGAAAATTGCTAATTTTATAATAATATGTGAAAGTCTGTGATATTTTAGCTCCACGGGTGTTTTTTTTTTGTGAATAGGAGACGAGCAAAAAATCATAAATGCAATGAAATGAATATAGGCTTTTTATTTATTAGGATTTCTTTTCCTTATACGCCACTCAATTTAAGATTTTACAACCAAATAAATATAAAAGTTTTCAGTGCGGAAAAAAATGGTGTGTCAAATATACCTTTTATAAAATTATATTATAATTATTATCAATATTTATTTGCATACACGTATTTGTACAGGACCAATGAATTTTGATTCCAAATGTTTTCAGCGTTGTGCTTACCTTAGAGCCTGCGTGGCATGCCGGAAGCGTCATTAGTGACGCGAAAGAAATCAATCAATACGCTCTCTTAGTTTTTCTTTGGCGATGGGATTGTGAAAACCTTCAGCTGCGTGTTCGTCAAACTCTATGAATAATTTTTATTTTTCAAATAAATGAAAATGGTGAATGTTAATAAAAATAGCAAATGTACTTTAATTAATTTTTCTAAAATCCACATCATCGTCACTCACGCGTAAATTCCAGCGCGTCTTTCACTACTGCTCTCTTGAGGCGCGGTGGTCAACAACATAGAGCGGAGATTTTATTGTGCCACTCATACAGCGAGTCTTCTTCTACTTCTTCTTACCCTGATGCCTCTCAGCGTCGGGGTTTTCTCTGAATGTGCTATAAAAATGATTGATTGGGTGATTGGCCCTACGTCACTTTGCCTAGTGGAGGGGGATATCCCCTTTCCGTCTCTGGGCCTGCGTGATTTTTTTCAGGGTTTTCTCCCCTAGCCTTTGCCCTCTCTGCAAGGCAGGGTTGGTTTTGTCAGCGTTTCCATCCCTTAGCCTTTGGATCTCTCTCCTCCTTGAAAGGCAGCAGGTTGGTTTTCAATGTCGGGGTTTCCTTCCCTTACCCAATGCTCCCGTTTTCAACCGCTGAAGTCTCGCCCTCACCCTGCTCTCATTAGCTGTTCTGCGAACTCTCACCTTAAAGAGCTCTCACCCAAGGGTCACCACGGCGAGGAGAGAGCGGGACTTACTGACCCTTGACCCAAATCGGGTATTGCCATTACTGGTGTTTTTAATGGTGTTTACTTGTGGACATAGGTAAATACCCGTCAGGTCCAAGTCAGCCATACAGGTAGAAACTATCCTGACATCACAACTCTATAGCTGTGAGTATTCTTGATCTTTCCTATCCTCCTTGACCTAGGATTCCTCCCTCTGGCTCAGTATGTTCGCCAGCTTCGACCAGAGTCTCAAGTCCAACTCCGATGACTCAACAGCGCGACGCTCCGCGGCCCTCACCAAAGAAGCCGGCAAGAAGCGGAAACAGCGGCGTTTTTGGGGCCGTGGGGCCAGCGGCGCCGGGGGAGCGTTCGCCGAAAACTTGCGGGTCTTCCCCGCCCCCCCCAGGGGGCCCCGGGCGATCGCTCTCCGCCCACGCACGAAGAAGTGGGCGGGGGGCTGTATACGACTCTCGCCTTCGCGTGGCGCCGACGACCGCAGCGCCGCGCGCGGCCCCCGGGGGTATATACCGCGCACTCCGTCGCAGCGTCCCGCACGTCAATATTTGAAACGTCGGTGCGGCGCAGAGCGGGGTCGCCGCCGCTACCTGCCGCCGCTGCCGCCGAGGCCACGCATTTGTCCGCGTTCGCGCCCTCCGATTTATGGGCGGCCACCCGTGCGCGGAGGCAGGGGGCGGGGGGGGGGCAGGTGCCGTTTGTGTTAGTCGGCGGAGGGAGTGGTCTTCAAGTGGATGTCACAGGAACAAGTCGGGAATGAAAAGGTTGTAGAGTTTGATGGAAGTGGCGTTAGGAAGCGGGCGATTGGAAAGGAGGTAGAGTAAGATGGGGCGGATAGGAACCAGACGGATTTGGCGCAGGGTGATTGGATTTGAAAAAGGGAGTCGCGCATCGGAATGAAGAGGTGGAGATGCGATGGAAGTGTGGTCTGTTGATGCAGATAGCAGTGCAGTATGTAGTCGGTGACAAGAGCGGCTTGCCGTGTGTGAGTGTGGGATGAGACAGAAAATGATGGTAAGGATTAGGCACTGAAAACAGGATGATTTGCTTACGAGACGGAGTAAGAAAAATGGGAGTTTAGAGGCAATGGATATCGTTGCAGCTTCCAAAACCGAGAAAGTAGTGGAGACCACAATATGGAAGCAATGGTAATGATTTAGTCAAAAGCGGGGTGATATAGCCTAAGGGCAGATGGTGGAGCCAGTGAGTAGAGGAGGGCTGACGGAATTTGAGCGATACGACAACTGGAACAGACGAGATAGAGGTCAAGTGGAGATGATGGTGGCGGTGAGTGTAGGAATGTTGAGAAAGTAAGAGGTACAAAATTCTAACAGTGGAAGAAGAAAACCAAGTGAATAAGCTAGGTCAAATTCAGTCGCTGTCTGGAGGAGAATTCTAGCGGCCGGCTGCTCTGATCGGTAGTTTTCCATGGTTGCTCCGATCAACACCAGGTGAATGCCGGAGCAGAAACCTAACAAACGGGCCACGGACCGCGCGCGATCTTTCCTTCCTCTTCCTTGTCCCATACTCTCCCCTTACACTCACACTTACACTAACATGCACTACACTACCACATATTGCGGGAGACCGGTCGGGAGCTTAGAGCTTGTCCCGGCAGGGGCGGTGCTCCTCTGGTGGGAGAGTCCTGGTTAGGGGGAAACCCCACTACCCGACGGTAGGTCAGCGCCAGATCTCGCCATCCAGCGGGGGAACATCACCGCCATCTCCCAGTGATAAACACGCACTACACTTACGGACTAATGACCTGACGCGCCCGGAATCACCAACCCACCAAGTGACCGTGGTGGAGGCTGGCTGTGAGGGTGGCCCACAAAAGCCACCAGCGAACGAGCGCGTGGAGGGACGTGGTGTGTGGACGGGTGGGGGCGAGAGGGACGTGGGCGGGTGCTGGAGGGGGTGCGGCGGACGCCGTGTTCCCGCGACGGCTGTCGGAGCCCGCGGCCGCGGCAGCGACGCTCCGCGCTTCGTAATGGTTGACTTAACTCCGTGAGAGAAGCGACCGCGCGGGGGGGCGACTGGTTTGCTAGTCATGCTCTGCGCTTCGTGGCAGTAAATTCCTCAACGATGTTCGTTGCCGTAGAAATGGAAACGGCTTAAGGGAATGGGGCTTTATTTGTAATGATCCGCCGAAGGTACATTAAATAAGAAAGAAACGTCGTGTGAATCTAGCTGAGATGGCTCAGTGGAAACTATCGTTGCCGCTGCAGCGTTTGAGGGGGCGAGTTTCGTCGCTGACAGATTTTGACGCTAGGTAGATATTTAGGTCGAAATCACTCGCTGACTGAAGGAGAATTCTAGCAACCAGCTGCTCTGCTCTTATTCATAGATTGATTGATTGATTGATTGATTCTTCGTTTTTCCGGGCGTGCCAACTGATTTGGTCATTAGCCCCCCTAACCAAGACTCTCCCACCAACGGGACAGCGCCCCAGCCGGGACAAGCTCTAAACTCCGGTTCTCCGGTCTCCCGGAATATGTGGTAGTGTAGTGCATGTTAGTGTGTGAGTATAATGGGAGAGGATCGGACAACGAAGAGGAAGGAAAGATCACCCACGGTCTGTGGCCCGTTTGTTAGGGTACTGCTTCGACATTCGCTTCGTGTTGATTGGAGAAACCACGGAAAACTACCGATCAGAGCAGCCGGCCGCTAGAATTCTCCTCCACGAGGCGACTGAATTCGACCAAGCTGAAAAGCTAGTGTCGAAAATCCTGCCGCTGTCAGGACTCGAAGCTAGGACCTCCCCGTCAGAGTCGCTGCAGTGACATCAGTTGAAGCACAGAGCTACCGCTCCCGGTGCTCTGCTCTTAGAGTTCCACAGTTTCTCCGATCAATTCCAGGCGAATGACGAAGTTCTTCCCTAAGAAAATGATCTCGGAGGGTTGGCGGTCTTTCCCTCCTCTTCCTTGTCTCCTCTCTCTTTCCCTCTCTCTCTCCCTCTCCCCCTTCTCCCCTCTCTCTCTCCCTCTCCCTCTCTCTCCCTCTCTCTCCCCCTCTCTCTCTCTCCCTCTCTCTCTCCCTCTCACACACACGCATATACACTTACATGGACTACGCTTGTACACACATTGGCAGACCGTTCTGGAGCTGAGAGCTAATTGCGACTGGGCAGATCTCCTCAGGGCGAGGCACCTGATGTCCCCTCAGCAGACGTGTAGGTTGATGCCGGATCTGGATTACGCTCTCGGGGATAATGGACAAAGTTGATGACGCGCTGGAAAATACGAAATTCCCTCTCAAACGTATACTCGCGTGGATACATAATTAAATTGGGTAATCGTGACAATTTAACATTTATGTAACATGTTTTTTGTTGGTGGACTGAAGACAATGATCTTGTTTACACAAAATAATTTTGTCTATGAAATCTTGTGTATGACCCATTATATTCTTCTACATAAGTGTTGAATACATTTTGTTGTTTTTTATCGTATTTATAACTGAATAAACACAGAAAAATGTAATCATTACTTTCGATCCTATCATGTCGCTCGCAAAATTTCCATTGCAGATGTTTAATAAAGAGTGAGGTAACCCGACTAGATTACACGATTTTCTGTCGTATTTATTGAAGAAATTAATTCAGAAAAACAGAAACAATTGACTTTTTAAAATTATCTATTAAATACAATGACGAGAATGAGTCTTAATATGACCTACTACTTCTCTTCTCTAAAAAAATTTAATGTGCCATACCAAAGCTGCTAATAATGGTGAGAAAATGATTAAATGAGACTTAATAACTAATAAGTAAATTCATTGAAGTGAGTAGTAGCAAAATAAGGAATCAAAAGAGAAAACAGTGGATTTATTGAAGAGTAAAAATAATGCGTTTCTGGTGCACAGAGGAACGAAGAATGAAGTGCCATCTGTAGAAGTGTTAGAATGAAAAGGCGCAAAGGAAACGCCAGGAGCCGGTACGAGAACGGTGAGGGAGGGCAAATGGCAGAGACAGAACAATGTCAATCCAAGGCGGTGATGCGACCAGAGGAACGGATCTAGACGGCAGAGAACCGGGAGGAGAGAACACAGACTGAAGAGGTGAGAGTGCGGCGGAGAGGACGGGAGCGGTGGCGACTGGACGCGGAGAGGGTGGAGGCGCAGGATGGGTCAGGGGCGCGGAGGATGGCTTGAGGATGGCGTCGGAGGATGACGTTGGAGGATGGCTCGGAGGATGCTCGAAGATGGCGTCGGTGGATGGCGGCGGAGGATGGCGTCGGAGGATGGTCTCGGAGGATGACGTCAGAAGATGGCGTCGGTGGATGGCGTCGTAGGATGGTGTCTGAGGATGGCGTCTAAGGATGGCGTCGAAGGATGCCGTCTGAGGATGACGGCGGAGGGCGCCGAAGGATAGCGACGGAGGACGGCGACGTAGAGTGGGGCTGAGGGCGGGGCGAAGTGCGCGGCGGAGGGCGGTGGTGGCCGGCGGTGGGCGGGGCGGCTGGCGGGCTGGGGAGGGCGGCGAGGGGCGGGTGTTGGGGGCGGAGCGGATCTACCTGCTGCTGCGGCGGCGGCGACAGCTTTACAGCGCCGGCCGCGCGGCACTAAATCTCGCCGCCCATTAACGAGCGGCAGGCGAGCGGCGCGGGAGGCGACCGATTTTATAAGCGCGGGCAGATAGGGCGATCGCCGCGCGGCCGAGCCCAGCGCCCTAACGAGCGCCGTGGGAGCGCAGCCGTCGCCCACCGAACAGCTCATTCGCGGGGCCACTAAACATACACACAACTGGCGCCTTTTGTTCCAAACGTCTCAAGAAATTATTGTAACCTGCCGACGCAATACATGAATTGAGGGGAAAAGGAACTTGTATAATTAATCATCTAGAGTAATCTAAATCAATCATCTATTCCTCGACATATTATATCGCAGTAGGTACTCAATATCGTTCGTTAATTACCCAGGTATTTGTTGTATATTAGTGAAGTGTAGAGCTTCCCAAAATGAGAGATTAGCAATTATTGAGAGAGCTGTTATATTTTCTTTGAGAAATGTAAAATTTAAATTACTGGTAGATGGTAAATTTATAACAATTGGTTGGGCAACCTCCATGGCAAATACAAACACTGACATGAGGGACATGGGATGAAATCTGAGAATACCTGAGGGAGAAGTTCGGGTAATGTTCTCTTCAAGTCGATCCTGAGGTCCACCCACCCTCCTAATGATATTATTGCTAACGTTTCCTTGTTTGACAAATATTGGGAAGTCACGGAGCTTGTCAGACATTTTCTTCCCTTACTGGAGAAGTCATAGTAAGGTCGTGCTCACGTTACAACTCTAGGTTAGAGTTCTGGAAGTGGGGTTGTGAAAGCCAGATCGAAACTACGTAGAAAAATTCTAATATCCATCTAGATTGTAAGCAGATGTAACTACGCTACAAGAAAGAAAAAAGGCGCTTTAACTGCAAACAAAAGAGCTTTAGATCTGATTTCTCATGTCAAGAATTTATTTTAAAAAAATAATATTTTGATGGGCTAATTCCGGCAAATCTTCTCACTTCTCACCTAGAAACAATTTCATTTAGCCCACACACAAAACTTACATTTTTATAGGAATGTGCATGTGAACGTACTATAGTGCTATTTTAAACTATAAATTTTAACAGTTATATAGTTATTGACATTGATTTAATGGAAGTATACTTTTCAATAATATTTTAATTTTTTAACAAATTCGTAATTTTCCTACTTGCGTGGGATACTGGGTAGACGTCACCTCCAAAGTCCTATCATTTTCCATTATTAAACGCTTATTTTCAAATAGGCAGGGTTACAATTGAGTCACATATATCAGAAAATTTCCATTTCTAAAAACAAGTTAGGAGCTAATTTTTCCATAGACGGATAGCCAGGCGGGCGGAGACAAGAAGACATGAGAAGTCGCGTAAAAAACCCTTTCCGGAGCTTATCGTTCTTTTATGATGGCAATGCTCCATATGTTTGTGTCTGCTACTTACATTATACGTTCTATCCGCAGATTATGTTAATATGTCATTATTCCCTATTCACTTTCATCAAATAAACACTTTTATCGGTTAAATTTTCCATTCCATCTCGAAACCACACAATCATTTAACGTCGTACTTAAATATGTTTGACAGCTTTTTCTTAAAATACGCTAAAAACATAGCCATGTGTGATAATTAAAACCATACATGTCCGTAAATAATCACACATTTAACGTGCTTAGAAATAAAAAGTAAAAATGCATAAAGTTCAGACTATATAGTGAAATATAAATAAGTATTCAATAAGCCGTGTTTTCACCCTTAAAAAACAAATAAGCTTTTCCTCCTTTCGAAAAAAAATCACTCAAAATGTAAACCTTGGAATGACGTATTCCAGAATTGCTAAAAACACAGGTGCTGACGCGAAGCCGAGAAAGGAACACACGACCTCAACAACTTCCTAGAAAGACTGTTTAGCCGCTTAAAAATTGCATCAGGCTGCTGGCGGCGTTCTTTCCACACGCACCCACGGAGTGAATAAACAAACGCAAAAAGCGCTACCCGGAAACGGTTGTAGCAACGGCGATTAATTGGAGTCGCGCATCACCAAATGTTACGTTGGAAGCGAGCGCACGGCTATCGGCGTTAGACGGCTCCAAACTTTTTATTTGAATTTATTGCGAGAATAGAATAAAATGTAACACCAGGCGAATGCTGGAGTTACCAAACCTACCAAACGGGCCACGGACCGCGCGCGATCTGTCCTTCCTCTTCCTTGTCCTGTCCACTCCCCTTACACACACACTTACACTAACATGCAGTACACTACCACATATTCTGGGAGATCGGTCGGGAACTGAGAGCTTGTCCCGGCGTGGGCGGTGCCCCGCTGCCTGGTGGGAGAGTTCTGGTTAAGGCAATTGAAAAAGTTCTTATAAACAGCCTCAAATTCTTTTTTCTTAAATCTCGTGTAGAGAAAAGTACCATAATAGAAATGAGGAAGTTTCGATGATGGTCATTTTCAAACATTGAATAAAATAGTATTAAATAACTACAATACCACTGATTCTATATTTGGTACTTACGTATTTGGTACTATATTTGGTACGTAGAATTTTTGTTTTTCGAAAGTCTCTTACGCTTTCAATATTGAAGCTTGAGATTTACCCGTCAGTATTTTTCATATTTGACATTTCTTTTTTTTCAAAATGTGTGTAGTTTTTGTAAGTTTTGCAAAGTTTTCTAAAATTCCAATGTAATTAATACACTGTTGAATGCCGGCAATACAAAAGAACACTTTTTCCTATCCTAATTTTTTCGAGTAGACCTATCAACGCTTTCAAATAATATGGCACATCTATAAAATGTCTATCGTCGTTTGGAAACACGAAGTCCATGAATGGCTGCCATTAGTCTCCTGATAGCTGATAACCATTTCCAGTCCATGATCGGTTCAGTTGGTCCAGAGAATCAAGTTCATGAGGAAACAGTCCACACCATTATGGAGCCCCAACCAGCTTGCACAGTGCCTTGTTGACAACTTGGGTCCAAGGCTTCGTGGGGTCTGCACCACCCTCGAACCCTCCCATCAGTTTTTACCAACTGACAACGGAACTCATCTGAATAATCCATGCTTCTTCAGTCGTCTAGAGTCCAATTGATATGATTACGAGCCCAGGACAGGAGCTACAGGTAATGACGTGCTGTTAGCACTCGAGTTGGTCTTCTGTTACCGTGACCCTTTAAGCCAAATTTCGCCACACCGTCTTAACGGATACTTTCGTCGTACGTCCCATATTGATCCTGCGTTTATTTCAGGCAGTGTTGCTTGTCTGTTAGCACTGACAACTCCTGGCGAACGCCTCTGCTTGGACATTGAGGGCCATCGACGACTGCCTTGTCCATGGTGAGAGGGTACCGTCAGAAATTAGGTATTTTCGGCACACTCTCAACACTGTGGGCCTCGTAATATTGAATTACTTAACGATTTTCGAAATGGAATGTCCCATGTGCCGAGATCCAACTACCATTCCACGTTCAATGTCCGTTAATTCCCGTCATGCGACCACAATCACGTCAGAAAACGTTTCACATGAGTCACTTGAGTACAAGTGAAAGATCTGCCAATACATAGCTCTTTTACACCTTTTGTACGCGATACTTTCGCCATCCGTATTGTTGTTTATTTGCCATCCCATTGACATTTGTCACCTCAGAGTAATGATTTCCAGGAAATCTTCATTGCTACCTTGGTGTACTATAAATCTAACAATAGAATACGATAACGGAAGGCGACATGTGTATTCACGAACTGGAAATACTGTTACGCAATTTGAGGAAATTAAATTAAACACCCTCAACTCTTCGGGCTTCTAGTTGAGATCATAATTTTATTAGGTAGAGCTCATTAATGTATATCAGTAAAACCCCGAAAACGGGGAAACATACACATGAAATAATCCACATTATAAAAATAAAAGTATAATATAAGACAAGAAAAGCCAAATAAAGAATTGATATTTTCGTAATTTTTTAATAACAAACGTCTTTTGAGGAGGTTTCGAATAAAAAAATTCGTAAGTCGAAAAAATGTGAAAACCTTCACTTGAAGACTGAGTCATAAGCCATTCCAACACCATAGCTCCATGGCATAATCCATGATTTTTTCATCACTTCACGTCGTGCGTTGCGTACTACAAAAGCCCACGCCCTTTGTCATTGCGTGCGACCTCTGAAGGAGCGATCATCGTTGCCTTGTATGCAAGCGCTGTCCGCTCATCGCTCAACGGATCTCCGGTATGATCGCGTGACGTCGCGCATGAGCGGTGCTCAGCGTGCATGTGGCTGCCGCGCCGCGTGCGCGCGTCGCCAAGATCCCGTCGCGTCGGTGGCGCTGTCTGGCGTGGCTGGCGCCGTTCGGGGCGTCCAGCCCAGCGGCTGCTTCTTAGTTGATCGTTCGCTTGGGCCGTGGAACGTGCAGCGAGTGCTGGAAGAGCATCGTTTGTAATGGAGCAGAAAATCTTCGTGGAGGATCAAGCGAGAATATTGCGTGAGATCGACTAGTAAGAGACTGGTTGGTGGAAGCGTCGATTCGAAGAAAAAAAATGAAGAACTGTGTTTTCAGATTTGAGAAAACAAATTGAAAGAAATAATATCATATTATCATGTCGACTGGGCCAAATGTCGCTTGACGCTAACAGTTATTCAGTGGTCTGTTGAATAGAGTAGCTAGAAACAACAAACTATCCGGTTGATGGTTTTTAGTGTATGTTAGTGAATTGTACGTAGTTTTAGTACCAATTAATTTAATTGCTCCTCCAACTTCCGAATAATTAATATTGAGCAGCCGGGTGTGTCCGTTGGTGGGTGGGCCGGCAATCTGGCTACGAAACGTCACCCGGTGGGCCGCCCGACCGCCGGGCCGCCAGAGTTCTGCCCCGCCCCCGCACCCACTGTCCACCGACCCAGCAATTTTGGAAAGAAATTGTTTAAACAATATTAAAAATTGGCAGTTTTTCACGCAAAATTAATCGAAAAATTCTCAAGTTTGTAAAAAATTGTTAATTTGTTTTAAATTGTTTAAAAATTGTTAATTGTTTTTTAAAATCTATCCGTAAGAAAGAGATTTCATTAAGGGAAAAATTCACTTTTTTCATACATGTAGTTGCAGAAAGACGCCAAAAACATATTTACCTTTTGCAATTTTCGAAAAAATCAGGGTTTTCATCGAACATGATTTCCATTGTCAACGATCACCATGCTCTTAAACATCCATCACACTATGCAATAAAAATTTTTAATCAGAATCGTTGGAGCCATTTTTTTAAAGTTGAAAATTTCGCAGGGGCTTCATGTAAAGTACTCCCAAAAATTAAAATTCCGGTTTCAAATTCAAGGGTTTGTTACACGAGGAATGTCAATTTTGGAGAAAATCGGCTGAACGGTTTAGCTGTTAGCAATCACACACGGACAGATTGATGCACAAACATTTTTCCGTTAATCGATGTCTATATCAACACAAAACACGAATAAGATTTCGCTAAAACACGTGTTAGAGGATTTTTTTCCATATTTGGCTACTTGTTTTATTTACTTTTTCTTTATCAGGACCCGACATTGAGAGGAGCCGCTGCTTTCTCCCACAGCATTACATAACTTTCTCTCTACTACGTAAGTGGTAGCTATAAAGCAAAAAGGTACCATCAACATTTATAAACAAGATAAAATACCAATGGTATTATATTACCTAACAGTAAATCCAGTAGAATTTTGAATGTGAAAAATTCAGTACAATACATATCAGGTATATGAATTAGAAATAGGGAATAGGGTATATGAATTACATAAATAAGGGAAATATAAGTTACATAGGGTGATAGTGAATTAATTAAGAATTGCATATGTTTAAAACTCGTTATTTTAAAATATAATTGTACTAAACATTCATTAACTGCCACTAATTATTTTTGGGAGTAATAAGAATTAGCTCTCTCGTAGTATAAGAGAGAGTTAATTGATTATTCGTCCAAAAAGTTACGTCGATTCCTCGCCAGCGAGGGATCCTCTGAAAGAAATCTTTGCAAGCAAACGACACCTACAATCACCGCAAATTACGGCGCAAATTGGCGTCCGGCGGAAGCGACGCGCGAGCGCTAAAGAGCCATTAGTGGCGCATCCGCCGATCGCCCGGATTCCTCAATTCGTGTTATTCCCCGGGGCGCGACGCGGCGCGGCGGTGCGAGCAGCCAGCATTCGTGAGCGGAATACTGCGTCGCGACGCCGGCCGCCGCGGGCGTCGCCTCGCGTTTTTCGCTGCCGCCGGAGCTCATTGCTCAGTGGCGCAGCGGTCGCCGACACTACGAATGTCGCAGCCGCCGCCGCCGTCGCAATTATTTGCTATCGCTGCCACCGTCAGCGGCTCGGCGGCGATTCTCGCTCGTTCCCATGGTGTGGTTGTCGTCTTGGTCTGCGACTTCGTGTCTCTCGCAGTTCAGATGTTCTAGAGGGGTACCTTTCAGAAATACGCCTGCGAAATTTCACGATCGTGGAGTTTGATGTAGGAAATGAAACGCCTAATTTTCATTGTGATTTCAGTTACTTTTCATTTCATTTTACTCTGGACGAGCATAATTTTATTAATTTATTATACCATACTGACAATGTAGTTATATAATTGCAAAATAAAATTTAATATTAATTATTTCACATTAATTATTTTTTAATTAAAAAAATTAATTTTATTTTCCTCCTGTACAAGGATAATAATAATAATAATAATAATAATAATAATAATATATGATATATATTTATTATATAATAGTAATAATTATAATAATGATTAACAACATAAGTATATATTTCCGATCGAACCACTTGTCAATGCCTCGTTTTTCAAACATTTTTCATAAGTAATGATAAATAAATCATGCTCATCCATTGTAACAGAGATACCACAGTCAAGGTCATTTCTGTTTTAATAAAAATCATTCATACTTACACTACATATTTATTGTGCCATTTGTCAATACTAGTACCATTTTTTATATTTAATGTGTAATTTTGTAACGCTAATACCAGTGTCGCAAGAGACTATGATTTAAAGTTTTACTCTCACTATACAGTAGACCTCCTCTACGGCGTCTTTTCTATTAATTTCCAATATTCCACGTACCTAGGTTGTTACTTACACGAATCTCACTCTGACCTCCGAACCCAAATTACTGCTGCCGGTATCGCAATCTGCAACTTCGACTATTTTATCCCTCCTCCGCCCTCTCTCTCCACCACTACCACCCCCTCTCACTACGCCAATGATCCTACCGTCGCTGCCATTGCTTCTGCGTTAAAGCAGCCGCTCGCAAAGCTGCAGTCACGAATTACTGCAGTGCTGCAACGTCCACCGCCGTCATAATGGCTGTCACCCCATCAATAAACACGGAACTTCCACCTTCAGTATCATTTCCTTTGTATTTCGAACAGCTTTGTTAAAGGGTTTCTATCAGGGAACACAATCACCTACACTACTGTCACCGGAATAAACGCTTCTGCAGCCTTTGTGTCTAATATCACCACTGCAGCCCTCACAGCGTTTTCTCAGCCTTCTCATAATATCCTTAACTCAAATCACTAAACAAGGAGCTGCCCTTTCATTATTATTTCTTGTTTCCTAAACCTCTTATTTAAGCCACCTCTTCCCGGCCACCATTTTTCGGCCTCCACTTCTTAGCCCTGCTTCTCCTCTTCTGCGTCTCTTCTTTCTCGCCTCGTTTCTTGCCTCTTCTTCTCGTCTCCTTTCGGCCTCCTCTTCTGCCTCTTCTTGTCGACCTCTTCTCGGCCTCTTCTTCGGCCTCCTCTTCTTAGCCTCTTCTTGTCGACCTCTTCTCGGCCTCTCCTTCTCGGCCTCTTCTTGTCGGCCTCTTCTGGTCGGCCTCTTCTTGTCGGCCTCTTCTTCTCGGCCTCTTCTTCTCGTGCTTTTTTGGTCGGCCTCTTCTTGTCGGCCTCTTCTTCTCGGCCTCTTCCTCTCGGCCTCTTCTGGTCGGCCTCTTCTTCTAGATCTCGTCTTTCGGCCGCCGCCAGCGCCCCATGTGCGCCTGCGGAGAGCCGCAGCGCCGCGTCTGGTGCACGCGCCAACTCAGCACGCAGCTCACATCGCGCGCTAATGGAGGAGCACCTGCGGCGCGCAGCGGCGGCCCCCCCTCCCCCGCCACCCACCGCCGCGCCGCCTCGCCTCGCCTCGCCCTGCACGCGCGCGGGAGCGACGGCGGACGAGGCAGGCGCTCCCAGACAATTGAAACACGCAGATTCTAGGGAGGCGGAGAAGAGGCGCCAGGTGTTCGGCAAGGTGCTTTTCTAGGACACATTAAAATTTACTTTCGAAAGAACCAAATACGAATAAATCAATTCTGCTGTGAATAAATATTAGGTTTTCTCATAAACAATATCAAATGCAAAATAATAATCTTAAAGAAATTTTTTGTAGTGACAACTAACGAAACGGATATTGTTATAAATAGAGATGTATTTCTAGTCAGCAAACCCTTAACAAATTTTTAATATAATAAATTTTAGTAAATAAAGTATTGAGACTTGCCAAAATATATGTGGATTATTTTCGCCTGACAAATGCAATTACTCGAATAATAATTTAAGAATAGTGTACATATTTTTTATCCAAAACTTGTTCATGCATAGAAGGGTTGAGCAAAGATAAATATTTCACCCGAAATGAACTTCAGCATCGGAATCCGTCAATAGGTAAGATTTTATTCAGTGCAGTATTCCTGTATTTACTGATTTAGTGTAGAATGAACCCAAATTGCATATCTTTTTCTATTTATTAAATTAATTATCAGTCTGAAGAACAAGGAAACGACATTGTCAAGAAATCTGACAAATTATTTTGCATAAAAGTTACAATTTTTTCAAGACAAGAATTTTGTGTCAGAGAATGCTACATGTAAATATTCTACCGAGCTTACGTTACAAAAATCTTATAATTTAATAATCGTAAATGATTTATCAAAACCACAAAACTAAATTCATTGTCATTGAAGCTTACTGGAACAAACATTCAACACAATGCTTACAAAAAAAATACGAGATACTTTCTCATGAAGGAAACATAGAAAATCGTGTGTCCCACAGTGTCACAAAGAAAGTTGACAATACGATCATTGTTAGGCACTGTAGTACCAAAGCTTGGGACAATCTTGCCCCAAAATATCTCCGAGTCCGACGACCCTCTTCTGTCCAAGCGGCCGTCTTTTGTTCACGCAGCGCCCAATGTGCACGCGTTTCTTCTCGCTTTATGCATCTGTCCCTTTTGGTGTCCTTGTGCCGTCGATGGCACCACTGCAGGAGATCGCTTTCAGATGTCAACAAAAACGCGACGGCGAAACGGCACGGCTCGTCAGACAGCTCAGCACTGCAAAACAAGATTCCTCCGCTGTGTATCCCATACAGAAACATAATTTTGACGACTGTCTGAAGAGACCGCGCGGCAAAATGTGAATTTTCCGCTTGTTTTCGCTCTCGAAACGACAAAAAACCAACTTCGTCCGATTCTTCTCACAGGTACCGCAGGATTTCTTCTCGTCGTCTTAAAACTGCGTTATAAAAGTACTTACTTTTAGTTAAAAACAACCAACAAAACGTGGATGAAACGTTCAGTCAGTCTCGCTTCCAAGATCGTGCTTTAGCATAATAATATCAATGTAGTCAATTATTGCTTGGCGTTAAAGTCGGAATGCATTAAACCCCAGGAAATGGATAATTCTCGAGAAATAGGTTCTACATCTTTGCAACGAGTTACCGACGAGTTTCGCACAAGTTATACTTCACAGCTGTGTTATAGTATGTTTTTCAAACTGCTTCAATTTATTGTATTTTTGAATTTGCCACAATAATTAGATCTACAAGTCTTTTTTAAATGCAGTATACTTATCCTATGTCTACTAAGTGATTGTGAACATAGAAAGTGAAGATAATTGAATATAAGAATATTTACAAGAAATTATATAATAGTTATAACTAATATGCATTATATGGCATGTTGTCTTCAGTCTTCTCGACAAGACTAATCTGCTCTCAGGAATTTTGGAAGATAATCTGAAGAATAATTTTTAAACTTACAGTACATAGATACTAACATAGTTGTTTCCTTTATTTTTTTATTTGTTTATTATAGTCTTATCAACCGACGGTTCTTAGCGACTCTACAATACTTTACATATTCGATATTTCTTTTAATATTATATATATATATATAATATATATATATATATATATACACACATACACATGGAAAGTGTTTACAAAAAAAATTTCGTAATATAATTAGTTTAATATTGTTAGTTTTACATAAGTATTCCACTCGTCGCTAGATGATTATTTTATTTGCCTTTATGGGACAAAATCGATTAAAACAAGTTACCCATGGAAAGGATTACTGCAACTGCGTCCCCAAGCTCAGAAGAAATATCAACCGGACTGAGTAACGAGAACAGCTCCAGTGAATAGTAACTTTCCCTGATTTTCCAGTCCTTTCAGGCAAATATTGAAGAAGTTCTTACATACAAGGCCCCGACCGCACATCACGTGTCTTGTTTTCTGCCCTATGCACAGGTGCCCGCTTGATCTCTACAGCTCTACATACCTGTGTTCGAAGAAACGGTTGACAATGCTTGAAGCATAGCGGATGTCCACATAAGCCCGTCTGAAACGGCCAAAGCCGTACAGCCACACGTGTCGGTGCCATGTAAAAGAAACAGGGAGCGTTACGGCGGCCTTGCAAAGAAGTCTTGCTCGTCAACCTCGCCACTTCACAAACACCGTCTCTGTCGCCACCGCAGTCCCTACTACACCCAACAACACCTTCCAAAGCACAGACTCCTATGAAAACATCATCACGAGCCACCACACTTACTGGCATCACTAATATCAACCATCAAATCCGACACTGTTTTCGTTTCTATTTGTGTCTTCGGAAAAGGCAAATGCCAGCTAACAAACCGAAAATTCTCTATTAAAAATGTAGTATCAAATGCCGTTCATTCTGCGAGTTTTAAAAATATTTCACATCGTGACATATCATACATTACTTCATAAACAACTAATTTTAGCATCGGCACTAAATGTACACAAGTATACATCACATGTTTCCATTCGTTCTCCAATTCACCTCACCGGGAGCGCATGCTCAGTGCATCAACTGATGTCACTGCATCTCCTCTGACCGGGAAGTCCTAGGTTCGAGTTCTGACGGCGGCAGGATTTTCGACAGTAGCTTGTCAGCTAGTCCGAATTCAGTCGGTGTCTGGAGGAGAATTCTAGCGGCCGGCTGCTCTGATCGGTAGTTTTCCGTGGTTTCTCCGATCAACACCAGGTGAATGTCGGAGCAGTACCCTAACAAACGGGCCACGGATCGCGCGCGATCTTTCCTTCCTCTTCCTTGTCCTATCCTCTTCCCTTAGACGCACACTTACACTAATATGCACTACGCTAACCCATATTCCGGGAGACCGGTCAGGAGCATAGAGCTTGTCCCAGCTGGGGCGGTGCCCCGCTGGTGGGAGAGTCCTGGTTAGGGAAACCCCACTAGCCGACGGTAGGTCGGCGCCGGATCTCGTCATCCAGCGAGGGAAGATCACCGCCATCTTCCGAGGGCAAACATACACTACACTTACGGAAGGAATGACCTAAGGTGTTGACGCGCCCGGAATCACCAATTCGCCTCCCACCCCGCTCGTCAGCATATCAATCGCATCACGAGTGCCACTCCAAGGCGACCACCTGGCCAACTTTTGTCATTTCCTGCGCGCGGCCGCTCAGAGGCGGCCGCCTTCGCCGCCGCTCCTTTCCCGGCGGCGGCGCTGAAAAACGCCATCTTTATTACAGAAATGAGTGGGGCGGCCGTGGGCGGCGGGAGTATTCTTATGGCGTATCGGAAGCCGGCGGAATGCACGCGCGCCGCGTTGCGCGCTTTTTCAAGCGGCGGCGGCGGCGGCGGTGGTGTAGAAGTGGTGGTGCCGGCGGCGGTGGAGGTGGAGGTGGCGGTGGAGGTGGGGGGAGGAGGAGGGGAGGAGGAGGGGAGAGGAGGGGGGGGAGGAGGTGGAGGTGTGTGGAGGTGGGGGAGGAGGTGGAGTGGAGGAGGAGGAGGTGAAGGAGGTGGAGATGGAGGGAGAGGTGGTGGAGGGGAAGGAGGAGGTGGAGGTGGAGGTGGAGGTGATAGTGGAGGTGGAGGTGGAGGGGGGGGAGGGGGGGGAGGGGGGGGAGGGGAGGGGGGGGGGGGGGGGGGGGGGGGGGGGGGGGGGGGGGACGTCGGTGGCCGCGGTGGCGGCGGGGCGGCGGGGGCGGGTGCGGGCTCGCGGGCGTGGGGCAGTGGGCGGCGTGGCGGTGGAAGGAAGGGGGGGGGGGGCCGGCGCGAGGAGCCGGCGGCCGCCACTCCACCGAGTCGGCGCAGGGCGATGGATGGCGCGCGGCCGCCGAATATCAAAACTCATTTCCGCCGCCGGCGAGGGCAGCCTGCCCGCGTTCTGTCGAATCACTCCGCCGCTTCCGCCGACGGCGACGGCGACGGCAGAAGAAGCGGCCGCCACCTCCACCGCCTCTATAGACTTCACCTGTGCTGCCTCGCCCCCGCCCCCGCCTCCGAAAGCGCCCAAAAACCCCTCGGAGCCCAAGGTCTTCACGGTCGGGGCCGGCGATCGCTGCTCGGCCGCAGGGAAAAAGAGCCCCCCTCGCCCCCCTCGCCGCCCCCGGGGCCCGTGCCCCTCGCCCCGCTCGGGGAGAAGAAATAATAATAAAACGAGGAAAAAACGCCCGCGCCGCGTTATTTCCAAAGTTATATTGATGGTTGAACCGTGCGAATCGAAAAGGGAAGCACGGCACGGTACATTTTCATTTCGACCGGTGCTGCGTCATGGCGCGATAATTCCATTGGGGGCGGCGCGGGGGCGGCGCGGGGGCGGCGCGGGCGGCGGTGTCGAGGTGACATTCCTCGGCAGCGTGGCCAATCGCGGGCTGCGGCTGGGAACACGGGCTCGAGCGAGCGTCTGCCGCCCCCGCCGCCCCGCCGCCCCCGCCGCCCCCGCACAGGCGGGCGCGAGCACCGCCGCCGCCGCCCTGGCTCCCGAGAAAATGGACAGCTCGCTCCCACCCTGAACAATACTCCGCGATGAAATCGTCGCTCGATTCGCGTTTCGTCACACGGATATCTGCGGCTTCTTGGTATCGCCCTTCGAGGAGGCATGATATTCTGTTTTGGGCCTCCTACAGATTGCCTGCAGTCAAAGAAGCTGCGGGGAGGTTTCGCATTGTCAACAGGGCTATAAATGGAATCGTCCTAAAACTACAACACATCATTGGAGATCACGTTTCCTCCTGGTGATTCAATCACGTATCATTTATCGAAAACCAAGACTAATATTTTATGCAATGTTACCTTAATTACATTAAACGGTTTATTGTTCCAGTTCTTTTTTCTAGTGCTACTGAAATTATATTTTTAACAATAAGGTATATTGTGGGTTTAGAAAAGAATATATAGAATTGTTTAATATAAATACATTTCATCCACTAATGTGAACACGATGTAAACAATGAAATTTGCTAAGCAATCTGGTGGAATTTCTATCAAAGGGGCACGCATGTTATCATTTCACGTCTAAACATGTCAAATAGAATCCAAGACAACGGGAATATCGGTCATTAGTGAAGAATTCTTTTAACTTATGTCGCGTGATTAACATAGTTCATATTGATGAACCTTTTGTGTTCTTTTAGTATGTAGAAATTAATTTTTATTGTGATGTAGGATTACTGGAATGATACTAAGACGAAAGTTTCAAGTTTGGAAAAAAATTAGTATCTCTTACACTATTATTATCAACAACTATACGCAATAAATTAATCCACATATAACGTTATATATGTGACATAAATTGCACATTTCTCGATGAATCAAGTGATAGATTTTTGGAAAGTGAAATTTTTTTCCCGAAGACTTCATCATTCATCGTCACTGCTGAACCAAGCACCGCTACGCAGGAGCAGCTGAATGAAATCAGAGCTCAGGTGGACGCACAATGCGGAATGAAATAGTTTCGCCTGTCGGCCGCTGCACATTCATCTGCATTCAGAAACAAACGGAGCATGAAATGAAACTCGCGGGCGCGGAATGTAAGCCCCGCTTGGGCTCTTCCGGCGCCCCCAAGCGCTAACTGCACGCACAAGCAGCTAGCGACGTCTTTATATGCCAGACGACCACACATCGACTGTGATCGAAATTGGAAAATTTTCCTTCACAAATAGAACAATAACGAGCTGGAATAAGTTGCCTGCGACAGCCTTGGAACCCTTTCCTCTAGGTGTTCAAAGATTTCAAAATAAATTCATTAATAATATTTGTAAATTTTATTAATTTAGTGAGTTATGCTGATTATTACAGTAATCATTTTGTTATTATTGTTATTTTATTGCTATTATTATTTTGATAATTACTATTAAATGCGTTGCTTTATTAAATATATAACTATATTCGAAGTAGTATTGTTCTGCAGTGTGGTGACGTGTTGTGAAGTGTAGTGCAGCAAAGAAGTAGAAAGAAATGAATTGCAAATGTTGTGAAGTGAAGTGAGGTGAAGTGTTATTAAAAAGTCGCGTAGTCTTGTATTTAATAGTTTAAAATAACTGTGCAGGTCAGCCATAAAATGAAGTTAATGCTGTTATTGGTAGCATTGAATTGAATTGAATTTGTCTTATTTTACGTGGCAAGATAAAAAAATAATCAACTTTCATTGAATTTCCTTATTAACAAGAATATCACTATTACTACTTCCTCTCTATCCAATCATATTTCTCAGAATATCAGGTCTTAAATTAATTAAACTATTAGCCTTCAAAACTGAAAATGAAATAATATTTTAGGTCTTAGTAAAATTACACCTTTAGAATTACAGTCTAAAATCATTATTGAATATAAAACCTATGATAAAGGAAAATTTTTTTATAGAAAGATTTACAATCTATCGCCTACCATTCAGCCACTATATCGCAACGATTATTTTCTAAGCATATTATTATTATTATTATTATTATTATTATTATTATTATTATTATTATTATTATTATTATTATAGTAATAATAATTGTAATATATATATATAAATAAACATTTCCATAACCTCCAGCACTTTACATGCAAGATAAATTAAATCTTAAAGATAATTCATTCCAGTAGTAGAATGTATCCATATGATAATTAAAAGTGTTAAATATGAACATTACTTCCACATCAGTATTTTATTGATTTAATTTAAGAAATTTGTACGTACATTGCTATTTTTTTACTTTTAGAATTGGAATCGTAATTTTCTGTAATTAAAACATTAGTTACTTGTAAATGAAATGGAAGTTTTTATACTTGGTGTTGCACGAAAGTACAAATGTACTTCAAGGTTAAAATACAGACAATAGAAATGAAACTAATTTCACGAACAAATGGAAAACCTTTTTTCACAGTTTCTTGCTAGGCTTCCTTCTAAGTCTATCAAATTGACTCTTTCTGCTATGCATTCGTTTTGAAGAGGAACTCCAAGAAATTGTGTTCCGGATATCAGAAACTAGTCAGCACTTTCGTTCGGTCCATCTTCAGGAAATGGTTATTTTGTGGTCGCACGTACACTTTTTAAACGGTTTCTTGCTTCAAATGTAACAGTGTTGAAGTCATCAAAATACATCAACAAGCGTTTCCACACAGAACGATAGGTACTATTCACTGCGACTGGCGTAGTATTTCGAAGAAAGCAGTTTCATACCAGATGAAGACAAAATGGGAAACCAAAGTATTTGGAACACATGACTATGTGATCTGGATATAGTCGTTCATGGTGATTAATGGCAAAATTAGTGACTTTGTCTTCGAAACTAAAAAATAATTATTTATAATTATAACGTATTTTTTCGCAGACTTGTGTTACATAACATTTTTATTTATTTATTGTTGATAATTGCCAATTAAAATATTTAAGTGCATAAGTAATATTTCATAATATTTTGTATTTATTCATTTAGTCAACTCAGCTCTAGTTTAACCCACTACTACATTATGCCTCTGATTATCACCATCACAGAAACGAGATAATTTAAACACAGTAAAATCTCGTAAAGGAAATATGTGGAGAAAGATGTCCATTTCAATAATGTTATTCACTTGTATCTTGTTATTTATACTTAAACGAATTTTTAATGCTTACATTTTGAAAAATAATTAATCTTTTACCGTTCGACACATTAGTATAGATTAGTTTCTACATAATTTGCTGCAATAAATGATATTTCAGATTTTATTTTGTATTAATATTTTGAAAGAATAAGATAGGTGCATGGATAAATAACCCTGTTTTCCGAGAACATCTTCAAAGTCAATTCTTATACTCTTTTTTGTTCTCTTTCTCCTTTTCTGATAAAGAATATTGAAGTTTATATATAATAATTGCACGAATGTTTTAATCGTACTTGTTTGAAATAGTCAATGACATACTCAATCGGCGACACTCGAAATAAAATGAAAATTTGTGAAATATTCTCGAATACCTCTTGTTTCCACATCATCCATGTACAGGAGACCATGGGTCAGTAAGCAAACAAACCTTTTCGAAGACAATTTATGTATTTAAAAATAGAACAATGCCAATTAGGTGACTACTATGAGATGATAGGTATTAAAATATAAATTCATTCCGACGTGTCCTTGCCCACATTCTGTTCAATTTGAGTGATGAAAGAGGAACCTTCCATGGCTTCACTAGAGCAGTGGCCGACCCCGCGGCGGACAAGAGGGCGCGGGGTTGGCCCCTCCCCCTCTCCCTCCCCTTTCCCCTCCCCCTCCACCTCCTGCCTCCAGGGCGCGGGTTGACGCAGGTTAAGGCATTAATGGAATCGATGCACAGAGGGCGGCTGCTGCGGCGTTGCCGGGGCGAAGGCGGAGGAGGAGGGGGCAGGCGCAACTAGCCACACGCGCAGACCGGGAGCGGTGGCTCAGGGCATCAACTGATGTCACTGCAGCGCCTCTGACCGGGAGGTCCTACGTTCCCACTCCCCACGGCGGTAGGATTTTCGACACTAGGGGTCGTATTTACGAAGCTCTGCTGGCAGAGCTCTTAGGGGCCTGCCATCTGGGGGCTTGCTAGGAGGACAAGCGGCGACTGGGATTGGCTGGAGGCCGTTCATGAATCGCAAAACCGAACACTGGCAGCCTGCTAGGCCTGACAGGCCCCTGGCAGAGGTTTATAAATACAGACCTTGCTTTCCAGCTAGGTCGAATTCAGTCGCTGTCGGGAGGAGAGTTCTAGCGATCTGCTGCTCTGGTCGGTAGTTTTACGTGGTTTCTCCGATCAACACCAAGCGAATGCCGGAGCAGTACCCTAACAAACGGGCCACGAACCGCGCGCGATCTGTCCTTCCTCTTCCTTGTCCTATCCTCTTCCCTTACACACACACACACACACACACACACTAACATGCACTACACTACCACATATTCCGGGAGACCGGTCGGGAGCTTAGAGCTTGTCCCGGCTGGGGTGGTGCTCCGCTGGTGGGAGAGTCCTGGTAAGGAGGAAACCCCTGTAGCCGACCGTAGGTCGGCGCCGGATTTCTCCATCCAACGGGGAAAGATCACCGCGCATCTCTCGAGAAAAAGAAGCATGCACCACACTAACGGGACTAATGACCAAAGCAGTTGACGTGCCCGGAAACATGAAAAAATCAATCAATCACACGCGCAGTGAAGGATACGAGATATCAGAGTGATTGGACATCTTTTGTTTCTGGGTGTGTCAACTACTTACGTCAATATTTCCGGAAGTGTAGTACGTATTATATCGCATCGTGGGAGGAGGTGGTGTTTTCTCAAGCTGGAGCGTAAATTCTGGATCCGATTCCGATCCATGCGAGATTTTCCTTTTCGTGATTCAGTCGACTTCGGTTATAGTGAACTTCTGGGGACTAACGATTGTGGTTCACTATAGCCGATGTTATCAAAATTAAACAGAATTTCTCCATAACGATTGATTTTATTAATAAAGAGATACAGCAAAAAACATTAACAACACGAACTGAAAATTTCAATATCTTTATTTGTTCTTAAAAAACAATTACTTTCAATTGTTTGCTTCGACTTTTCATTCGTAATTTCTTTAGATCCTTCTCCTGAGTTTGTGGTCTCTTCACACCTTATTCTGCATTGTCCTCTGTATCTAACTATCGTATTGCACTATCTTGACTACCGTAATGCACTCTCAACCAAAACATCTAAACAAGTAGTAAAAGTTGTACAATACTATGATCCAAGTATACAGTATGAATGTTCTAGTTGTGACACAATGTTTGTAATATTTCTTGTAAAAAAGTACTGTGTAGTTGTGAATCCATTACTGAATATCATATGTATTACGATCTTCCTTCCAGTCCCTATGAAGGCATATTTCTTATCGCTGTTAGCAAGATCGGATGACTCCGCAATTTGGACTACAAATCAGCTAATCCTCTTGAAAATATCAAAACATTTCTCACTAAAACCATACTCTCCTCCGAACACTTCTCTCAAACAAGAATCAACCCATAATCTGGATTCTCTTTTACACAACGATCAATATTGTATATTTACATGAAATCAAAGCTATAACGGAACCAACAAATATCAAAGTAACCCAAGTCAGAATAAATTAATCCATTTACATTTAATCCATCGCTGAGCCTACCTTCCACATAAAAATTCAATCATAATTTAAAAATCGATTACAGGGCATTATGTGCAATCGGTTACTGCTGTATGTAAGAGAAATTTTGATAAATGCTGCTAAAACAAATATCAACAAACTTCAAATTATCCAAAATAACTTCTTTAGAACAATTGACAACGCCCCCTGGTTCATCCAAATGCTCAACTCAACACGAATGTCAGTTACATTATTAAAAATTATTGTCCGTCTCTCAACTAATAAAAAACCTCGGCCATTCTTTTGGTGAACAGATTCAGGAGTCAGATATAGCAGTTAACAATCATTTATTACGTTTGCAAAAATGCGACGTTTTGAGGACAATTTTATCCTCATAATCAGGATACAACAACACATTTTTCTTCAATACCGTACATTCCATATAATAATAAAAATAAAATTTGACGATACCTATCCGAAAAAGATTCGAAACTCAACTTATTGTAAAATATACTACATTTATACTATGAACAAGATTAAAATGTTAATGTTAATTTTCTGAAAATTCAGAGTTCAACGAAAATGAGATTTTCGCTATTCTGTTAAGCGTTTATTTTTCTATCCGCAGAAAAAAATGAAGAAAAATTTCGAGCGGTTTTTGAGAAAATGTTTTTTATGAATTGAATCGTGCTGAGGAGAAAGGGAACTAGTCATTTTTTGTCATTTTTCAGGAGAAAGGAAACATTAAATAATACTCACACATGTTATATTATCCTGTCCAATTTTCCTGTGTGTATTCACTAATGATAGTGTAAACAATGTGAAGTCATTACTTTCTTCACAGAACAATGTGCCTCGCCTTATAGTGCAACTTTCCGACATAAGAAAAAAAATGAACTTTTGACTTGTTTCCTTTCTCTTCATCCTGATTCAATTGCATTAATTTCAAGTACAAATTACACAAAAACGTTTCTCAAAAAAAAATTATACATGTTTTTTAAAGAGTTCTTTAATAGAACTGGTTTTGTTTATGCAAAAAATCTCTCTCATCAATTCTGTGATTTTTAAATATTAAAATTTTGTAATTTTCCAAAATACAGAGAGTTTGGAAAATGATGCAAACTTCATATTTTTCCGCTCTTTGATACACACGAGGAAAAAAATTAAAGAAGGAATTGGAACAGTTTTCAGCAAAATTTTTAAAAACTCAAAAATTGACTTTATTTCACTTTTTAAAAAATTTCCAATATTGTGGTTGAAGAAAGTCACGAAAAATTGTACTTTTGCAATTTTCGAAAAATCTGGGAATTCAACGATCATGTGACCATTGTCTTAATCTTGTCATTATCTTAATCGTCATTTACGCTATCGGAGGACAAAATTTTATCAAACAATTTAAGAGACATTTGTGATAAAAGTTTGAAATTGTTGTTGAGGATTCATGTAAAATACCCTCAAAAATACAAAATATCCGTTTTAAACTCAAGAGGGCCTAGAGTTCACTTACATCTATCGAGTAATATCGATTTTTGAGAAACTCGGCTGAACTGCGTTTTCACTAGCTTTGACCGCAGAGAGACGGACTGGCAGACGTTTTGCCGTCAAACGATTTTTCGCTATCAAGAGCTCAAAACACACCGCCTACACAAGACGAATTTAAAGAAACGAAAAGACGATTTTAAAGAAAAAACATTTGATATGAGATTTTTGCCGTAACAAAATAATTATTACATATCATTAGAAGAGAATTCATTCATTTTTACGTCTTTTAACAATATTTTGTATAATTGCCAGGAGCAATTATATGGTAGTTTTTTGATATTTTGTTAAATTGTTTGAAGAAGGGGCCAATCAACTGCTTGGGATTAACGAATGTTTATGTTTTGAAAGTTCCGAATTGAGTTGGAGGATTATTGATTGATTGATTTTTTCGTGTTTCCAGGCGCGTCAACTGCTAGTTCATTAGTCCCGTTAGTGTAGTGCATGTTTTTTCTAGGGTGATCTTCCCCCGATGTCGAGATCCGGCACCGATCTACCGTCGGCTAGTGGGGTTTCCTTCTAACCAGGACTCGCCCACCAGCGGGGCACCGCCCCAGCCGGGACAAGCTCTATGCTCCCGACCGGTCTCCCGGAATACGTGGTAGTGTAGTGCATGTTAGTATAAGTGTGTGTATAGAACAAGGAAAAGGAAGGACAGATCGCGCGCGGTCCGTGGCCCGTTTGGAAAGGGACTGCTCCGACATTCGCCTGGTGTTGTTCGGAGAAACCACGGAAAACTACCGATCAGAGCAGCCAGCCGCTAGAATTCTCCTCCAGACAGCGACTGAATTCGACCTAGCTGAAAAGCTAGTGTCGAAAATCCTGCCGCCGTGGGGAGTGTAACCTAGGACCACCCGGTCAAAGGCGCTGTAGTGACATCAGTTGATGCACTGAACTATCGCTCCCGGTTTGGAGGATTGTGAGAAATTACAGAAGGAAATGTAGCAGCTAGTCTGGAGCTCGCTCGAAAGCGTCTTTGCTGCTGTACGCCCACACACAGGTGCATCAGCGGCGACCGATTGTTGACGGTAGGTTCACATCTCTACTCCACCGAAGCGGGGCCTTCCCGCCCTGACATTGTCGGCCCCCCTGCCCCCGACCGCAACCTCCGGTAGCACCGCCGCGGCAGCGACAGTGAATAAGACCGATCTGACTCTCCCGTGTGGAAAATCGATGATGATAAGTCGTTCACGGCAGCAAAAAATCGGGCCCAGTCACGGTGGCTTTGCCTGCTGAATGGAGACGAGACGACGCACCGCGCCTCGCCTCGTCGCGCAGCCACGCCGCTTGGCAGCGCCGCGTCCGGGCGCGCCAAGGATGCGGAGCAGGCACTTCTCGCAGTTGGTTTTTTTTTTAGGACTATTATATTCTATGAAGGGGGACTATTACATTCTATGGAGGAGGACTAATATTTTCAATGAAGGGACTAGGGGGGATTCTATGAAGGGGGATATTATTTTATGGGGTTATGTTCTATGGAGGGGGATGATTATATTCTATAAAAGGATATTATTAAATTCTATGGAGTGGGACTATTATATTCTGTGCATGTGAACTATTATACTCGTATTCTATCGAGGGGAGACCGTTATATTCAATGGAGAGGGATTATTATTCTCTATGGTGTGGGACATTGGCATGGAATTATTACAAGGCTGTTAGTTCGAATCTTGTATAGAAATATTACGTTTATTATTATTTAATCAATAAATATATTTTCAATTCCGTCCTTTGATTGATTTAAATGTGAAAACGAATACATGATTTTGTTTTGATAAGATGGAATAACGAGTAATGCATGTAAAGACCGGGTTGTTTTGATGAATATAACAATATTATATTTAATTATTATATTTTTCTATCCATTTTCATTTTCTTGTAAGCGGTCCGGAATGCTAATTCGAACTAGTGGTGCGAAAACAGCACATACTTACTCGCAATATTATAATCTTATGTTTTTGTAAAGATATGTCTTAATTTCTGCCTTTCTTATACTTCAAATATCACTTAATCATGTAAGTAATGCAAGTGTTTAAAACAAGATTTTTTACTCAAAACTTCAATGAAAGTATATTTCTGGCCTTGAGTTCAGTGAATAAGATATTCAGTGTATTCACGAACATATCCGATGCGTATTTTAGCTTTTAAATATTCTGCGTAAGTACTATGCAAGAAAGTAAAATAATGAAATGTTAATAAATATTACAATCAATCAGTAGCCGAGGTAGCGGCGACGGCTGGTGCTTTGGCTACAGTGCATTGTTGCTAGCGTTTCTTTAAAGTAGCAATGGGGATATACATTTATTTGGGATATACATTTTACAACGCAGTAACAGTGATAGCTTTTGCAAGCAAATGCAAATAGTTCGAAAAATATATAATAGTAATTATTAAGCTGCGCATTTATAGGCACGAAAAAAATGTAGAAATAGGCAGACAAAATAAGCATTCGAAAAGAAAAGTAGGCATTTAAAAATGAAAAATAGGCATTTAAACGTGTTTAATAGACTTTTAAAAAGTCACTATATATATTTTTCTTATCTGTATTTATACTCTTGTGTAGAAAGTTTCTGAAGCAAACATAATGTAGTGACCTTCATGGAATATTTCTATAATTTCATGGAATATTTCTAATATTGTTCTCACAAAACCTCGTAGAAATTCTTCCTTTCATTGTTGATCAATTTGGAAAAATATTACCTTTTCGCTTTCCATTAAATGCAAGTTGATATTCTAATACTGCACAGTATGATCTTTTTTCTCGTATTTAGTTTAAACGTAAGTAAAAATATTGTGCGGTTTGTTATAATACCCAATGTGTAACACAAATGCTGTAACTAGAGACGTTACAATAGCTCATACTTTCTCCCATTATATCTAAAAATATATTTAAAAATTTGCTATTTTAAAAAATTCTGTGAGGTCAACGAAAATGAGATATACGCTATTCTTTTAAGTGCCCCTTGTTTTATCTGAGAAAAAAATAAACCAAAAATCAGACAGCTACAATGAAAAATAATGGGTCAGATACATCTTATTCCTCGGAAATAACGGGCACTGTTCAACCACAAAACGGTAAAAAATTGAATTAAAAAAGTTTTTAAAATACTTGGTATTTTGACACAAGGGGTCAATTTTTTCATCTTAAAGCACATATCGGTAATGAGATGCTGACGAGTAGGTATCAGTGAATTATTATCTTCCTTTCCTAGAAGAGTAAGAAATGATGAATTTACATGATAACATGAAGCGGATTTGCTTTTGCCTTCCATCGTGCACAAAATACACTCGAAAGTCACAATAGTTAGAAAAATTTTAATATCTGAAGTAGTATTCCTTGTCAACTGAAAAAGGACGTTTTTGAAATAACATATTACCATCAGTTAACATAATAGACGAGGATCTGATGCAACTATTTGCAAGGCTACATCAGTCAGGGTAGTTTATTCTCATTTCTGAATGAATTCCTAAGACACTTCTGTAAGTAAAGATATAAAGAAGAACACTTATTGTCATGTTGGACCAATTGCTACAGCTACATACGAGTATGTTGTTTTAAAGGACTCCTTTTTGACGTGCATAGATGGCAATGTATAAAGATCGCAAAGTGCACCTCTTTATGAAGAATAAAGTGCAATCTGAGAGAGTTGTCAGAAGTCAGATCTCTGTTGGAGAGCAAAGTCTGGAATGAGGAAAGAAAGAAGAGGAGCAGCGATCTAGTTGAAAATGAACTGCATAACTAAGAAACGTTTTTATAATAATTAATGTTTCTATTAAAACATATTCTTTACGATTGCAATATTTGTACCAACCGTTTCGAAAAGAAGCCTTTTGTAATCGGATCATATATTTGTTTTCTCCATCAGTAAAGGAGCAGGAAACTGTTATTAGATACAGCATTCCTGTTACATACTCAATTTGCCTTAGCGCAGTAGCAGTTCTTGTTCTCATGGTCACGGTTTCTTTTCTACAAGGTTCAACGCGTGCTTTTGCCATGTATGTATCTCATGCATTTCGTACTAGGAACTGCTTGTTAGGGACATTTGGTAATGCAACTCTTAATTAAACGGAGACAATTAATTATTTTTGTGGACGCGAAGTGGGTACCGTAACGTGAGGCCTGATCGCCTTGTTTTCCCTAAGGCGGCATTGAAGAATCATAGAGACTAATGAAGAACTTGAAGAATTCAAGACTCCATTTAATTCCCCCGAGTTCCTCTGAGGCGGCTTCTTAAAGGAATGCAGCGGGGGGCGGGGCGGGGCGTGTTCTCCGGGCGTCCGGCGGAGAGAAAGGGCGAAAGGGCGAAAGGGCGGGCGGGCGGCCGCGGGAGCGGCTCGCCCTCCGCGAGGGCCCTTGATGATGTCCCTTGGGCCCTGTGCAGCCTCCGCAAAACGCAGCCTTCACGCAAATCGCCCTCGGAAGCCCCAATGAGTTTAGACACGCTTGCCATTACGCTCCAAGACGACGTCGGGTTTCCTTCAAAATATGCTCGAAATTTTACTGAATTGCGGGAAGAAAAACTGTACACAGACGAAACAGTTCTCAACCATATCATGGATTTTAAAGTGTTTTAAAGAAACACTTTAAATGGATACAACGTTAATATTTTGATTTCTTTTCTGTTTTCTCAAGCAGTTGATTTTTACTTTCTCGTATACGCCAGTAATATACGTAGTATAAAGTTATGTAATGCTGCGGAAAATCGATTTTGAGCTTTCAACGGAAATACACGCTTTGTGGTCCCCTGATACCGAGAAAGTGTTTTTTTTTTTTTTCAAAACGTCTGTCCGTACGTCTGCCTGTCCGTCGTCTGCCCGTCCGCAAGTCCGTTTGTGTACACTACCAGCGCTTAAATCGCACGTACGATCTTTTCCAAATTAAAGAAACCCCTGTCCATCTGGCTCTAGTTTAAATTATATAATTAAAAACGCAAGTAAAGATGTTTGACGACAGCCAAATTTTGTGGTTTCTAAGACACTCATAGATCACGACACAAATGAAGATCTTATATATCATAGATAGTCGGCTATAAATTTGAGTTGATAATCGTTTGGAAAGTGCAAAAACGATATTTGACGGCTGACTCCTAGACAGATCATCCTATTATAATGATTAATATCTGATAGTTTAGATAGTCGAAAAAATGCTCGGATTTGAATATAACTACGAGTAAAATCAGAAAACGCTCGTAAAAAAACTGTAAGAAACTATCGCGAGAAGCAAAATAGTTTTGCTCGGGGAGTCTGAATCCAACACCTACCCCTTACATTTACACACCTACCGACTAAAATTATTAGTTAGATTTTTATTCGATTTTCTTATCCCAGCAAAGCGGACGGGTAGTGCAAGGGAAATACAAAAATATTCCACGTTATATTACAAGTATAAAATGCGTAAAATACTGCCGTTCAAAATGAAAGGAAAGGCGTAGGTTGTCAAAATAAAAGTGCTTGTAGACCCCTTTCTTTCAGTTCGTCCGATATCTCAGATAATAAAGACAAAGAAGACACTAAAATATGTCTAAAGTGTTTTTCTTCGTTTACTTCCAGTCCCTAACTCAACTGCTATTTCTGTATGAAACAATCAAACCAATGTAATGAATCATGACATATCGAACTCAGACGAATAAAAATTATAATAACACTTCAATGATCGTTGAAAATAATATATTTGCAGAATATTTATTTATTTGATATGTGATTAATATGTAATCTAAATGAAGAGAAGAGATTGGTGTATTATATCAAAAAGCAAGCTCATAATGTTTGCTTAAAATAATGAAAAACCACTTTACGCTTGCAGGAACTTCTTTATGTAAAGACATATCTTCAGATCAGCTGTTTTTATCCCAGAAGCAGGTCTCAAGCGAACCTTAAAAATTCGTGATACATTTCATTTCTAACTGAAAAGCGTTTCCTGCAAAGTTTTCAAAAAAATTATCACGCGAGAATCCAGCTTTTACTCAAAGCAATGATTAAAGCTGCGGATTTTCTGGAACAAAAGGAAATCCTGGAGGAAATCATCACCATTTGCGCCGGGTGGAGATACTTTCAATATCGCTGTAGTGCCAGTGAACATGCAACATGCGCAGGCCTCACAGTGGGGGAATTAAACGGGGAATAATCGTAAATTTAATCCGCATCTGTAATACGGTTTGTGGTAGTGCTGGAAATCATGCAAAGGGAACACGCACGGTCAGAGGAAACATGCGCGCTCCTCACTTCATGAAATGAAGCAGAGCAATGGGACCTGCGGAGAGAGAGAGAGAGAGAGGAGAGAGAGAGGAGCAGAGAGCGACAGAGAGAGCGACAGAGAGCGAGAGAGAGCGAGCGAGCGAGCGAGAGAGCGAGAGAGAGAGAGAGAGAGAGAGAGAGAGAGCGAGCGAGCGACGAGAGCGAGAGAGAGAGACAGAGAGCGAGAGGAGCGAGCGAGCGAGCGAGCGAGAGAGAGAGAGAGAGAGAGAGAGAGAGAGAGGGAGAGAGAGCGAGAGAGAGCGACAGAGAGCGACAGAGAGAGCGACAGAGAGCGAGAGGAGCGAGCGAGCGAGCGAGCGAGCGAGAGAGAGAGAGAGAGAGAGAGAGAGCAGCGGACGGACGTGCATTTCACATTCTCTTCGTCTGGGGCAACTAATACAAATAAGACTCTATTTATTTTCCGTTTCTCTGTTTTCTTTTAGTTCTTCCATAATAAATTATTAGAACATTCTTTATTTGCATTGCATTTTGGCATTTCAGCCGACTTATTACTTTTATAATACATTTATCTATAAAATAAAACAAAATGTATGGTTTGGCGTCTGGAAAAAATTACTTAATAATTCAATAAAACACAATAGTTATTTTCATCATCATTATTGAGATATTCTGATTTTATGATCGTATACATTTGTTCTTTAATGATTCTTAACGAGATACATCAAACAATGTTAAGAAACTAAAAATTAAAATTAATCAGTTATCAAAAAATTATACAAAAGTACAAATAAAATTTTAAACATTAGCAGTAAATATTATTTGAATGGAACATATATAAATTGTGCATAAATATAATATGAATTAACTGCAGTTAATACGATTTTTCCGCTTTTTCCGGTATTTACTCACTCAGAAATCGTTCATTATTTGTGGAAAGAAATAGGTCACTTCGATAGCAGGCTTCAACGATTTCTTCAACCTCTTCAACCAACATCCCAGAAGGTATGCATTTTACGAAAGGCAAGTAATGTCCTCATAAGAAAACAATATAAAAAATAATTCCGAGAATGTTTTACACTCTTCAACAATTATTTCTCAGATGCATCATGTATCTCAAAGTTCATTAAACTTAATTAGCTACAATATGTAGCAACATGTGTGAAAAAAATAAAATTCCCAATTTTCAACGTGGCAAAGGAAACAAACGAATATCATTTTCACTTGCAGCTCAAACGTTCCAATGGAAGAAGTGGCATACCGCAATGGACGTGTCACATAACGCGGTTCCGAGCATCCCGTGCGACGTCACTGCAGCCCCTCTGACCGAGAGGTCCTACGTTCGAGTCCTGACGGCAGCAGGATTTCGACACTAGCTTTTCAGCTGGGTCGAATTCAGTCGCTGTCTGGAGAAGAATTCTAGCGGCCGACTGCTCTGATCGGTAGTTTTCCGTGGTTTCTCCGATCAACACCAGGCGAATGCCGGAGCAGTACCCTACCAAACGGGCGACGGACCGCGCGCGATCCGTTTCCTTCCTCTTCCTTGTCATATCCTCTCCCCTTACACACACACTTACACTAACATGCACCACACTACCACATATTCCGTCATCATATTAGTGACATCATGTTAGTGTAAGTGTGTGTGTAAGGGATGAGGAAAGGACAAGAAAGAGGAAGGAAACATCGCACGCGGTCCGTGGCCTGTTTGTTAGGGTACTGCTCCGGCATTCGCCTGGTGTTGATCGGAGAAACCACGAAAAACTACCGATCAGAGCAGCCGGCCGTTATAATTCTCTTCCAGAGGATTATTCGACGTAGCTATCTCGCCACTGAGGACATTTCTGCGCCTGTCGGGACTGGATCGCTAGCCCGCGCCCTCCCTGGTCTGCGGGAGTGCAGTGGCATCGGCTGATGCCCTGAGCCACCTCGCCGGGGCGGGGGCAGCGGGAGGCTCCGGCGAGGTCCGACGGATGGGACGGGCGATAGGCGGCGCGTCGCGCGTAAATAATTTTCGGGGCGCCTGAATGCGCGCACCTGTTCGTCATAAAGTGGGCCTATCGGCCATCGGCGACCGCCAGAAGCCGGGGCCTGCCCGCCGCCGGTGGCCGGCCGTCGCGGCCGGCGCTCGCCCGGTGGCAGCGGGAGCGACGCAGGCCTCGCCTTCCCACGCGCTGCTGCTTCACATCACCGGCGGATACTGCGGGCTACCGGCGGTAGCCCGTAAAAATTACTAGACGCTAAATATGTCAATTGATTGATTGATTTTTTTCGTGTTTCTGGGCGCGTCAACTTCTTGGGTCATTAGTGCCGTAAGTGTAATGCATGTTTTTTCTCGGGAAATGGCTGTGATCTTCCCTCGCTGGATGGCGAGATACGGCGCCGACCTACCGTCGACTAGAGGGGTTTCTCCTTACCCAGGACTCTCCCACCAGCGCGGCACCGCCCCAGCGGGGACTAGCTCTAATCTTCCGACCGGTCTCCCGGAATATGTGGTAGTGTAGTGAATGTTAGAGTACGTCTTTTTTTTGTGTGTGTGTGTGTGTGTGTGTAAGAGGAGAGGATAGAACAAGGAAGAGGAAGGAAAGTTTGCGCGTGGTCCGTGGCCCGTTTGGTAGAGTACTGTTCCGGCATTCGCCTGGTGTTGATCGGAGAAACCACGAGAAATTACCGATCAGAGCAGCCGGCCGCTAGAATTCTCCTCCAGACAGCGATTGAATTCGACCTAGCTGAAAAGCTAGGGTCGAAAATCTTGCCGCCGTCAGGACTCGAACATAGGACCTCCCGATCAGAGCCGCTGCAGTGACATTAGTTGATGCACTGAGCTAAGTCAGGATGTCAAGATAAATTATATTAAAATAATTGGTCACATTCGTTTTCAGCGACACACATTTTTCACGATTCTCTGTAATCTGTTCTGTTGAGATCAGTCCTCTTACGAGGCGGCGACGCCGAAGAAAGCGCTGGCACCCAGTGGCATCCTCACAGCGTGCGTTCGTTGCATGGCTCACTCCCCTCCTTCCGGTAAGAAAGGGCCAGCCAAGGTCTCAGGTTGCCGATTTCCCGAGCGGTTTCTTGACACGCTCGGAACAGTTCGGAAGCAGAGGGCAGTAAGCGGACAGGGTAAATTAGATGTGCAAAACATATACGTTTGGTGGTGAGTATATATGAACATAATTGATTATATTAAGCGTGTTCTGAGTGTTAAAATTGCTACATATTTATACGTGATAGTGTCAAAATTAACTATTGTCAATTTGGCAAGATATTTTGAAAAAATTTCACAGCAAACTTCGGGAAGTTTATCTGTTGACAATAAGTGTATTGTACAGCGTTTATTAGAGAAGAATTTTAATCGTTCTTATAACGAGAAATTGTAAAAATGATTGTTTCATGAAAGTGTGTGTGTGTTTATATATATATATATATATATATATATATATATATAAATAATATTGTATAATAAAATAATGCATACTAGCAAAACCACATAATCGAAAATTATGTATAGTTCTAGAGTCAAAGGTTATTTCTAAAGTCAGCGGTAGCTAAGACCATGAAAGCAGATTTCGCCACTGCTTCATGTTACTGCTTTTATCGGTCACATGCGTCTTTAACCCCTGTTAACATGCAACCCTGCCGGTTTATTAAGTGCACTTGTACCTACCGGTATGTTAAGGAATTTAACATCCTTAGCAATGGGTTTTAACATCTTTAACAACGTAAACAACTATCGCTGCAACTATTGCTTGTTGCTTGTTAAGGAAAAAACATGGTTAGGGAAAAAACATGACTACAAATCAAATCAGATTCAAACAATTTAGAAGTAATTCACATTTGTTTGGGGAATAATTATATTACTAATTGTAATATTATTAATAGCACAATAAGAAATATGTATCTTAGGTAAATTAACCTCATTTTCTTCGCATTCCACCAAATGAAACTACTCTAGTAATCGTATTTACTGACGATGTGAAGGTGTCACCAATGAAAGTCAACGCGCCAATTTCCTAACCGAACGTCATTTCTTTAGGTGTCTTTAGATTCATGAGAATTGAAATGACGTTCAACTTTCTCAAACCACGGTATACGAATATTGTTTGTATCGATATATCGCAAGCTACACCTCACAATATCGTACTAACGTGCCGCAACAACAGAATTTATCTCTTGATTCATGTCGTAAATTTTCGCACAATTCGTGAATTTTTATGGTGACAAATAAAATGCTGAACATATCAATAAATATTACAATGTAAGAGCCAGCCGAGGCCGAGGCAATAATAACACTCATAAAATTTCTAGGTATTTTTATAGCTTTAACCCTTCGACTCTTTTTCTGAAATACTTACGTAGACCCTGTTTGGGTAAAACTTTTGGACCCCAAAAGGTTTACACAATAATTTACAAGTAGTTGATTCAAGAAGGTTAATTGGAATTATTAACCCTCGTATGGCCAAGTATGATATTGAAACGCAGTCGTTAGTGTGGGCGACCCAAGTAGCCCCTACGGAAAGTTGTTACAGAAAAGCTGTTATATTGAGTTCAGAATGGTATTTGCTTTATTAGGGTATTGTTTATCATCTTTTAATATTGTACAAGAACTGAATAAATTTCGCAATTTCGTAATATATTAAGAAGTTGAGAAAACAATGCCTTTTCATACTCATCCAAGTCATGATGTCGTCTTTGGAAACATTATGATATTAAACCTTTGTAATTTTCACATCATTATTATTACAAGAATACTTGGCCACATTTATATAGAACTTTCAGAAAATATGTAAAATAAATATCGACCTCTGAAATCCACTGTCTGATATCTCGCTCACTCAAAGCTATCGTAAACGCAGTTTCTTACAACTCGCACAACTCAACTGAGAATGTAAAATGCTATGTGGAGAGTAAAACAGAAGATAACCGCTATCAGTACTTGCAAACTCTAACACAATGGTGTTATATTAGTCATGAAACAACAGCCAAATAGAACAGAAATAAAAATGTGAACGTCAATACATGAACAACGAGAATGGTAAATGAGGGGTATCTTGAGTGCCCCACAGTCATCTCTCTGAAATCCAAAAACCATTTTACTTCGAAAAGTGTGTTAAAATCTCCCAAATAAAATAATATACGTAAATAAAATAATATTCATAAAGTCCTTTAAGTCTCGACTTATTTATACATTTATTTCCACTTTTTTATTAAGTTTTATATCACTTACTTATAAAATGTAAATCGTAAACGCTAAATAAAGATTTAAACACGTCGTATCCTTTTACGATTTGAAATGAAACAATTCAAACTTGAGTGTAATCAATATGGCTCGCTATTGAAGGTTCATAATTTGTTTACCTTAATTTGCCGGCAGACATTCTGCGTACATTTCACTCTTAAATAAGGAATAAATGAGAAAGTTGTTCACGTTGATCACGCCGAGTCGGTAGTAAATGTACCCATGATATAGGAGAATTTTTTTGTGAGAGATAAGATAATTGATTATAAAAACCTAGGCCTTAAATAAATTTTAATCACTGAACTATTTCATTTCCAGGTGTGAAAAAAGCGAGACCTTCTCAAACCCTTCTGGAAATACTGTGTAAATCTATTTACTTGAAACCTATTTACAGAAAAATATTTTAATTTTAGTGCGAATTTTCGGAAACATATTTGAATCATCCGAAGGTGCCTTTCGAATATGCGTATTTGTGTTAAAAAATAGCAAACAAATGTGTAGCAATAAGTGATGTTCACCTTTTCTCTATCTTTTCTACATTTTTATGGATTAGAAGTAACCGCGTCTATCCATCTTACCAGGAAACAAATGATATATTTGCGTCGCTATTCAAAAACAATGATCATTACTAACTAGCATGTGCTAATTTAAAATGAAGTCACAAACGTTTGTAGCATAATTTTTGTAGTAACCCTGTAACATCGCACCGAAGATTCAGTATTTTCAACCTTTTTGTCAATGGCAAATTTTCAGATATTTTTTTCTTTTATACTTTATTTTACTACATAACTGTGAATAGAGTATGTTGTATATAGATTTAAAATAATATTTAAATAATAATTTATCCTTTTTCCTTCTGGAAGGAAGAGAAAACTTCAAAAACACAAACATGCAAAAATATTTGTGTGTTCAACTTCCCGTTGTAATCGGATTATCGAACTTATGACACTTTTTCGAAAGTAGTCGCCTACTAAATTTAATGAACATCGACCTTGGCAACGTCCCATTGACATCTAATGCAGATGACAAAATTTACCTTGATCATCACTCACTGCTTTCAGAACAGACGAAGAAAGTTTATAACTTGGTATGCAAAACATTCATCTGAGCAAACACAAGCAAACGTTTTACTTGTTCATGGTTTTGTAGTTGTCATCATTTCTTCAAAAATGTTAATATAAGGTTTCGATTGTGGCTACAAAACAACGGAGCACCAGCATACTTCTCCACCTTCGAAGGGGTGTACCTTAGAGACATACGGCGGTCATGTCATTAGCATAGATTGTCCCAATTTTTGGTCTTTGAGTTCGGTAGATTTGATACCCTTGGATGTTTTTCTGTGTAATCACTAAGTCACTTGAATCTGTGATGCCAGTAACAGCGTCAGAAGGTGGTCGCAATTCCATTCGCAAGTGTCTGTATCCACATGGCACCAAGATGTTTTCAACACAGCGCGTTTCAGAGTGAGCATGGCCGTCAGCACATAGGCATAAAATTTCATGTTCGTCACTTCGAGAACACCTGTGGTTAAAGACGAACAATAAAAACAAAAAATAACATTTTCATTGCCAATGGTAGGTCGCTATCGGAACGTTCCTGCTTATAATTACTACACGATGAGAATACGTCATACCAATTTGGGATACGATATCAGAAATTTCATGTGTGTAACTTCGTTAAATGATATTTAACATGCCGTTTCAGTGCCAAAAAGGGGTCATCTTTGACCTTCCTACATGAACTAGAAGTTGTGTCCATCGTGTAACTTTTCGTCGGTAGCTCAGTTTTACCATGAATGCTTTCTGTGTGTTTGTGATATGCCTGGATTTGAGAATTACAGGATTTGTAGATGTGCGATCGTAAATCAGCCCTTACAATAGCCTTGAAAACTGTTGACGTTCAGCATTTTCATAAATGAACTTTGTCGTTAGTGAGATTGTTTAGTATTGCAGTTAGTCATGTTAGCAATACCTCAATATCCTTTTCTCGAGTTAGATGTTTTGTCTTCCTCTGCAGTATATTTAAAAGCAAGATAACCTCTTTCTTCTTCTTCTTCTTCTTCTTCTTGTTATTATTAATAATATCTATACATAAAGTGTATATCAGAGTGGTTTCTATCGGTGACAGTCATTGCCTCTATATCACCCAAAATATGTATTGTAGACCACCCAATAAAGTTACGGACTTAACTTGCTAATCTTTTCAATTTCTAGGGAAGGACAAGTTCGAAGTAATTTTCTGGAATAAATCTCAGATTTACGATCAAAGGCAAGTATATACACGGTCGGTATGACCTGTATTTTTCACCTCACGTGTGGCTGATTCTCAATTCTTGTTTTTGAGACGTTTCTCCAAATTGCAAACCCAATCCGGTTTCACTGTTGTTGTCGTTCAATCGGTATGTATTTGGAGGAAAAATATTGCGTATAGTCTAACAGAAGACACCGGTTTTTTTAATGTTTGTGACAGAGTTTGTTGAGTGACAACGTTTTTTGAGTGTTTGTACAGTCTAGCAGAAGACGCCGCTTTATGAGCGATACAAACCCTGAGCAAGTGTGTGAAACAGTAAGGGCGTTAAATATTTGCCCTCTCGTAACTACGACGTCTTTTTTGTATTAGAACTTTACTAGAATTGAACAAGCTGAGATATTTTGAGAGCTACTTCATGGTAATGTATTCTCAATGCCTGATCTTGGTAAGCTATTTGCTTTCGATTCTATTTTCATTTGCCCCTTCTAATCATCATAGAAGATTAATTTGTGTTGAACAGCATCTGATTTCTTTTCATTATTATTCACAAAGTGTTTGGTCTCCATGAATTCTTTAACATTTTTGTCCCCTATTTCATGTCAATTACCATCAGCAGTTCATTGCCTGTGGTATTCTGCTCTTGTTTTGAGAATTCGTGTCGACTATTTATTCTGCACGATTCCGTCATAGCCGCCAACTTCAAACATGTGTCGAGATAAATTGGTTCGGAATGACCAACACAAACCCTTGAGTTTCCTAAAAGATCTTTTCTGATGTGAACCAAAAGTTCCTCATTTTCATGTTGACATGCGGTTGATTCAAATCATGTCTTGTAGAAGGAGATTTCATCACCAATATATCAAGCATTTGACAAAATTGCTTCAAAAGTTAGTGATAGTTCGAAAAGTATAAATATATCTACTTCATAAATTGCCGTGCATGAATGTAAAGACTTTTTTGTTGAATGGAAATACATTTCGATGTTTTTACTTGCCACTGTCTCCCAACCATCTCGGTGTTGGTACATGCTATATATTTCACTAAACGATTTGGCTGATGAATAGTTACTATTGTCGTTAAATCTCTCGCTTCCCGTTGTAATTTATCGTTATATGTTTTGCCCCACGTATCAAATCCAAATGAGTACTTCAATATCGTGAAAGCATATGAGTTATTAGCTAACTTTGCCGATTCAATATTGTTTTCAACCCTTTCCTACTCACTTCACACTACGGGTATGATAGTATAAATTGATCTGATGCTTGTTGTTTGCCTTTCAATACAGTATAATTTTCGAGGCTGTCACGAACTGCTTCGTCTAAAGAATTTTCCCTGGCCACAGAAGCTCAACATCTCCAATTCGCTTTCCAGGATGCTGCGCAGATGAGCGGTTGGCGGCGGCGGCGGCGCGAGCAGCTCCGTCGCGCAAACAATGGGCGAACGCGCTCATAACTCGGCGGGCGCGGGCGACGGCACCTGCGCGCCCGCCCGCCCGCCTCCGCCCCCGACGGCCGCGCCCGCCGCTGCCGCCGATTTGCATAACCTGAAGCGCGACAGCCACGGCGACAGCGACAACGGAGACGCGGCGGCGGCGGCGGGGATGGGAGCGGCGGCGATGGCGGTGGCGGCGGCGGCGGTGGCGGTGGTGACGGCGGCGGCGGCGACGGTGATGGGGGCGGCGGCGATGGGGCGGTGGCGGTGGCGGTGGCGGTGGCGGTGGCGGTGGCGGTGGCGGTGGCGGTGGCGGTGGCGGTGGCGGTGGCGGTGGCGGTGGCGGTGGCGGTGGCGGTGGCGGTGGCGGTGGCGGTGGCGGTGGCGGTGGCGGTGGCGGTGGCGGTGGCGATGGCGGTGGTGACGGCGGCGGCGGCGACGGTGATGGGGCGGCGGCGATGGGGCGGCGGCGGCGGCGGCGGTGGCGGCGGTGGTGGCGGCGGTGGCGGCGACGGGGGCGGCTCGGTCGCGGGGGCGGTGCGCGGGGGCGGGGTCGGTGTCGGTGGCGGGGGCGGGGGCGGTGGGCGGGGCGGCGGGAAAGGCACGGCGGCCGCTTCTACAGGGACGACCTCCCTGCAAGATGGCTGCGTTGACGGTGGCGTTGGAGACGACGACGGTAAACTCCACGGTGATACACGCCGGCAAGCGTTTTCCTTTTAAAATACTTGCGTTTAAGGGAGGAAAGCTAATACCGAAGCCTGCAACGTTTGCCAGTTTGAAGATAAGTTATACTGGATCAGAAGCTTCCCATTCAAAATAGTTTTTATATTGCTACCCTTAAACCATATTACGGGGCCATTGCAGCTCACAGGGATGACGAAGTACTGGTTGGTTCCCAGTTTGTTTAAATTTCTATGAAATTAACAATTATTGCAAAATTATATTCGTAAGAAATATTGAAGGGAGATCATAGGACTAGTTTCCCAAAAACATAATAACAAATAATGATAAAAATATAATGACAAATAACAGTGTTGGCGGCTGCAGGTCCAGACGTGATAGCGGGAGCGTTCTCTAGGCGAGACGTCTTGTGCATAAAGCGGAGATCCCCGAACCAGAGCGAAGATCACAATATATTACGTAGGGTTTCCAGAAACGCTTACTTTCTTCCAAGTCTGCAGATCAAGAGGGCGTGTGAACAGAACACTTAAAGCCTGAAAGGTGTAGTGAATTCGTTCCCTTGAAGGTACTATCAGTAATTTATTTGAGGCCACTCTCTTGTCAGCGAGGATAGAATGAAGTAAAATTTAATATTTCATTATTATAAATTAAATTCTTAATCATTTTCGAAGTTCAATAAGTATTACATAAAACTATAATTAAAACTATGCGCTATAACGTGTGATCACAGTGGATTTGGTTATACATTAAATATTAAAAAGATATCAATCCTTTTAATGATGTCATTCTAAGGTTATGTCATATTAACGTCTATTTATCAGACGTACAGAACAAGAATAATGCTTTTTAGAACTTTCGCGAAATTCAATAGTACCATCCTAATACTTTCGATAATTTAGTACTTGTTCCTAGGATTCATCTTGATGTACCCCCAATGGTTCATGATAATATAACATAGCTCCTCTTCTGTTTTATACCAATGAACAAGTGTTTTCAATTTGAAGAAAATCGATCGCGTGAAACTCACTATGTTCCAGTCGGGACGAAAGAGCATTCCCATGGAAAATGATGGCGTGGTGTGCTTGCAAAGACATTTTATCAATTTATGCGTAAGCAATTCTTCCATTTTCTTGCAGAATTATACTGAACGTTTATTCTCAAGCCTAAATAACGCAAATAATCAGGGAGGATAATTGTTAAACTGCTTTTTGGAGAATATTTCGGTTTGGCATGCTTATTTACAACACTCTAGCTGGGTTAGCTCTGAGGAACTATTGCTTCTGCAGCTAGAAGACTTACGAATCCAACGATTCCTTTAACACACAAGCACACTTACGTGTACTGCTCAACCACACACGCCGGGAGACCAGAAAGGCACTTTGGGTTTGTCCCGACTGGGGCGGTTCCCCTCTGGAGAAATACCTGGAGCAGGAAACCCCGCAATTTAACGAAGCCGGATCTCACCATCCACAGGTGAATATGAGCACCTCCACTTCCGGTATATAAAATGAACAACACCTACGGAAGTAACTGTTAACGATATAAGAAATATCAATTAACCATCTATTTATAACATTCTTAGGGAATTTTAAAAGATATTTCTACTATAATTCCTAAAAACACATAATCTCTGTATCAAAATACTTCAAGTATTTTTTTATAAAATACAGGGATGTTGAAAGAAATTCGAAAAGGTTCCAAAGTTCAAAATGTCGAAAATGTTCAAAAGATAAAAAAAGGTAAATGAATGAGAAAGACAACACTCTACGGTTTCTTAAATCGAACCAACTGTATATTTTAAAATATGATTCATATTTAAATTTTAAGAGCTCAGTGGGATATAAATAGCATGGCTCGAATTCTGATGACCTAAAAAATTCTTTGAAAATTACCTATGAATTGACTTAAAAATAAGAGGAAAGTCCTAGTCATTTTAAAAATTCTTAAAAATTTGCATGATAATATTTATTTAATGAATTTTACATTTTTAAATAAAATTTATTTGTATAAAATTATTTTTAATATATAGTCTTTATTTCAGGAAGAAATGTAATTTACAGCTCCGATCTTCCATTGATCGGTCGAGGAAGTTGCCGAAAATCCCTGTAATTTTGAACGTTCAAAAAATTGAGCTCACTGCCGTAGTGGATTTCGTCATAAACTAATATTACAATAAAAAACCTTGTTGTAGTGTGTCACTGTAAATTCACGAAACGTTCACTGACAAAAACACGAAACTACGGATTGGTCATTTTAATCTGAAATATTGTTATATATTCAAAAAATCCGACCCAGAACCATGTCCTAAATGTGGGGCAGTAATATCTACACAACACCTTATCTAAGGATGCCTCGGTATAGCTAAGGAAAGACACCTACTGAAACTAGAAACTAACATAAATTGTTCAGTTATGGAGACGGGTGAACTAAAGTACTGAGGTTGCTAGAAATTGTTAACTTAAGTAATGAAATATAATATGAAATTTGATGTTAATAGTTTGGGTTAGTTGATGTTAATAGTTGGGAGTTTTTTGGTTTTTTTTCTCCCTTTCAAAAACTCAAAATTTAAGTAGTATTAGACTTAGTGTAGGGATCACAAAATTTTGAAAATGTGCACACAATTCACTTTTCCCCATAGCACGTCATACGCAGTTTTTAACTGTTTTTTTGACGTAAAATAAAAAAATAAATAAAATAAAAGATGTTAATAGTTTAGATTAAAAATTTGATGTAATTCAATTATGGGAAAAATATGTGTTATAATATTATAAAATTCGATTGATTATTTAATTGTGTATACTTAATGAATTGTGGATACTTAACGTGTGAAACTTAAATGTGATACTTAAAACATTGTTCTATACTTAATTGTGGTTGCTGATAACCTTTGTTGTTAAAAGAGGACTTTAAGTAAACAAAATAAAAAAAACACTAAAAGGAAAAATAATGTGTAAAAATAATAAAAGAGGACGCAAAAGACCAAAAAAGTTCCTGAAAATTGAATAATTGCAAAAGTGATAAAAAATAACCAAAAAACTAAACATTTCTATCACCAATATGTCGTTATATTTATTTATTGACAAGTTAGATACGTCTATAATGTGAAGATGGAAAAATATAATGTCATGGAGTCAATGGAAAGATAACATGACATCAGAATCTGAGCCTTGGTCATAAGCCACAATATTGATCTTCTTGAAGTGGAGCAGCATGTTCTTTGGCAAGACCTTTTCCCATTCATCAATGTAGGTTTCTACATTGTTTTCAGATAGTTGGGTAACACCTAACTTAGACCTTACTACTGTTTTTTTTAATGATATCAGCTTATGTACTACTACATGTCTCTACCGAAAATAAATGTTCTAAATCTCAGAGCTGCATTAGTGTTGTTTGTTATCTCTTATTGGTCCTTTCAAATAGAAATTTTATATAAAGAATATAAATAAATATGACTACCACATGCACCAATTTTTAAAACTAAAAAAAATGAACTTCATTTTATAACACAGAAATTAATATTTAATTTAAAAAATGTTAAAACCTTACAATTTTCATATAGCACGTTGAAAATATTTTACTACCACCCAGCCTTTCTTCAGCTTCCCCCAAGAACTATGATGAAGCGAATTTCATACAAAACGAAAAACGTCTCCAGTTTATCCACTTACCTTCTATTGCTCAGATAGAAAATTATTCGAAATACAATGAAGCGTATCTAGAAAACCACCAACACACAAAATTCTTCCATAAACGATCTCCACAATCGCCATAAGAAAGGATAAATCGAAGACGCACTCATCGCCAGAACCGTAGGCATAAATCGCCAGGAATTTAATAAATGAAATTACCGCCGGACCGTGGCGGCGGCGGCGTGGGTATGGTGTCGGGGGCGGGGCGGTCGCGTTGGCAAATGGCCGCCGCATAGCCACCAACACCACCTCCGCCGCCACGCCGCCGCGACCCTCGTAATTTATGACGCGGGATCCATATTTATTGTGCATATATCGGCGGAATACGCAAACGCCCGCGCGCGCGCGCCCTGCATCTGAATTTAAAATCGCCGCCGCCGCCGCCGCCGGTGCCGCTGTTCCATTTATAAGCACGTAGCCGCGGCGCCGGCGCGGCGTCAGACGGACGCGGCATCGCGCATGCGCCGAGACGCCCAGAGCGCGCCGCGCGCATGCAGATCGGGCAGCCCCACACGCATCGGGTGTCCCACAAGGATTCACTGGATGACCATTTCAAAGAAGCTTTGAATGTGAGGAAAGGTTACCCTCCAGGTTCCCATCAGCAAGAAAATGTATTCAGATCGACAATCACACATGCGCCGGGAACACCGCAATACCCATCTCAAAGATAGTTTTTTGAATGCGTGAAGATGGGTATCGAATGTTCGTACGTTAGAAAATGAATTATTAAAAATTATAATGAGCCATATAATTTTTTTTTTCAATTTAAGAGAAAAAGTCCTGAGAAAGAGATATATGAGGACCCTCCAGAAGAAGTGAGTATTGGATACATGGAATCACAGGAGGCTATTTTTGGAATAAAGAAATAGGAAATTGTTCTGGGCGTAGTTGTCTCGCTCCGAGCGCATTGCATGAATGCAGATTGAGCAGCGTCACACATGCACATGTTTCACAAGATTTCGCAGAATGTTGGCTACAAAGGAATTGTGGTTTCCTTTTGGTGGTATACACGTTATAGTAGCTAGTAAAAAAGGAGTTGGACAATATTGACTTATCTACGGTGACAAACTCTCGCGTTGATAAGAAAAACACGAAAAGATTGCGCAAGAAATGACATTCAAGAACTTTTCTTTTAATTAAGAGAATATTTTTATGCCCATTAGTCTCTCGAAACGAGAACTTAATAAGTTTGTTAAGGATCTTAGCAGTATTTTGAAGTTCTTGGTAATGATAATGCAAAAACGTATTTAGTGTTTTCTTCTTACGTACTTAAATTAATCTGAAAAAAAAAGATGATTAGTCTTAATTAAATCTAGAAAAAAAAACTATATTTAAAATTGAACATTCTATTTTTTCTGAATTCTTAAGTAGTGTTTTAAGATCAGCCGGGAGAACATCTCCGACATTATGAAAGTATCTATCGTTTCTAAATTATTAACCTTAATACGTTTCCCAACATTCCATTTGCATAAATATGAGAAAAAAGATGAACGTAATATGGAAACAACACAAAGTGGGTAATGCAGTGAGGTTAAGGCTGAATAGTGTGAGGTTACATAATGCATTCAATAAGTATTTTCATTTCACAATATTGTACTAATAATATTGGCCTTTCTATTCATATCCTTCGACCCAAAATTCATGTAGCATCCATTTCAATTAAGACGAATCTTCGATTTTATAGTTCACACTAATAACCTTACCTCTTAGACCTTTCTCCGAGAACTGGCTACAAATCATTAAAAGTACAATTTTGTTTGGGAGTACATAGAAATGATTAAATAATCTACCGTTAATCACTAAAGCATGAGAATTATGAACGTTCTCCTTACTGTATTTATTACTAGTGCAAAAAATGATGAAAAAATATAGGGAATTAATAAAAAATTATATACAGGAAAAATATGTTTTCAATTTGCGGGATTATTTTTCCCAACGTTTCAAGAATAGAAGTAGACAACATTCATTATGGTCAGTACCTAAAGGGGTTACATTTTATTTATTTATTTATTTATTTTTACGTAAAAAAAACAGTTAAAAACTGCGTATGACGTGCTATGGAGAAAAGTGAATTGTGTGCACATTTTCAAAATTCTGTGTTCCCTACACTAAATCATATACTATTTAAATTTTGAATTTTTGAAAGGGAGAAAAAAAACTCCCATGTAATAAAATCTATTTTCAAGGATAAAAAGCAATAAATTTTGAATTTTGAAAGGGAGAAAAAACAACAAAAAAACTCCCATGTAATAAAATCTATTTTCAAGGATAAATAAGCAATACATTTTGGCTCTTATCATGTTGTGCTTCGGAATAATACTTTCTGCCGCGACAACATGGAAACGATAATTTGAATAATTGTATTTCCCACTGAATTCTAGAAGACGTGCACAGAAAATGAAGTTACATTTATGTCCAGAAGCAAAACAAGGGGCCATCTCAGCATTTGCTCAATGGATCAGGGAAACTGGACGAAAAACCTGATCGAGATGGAGATACTTCGTTACTGAAAACTGATAGTTGAATGTATAGTAAATGGCAAATAATTATAATCTTCCAATTTGGTTACAATTGTTCCACGAGGAAAATATTTTCTGACAGATGCTACCCAAGAATCGCCGGCAAGGTCAATTCTGTATTTAGTATGAACAGACAGACTTTAGGACCTCTTCAGGGGCGCGTAATCGTTTGGATCCAGTGGCGGTTGGCATGCAAATGAGTTGCTGTGGTCTGCATGCTGACCACATCCAAATCCACGACAGAGATTCTTGGAAATGGTGTCCAACTTCAGTCCACAAATCCCAAGATTCAAACTATCATCATCGAATCTTGTCTAGCATTTTTTATCATGCAGGACAACGCTAGAAATATTTAAGACCTGACGTTTCTATTACACGTGATTGGCAATTATCGACATGCATGTCAATGATTTAAAGATTTCAAATATTTTATTAATGCTTTCACATGTTTTGAGGGGGAATTATTGAAAAGATTTAAAATAAAGTCTTGCATAAGCACGTCAGAATGTTAAGAAAATAACACGCAATATTATGCAGGAATAGTGAACATTCTACTTACGAAATATAATGTTCACTTTTTTAATAATGTATGGAAAAATAAAAATCTTTATTTTAATTTAATTAATTTAACAAGTAAGAAATCACACTTTCTTTGTAAAAGTGCTTCAGAGAGACTTTGTACCACATCTGAAATTTTGTTCTCCCTAGTACAAAATCACCTTATTTTAAAATTATGATCGGGACAATAAATGGTACGAACAAATTGAAGTTATTATACATTAAGTAACATGAGTAAACTGTAAATAGTTATTATATTATCAACACTTCAATAAAATGTATTAAGTTCATAAAATAATTGTGAGAGTTATTCTCCTATAAAAGTACTTGCAAAATTGGACTATTTTTCTTGTCAGCTGAAGCCGTAATAATCAAAAGTACGAGCAGACCATTTGGTGTGTTCGACTTCCTGTAAACGACTAATGGTTAAAGCAACTGAAAATACACAGGCCAACATTTAATTTAACAGATATTTTTATACTTATATATTTTCTTATACGTTTCAATAATATACATTCTTTAACGTAGTTCGTAATAAAAAGCCACCCTCCGTGGTCTACAGTCACCCCAAACGACTGCACCTTACGAAATGGACCACGGACCGCGCGCGGTCTTTCCTTCCTCATCCTTGTCTTACACTAACATGCACTACACTACCACATAATCCGGGAGACAGGTCGGGAGCTTAGAGCTTGTCCCGGCTGGGGTGGTGCCCCGCTGGTGGGAGAGTCCTGGTTGAAGGAAAACCCTCTAGCTGACGGTAGGTCGACGCCGGATCTCGCCACCCAGCGGGGGAAGATTACCCCCAGCTACCGAGGAAAAACATACACTATATTTACGGGACTAACGACCTAAGCTGTTGATGCGCCTGGAATCACCAACAAACCAACCAACCCAAGCGTGGGTTGTCGCCCCTAGTCATATGTAGCCCAGTGATACGTGGGCCGTCGCCCGCGTTTGAAAACCGCGCCCGAGCAAACGCGCTGGCTAGTGACCACCACAGAAGGTCGGCAGCGTTATCAGTCGTAGTTGGCGCGGCGTGGAGGGGGGTAGTGAGAGGGGCGAGCGACGGCGGCGGAAAGGAAGTGAGAAAGGTTGCGCGTGAATAGATAGACATCGTGAAGGCGATTTGGAGAGAGGAGAGGAAGTCGAAACGTTGTGAAGAGTGGTGTCGCCCCGAGTAAGAAGGTACTGGACGGAGGGTGCTGGGGCCAGAGGAGCTGGGATTGTCGGCCGTAGTGGCGGCTGGTGGCGCTGGTGCTTTTGCCTAGGGCAGTGGCGAGCGCGCGGGCGCGTGCGTTGGACGCGGAGTGAGGCGCCATCGAACCGCCGACCGCCTGCCTCGGAAGACGCGACAGCGGCTGTTGGCCGCCGCGCGCAAAACGGATAAGTACTATTTATTTATTTATTTATTTATTTTACGTCAAAAAACAGTTAAAAACTGCGTATGACGTGCTATGGGGAAAAGTGAATTGTGTGCACATTTTCAAAATTCTGTGATCCCTACACTAAGTCATATAATACTTAAATTTTGAATTTTGAAAGGGAGAAAAAAAACTCTAAGCAATAAATTATGGCTCTTATTACTTCCTGCCGCGACAACATGGAAACGATAATTTGAATAATTGTATTTCCCACTGAATTCTAGAAGACGTGCACAGAAAATGAAGTTACATTTATGTCCAGAAGCAAAACAAGGGGCCATCTCAGCATTTGCTCAATGGATCAGGGAAACTGGACGAAAAACCTGATCGAGATGGGTAGTACTAAACTGAGACTGGCTCTGAAGTCTCACTTTGAAGATTTCTGAAAGCGTCGTGGATAGGGAAGTGACTGTCAAATCACCCCGACCATTAATAACAATTCGAATACTTTTTTCTGTTTATGTTAGTGGATAAACTATTTTCCTCTTTCTTAACAAAATACATTTCACTACGTTTGTCCAAATAATGTATGAGTTGAAACAGAGAACTTGATTATGCTTTTAACTGATGGGCGCATCAACATCTTCTTCGTACGGTGACGAATAAAGTAATTTCGGTCTAATGAACCATGTTTTGCAAACGTTTTCTTCCCTTGGACTTTACAGTTGGTTTTGTACTTGAATGACGAGGAAGAGTTTAGCAGGAGGGTTTTTTGGGGGAGGCGAGAAGGGTTTATTCATTTAAAAAGTGTTTCTTTTTGAGCTGTTGAACTGTATTTCTGTGTTTTTGTTTCTTTCTTGTTTCGTTTATGTGCTTGAATTTCTGTGTTCTCTATTCCAGAATATAATTATTTTGTTCACGAATTTTCTTGATGTTCAATTTTGAAATCGAGCGAGTTCCCATTTGTCCTGAGCTCCAAAGAAAATTCCTAGGAGTTTTTTTGTACAAATTACCTTTTCTCAAAGTCAGGGCAGTTAAGTGCGCCCCACCCTAGGGCCAGCCGGGACGTGTGGGCAGGTGGGCTTCACATACTAGGGTGCAGGTTGCACTACAGATTACTGCAGTATACATGCAGCACCTCCCGATTAACAGCCTTGTTTCATTTCACTAAATTTTGTAAAGTTAATAAATATAAATTAGCAGTAAGCTAAATACGATCAAAGAGGGCTAAACATATTTCTCTCGCTGTCTATATTTTTCACTATCTTTATCTTTTGCTCTCTCTCTCTCTCTCTCTCTCTCTCTCTCTCTCTCTCTCTCTCTCTCTCTCTCCATCTCTCTCTTTATTTCTCTATGCCATTCGAAACTATTACCATTCCTGTACACAAAACTTGAATTTTTCTTCATTAAATTTATTTGCGCTATATAAATAAAGAACTTGTGAAATAAAGTAGCTCACTCCCCTTGGCATATTGATGTCCTATTATTCTGACATTCCAAAACCTGACAAAACTATGTCCCTTGATTCTCAGCCTTAATATTTTAATATTTACTTACCTAATATTTTACCTACAGTATTCACACTTCTAATTCAAACTATCATCTAATGTTCTGCAACGCCACGAGCGGTAGCTGAACCGTCTGCAGAAATGATCCTCAACGTCTCGCTATATTGATGATGATAAAAAAAACACAATGATGTGTTTTTCCAGTAGATCAACGGAAAAGTGGGTGTAGTTTATAAAATTGCAAATGATAAAATGTATACCAAAACCCAAGAGTTTTAATCATTTTACTCAAAGAGTCGATGTATTAGCATTTTCCTTGAGTCTACAACTATATTCGAAGACATTGTAGACGGGGCTGTTCTTGGACGAGTCCCTTTTAAGAATATTTAAGACCATTTTTATATCCACTGGGTAGGTCGTGCGAACTGTTTGTCCGATCCCGTGGTTTTCTCTATTAATTTCTATGTCGTTGGAATACTTTAAAACGGTCAAAGACGTACGTCTTCTATTCCTTTTTGGTTCCAATCCAAACATCGTCCTGCTAGATGTGACGATTCCTTGTGTTTACGCTATTGCCATGGTCATGATGTAATGACCAGTTATGCGAGCTCACCGTATTAGACTATAGCGCTACAGGAAAAGAAGACGTTTTAGTAGTACTGTCTTATCAATAAACTCTTGCAACGTGCTACCCTATGCACCGGGAGCGGTAGCTCAGTACATCAACTCGTCACTGCAGCGCCTCTGACTGGGATGTCCCAGGTTCGAGTCCTGACGGCGGCAGGATTTTCGACACTAGCTTTTCAGCTAGATCGATTTCAGTCGCTGTCGGGAGGGGAATTCTAACGGACGGCTGCTCTGATCGGTAGTTTTCCGTGTTTTTTCCGATAAACCAGGCGAATGCCGGAGCAGTACCTTACCAAACAGGCCACGGACCGCGCGCGATCTGTCCTTTCTCTTCCTTCTCCTATCCTGTCCCCTTACACACACACACTTACACACACACACATGCACTAACATGCACTACACTACCACAAATTCCGGGAGACCGGTCGGGAGCTTAGAGCTTGTCCCGGCTGGGGCGGTGCCCCGCTGGTGGGAGAGTCCTGGTTAGGGGGAAACCCCACTAGACGACGGTAGGTCGGCGTCGGATCTCACCATCCAGCGGGGAATGATCACCGACATCTCCCGAGAAAAAACATGCACTACACTAACGGGGCAAATGACCAAAGCAGTTGGCGTGCCCGGAAACACAAAAAAATCAATCAATCAATCATGCTACACTACGCTTTCATAAACAAATTCACCCGCACCATACATTTCAAACACCTTTTCTGCCATCTTACGTATATTTTGGGAGTCGAAAAATAGGGGAAGAGGTCGAACCTTTTTGGCTTACGTGTCATAAGGAATAACTCAGTCGTAATAAGCGTAAATTAGCGAATGTACGCCAGTTCAAAAGAGACAGGATCACCGGAGCACCCAACCAGGTTTTTCCCAACCAAGTTTCTCCCACCAGCAGAAATCACCCCAGTCGGGACCATCCACCGACTAGTCTCCCGGTGCATGTATGAGTAAGTGTGTGTAAGGGCTGAGTATAGGACAAGGAACAGGAAGAAAATAACTTGCACGGTCCATGGCCCAATCGCTAGGATACTGCACAAGCATTCACCTGAACCACTGAAAAGTATCGACCAGAGCAGCCGGCCGCTAGAGTTCTCATCCAGACAACGGTTTAATTCACCCTAAATGCGTAGTGTCGAAAATCTTGCCGCTGACGGGGCTCGAACTTTTGGACCTCCGTTCAGAGACACTGCAGTGACATAAATGTAGTATAAATCGTTGGCTTACGAGTGAGAGATGTTGGGTCGGCTTGGGAATACTAAAAACGGTAAAAATTTCCTAAATTCTTAAAATTTTCCAATTTGCTATTTTTTTAAAATATTTTAACTGTTAACATTTCCTAAAAGTGAATTGATTATATGAACGATTTTAATTTTTTTAAACTTTATTTAACTACCAAATATTTTATCAACAATTTATCATATAATTATTATTATTATTACGAAATACACGCAAAATCATTTACCATTATCTCTTAATGTTTTCAGTATCTCTCAGGGCTTGAACTCTTGACTTGATGTTTTTTCTGCTTGTATGCTGACAAGTTTCTCTCCCTTTCTAGTTTTCCTAGCGGTAATTCAAAAATACGTACGCAATTTTAGCTTCTTCAAAACCTCTTTGAAACTATTAGCAGAACTTATTAACATTTCACTCATTAATTTTTTTCTCACGTTCCTCTCATCCCGATTCTTTCTCGATTTCCTATCTTCCTCGCTCGCTATCATTCCTGTCATGTCTGTGAGAATCAGCAACCAAATTGCGTACGTATTTTTCATTGAATGATTTTCTTTATTTTGTACTATTGAAATATAAATTTTGAAAGTGGTCACGGGGAAGAGCACGCTAAATGGCCTGAGCCTCGACACCAATAAAGACTATTTATTTATTTATTTATTTATTTATTTATTTATTTATTTATTTATTTATTTATTTATTTATTTATTTATTTATTTATTTATTTATTTATTTATTTATTTATTTATTTATTTATTTATTTATTTATTTATTTATTTATTTATTTATTTATTTATTTATTTATTTATTTATTTATTTATTTATTTATTTATTTATTTATTTATTTATTTATTTATTTATAATTGATGCCTTGGGCCCATAAGCCGGTGCCAGTACATTGCGATCCGAAAAGTCCTTTTACGTAAGCCACGACGTGAGCCTCGCAAGCAAAAGGACTAATTTCTTGTCGCCTCCGCCGCTCCAGCGCGCGCCCGCTGGTGTGTGCCGGGCTGCGAAATCAGTTGGCAGCCGGATGAGCCGACGCCGAAGGGGGGGGGGGCTTTACGGCGCGCGCGGGTGGCCGAGTCACGACGTGCGCAGCGCCGAATAAACTATCGCTGATATATTGGGTGCTCAGGACACGCCTCTTTACTGCGAGCGGGCGCTGGAGTGAAGACGAACGCCGTTTATGCGCCCGGAAAGGAAATGATTATAAACCCATCCAGACAATAGAATTTCGGATGGTTGGTTGGTTGCTTGTTAGTGATGCGCGGCACGTCAACTACAGAGGTCATTAGTCCCGTAAGCGTAGTGCGGTTTTTCTTCTGGAGGTGGAGGTGATCTTCCCCCGCAAGATCCGGCGCCGACCTACCGTCAGCTAGCGGGGTTTCCCTCTAACCAGGACTCTCCCACCAGCAGGGCACCGTCCCAGCCGGGACAAGCTCTAAGCTCCCGATCGGTCTCCCGGGATATGTGGTAGTGTCGTGCACGTTCGTGTGTGTGTGTAAGAAGAGAGGAGGGACAGGACAAGGAAGAGGAAAGACTGATCGCGCGCTGTCCGTGGCCCGTTTGTTAGAGTACTGCTCCGGCATTCGCCTGGTGTTGATCGGAGAAACACTAAAAACTATCAATCAAAGCAGCCGGCTGCAAGAATTCTTGTCCAGACAGCAACTAAATTCGACCTAGTGTCGAACATCTTGCTACCGTCGGGACTCGAACCTGGGACTTCCCAGACAGGGGGGCTGCAGTGACATCAGTTGTTGCCCTGAGCCATCTCTCCCGGAAATAGAATTTCGGGTTCTCTCCGAATGATTACTGTTGGTGGTGAAACAAAATTAAATAAAACGAGGATAAGTAGTTAACATCCCACATGTAGGGAAGTGTAGGTATAACGAGAAAATTCATTTTGAAACATGATGAAAGGTGGTTCATTCGTTGGAGGACCTAGGCAATATAAATGAAGTTTTGCATAATTTCATTAAGTGCTAAAGAGTCTATGGTGATTAATTCTGCTTATTCTAATGAAATACACATAAGCAAGTCTTGTACAAGAAATTGGTTGGAGATAAGGGAGGTCAAGGGAAGTCCATCGTGGTCAAAATAAACTTTACAGAGACTTTCTAGAAGCGTAAATTAGGAAAAGGAAGTGGATTCAAAATGTCTTTTCATCCTAATTTATTTTCTATTGTGACACCTCAGATAAGAAATGGGACAAAATATAATGAGACATGATTAATTGCTTGATCTGAATAGATATATCACCGAAAATGGCGGTATGAGACAGGTTTTAATGGAGAAAGTATTAGGAATGAAAGTGAGACGTATAACATTTTGTTGAGAAAGTTACATTGAACCTGAACAATTTCCGCTGACGTTGTAAGATGAACATACATTTGCGAGCTTGATAGTCAATTAGTGGACTTGAAATAATTAGTTGAAAATAACTAAAATGTGAATATTTACCTGAGAAGACAAGCTGTATTGAAAATGAACTGAAAAATAGTTTACGTTGTTAGCGAAGAATCTAATACTGAGCTAGATATCGAATACGAAGATCTAATACGAAGATAGGTACAATGTCCTGGCTTACACCCAGCCAGTCAAGAACATCGACGCTGATAGTAGAGAATTATTTTTATCATTATTAGTACGAACTTCTTCAAATCTGTATGTTTCAAAACTATCATTTTTCATATAATTATAAAACGTAGTTTCATGATCTCATTTTTTTAAATAGTTTGTTTGATATTATAATTAAATGGATGGCCCTGGTGCACTTTGCAGCAAACACACTGCCTCAATTATCCTATTTTTATTGGTCTAATGCGTAATTTCGAAATTATATTCTCAGTCCAAACAGTGCCTGGAGCAAGTTCTAAAATTGGGATATAGTTTACAACATGCTTTATCGTTATCTCCAAATTTTGAAACTACTAATGCAAATAGAATACAAGCACACTGAAACAATACGAATACCAAATACATTTTCTTAGAAAGACATATTCAACTGTTTATTAAAATGCAAGCAGAAGTTTTTAAAGACGATGATATGATTGTAAAGACGCTGATATGAACGATATTGGATTAACTGCCAAGGATGAATAGTAATTCATATAATGTGTAGCGAGTGTGTATATAATATAGATTATTACTAAAATGAAAGTGATTGAGGTTCAGATTTTAAATATTCTTTCAAATATGCAACTTGTGCACAGTGAAGTGACGAGTGCCAAAAATAATGAGGAGAAACAGTGTTTTTACTTACCTACTTACCTAAGCGTTAATGACTATCGAATATCAAGAATTATAACGTGAGTTATTTGACCGTAACTCATTTTACTTTATTGGACCTAGGGAAATATTAGTTGATCTCACATAAGCAGCAATGCGACAGAAATAAGTTAACATATTGGACGGTCTTAATTTAAAGGACAAACATCTTGTTGTAGTGTATACGATAAAATATAAAAATAGTGTGGCACATGGTGTGTAATAATGACGAATTATGTATTAATGAATCAATAATTTGAACACTGGCAAATCATTATTGATTAGCTGCAGTGAAGCTGTTATCGTACAAAACGGTTGCCACAAAAGCTTGTAGTAGTTCAGATTAGGCCCAGTAGGTTGCAGTTCTATGCATTTCAACTGCACCGCCTTAGCCGGGACAAGCTATAAACCCCCGACCGGTCTCCCGAAATATGTGGTAGTGTAGTGCATGTTGGTATAAGTGTGTGTGTAATGGGAGAGGATAGGACAAGGAAGACGAAGAAAAGATCGAGCGCGGCCCCAGGCCCGTTTGTTAGGGTACTGCTCCGGCATTCGCCTGGTGTTGAAAAACCACGGAAACCTACCGATCAGAGCAGCCGGCCGCTAGAATTCTCCTCCAGACAGCGACTGAATTCGTCCTACCTGAAAAGCTAGTGTCGAAAATCGTGCCGCCGTCAGGACTCGAACCTAGGACGTCCCGGTCAGAGGTAGTCAGAGGCAGTCAGTGACATCAGTTGAAGCCTTTCAGGCTCAAACCGAAGTCCATCACCGCGTGTGGGGGGGAGGGGGAGTCGGGGAGCTCAGGTTGCGATGCTTCACCGTGTATCGCGACGCGGCGGGGGGCGGCGGCAGGTGGCCGTGAAATGTGGCGCTGTCTCGCGGCGGGGCGACGCGCCGCGCCGATTTATCAGCCCATTTAAATGAAGGAACAAGTGCCGCGCGTACGTGCCAATTTTTCAAAGCGTGTTTCGGGGCGACACGTCCGTGGCCGCGCCCGCACTCACCCCGCCCCCCGCCCCCGCCCCCGCCGCCGCCACCCCCGACGCGCACGGACAGCGGAGCACGGAGTGCGCTTGCGCTGCCTTGGAGCCCCTCCCCCACTCCCACACACACAGCCCTGCGCGGGCATTGCAGCACCTCTGACGGGGAGGTCCTAGGCTCAAGTCCCGACGGTGGCACGATTTTCAACTCTAGCTTTTCAGATAGGGCGAATTCAGTCGCTGTCTGGAGGAGAATTCTAGAGGCGGGCTGCTCTGATCGGTCGTCTTCCGTGGTTTCTCCCATCAACACTAGGCGAATGCCGGAGCAGTACCCTATCAAACGGGCCACGGACCGCGCGCGATCTGTCCTTCCTCTTCCTTATCATATCCTCTCCCCTTATACACACACACCTACACTAACATGCACTACACTACCACATGTTCCGGGAGACTGGTCGGGAGCTTAGAGATTCTTCCGGCTGGGGCGATGCCCCGCTGGTGGGGGAGTCCTGGTTAGGGGGAAACCCCACTAGCCGACGGTAGGTCGTCGCCGGATCTCGGCGTCCAGCAAGGGAAGATCACTGCCATCTCCCGAAGAAAAGCATGCACTACACTTAGGGGAGTATAGACCTAAGCTGTTGACGTGCCCGGAATCACCAACCGGACATGCGCTGCTGTGACTTAGTGGCTCTTACACCTTCTGTACTCCGTCTCTTACGTATCAGTTACTACTTCATTCTGGCTGTAGAAAAACTTCCATGTACCTTCATCTGAACCTGTGTGTACTGATCGCATGGTGAATTGAGTACTTTCATGATTCACGAGTTTGATATCTTCTCTGCAGCACTTGGTAATTCTGATGCGCATCCTATTATCATAGATTACATTTGCAATAGTGTTTGTATACAACATCCATTTATCACTCCGCTGATGTGAGATGATTGTTAACTTGAGTGAAATAATGATGGGATTAGCTATTTTTCTTTTGATAATATTTTTCCTTTTCGTTGCTTCTAATCGAATCCATTTTTATTCTTCGGTATATTATTTCATTACAGAATCTTGGCAGGCCAGCGTTAAACAGAATTAATGACGAAATTATTCGAATATCTTAATTTTTTTCAAATAATACATTGCCTTCCACATAATACATAAGTAATGGAAGCTCCTTTATCTTGTGAAGGATCTGAGCTGATATACTTATCAGTGTGTGTGTCCCTACCAGGAAAAGTAGTGGTGTTTATTAATCTTATCTTGTAAATTTGTGTTCATTGCAGGGGTGAATAAACATGCTATTTGAAACATATTTATAATAAATGACTAATGAATAATAACAGAATGTGAGAAGTTAGCTATAAAGTCAACTAAACAAAGAATGACTGGAGTGAAAAAATGTTTTGTTTTGCCTGGTAGTAGAAATTCCCAAAGAACCTGAAATTTGAAAATGTTTTTGAAAAAATCTTGCGGCTAGTTTTGTGGTTAATATTGTACCACAGTGTGAAATTAATTTTCGAATCTAATCGCTGGAGATTATTTACTAGGAAGAAAACAAAATCATATAAACTGCGCTTTGAAATCTATGGAGGTTAGTGGGCCCTTTTATTTTTCACAAAACAATTTTTTCTAGCATTATTAACGTCCACGTTTTTAAAATCCTTTCCCAAAGAATCGGTTTAAGTATCTCTCTCCTACGTAGAAAACGACATTCGATGTCCACAAATACATCTGGATCTCCAGCATGTTCTCGATTTCAATCGGATTGATGATCCCATTCTGTATTACTTCAATCCACATTTCTAACAACACGTCCCTCAGTCCTCTCCCAGCGTTTCATGTCTTTTTCCTCTCCTTATCGGAACCTTCTCCCTTTCAACATTCCTCCCGCCTCCCTCACTTATTCACTTCCACGCTCGCGTCCTTCCAAGCGAGGAGCTGCGCCCTCCGCCCTGAGGGAAAAGTCGCCGGAGGAGACACCAGGAGAGGTCGCTCAGGGCATCGACTGATGTCACTGCAGTGCCCTTGACTGGGAGGTTATAGGTTCGCGTCCGGACGGTGGCAAGATTTTCGACACTAGATTTTCAACTAGATCGAATTCACTCGCTGTCTGGAGGAGAATTCTAGCGGCCGGCTGCTCTGATCGGTTTCGCCGATCAACACCACGCGAATGCCGGAGCAGTACCCTAACAAACAGACCACGTACCACGCGAGATTTTTCCTTCCTCTTCCGTGTCTATCCTCCACATCCACTCACTACCACACATGACGGGAGACCGGTCGGGAGCTTAGAGCTTGTCCCTGCTGGGGTGGTGGCCTGCTGGTGGGAGAGTCGTGCTTAGGGGGAAACCCCGCTAGCGAACGGTAGGTCCCCGCCGGATCTCGCCATCCATCGCGCCGACAGCTTCCAATGAACAAACATCTACCACACTTACGGGACTAAGGACTTCAGAAATTGACGTGCTCGGATTCACTAACAACCAACCAACCAACCAACGTCTTCTTCCTCTCCTTATCTGAAGGCTTTTCCCTTGAACATTCCTCCCGCCTTCCTCACTTATTCACGTCCACGCCCGCCGCGTCCTTCCAGACGCGGAGCCGCTCCCTGCGCCCCGCGGGAGAAGGCGCCGCGCGTCGGAGGAGACGCGCGCAACCCGCGCTGCGCCCACGCACGCGCACGCGCGCACGCACGCGCCGGCGGCGGCCGCGCATTATGCACGAGCGCCCGCGCCGCGCTTCCGCAAAATTTGATGAATTCACCTTGATTTCCCCGGGCGCCCGTCGCGTCGCCTGCAGGCCCTTCAGCGCTGGAGACGCCGCCGCCTGCAACATTCACGTCGCCGACAGCCTTCCATAATTAACATGGCGCTCCGGCGCCGATCCCGCGCCCCCGGAGACCGCGCCCGCCACGCCCCCCTCCGGCCCCTCCGCCCACCTCCCCTCCTTCGCATCCCTCCGCCCACCTCCGCCCCTTCGCACCCCTTCGCCTACCACCGCACCCTCCGTTCTTCTTCGCCCCCCCCTCCGCCCCCACCCCATCGCCCCCCGCCCCCCTTCGCCCCCCTCCGCCCCCTTCCGCCCCTTCCCACCCGCGCGCCTCAGCCCCCCTCTGCCCCCTCCACCCCCGGCCCCCCCTCCCCTCCGTCTCCCTCCACCCACCTCAGCCTCCCTCCGCCCCCCCCCCCCCCCCCCCGGGCGACGGCGACGGCGGCGGCTCCCACGGCGACGCCGTCATTAGCGTCGGCGACCGGCGCCGACAAATCATCGGGCCGGCGGCGCGGGGGGCGGCGCGGGGGCGGGGGCGCGGGCCCCGGCCGGGGGGCAGATTTATGCGGGCCCGCTATCGGCGCATCGGCGACACGGCGCCCTTTGTCTGAGGCCGCGCGCCCGCTATTAACGGCCACATAATTTAGATCGGCTGCGACGACGACGCCGCCCGGCGGAGCACGGCGGAGCACGGCGGAGCACGGCGCCGTGGCCGAGGTGCGACGGCGCCCCGCCCGCTCGCCGCGGTGGGAGGGCTGTAAGGGGCCGAGGAGAGGGCTGAAGCAGGGTGCAAACGCCAAGACACTGGAGGTGGGGATGGAGACCAAGACGGTGATGGAGGCAGGTTGGAAATGACAAGACACATGAAATGATGAGGGGGTAAGTAGAAAGTGGAGGCGGCAGGAGAGACGGCGCGAGGGTCGCCAAAGGCCCTGGTGGTGGCGGAAGCCACTACTTCGATGATGGTGACGGAGGGAGAGGGTGAGGTGGTGATGGAGATGGAGGGGGAATGCCAAGACGGTGATGAAGGCGGGAGGGAAAAAGTGATGGAGTCAGGGTGGAAATGACAAGACACATGATATGATGAAGGGGTAAGTAGAAAGTGGCAAGTCAGGTGAGGAAGGCGCCGGTGTTTGGAAGAGTCGGTGGTGGAGACAGGAGAGGGATAACGACGTTGGCGAGTGCGCTCATAATTGGAAGGGAGTGATGATTAGAGTGGAGGTGATGGTGAAAGAAATAATACGAGGTTTTTTGGCAGGAATGAAACAGTTCATGTGGAAACTATGATGACCGATGTCGCTGACGTACATATCGACGTAGACGGTGCGAGGGTGTAAATAAAACGGTGAGAGCAAAGAATGTAAAAATGGTAACGTAAATGGTACTAATGAACATAGTGGTGGAAGTGACTACACGCATTGGAGGGACATATAAAGCTCGTAAAAAGTAATACGTCAACATTTGTTTTTGTAGTATGTGTTTTAATTATGAAGATAACAAAGAGCAACGCTGCAAGGATGGTATGTTTAACGAATGAGGTTGCAGGGCTTCCGTAAACGCTGCAACGTCCGTTTTAACGCACAAGCAGTGGAACTTTCCCTTGCGTATGTTCCGAATTAAAAGTTTTTGTTTATCGAACATTCAAAACAAATTATTAATTAATTCATTAGTTTACACTGTAGTGTCACTTTCTTCGCAGACATTATTTTGAACCTGCATGACAAAGATTTATAATATAGACAATTACGTTTATTAGCAAGTAAACAATAATCAATATTTTTCGTAATACTGTGCTGTAAACACATCTGCGTAACGAAACCCAATAGAGGAATGACAAGGTAATCTTAATGGCCGCCGGTGGTTAAGGAATTAACCACCGCGGGAAATTAAGGAATCACGTGAGCTTCAAAATATTTATTCAACTCTTAAGACAAATGACAAACAACGTAAAACAACATATTTTTGCATTGACGCCAATATTTGAAATCTTCCTATTCCTTCCCATACTGTAATTTCGTTTTTGTTGGTAACAAATCGAAATTAGCACTATTCGCTGTCTCCACAAGATCTTCTGGAATATTCATCGCAAATTTTGTTGAAAATTTATCTTTTTAATGGTGTCAAACAAAGCCATCACGTATGAAACAATTGAATCGAAATGTCTTGCTAAGACCAATATTACCGTTGGTCTTGGACTCGCGTCTGAATCGATATAGAAGGGAGCGTTACATTCCTACGTAAGCAAAGGCAAGAACATTTTTATTTATATTATTTTTCTTATAAGAAGATGATGGTATTACGAAAAGTATTGAACGACACACGGACGATAGCACTAACAACAGACTTGGTTGGTTTAAACCTCGGTTTATACACTTCAACTGCGCCTGTTATTTGGTGTCTATCGGCCAAATGACGTTTAATACTATTAAAGGCTGCTTGATATTACTTGGTAATATCACTTCGTCATACAGTAATAGTTATTTATCCAGAGTTTCGTGTTAACAAATGCATATAACATTGGACATAATACAATGACCACAAAAATGATTCAATAAAATTATATAATTTGGTCAGTGGTCACTCACTCTTTTATTGCCGAGGGACTATAAATAATTCCCCTCTCCTTATTTATTTAAACATAAGCATGTTTCAAAACGATGGTCAATTGGCTTTGTATTTTTTTTCTTGAATACTCTGCTGGAAGCGAGAGGGATCGTAAACTGCTTTCATCAAGTTTCCAGTTGCCGGGCTGCACCCGACACAAGCTTGTTAGCTTTCTGCTGAATTTCCTGGAAACGAGACATCATTAATTCTCTTTCCTCAGCTCGTTGTGCCAGATGCCATTGAAGGCGAAGGGAAGTGTGCAGTGTTCAGAGAGGGAAACAATTCTGGATGAAAACGAGAGGGAAGGAGGAAATATACCTTCTGGAAGAGCATGAATAACAATAGAAGAAACTCACGCCCGATGAATAATCCACCATGGAAAACTAGGTTTTATGCATTAAAAACACAGACTGAATGAGATTTCTAAGAGCAGGTAATAAGTCACTTCTTTTCTCCTACATAGGTTGGATAAAAAGTAATGAGAATATTGCTGTATCTTAAAGCCGGTGAGTCGGCGTACTACAAGGAAGAACTATTAGACAAGTGTGTGCTACGAGCGGGAACAGTATTCTGTTAGTCTACTGCCGTGTGCAAAACATTGAAATGCATAGCAATAGTGCAAGACCTATCGTTATGCTTAGAAAGGAAGACCAACATTGGTGGGTTAAAAATTAAGTGACAGGAGGTTAGAATAACCAAGAATGTTTTCAGGGTCAGCGCGAAGCATGTGGTGATGCAGCGATGCCATCCATTGCTTCTTCAAAAAAGCAAAGCTTCAATCGCATGAAAGGTTAAAGTGTTCAGATTAGGTAGAGATGATGTGAAGGATAACACCCATACAGGGCGACTCCACGGGGAGAACTCTTGCGCCGGCACCTTACTTACCCGATACGAGTCTTTGTGATAATGATCTCTTATACTTAAGGTATGTCAGTACCTCTGTTAATAACGTCATTTCAGAGAAAACAAATTCTCATTATATTTTATCCAACCCTTGTACTTTGTAGTATCCGAAATGTAGAAAAAATATGGAGAACAGTGTGTAAAATTTGCTCACATCAAAATATTTTCTGAATCTCCTACATGCTCCACTATGCTTCCAACACAAGATGCGATTTCAAACATGTTCTATCACATTGCTAACAATTTAAACTAGGAAACTCGGGTATTTGGTCGTAAATACAATAGCAAGGTGAGAAGAGGTTTGTTAAGAAACAGAAGGACCATTGCCCCTCAGTTTCTAGAAAGAGACTTCAATCAAACTTCTAATAACACATACTATATTTATAATATGAAATATTATTTGAAATAAATACCATAGCATCAATGAGTTTGTAGTTAAAATGGAAGATGTGATGTGGCTTTTGTTTCAAGGGAAAAGGTCGAAGATGCTCGATTGTCCAATGCGTCCAACTACTCTTTAAGAACTACTAAGAACTACGTCCAACTACTCTTTAAGCCGGCGGCGCTAGCCGAATTCGTTTACTACGCTCCGTGAAGTCACGAAGGTTAAGCGAATTCGAGACTCGCGGGTTCCTGGTTGGGTGACCGGCTAGGAACCCCGGGATCTAACGGCGTCGAGCCCCTGGCCGAAGGGATAAAAGGCACTGACTGACTGCGGCGTGACGAGACTTGACAAAAAAACAAAAATGAAATAAAGCGCATTAATGGAGGATTACTCCCGGTGCAAAGCGCTCAACGCTCCTTAAGGTGCTTGGAGACGCGTTGCGTCAAGGTGTAGACGCAACAAAGAAGGAAATGACGTCCAAGGATGTTCGAATCTTCCTGTCCGATGCATTGCCGTTGTGCAGCGCGAGGCCGAGCGCCTGGGTAGGCCTTCTCTCCCGGGTGGGCCGCTCCTCACGTTCAATAAGGAGCCCAATTAAAGACGCTACGGGCCCCGCCCACCCGCCCCCGCGCCCGCCCGCCTGGCCAGCCAGCCAGTCCGCCGCGCCGGCCGGCCACTCGCGCGGGCGGGAGCTTCGCGGCGCGGCGGACAGATGGCGCGCGGGGCGCCGCGACGCCGCCACCGCCGCCGCGGCGCCGACGAACCGCGGAGACGCTGCACCGGCGCCGGACCGCGCATGCCCGGCCGCCGCCTACGCGGTTATGAATCCATATCGCGCACGCGGGGCGGGCGAGCGGCCAACGGGCGAGGCGGCGGCGGGGGCGGGGCGCCGGGCCAGACGCGTTCGCGCTGCGCGTCGCGTCGCGGCGCCCTCCAAGGCGTCGCCCGTTGGTTCCGCGATATGGATTCATAACCGGGCCGAGCATGCGCGCTCGCGGGCGCCGCCCATCATCTCGGCCGCCGCCCCCGCCCCGCCCCGCCCCGCCCCGGCGAACGCGCGCGCAGCCCGCCCGCCCACCCGCTCGCGAGCGATGGGCGCCGGGCGTTGGCTCAGCTGCAATGGGGCTCACAGAGTCATTCCCCCTGCATCACAACAAACGAAAAGCCCACGTTCAGGACCTTCTCATCAATGTTTGCTAATGATTTATCCCGTAATTCTTTCAGGAAACGAACTTATGTTGAGGCTATGAAGTATAATAATAATAATAATAATAATAATAATAATAATAATAACATAACAATAAATTACATAAAACTTAATTAACAATAAATGTAATAAAAACATCTCAGAACAAAAGGCCCCTTTATTGGGTACCGCAAGCCTCTCCAGAAAGTTTTTGGGTTTCGAAAGAGGTGAATGAAGGGCCAAGGAAGTAAAGACATCACCAAAATCATCATTAATGAAGGACTACATGAAAGATGTTAGAACCCTGTATGAGAAAGCTCCCCATTGTAGCAACTCCATATTTTTGTACAGACAAGTTGTCTTGAAAAGGAATGCTTTGACACTTCTCGACAAGTATTAAGTAAAACAACAACAACAACAACAACAATAATAATAATAATAATAATAATAATAAAATAACAAAACCTTTTCCATGAAAATTTTAAAATTATATGATTAATATTCGAAAGAAAATAATGTTATGAAAGAGAAGAATAGAATTAGAAAATAATATGTTCTAGGCACCATTTGAATCAAGGTAACAGGGAATATCTGTACACATCGCTCATTAAATGCAAGATGATCATAACTCCAAAATTGTAATTTTGCAGGAAGAACATTTGAAGACTAAGATAGTCTGGCATTTCAGTTAGTAAATCGAAAAATAAAACCATTCTTCGATTTTGGCTGTGTAAAATGAGATGTGACAATCATGGAGTAGCAAGTGCAATGCCAGATCTTCCCACCCACGAAGGAAACTCGAAGAAAACAATTTTTTTAGTTATGTCGTTCTTATATTTAAAGAGCGATATCTGTAGACGAAAAGACAGGTGAACAACAAAGGAATGGCCTGAGCACGATGTTTTATTTTGCATTCGGTCAAAATATATTTCAGTTGCTTAAATGAAACTATCAGACAAGAGTCGAAATAATTTAAAATTTAAATTATAGTACATTAAAAATAGCTGAAGTAATGGCGAAACAATGTGTAAGTGAATTGATAAAATAATACAATAAACACGTTTTACTGCAAAGTTCAAAGAGAAGAATTATCTGAATCGAATAAAACGATCTAACAACCAAATGATTCATAACCTTCCATTCAGCATCACAATGATAGTTTGGAGATGTAAACATTTTATTAACATTAAGATTAAAGATCCACATTACATAATATTCAAATTTTTCATCGGTAAGTGTGTCGTCGCATCTCCCACGGTTTGGTTTGTCCTGTTCCTGTTGGGACGTGCATTAAGTTCGGAGAAGACTAAAACCTTCCGGTAGGTTACGTCAATACAATTGTATAGAAAGAGACTGGTTTTCCGCTGGAGTTTTCTTCTTCCAGTCTCTTATCTAGGGTTCTTCCAGTTACTTATCCACTTCTTTTTGGAGCGACACTCTGAAGTCATAGCATTTTTTGCAGGGATTATGAGAGGGTGTCGAGATTTGATACTCCAAAATGAATTTCTGGTATTCCCATGTATTGAAAGCTCGGAGTTTTGCCTAATGTGAAGGAATATCCTTTAAAATGTAATCATTAGTCAAATACGTGGTGTTTCTATATGCCTTTAAATAGAGAGCCGCAAGGTCGTTATCAGTTTTTACTACTCTATCTATGATTTTCATGGTTTCAGGGTGTCAATGGCCATGAATTTCAACAGTGTCAATTTTATTTGAAAGGAGTCTGTTCAGACTAAAGCGCAATATTCAGCAGCTCAAGGCTCAGATCCGTGATATGTGGATTTCACGCTTTTACTCGCAAAGGAGATTTATTTATTCGACTTGTACAAAAGATTCCCTCATCAGCTTATAAGATTGACATCCCTAATAAGAGAGACGCCTGGAACAATGAACTGATCAGATTAAAAGGCCACGAAACAGATTTGTATTGAAACTCTTTGTATACATAACATGAGAATATTGCAGAATGTCTAGTTATATATAGTGTGTGTATTCATGAATCAGTGCTCACTTTATTCATTATTGGTTTTGTCTGCCATTGCGTGAACAGAGCACGATAATTGTTAAAAAAGGTAACAATAAATTATTGAAAAAGAAAGATAAGACCGAAGGAATTTCTCAAAAACGACGACACCCATGACCGGAAACGTAAAACGTGTCTCTAGACCTTCCCTTTTAAAGGACAATTTATAAAAATGTCCTGCGAACACCCTTACAAGAAAGTTTGTAAGTCGAAATTTGAGGAACCCATAAATATCAGAAACCTTTTCAAAATTTCGCCCATTTCGATGATGCGAACAAGGAGCTCGGAGGAAGAGAAATCGCCGAGGCGAAGGAAACGATCAGATGGAGCCCACTATCTTTGGGAACGATTTAGAGGCTGCTTCGGAAGTTTAGATGAGGCCTGGCAGGGCCACATAAAGCTTCACTCAAACCCAAATAAGAAATACGAGCGCGCCCGCGCGCCCCGCCTCACGCGGGACGCCTCGCGGGCGGTGGGCGCCGGAAGGGGCCAGACGCAGTCAGAGTTTGCGCCCCAGCGCGTCCATCACCCCGGGCCGGCTTCCGCCTCCCCCTCCCCCGGCCCGAAATATGGCTTCCAACTCAGTTAGCGAAATTGCTTCAAGGCCAGCGTTCACAAATGTTGTGATATACTGTGTTTTGAGAATATTTTTGTTATTTGATTATATTAACTTTTTATTTTTCAAAATAAGTTCAAGCCAACTCTTTTCACTGTGATATATGTGCGTATATTGTGTGTTTATATATGTATATATATATATATATATATATATATATATATATATATATATATAAAATTGATTGTTGATTGATTTTTTCGTGTTTCCGGGCGCGTCAACTGCTTCGGTCATGAGTCCCGTTAGTGTAGTGCATTTTTTTCTCGGGAGATGGCGGTAATCTTCACCCGCTGGATGGCAAGATCCGGCGCCAATCTACCGTCGGCTAGTAGGATTTCCCCCTAACCAGGACTCTCCCACCAGCGGGGCACCGCGCCAGCCGGGACAAGCACTAAGCTCCCGACCGGTCTCCCGGAATATGTGGTAGTGTAGTGCATGTTAGTGTAAGTGTGTGTGTAAGGGGAGAGGATGGGACAAGGAAGAGGAAGGACATATCGCGCGCGGTCCGTGGCCCGTTTGTTAGGGTACTGCTCCAGCATTCGCCTAGTGTTGATCGGAGAAACCACGGAAAACTACCGATTAGAGCAGCCGGCCGCTAGAATCCTCCTTCAGACAGCGACTGAATTCGAACTAGCTCAAAAGCTATGTATAAAAAAGGTATATATAAATAAATAAATATTGCACATTGAATATAAATATGCCCGGTTTAATCAGTGGAATTGGTGACTAATAGATAACGGTACACTGTTCATGAAAGAGAATATCGTGACTTTAGTATACGCTTGTGAGCTCACTTCTACCCAGCCAGTAGAATGTATGAAACTCGTAGTTAAGGGCATTAATACACTGTTGTGTAGTTTGCGAAACTCGCTCTTTCCTCGCTCGTATCGTCATATCACACTTACGGGCGTAGATCAACATATATATTATATCAACAACTCACATCTCACATCAACATATCTCACATTTGGACGCGGATCCCTGCCCCGTCGCCTGGAAGCCTTGATACTTCGCTACCTCGGGGGCGCTCATCTCCGGTGAAAATTTTCGCAGCGCGGTTCTGCCCTGTCTGGTCGCGTCTCCGCCTGCGAGAAATACTGCTCCCGCGGCCGGGCAGGCGGGAGCGGGGGCGGCGCCCCGGCGCGCTTCCGGCGGGGGGCGACGCCGAAGGGGCGCGGGGGCGCGTGTCCCCCCGGCGGGGGGGCTCGTCCCCATAACTCGCGGCTGTCCCGCTGGCGCCGCTCGCTCCGGCTGCGCGGGCGGGCGAGGGCGCTGGAGGCTGAGAGTGCGGAGGAGCACGTGAGGGTACCCCACAGAGACACGGCGCTGCAAAGGCAGCCTTTAACAGTGCGTTGTGAAACGACGATGTAATGATGGGCATTAAGGACTGTTGTAATTATTTTGTATTGTCAGTTCTGTCCATGTATATCTTTCTGATCTATCTATCTATCTATCTATCTATTTTTTTCTTTTTTTCTTCACTTTTTGTATCTCCGAAGTGTGTTGAATATCACTGTAGTCACCGTTAGGCCGTACATCAAATTTAAAAGCCTTCTCCTCGAGTATTTAAATTTGCCACGCCCTCTATGATAGCATATGATTACGCGCATCTGCTTATAAAGAGAAAAAGAGATAAAGGGAAGTTAGATTTCGAGTGGAAAAAGCTCATAAAGTAGTGAAAGATCTTAGCAAATAGGCAAGAAAGAAGAAGATAAACATCTAGATAGAAAAGGGAAGAAGAGGACACAGACTTCTTCAAAGGAGGCTTCCAGCCTATCGTAGTGGTTGGTGGGTGTCACTGTTTATTTTGAAGGTCATTTTCCTCACATTGTTTTCCAGTGGGCATTGGTGCATTTATCAAAAAAATTACTTACGACATTTCTAAAATATTGTGTCGTACACAAATAATTGTACTCTTGATATTATTCTCGTTTTAATGTAGATTAATCTTTCAAAAAAAAATTAGAAATATCCTTTTTTTAGTAAAAAATATACATGTGTATCCAATTTATTTTAAATAATATTCAATCTAAAAATTACTGATAATAAAAGAAATCAAAACTGACAAGCACAATGTAATATTAAATGCAATTATAATGTAACCCAACAACACATTTACTAGAAAGATTCTCAATTATTAATGAAGTGTCAATACTTGGTTTGTAAACTTCCCTATGATTGGTCAAGAACCTCTCTCATAATGATATCTCAATCATTATGCAACGGGTTGCAGCCATCAAATGACAGAATTATTCAATGGGAGAGGAAAATTGTGTCTTTCAGGATTAAAAAAAATCCAACATAAACGGTTTTTAGGTGCTTATGCTTTATCTCAGAGCACACTCTAGTCTGGCGGTATAATGAACGCCTTTCACCAGTAAGTATTCACGCTGTTCTCACTGTCCTTACAATAAATACTAATCATTCCTAGAAACTTTTATTTGTTTTACGGCAAATTCTGTTAGTTGGCAGAGGCTCATGGGACAGAGCGTTCGGGGTGACGTTTCATAAAGCCAAACTGAAAACAAACCATTCGATGTTAGATCAGATGATACAGTTGATCATTATGTTGATCACAGTTGATCATGATACAGATGATATCATCAGATGATGATATCATCTGATCAGATGATACAAATTTTGTCTCCGATTGTCATTGGTGTAACGATTGTCGATATTTCTGTTCATTCTTTTTTATTGGAGAGTTTCTAGATACGTTCTTCGATTTTGCGTACCAGCGTATAAACGCGAATGAAATGTTTAAACGTATTTTGAGGCTTCGTGAAATCAATATGGCCTACCAGTTTTCTTTTAAAGTACTGATTTTCACAAGTCTGTTCATGAAGATTATTATGAAGTTTGTTGACCTATTATGAATAAATAGTAGTCAATGCTGTACGATTAATCAGTGTTCACTGATTGAAGACTTAAGAGAGGGGGTGAGTTCTGTACGAATACAACCGCCCGTTCCTTAATTTCTGATTCAACAATTTAAAATCTTCATGTGTGATTGGATGTCGAAATGTGAAGTGAAAGAATCCAAATTGGAATGTCAAAGGAGTTGTTGAGAGATAAGAAGTCTGGCACTTGTTTCTTTTCTTCCATGTAGAATTTACTGTATTGGTTTTGTGCCGCACAAACATCACAATTTCATTGAGATTTCTTTTAATTTCACGGACTGTTTGTGGAAAATATTTTCAATGAATCATGTTTCCCAAGACCATCTGACCAGTATAATTATTGAAAAGAATAGCAATAAGGGCTATATTTATTTATTCTATTATTTTTAATGATTTGCAAATTCAATCATTTTAAGTGACTTTCCTCTGTATGTCAAAATTAACAAATATACAAATTCAATTTTCATTCTCAAATAAAAGATTCTTATTTGGAAAATTTTATTAATCACAAGTCACTATATTGGTTCTATAAACCACAGTCACTATATGACCACAAATCACTATATTGGTTAGGAATATTTGTTTTCTATAGGTAGTAAGAAGGTAGTTTATACGAATATGCTTGGCAAACTGAATAAAGAACTAGTTTGCAAATACCGTAGAACTGTACGTCCGTAGGTATCACACCGCCAGTGACAAATAATGTTACTTTCAGTGCACACACTAGTTTTAATTCTGTAATGCCTAAGAACTGATAATTTATCAAATGCAGGTAAATGAGAAGTGCCGGCAGCCCTATTGAGGGCATTCATGGCTAGGAACAATAGAGTCGTTCCGCGCCGCCGGCCGGGCGACGCAGTGCGGCTGGCGACGGCGGAGGGGGGGGGGGCGGGGGGGGGGCGGGGGCCGTGGCGGCCGCAAGGGTTGCTTGGGGCGGGGAGGGCGAAGGGCCGTAAATCAAGGGCGGCGCGACGGCCGCAGCTGCCCCGCGTCATATCGCCCGCAAAGGGCCCTCGGTATTTACGGCCCGCCCACTCCGTGCACCGCGCGCGGCCCGCCGGCCGCTGCAGGAATGCACTGCTGCCCCGCCACGCCCTCAAACGCGCAATTGAAACGGCGACGCGCAGGTAGGTTAAGAAATAGTTTCTTTTTAAATGTATACGATACGGTTGTTATCAAATCTTTGCCAAATTGTCTTCGAGAAGTAATTTGTGCCTGTGTTTCGTTTTGGTTCAAGCGGTCATCTAATAGTTCTACTTTATAATGACGACGTTGTCTCAGAGTAATCATATAGAGCACTGGAGATGATATTTCAGTTCACTTACGTCTGTTAGTCAACTTTCGGGAAAACGACTTTAAAATGCGTCATATGTTACTAAACTCCAGTGATGTCTTCTTTCTCTATGCCAAAAACTTCCCTTCTCTTTTTCCCTTTCCTTTTCATTTTTTCCTTTCAAAAATATTACTCTTTTATTATTATTATTATAATAATTATTATTATTATTATTATTATTATTATTATTTTCTAATGTTTTGTGGTTTTGGTTTACTTATATTTTTATGTTATAAACTATAACATTTTTCACTATGTCCAGTTCGAAAACGGATGCCTATCGTAGCCATGGCGTAAGACTTCGTAAATATTGACATATATAAAATAAAACAAAAGACTGTGGAAAAAAGTTTTTCACGTTCTTATAGAGAATTGATCTGTGGTTATGATTTTGTTAAAAACCAAAGAAATGAAATTTCGACGATTTTTCTTTATTTTGTAGGTGTTCTTTAAAATACCGTTGTACTTAACGAGTGGAGTTATATATTGTGGATTAATTATTCCATTTTTAAGAAGACTATTTTTTTTACCCAACAAATGGACATACTTTGGGTTCCTAATTTCACAATTATCCAAGAATAGACATATATAGATTTTTTCCCTATTCCTTTCTTGAAATAATAGTTTCGTAGCACGATCTTCCAAATTCTTGTAAAGAAATATTATACAATATGTCAATTTAATGTCTTATATTGCTGGTATTTAACTGCTAGCATTCCAATGCGCATTAGAAAACTTAAGTTTATATATTTTTGCAAAGAATACAATTTATTCCGTTTAACAAGTTTCTGATAAAACAGTTATAAATTGTATGTACAGAAGTTAAAAATACTTATCGATTAGGACAGCTTCATTGGAACGCACATTAGCGTAATCCCAAGTAAGAAGAACTTCGATTCACAAGAACGAGGGTGAGAACACGCGGTCCCAAACGGCTGGTTAAACCGCTCGGCACAGCTCCTTCGGGGGAAAGCACCGAATCTCCAGATCCTAGAAGAATCCACTTCCTCCGACTCCCCTCCCCCTTCCCCCGCGTTCAGCAGCGCGAAATCCGGAGCGGGAGGATGCGGGCGGAAGCGGGCGGGTCAAAGGAAAACGCGCTGGCAGGGAGAAATCTGGAGAGGCCTCCCAACGTCCCATTCCACTGCGTAAACAACGGCGCCTGCGTCACGCTCGCCGTGCACGGCAGCAACGCGGCGCTTACGCCGGCTAACGAGGCCCGCCACGCCCCGCTCCCGCCCCCGCACCGCCCCCCCACCGCCCCGCACCGCCCCAACACCGCCCCCACACCTGGCACCCCCTCACCCCTCCCTCCGCCACCGCACGCCGCACCGCACCGCCCCGTCCCGCACCGCTCCCGCGTCGCCCGCCGCGCCACCCGCACCCCGCCCCGCACTGTGCTGCCCTCCCCTTCTCCCGCCCTCCCCCTGTCCCAGCCCGCCCACATCGCTATGCATTGCCTGTCACCGCCCCGCTCCAGCCCGCTCATTCAGACTCTGCCCCCGCCCCCCGCCTCCCCCCCTCCCCCCGCACCCCCTCCCCCCCCCCCTCACTCACCTCCTCCGCCCGGCCCTGGCCTGCTCTGTACCTGCCCGCTCCACTACCTCTCACCACCCCAACTCTGCTCGCTTCCCTCCGCCCCTCTCCCCCGACCCCAACGGTGGCTCCGCGACTCCGCCCAACCCAACGAACAACTTCTAGATTCCACCAAACAACTCATCGCGAGCCCTGGCGGTCCCTCTGCTCCTGCAACGACCGGCACTCGCACCCCTTCTTTTTGGGGGAGGGGGGACAAATTCAAACCTTTCGAATTGTCTCCCTCGCTGTATCCACTGCTACCATTACCTCTTCTCTGTCTATGCTCAACATTCACGTACTCTGTACTCTCTTGTTCTGCACCACAGACATCTCCACAGCTACGATCTTCTCGCCGGTCATCAATACATCAACTTGACTTAGCCTTAGCCTGTCACACAAATACGAGCACGGTAGGAGTATGGCAGAGTAAAACGCTTTGTAACAAACTTTCCATAATGATGCTTTTAAGAAGACCAGCATGACTGGACGAAACTTCATCAATATACATTAGGAATGAAAACACGTGGTTGATTTCCTGATTGACTAGGTCATTCCACATCCTTCGACAACATGAAAAATGTGTCATAGTATATGTTTTTAGCCTGAACTGATAAAATGAAGACATTAGTCGCATGAGTAACATGGCGAGTTCATGCGAATGAAACAGTTCAATTATACAATTCGATGAAAAACTATTAAATAGTAAAGTGCTTACCAATTGATGAGTGGGATGAGATAGCGAACGTACGAAGTTATCTCCAAATTTATACTTCGGTTACAATTTTGGAGAAATAGAACAGCGGTGTTTTTCTTTGTTGTTTTTGTTTTGGTTCTTTGCTTTTCTCTTTATGTCGCGTCATGTCGGCCCTGAATACTTATTTACTGTATTGTACTGCCGAACTTGCAATTACGAGTACTTGTTGGTGCGCCAGACCTTGTAAATGTAAAATGTCCTCTGAGAGTGGCTCTGGCAACCCTCATGAGATTACTATTCTCGAGATGGCAGCACCCTGCCGCTCTCGTCAATGCGTTTGGGACCGGGGAGAGGTGGAGGTGAAGATGGTGTGGGAATCGGTGGTGTGGGGGGGTGGCGGGGGGGTATGGGAGAGGTGGGTGATTTGGCGGGGGGAAGGGGGGGGTGGGAGCGGAGGTGGTGATCGCAGTGGTGGAGGACACGATGACGGTGGCGGTGGCGGGGGCGACTGTGTTCGTGGTCACAATGAAAGGGGTGGGGAGGGGTGGTCGCGGGAGGAGGGGGGTGGTGGTTGCAGAGAGGAAGGCGATGGGGACGTGGATGATGGAGGCGGGGCGGTGGTCGCTGTGGGGGGGGTGACGGCGGTGATGGTGGTGATGACGATGGATGGTTGTGGCAGAGGTGGTGGTGGCAGTGGGGGAGGGGACGGGAGTGGCGGTGGTGGTGACGGTGACGACGATGGATGGTTGAGGCAGAAGCGATGGTCGCAGTGGCGGTGGCTACGGCGGTGGTGGTCGCGGAGGGGGTCGGTGGCGGTGGCGCTGGCGGTGGGCAGGGGCTGAGGCCGCCCGCGCAGAGTTCATTGACGGGGCGCAGCGCCGCGCGGAGCATAAATCTTAGGCGCCGAAGAGAAAGCAGCGCCGCTTCCAAGGAATTCGGAGCGCAGCGGAGGAGTCTCCTTGCGGTCCGGCGCCCCCGCCCCCGCCCCCACCCTTGCCTCCACCCCCGCCAGGGCCTCCGCCCCGTTCAGCCCAGGGCACAGTGGCCGAATTTGCGACTTTCCACGGACACACACACCTACGCTACAAAGAAATCCATCAATTCGATGAGAAATGCTTTCTTTACCATTACTAATAGGCACAATTAATATAGTATTGGTACAAAATAATACGTATAAATACAGAGAACACCAAACAAATTCTTCATTTTTAAATTGGAAATTTATGTATCTGGAATTGAATTTATTAATTAAACAACAACACTGTACATTATCTTATGAACTAAATACGTTATTAAAAATTACAAATGTTTACTTTCCAAATATTTCTTAACATTCTTTAGTATATTCAAGTTGTCAAAATCTTGTGAATTCCATCTGTATCGTATATGGTGAAAAATAAAGAGGTAATGACACACCAAAAACAAAGGATCCATCAATTAATCGGTGCCAATGTTTTGATTACATCAAGAAAGAATGGAGAAGGCAAGGCTGTATTTTTCTCATACGGCAGTAAGTGCTCGTGCAAGCAGTTTATGTAGCTACGCTTCAAAGACTGTTCCGCTAGCAATCATTTGGTAGGTTCTGAGAGATAAACTTTAGGGCAAGTACACGTGATGAGGTCTTGTGTCAGTCGTGCAATTACATCAAACAGTAAGCATTATAACCCAATAATTTCAATTATTGTGACTATTACACTCGTTAAATTAAAAACCAATAGTGTTTAACTATACACACAAAATGTTACAATCAGGGTGGTGAATCTCAGAAAGTTTATCGCTTTTTCTACCTGATTTTTCTTATCTCTTCTCCCTACTGACCAATCATAAACTGCGACTCTTCTATCTTAGGTATACATCAATTGCTACATAGATGTCCAATAAACCACGTGTATACTACAACATCACCTCCTTGATTTTAACATGGCATTCAGTAATTTTCAATATTTGACGTATTTTGGAACTCTGTTGAACATCATTTCATTCGTGGAATAGTCCTATTAAATACCACTCAAATTCTCAGATAAATCTCCTCCTCTCAGATCACCATTCTAAGATAAATCCCCTCCTCGCTTCACGACTCGGAGATTTATCGACAGTTGATGACAGTGGTATTACCTATGAAAATTTCAAATGTCCACCACAAAGCGTGGAAACCCTTTTGGGCATGTTCTCGCAATGTGCCCGCCCACAGGGGTCTTTTCGCCCAGTGCGACGCCCAAACGCCTGAGGCGGCGGGGCCCCGCGCCCGCTGCGGTCGACGCCCCAAAGGGCGCGGCCCCGGCAGTTTTTTCGCGCAAAAGCGCGAGGCAAAGGAAAAGACAAGTGTCGGAAAACGGCGTCCAGCGGCGACCGCGCCCGCCTGCCTGCCCGCCCCGCGTCCCCGCCCCGCGCAAGGATTAAGAGACAAGCAGTTTATTACAATATGCCCGGCACGGCAACATAATACTTGTCAAGCTGTCCAATGGAGATTGATGGTTCGCAGCGGTTACGAGCTGCAAGAAAGGCCCAGGCCGACGGGCGCTTTAATGGCTGCGGGAGTTTTTCACCCCCTGCGCCCTGGGCCCCGCCCCCGCCCCCGCCCCCGCCCCCCGCTGCGCCTCGCGCGCCGCGCCGTGGCGGGGAACAAGACCAGGGGCACGCGCACAGCGCCAAAAGTTTCTGCTTCGCGAAAAGTGAAATTAGGTGCTGTAGTTGAAAAGGATGCAGGCATTTTATTAGAGAGTTTTTTCAGCCTAAGCTGAAAACGTAATACACTGGGAGATGCGTTCTGAGGTCATGCAGTGTGCAATAAGACTGGGAAAAAGCAAAGGATGCAAATTTTTGTCTGCAAGTCTCTGTCCCGGGTAATCTCTGAAACCGATTTCGATGCAGATTTACTGAAGTGTAGTGTTTTGTAGGGTTTAACTCGGGCTTTTAAAAAAATATTATTTTCCGTTATGTAAAAGATAATTATGTTTGTGTTCATAAAAATCAATAGTCTTATTCCGGTCCTAATAAAATTTGATTAGCGTTACCTCAAAAGTGACAAAACGTTACTGTCTACATTAGATTTCGTAAAAAAATATTATCCTTTTCCCGTTTGTTTTCTCTAAAGCAAAATTTAACTGTGCACTTATTTCATATTATCGTGCATATTTTAAATGTGGTCAGAAAACTGACCTAAGTGAATTAAAACCTTATTTAATACAAAAATGTTTCTACAAAATGCATTTTCATTCATATCGATTATGAAAATAAGTTTTGAGTGGATGAAAGTAAAAATTCTTACTGAAGTCTGCCGGGAGTATGCAACAATAATAAATGTTTACAGCTGTCCATAGCAACGATGGTGGTAGAAACGATGATCATAACAATCTTGGCAGGGCAGAGAAGAAAGAAGAAGATAACGTAGAAAGAAGTAGGGTAATCAATATGGAAGGGACAGGGTCGAGCTGAGCTAGTGAGACGCGATGGGACAGAGTGTGAAATTGGGCGGGTCTGGGAACGTTTGGGGCACGGCAGGTAGGGTGGCGAAGAGGAGCAGGCCGATATATTACAGTTGATTTTATTTACGTTCTGATTTATAAATACACGTTGGTTACTTTGGCTAGTACATAATAAAGTACTTTGTACTAAACTAACTGAAACTATAATAAGACTAAGAGAGATTACTTGAACATATTTTATCAGTCCTTCATAATAACCATCGTATTCATTATTTTCACAAGCCCTTATATTACTATTTCAGTTACTTTTAATTACAATAAAATCTTGCGTTTAAATAATCTTGAAATCTGATAAAATTCTTTATTAAAATATCTTGGTTGAAAAACAATTTTTCTTAACGAGAGAAATTTTCAGTGAGATATACTTAAATTTTTTTTTTTTTTAATATCAGTTACTTCTGTCTATTAGTATGAACTGAATTTATATAACCCCAAAGTATAAATATTGTGTGATTTTTCATTCATACATTTGATCTAACCCGATATGAATTTTATTTTAATGGCCCAAACGCAGGCCTTGTGGTACGCCTCCGCAATTGGGGCACCGCGCACCCGCCCTTCCAAGGCTCTGGGTGGTGGGCGTCGGCCCTGGCCGCGCCGCCGGAATTTACAGGCGATGCTCGCGCATTGAGTGCCCTCTTATCTGCGGGGCCGCGTGTGATGTATGGCGGCCGTTTCACGGAGGGTGTCCGGTATCAATATTTTTACGGCGCCCGTCCATCGCTCGCTTCCTCGCGCGCCGCCCGAGAGGCAGGAAGCTGTAAAAGGTTTATTATTTTTGAGGACGGGGGCGCGACGGGGGCGTGGGGGGCCGAGGGGGCGGGGGCGGCAGGTGGGGGCAGCGGGTGAGGACCGGTGGAGAGGGTCTTGCTACAGAAGACTTCCTCCAACTTGTTTAGGGAGTGAGAACATATTGTTTCCGGACGCGTCAACTCCTTAAGTCATTAGTGTGTTGTGGAGATTACTCGCGGGAGGTGGCGGGGTTCTTTGTCCGCTGTATAGAATTAAACGGCGCCGTCCTAAACGTGCGCTAGCTGGGTTCCTTTCCAGGGAATTCTCCCAGCGGGACCTCCAGCCCGACTGGTCTCCCGGCGTTCGTAGCAGTGAAGTGCACGTAGGTTGATTGGTTGTTAGTGATTCTTGGTACGTCATCTACTGAGGTCGTAATTTCCGTAAATGTAGTGCATGTTTTTCAACGAGAGGTGGCGGTTATATTCTCCCGCTGGATGGCAAGATCCGGCGCTGCCTAGCGTATTTTTTCCTAACCACGTATCTCCCAGCAGCGGGGCACCGGCCCAGCTGGGTCAAGCTCAAAGCTCCCGATTGGTTTCCTGATATGTGTCGTGGTGTAATGCATGTTATTGTGTGTGTAAGGGAAGAGTGTACGACACGGAAAACGTAGGAAAGATCGCGCGTGGTCCGTGGCCCGTTGGTTCGGGTATTGCTCCCGCATTCGCCTGGTGTTGATCAGAGAAACCACGGAAAACTACTGATCAGAGCATACGGTCTCTAGAACCCTCCTCGTGACAGCGACTGAATTCGACCTAGTTGACAAGCCGATGTCGAAAATCTTGCCACTGTCAGGACTCGAACCTAAAGTACATGTAAATGTATACATGTGTGTGTAAGTAATAAGGACGACGAAGGAAAGAGGCGCACGGTCCATGGCCCTTTTGTTACCTTGCGTTATGCCTGAGTAATGCCTGTACTGATGCAGCATTCCCTGATATTGATTGAAGAAATCCTACAAAACCACCATCAGAGCAGGCAGCGCTGGGATTATCCTCCAGACAACGATTCGACCTAGCAATGAATCTGGTGTAGAAATTCCGCCACTGTCGTACTCGAACCCTGGCACCTCTCGCTCCTTGATGCTGTGGAGAGAAAGCCCGAGAACGCGTCAAATGTATTTGGTCGGCAGACTCTTAAGAAGATTTTTCCCTTGAAACTATCTCTGACTTTTGCTGCTAACAAGAATTTGATTGGCCTCTACCGATCTCATGGTAACATGGTAATTCGGAGCCCCTAGGTCACGGTTAAATTCACTCTAAAGATGTGTGTATTTGCCTGTAAAAATAGTGGATCATGTTTTTAGATAATTAAATAACACTTTATAGATTCATTAACCAAATTAAATATTCAGGTATCTAAACCCCAAAAAAGAGTTTGAATTGACGTGCGTGTAGACGTGGGAATGCTCAGACACCAATTCATACGTGAAAATAAGCTCCAGCGCTACCGAATAAGGCTATGACAAACCTCTTTAGGTGTAAATGCTCAGTCACGTCTCAGGAAAGGAGCAGGGGCTTTAAATGAGAAAAAAAGAGACACGGCCTCTTTAAAAATTAGCTTAAATTAGAGGGAGTTGCAACGTTCAATTTCTTTTGCCCGACGATTTTTGTATAATCTGGTTGTTTTTTTCCCTGGGACTTTTATCTAGCCAACAGCCAGTTAACCTTTAAGTCCCGATAGGACGTATATACTAGATATCAACTCACTTGCGGACTCTAATCTGGAGTCAGCAGAACGCGAGGCCATCCGCAACACCACACACATGGAATACAAGTGACAAACGACTATGCTCAAGACGGGACTCAAACCCGCGACCCTTCGAACCCAAGAGCTCAGTCGGTTCACGCTCTTAGACACCTCGGCCATCCAGGCCAGCATTAACTTGTTGATTTGAAAAAGAAGAGAACATTTTTAAACACCGTCAGTTTTTTCAAGACATTTTCATCCACAACTTTTATTTCATTCTTAGAAACCAGAGATAAATACAAATATTTTGGTAATAAAATTTTTACTTTAGTACAAGTAAAACATTATCAATAAATGTTAACGTAAACAATATATTTTAATATCAATTTATTTTATGTGTGAATTTTCATGGAAGCCTTAAAATGCTTCTGTGAAATATTCCGCTAAACGTTTTTGCAGAACCCTGGGGTAACGCAGATATGTTTGCGCTACAGAAGTAGAGGCACAAGGTTACAAGATTAGAACGTAGGCCTGTAAGTATGAACGTTCAATAAAACACTGAAAGTCAGAGACAGGCATCTGACCAGGGAAAATTTGATATGTCTAGAGATAGTATGAAAAATAACTTATTTACTGTAATGATAATTCAGAATATAAATATTTCGCACATCACAATTTCAATAGAGTACAAATATTTTTTTAAAATGTGATTATTGTCATTCAATTATGCAGATTACATCCAATGCAATCGGTATTAGAACGAAAAGTTAGCAGAGGCATAAAACTGCTGCAAATGCTTTCTTGTCTTGAAAGAGAATTAAAATAAAGGATACATTGTGTTTCATCGCACAATTTGTTTGCATTTCACGACTACGTAATAGGAATTTTTTTTTTCCTTCTTATTCAATAATATTATGTATTCCCTTTCTTTAGAGTAAAATCTTCTCTCGGTTCTCACGATTAGTTCCCTGCTGCAACCTGAAGGCTCCTGAGGGTTCGATCGTTGCTTCTGCCGTATCCCACCGCTATACACCGCTCATGCCGCTCTGGGTCTCTCACCGAGGTAGCTCTAGACACATCTCGACCGTTGTTACGTTTTAGGCATTAGGAACCCAGCTCCTAATGCGTAGTAGATCTTCCATAACCCACCAGTTAACGGGGAGAGAAAGATTTTAGGAAAGTATTATGGTTTAGAGTAGACAAGTGACTAGTGATGACTCTCAAACCACAAACTCGAATGAAATCATTCATTCCTGTTACGGGATTTTAACCCAGTGTCCACGTACTTGAGCAATTGCAGTTTACCACATTAAAATCAAATTTATGAAAATGTATTGAACTGTTTTGGGGTATGCTATCAATGTCACTGCCAACTAATTTGTTTTAGAAATGTTTAAATTTAAAAAAGCATTGCATTAACTATTTCTAACTAATGTAATTTTATATTCCGCAGCTTTAAGCGTCTCTTGCCATGTTACACCTTTAACAATTAAGGCAGTATTACCAGCAAAGGACACAAGCTGTTCTTTAGCTGAAATTTTGAAGAGATCATTTGTGTAAATAATAAACAAAAACAGGCTTCTGATAGTGCCCTGAGGAATCCCACAAAGTACATGTAAATCTTCACAATATGACTTACACATTTGCACTGTCTGTTTCCGATCAGTCATGTAACATTGTAATACGTTATTTATTTTTCCTCTTATTCCATACATTGCTAATTTCGTTATAAGTAGGTTGTGGTTGACTGTATCAATCGCCTTTGCCACGTCAAATATATAGCTAAGCAGGGGATGTTTTCATGTATTGCTTTTCATAGTTTATCAATTACAAATGTAATTGCACTCTAAGTGAATTTGGTTTCCTGGAATTCCAATTGCATTGCATTTATGATCTCGTGTTCAATAATATTACTTATCCTAGTTTTAAGAATTTTTTTGTTAACTTAGTAAATGTTAGAAATAAGAGAGATGGGTCGATAATTACTTGGATTTTTATCGTTTCCTGATTTAAAAATAGGTACAACTGCTGTTTCAAAACGATCAGGAAAAACTTCCGAGTCAATGCTGAGGATAAAAGTACTAAGTATGTAGAAAAGGACCAGAAATATAATTATTGTATGATTTATAGCTCTAACTGATATTTTATCTATTTCAAATGATTTGTTTTTGTTCATTTTCTTAATAATATTTCTAACTTCAGATTCAGTGGGAGTGATATACATTGCATGTATTATTGTGTTATCAGAATGTTCAAAGTTGTCAACTCTGTTCATTTTTTGGTCAGGTCTGGACCAACATTTATAAAGAGCTTTTTAAACTCATTGGCAAAATCTTTAATTGTTAATTATCATTTAACAATTTTCAGAGGACCATTATTTAATGGATGTTGTACGTGTATGTTTTCCCACATTTTTTGTTTCTAAATTTTCATAACTGTTTAGTGTTATCAGTTATACTGTTCAAAATCTAATCATAATACTTTTCTTTGGCTATTCTCATTAGCATTTGGAGTTTACTTTTGTACTTGATTTAACTAGATTTGGCTAAAGAGTTTTCAGATTTTTTTCCCATAATTTTATACAATCTCTCTTTGGTTCTACAAAATTTAATTAAATCACTTGGTATACAGTCCTTCCTAAGAATGCTTGACAATAAGATAAACATTTTAAATTTAACATTTTTCAGTTAAATGTATTGTTTGATAGGCATTTTAAATAATAGGCCTAGTAACACCATTTTCCCCCAAGCAATAGTACTCGTAAATAATGATATTGGCTAAACAAACCTCACAGGAAACAAGCTTTCCGTCTCCACAACATCTTTGATGAATTTTATTTTGTAGGAATTGAAAATCATTCCTTCATCGGTAAAATTATACTTGCATACACCTTACATATCCTTACTTTGCATATCCTTACCTTTCGCATAATCTTACGGACTCCTCTGCAGGGTGGAGATAGAGGACTTTGTTGGTCGAATATGAAATTTTGTCCAATACGAAATAAGATAAGATGTTACTGCCTCAAAATTACCAAAGTTCGTATTATTTAAAGCTATTTTCTTTTCTAACAAGTGTTGTTTCTTAACCTTGTAATCTGTAAATATACCTCAACGTCGTCTTCAGATTTGGAATATCATTTCATCACTGCAGTCACATCTCTCCACATATCCTGGGTGCCCCTAGGAGGCTGTCGTGGCGGCGAGTGGAGAGATCCCGTGGCGACAGGCAGACTCCGCACTCGCTCCCCCTCCCCCCGCCCCTCGCCCGCCATTAGCGCGCGGATGCATTTCCATTTTATAACAATTTTTATTGTTGGCGGCGGCGGCGGCGGCGGCGCTTTACAGGGCTGGATTTACGCGGCGGCAGCGGAGGCCTCACCGCCCGAGTTATTTTAACTGGCGGCGGCGGCGGCGCGGGGTGCTGGGCGATGGGCGATAGCGCAGGGGTGGCCAGCGCCCCGGGCGCCGCCGCCGCCGCCTGGGTGTTCCTTGATTTCAATTCCCCAGCGCCCGCGGCCCCTCTCGCCGCCGCACCTGGGCCGGGCGGCGCGGCCTTAAAGCGCGGCTCCGCGTGGAGCGGGGCGGGGCGGCGCGGGACGGAGACGGGGCGCGGGGCGGGAGTGACGCGGGGCAGGGCAGGACGGGGCGAGGCCGCGGGAAGAGGCGGGCGCGGGGCGGGGAAGTCGGGATGGGGCATGGCGAAAGGGCTGCGGATGGGAGAGGCGGTGTAGGGCAGAGCGGGACGGCGCGGGGCAGGGCGGGGCGGGGCGAGGCTGCGCGGGACGGGGCGGAGTGAGACGGGGCACGGAGTGAGGAGGGGCACGAGGTGATGTGGGGCACGGGGCGGGGAGCGGGGTGGCGCGGGCGCGGGGAGGAGCTGGGCGCGAGGCGTGAGCGCGGGGCGGGGTGCGGGGTGGGGAGGAGGTGCGCCGTCCCCCGCACGTGCGCACGCACCGCCACTGGCGCGCTGACGCGCCCGCCCAGGCGCTGGACCACCGCGCGGAAGCGGGAGGTGTAAAAGGATTTAGCCTTATGGCCCCCCGCCGGCGACGACGTGGGGTTGGGAACGACGATTTATGTTGGGGTGTTGAATTTACATCGGTAATCGCATGTTGGGTTTCAAGGTGCTTTTGGTTATGAAGAAATTCAATCCTGTGGAGGTATAATGGTTGGAGTGACCGATTTATTATGTGAAATAAAAGAAACTCAAATAACTTGGTGTTGTGTTTCTCAAAGTAAAAATTAAAGCTTCGATGTACTAAATAATTAAAAATTATTGCAACATTTTTTAAAAAATCCACTATGGGAAATAACCCAACTCGTCATCAAAAATCAATCAGCCCAAATTCTGTGTGTATATATGTGTGTGTATATATATATATATATATATATATATATATATATATATATATATATATATATATATGTCACACATACTTCACTTAGAATTAATACTTAAGACATATTTAAGTTTTTCTACAATGAGAAAACAAAAATTTATACTAAATATCTACTCATTTCTTTTCTAGTTCTTGGGGAAAATGTTCTGAAACACGCGTCTCCGTTCTCAACTTGCAAAAACATTTTTTAAGCTTCAATCAATTTTCTGCGAGATTGACATCCGTGACTAGAGAGGAGGCGCTGCCTCCCTCTACCACCCATTTACCACAAATGAAGGTACTTATGCGCTGTTTCCTTCTTTCATTTACCTCGCCACTAAGGCAATAGGAATACATTACGTTTTTGGAGTAGCTCCTGCTACAACACCACTGGGCGTGCCACCACTTGACTCAATTGTCAAGAAAAAGTAATATTGCTTCGTGACATAGAGGAAAAAAGATATGGTAACTAAAAGAATACAAACAAATTGATTTGCAATATTAATAGTAGTTCCTTTCCAATGAAATATAATATGATAGAAACCCACAAAATGATTCCATATCAACTACGATCGATGTACTGTACATATTACAGTTCTGTGGAGAGCATTTTCCAAACCGTCATGCTAATAAAAGTGTGTCTTTTTATGAAGTTCTCTCTCTATACCTCTTTATATCTCTATATCTCTTCTATCTCCCTCTCTGTCTCACTGTTTCTCTCTCTCTCTCTCTCTCTGTCTCTCTATGTCTCTTCTATCTCCCTCTATCTCTATCTATCTCTCTATGTGTGTGTGTGTGTGTGTGTATCGGGATGAGGATGTGAGTATGGGGGTGATTGTGTGCGTGTGTGTGTGAGAGTGAGTGAGTGTGTGTGTGTGTGTCTGTGTGTGGTGTGTGTGTGTGTGAGTGTGTGTGTGTGTGTGAGTGTGTGAGTGGCGTGCGGGCGATCCGCGCGGCGGGTGGCTGCGCGCAAACCGCGAGCGCTTCTCGCAGCATCTGGAGCGCGGCCGCGGCAGGTGCCTCGGGGGGCGGTGGACGACGGCAGGCGCGGAGAGCGTGGGAACACCGCACTGCCCCGCCTCCTCTCCTCTCCTCTCGTCTCGTCTCGTCCCCGGCCGGCCGTCAGGCCGTCAGCTCGTCTAAAAATCGGAGCCAGCACGCAACGGGCGAGGGCGCGGGCGAGCGCCGGCTGTCCGCGTTTCAAAAGCCAGCGAGCCGTCGTAACGCGGGCGCCGCAGCCTGCAGTTATCCTGTCGACCCGCGCGAGTCCGCCGCCGCCGCCGCCGCCGCCGCCGCCGCCGCCGCCGCCGCCGCCTGCGCCGTCCGCGGCAGCTCAAATCCTCGACGCACGCGGAGGGCTCGGTTGCGAGATGCATCATCTGGCGGGCACCCTTCCAAACCGTTTCTACAAAAGAACTCGTGTTTCGAATATTCACTAAAGAATACTTCCATTGTGTACGCGTTTGAGTGATAAGGGAACAAAAGATACGAGAAATGGGATGGAAAAAAAAAACACGAGAAAATTAAAGCAAGGTACAGACAAGCATACGTGAAACCAAAGCAAAATGTTTTGAAACTTCCCCTTTTGTAAGCGCCTCACCTCGTTGAAAGAAAAAAAACAACGAATGATACTTTTGATCGAACATATATGAATATGAATATGTGAATATCCACACTTAAATAACACTTTTATTCAGATAGTTTCGACATTTATATAGAAAACATGATTTAAAGGTGAAGGCATATTCTCATGCTTATATAATATATAATTTGGAGATCATTTATTCCGAGTTTTTGCTACAATTGTTTGTAGATCTGAGGACAATATTCTCACCTGAAACAAATCTAAAATATTGTGAGGAATGTATTAAATCAAGCAGATTAATAGACACTTCACAGTACAATTAGATCCGTTTTTAATTGGTCTGTGCTTGTTCTTTTTTCATTTGACTATATTTCTGACTGATGTCTTGGATGAAATGTTGGTTTTGTTTTAAAGGAGGTTCATTTCACAAATAAAGATAGTCAGTTTTACAAATTTCCAATGTATCCAAATTTTCGAAACTAAAATATTAATATTTACATTTTATGTGTACGTGCAAATGCTGACATTTTCAATAATTAAGAATTGATGTCATGCATAACATATTTTGTGCTGTCTCAAACTGCTGAAAATATCAACTGTCCACTGTAGCTTTTCTTAATAAACAAATTAGTTTGTTTATATTTCAATGAAAATTACCTCAATTTATAGTTTTTTTCTATGGCTTTTCCCAGCAGTCAGCTGTTACTTTATACGTTCCGATGGCACGCATATTCGCCCATCTACTAGACACCAACACATTGTGGGTTCCTCCGATGTGGGGTTAGCAAAACGCGAGGCCCTCAGCAACAACCCATACATGAGAACAAGGAACAAACAACTATGCACAAGACGGGACTCGCACCCGCGATCCTTCGGATCGAAACGCTGAATCGGTACACGCTCTTAGCTACCTCGGCCAATCACAGTTAAACACAATGTATTTGAACACTAAGTATAATTTGTTTTACATCCCTGGAGACACGACGAACTAGTAATCCATCTTCAAGAATTTACATGTCACAATAAATCAATTAAAACAACACTTAATTACAGCTGTCATCTTTCCTTAGATAGCATTGTAAACCAAGCAACAATACACACATTTCCTTGTCGTGCAGTGACCATGGACAACCGACTTGCCTAAGCAGTTGAGCCGAACCCTCTTCTCCTAGCACCTCCTCTCCGCAGTCAATCCTGTTCTTTTACGGCCCGGACTGACGCTCGGGGTGTGTGGCCGAGCAAACCACACTTCCCGGGGCTTGCGAGGTCGTGGAGGCGAAGCAGATAAAACAATGATTGAAAGCCAGCTAGTGGCGACACGCCCAAGAGAAGACGCGCAAATGAGAGCGAATGAATAAATTAGCAAATGAGGCAATCGGTCAGTCAGGCGCCATCGATCGGCACGACGCGGCCGCCCTCGTGGCCAGGGGGGAGGGGCGTGGAGTGATGGACGGCGGCTGACAACCGAGGGGGGTGGGGATCCCCTGCCAGTGGCCCTTGTGGAAATTCAATGATTGATGCACAAACATACTCCTCATACTCTTCATAGTCTACACGCCCATCAATAGAGCATGGAAAGACCGGTTCATACCCTTTCTCTCGCAATATTTTCATGATGTTATGCGTCGATTAAAAGCAAGTTCGAGGATGGCCAACTTAAGTAATCGAACAATGAATTTAATGTCAGTTTTATCTATGTTGCTAACGATTTCCATGGAAAAGTCTTAAGAGACTGATCATTCATTCCTGTTTTCTTCTCTGAATTCGTTTTAGGGACAGTAGTTTAATGCAAACGTTATTACGCCCCGATATGTGCACATGTACTCAACCTCAAAGCTAGTATTTTCATCAATCATGGAAGGAATTGGCTAATTAAATCCAAATAAGCGCAAAAATATAACTTGCCTGCAGTAACTATAGCTCCTAATGATTTTACGCGTAAATTTCCCCGGGGAGGAGGAGCGGGTAAGAATGGGGAGGATACGTTGCAATGTGTCCTCTCCATTCTTGCAACATGTCCTCCTCATTTCCACTTCAGTTTTTAACAATTGTATATTGATTCAGTGGTGAGGTGTAGTTGACATTTACATAATTGGAATGATTGAAGGCGTTGTCATTGTCAATAATATTATTTATTTACAATAGAGCTGATGGCTTAGTTATCATCAGTTTTGCGTCTGGGACCAAGCCGCAGTCCGTTTGTGGCTCCCAGACAGCAGAAAACTGATGATGATGGCTAAGCCATCGAAAGCTGCTATTTGTAAAATAAATAATATTGTTGACAATGACAACGCCTTCAATCATTCCAATTTTAACCATTGACTGTGCTTCAACTATGTTTGTTGTTTTTCTTATTGCTTCCTTTCGTATTTCGTTCCGTATCGAGATATTTAATACTTTTCCTTTCCGTTTTTCTCTGCGCAACAGCAAGTTTATTAAGTTTGCTCGTAGCTGCCCATGTATGCGCTCCATATGTCTTTACCGACAATACACAACTATCTATTATTTCTTTCTTTGTCGCTCTTTTTTATTTTGTTCAACAGTACGAATGGTAAGGACCAGAATTTCTTCCATGCCAATGTCATTCTTCTACTTCTTTCTTCCTCAGATTTGTTATGAAACCACCTGTTCTAAGTAGATATAATCTGTGGCATACGCTACTTGTTTTTTATCTTGGTTTCTATTTAGGTGTGTTATTGTTTTAGTCTTTTCTGCATTCGTAGTCAGTCCTGGCTCGATGCCCTGGTCACTCAATTCTATCATTTCTTGTAGTTTTTCTGCTGATTTTGAAAATAGTATCGTGTCGTCTGCAAATCTTCGATGTGACAGCTTTCTTTCATTTATTTTTATGCCAGATTTTGACTTACCGTTCACATTTCTAAAAATTTCCTTTGGGGGTGCAGAAAATAATGTTGATGTTTCCGGATCTCCTTGTTTCACCCCTTGGGTTATTCTAAATTTCTCTCGTATTTACTTTACTCCAATTATTTATAGAGTATTGTTAGTATTCATATGTACTTATTTTACTTGGCGTTGTAGTGATTTTAATACAGTTTTAGTTGTAAGGCAGTTCGACAAAATCGTAAGCCTTAGTGTAGCCTATAAAGTCAATGTATATTTTGAGCTTAAATTCTTCACGTTTTTTTAATACTTGGTTGGTTACTTGACGATGGTCCATTGTGGAGTGGCCTGATCTACAATCGGCTTGTTCCGTCGGCTGATTTTCATCTAATGTTTTTGTAATTATTCTTGTTATAATTTTGGAGAAAGTTTTGTACATATTTGATATATATTTGTACATATTTGTACATATTTGATCTATAATTGCTTATGTTATCTCTGAAACTTTTCTTGTGAATTGTAACTTTACACTTTTTGACCATTGAACAGGTATCTCTTCTTCTTCCAGCATTCTATTGAAAATATATGTTAGTGATTTGACTAAATAGTTTACTCCTATTTGTATCATTTCATTTATCACTCCGTCTTCTCCTGGTTTTTGCCGATCTTCAAGTCGTCACTTGCTGCTCTTACCACGCTAGGAGGCATTCTTAGCGTTCTTATAATATATGTGACTAGTATGAGTTTTTAATTTATACTTATTCTCTCTTTGTTTCTCAGTTTTCCTTGTCACCTGTAGAAAAAGCACTGAAGTATTAAAATAAATTAATAGACCTGTAAAAAGTTGCTGAACTAAATAGTTCTTTAGAAGTGTACACTTAATTCATCATAATGTTACACATAAATGCAAACACTGTTAAGTATAACGTCCAAACACTTATAATAAAGATGAGTAACCCGTGTTGCATATATATATATATATATATATATATATATATATATATATATATATATATATATATATATATATATATATATGCAAGTTCAGTTTGAATTGTAAAATGATTGCCTCTAGATATAAACTTGAGGATTATGTCTAGAGATTGCCTCTACATACAATCTCTTCACACTGAAGTGTGAAAATCATTAAATAAAATACTATATTTTCTCTAAAAGCTTTCAATGAATTCAATTATTTGATATGTTTCTTTGTCGTTTGTATATATTTTATTAATGCTATTTTCAATAAACAGACTCGTTTCCTAGTCTGTTTATTATCATTTGTGCATTTCTTTTGAGGTCCAACTTAGGAGTATATGAGTTTAAATTAGACAATCGGTATCCCAATTTGAACCAATTGCACACTATCAGTTTTTCCCATTACTCTATTAGAGAGACCGTAAATAAAATATTTTATTTTATAGATGAAAGGACATTTATATCGTAGGATATTTTGGTATATATTTAGTTTAAATTGAATATTTATCGATAGCATGGAAATAGAAAATAAAACAAATTGATCCAAATTAGTCAACTTTTCGCTATTCTTGCGCAAAACGTTGTATACATTTTCTGGAACTCTGACACAAATCAATTGAGAAGTCATTCCAATTTATGTGAATATTTATTGATTCTGATTCTGTACATCGCGAATATTTTGAAAGATCTTGGAAACACGTTTTTCCGCTTTCCCTAGAGGAAGGGTTCTAAAAAATAACAATTAATAAATTATGTTATATAACTGTACTATATAATCTTGAAAAAGTACTAGCTTTCCCAATTATTTTGTCTTCGGGTGTCAATAACAACTGTAATGCAATCACAACACACGTTCTAGATTTCTCGCCTCCCCATCTGGTTCTCCATCAACTTTCTCATCTTACACGTTTCATCCTGCACCAACGAAATTTAACAGCACGTAATATGAATACTTGAGCTGCAAATGCAAGTCACAATTTACTCGCAATGGCGTGCGCCTGGTGGGATTTGCGCCAACAATAGACTGTCGGGGACACATAGCACGGGAACGCACCCGCTGCCCCCGCGCAGATGCCACAGCGCTGCAGCCCGTGTGTGTGTGTGTGTGTGTGTGCGTGTGTGTGTGCGAGGGCACGCCGCGTATGCTTTGAGAGGGTGTGGCGCTGGGGGCGGCCGCAAGAGCGAGCTGCGTCCGCCAGAGGGCTCCGCTGCGGCGTCGGGTTGCGCCGACGGAGTGACGGACAGCGGCGGCAGGGGCGGCGGCGGCGGCGGCGGTGGCTCCGGGCAGGGCCCCGCGCGCCCGAGAGCCGAGTTCGCCGAATCGGAGCGGGGGCGGGGGCGGGGGCGGGCGCCCACTGTTGCCAGGCGCGCGGCTGCTCCGCAATCCGAGCTCCGATCGCCGCCTCCCGGCCGCCCCCGCCGCCGCCCCCGCCGCCGCCGCCGCCCGGCGAGCGTGCGCGTGTCTCCGGGGGGACGCGTCGAGTGCCGTCACGTGTCATCACGCGTGCCTGAGCGGCTGCCACTGTCCATCGCACACGCCTGCTTCAAACAGCAGGTCACTTCCATAGCTTTGTGCTCGATCACGAGCTTTCTTTGAGGCAGATATTGCTCGTTGATGCCGCAACATCCGTCACGGCGAGGAAACATTTCAAAATGAATACATTTTATCAATATTTTAATTAAGAAAAATAAATTGGTTCTTAATACAATTCTCCTTGCAGGATGTATAAAACGTATGACTGAAGAATTCACAATTCACGAACAAATGATCATCTGAAAGAGCAGACAAAAACAACTGAAATATCCGTAATAAATGACATACTTATTTACATTCACATTACTTACATAAATTACACTAGAACATTTCCTTGCCGGCTTCTCGAGAGAGCAATTAACTGAGAAATATATCGAACGCGTTGAACTTCTCTTTGCCCTTCGCTGTGCAAGATCCATGCGCCGGGCGCGAAGAGAAACGACGGCCGGCCGCCGCCCGTCCGCGCGTTCGTGCGAATCGACCACTTGGGGCCCATCTCGAGAGGTCGCCGGCCGCCCGGCGCTTCGGTGGACTTCCGACAGCCATCGGCTTCCATCATCCTGACGCGGCGCACGACCTGCGCGCGCGCACGGCCCGGCGGGGCGAAAGGCAAGAGGCGAGAAGCGAGAGGCGAGAAGCGAGAGGCGAGAAGCGAGAAGCGAGAGGCGAGAAGCGAGAGGCGAGAAGCGAGAGGCGAGAAGCGAGAAGCGAGAAGCGAGAAGCGAGAGGCGAGGCGAGAGGCGAGGCGAGAGGCGAGGCGAGAGGCGAGGCGAGAGGCGAGGCGAGAGGCGAGGCGAGAGGTGAGGCGAGAGGCGAGGCGAGAGGCGAGAGGCGAGGCGAGAGGCGAGGCGAGAGGCGAGGGAGGCGAGGCGAGAGGCGAGGCGAGAGGCGAGGCGAGAGGCGAGGCAGAGGCGAGAGAGGCGAGCGAGAGGAGCGAGAGGCGAGGCGAGAGGCGAGGCGAGAGGCGAGGCGAGGCGAGGCGAGAGGCGAGAGGGAGGCGAGGAGAGGCGAGGCGAGAGGCGAGGCAAAAGGCGAGGCAAAAGGCTAGGCAAAAGGCTAGGCCAGAGGCGAGGCAAGACGCGAGGGAGAGGCGAGGCGAGAGGCGAGGCGAGAGGCGAGAAGCGAGAGGTGAGGAGAGGCGAGGCGAGAGGGGCAAGAGGAGGCGAGGCGAGGCGAGGCGAGAGGCGAGGCGAGAGGCGAGGCGAGAGGCGAGGCGAGAGGCGAGGCGAGAGGCGAGGCGAGAGGCGAGGCGAGAGGCGAGGCGAGAGGCGAGGCGAGAGGCGAGGCGAGAGGCGAGGCGAGAGGCGAGGCGAGAGGCGAGGCGAGAGGCGAGGCGAGAGGCGAGGCGAGAGGCGAGGCGAGAGGCGAGGCGAGAGGCGAGAAGCGAGAGGTGAAGGGAGAGGCGAGGCGAGAGGCGAGGCAAAGGCGAGGCAAAGGCTAGGCAAAGGCTAGGCCAGAGGCGAGGCAGAGGCGAGGCGAGAGGCGAGGCAGAGGCGAGGCCAGAGGCGAGGCCAGAGGCGAGGCCAGAGGCGAGGCCAGAGGCGAGGCCAGAGGCGAGGCAAGAGGCGAGGCAAGAGGCGAGGCAGAGGCGAGGCAAGAGGCGAGGCAAGAGGCGAGGCCAGAGGCGAGGCAAGAGGCGAGGCAAGAGGCGAGGCAAGAGGCGAGGCAAGAGGCGAGACAAGAAGCGAGGCAAGAGGCGAGGCAAGAGGCGAGGCGAGAGGCGAGACACGAGAGGCGAGAGGCGAGTGGCGAGGCGCACGTTGGCCGAAGGCACTGCGCTGCGGTGCGGGCTGGCCGTCGCGCAAGTTCTGTCCAGTTATAATGCTTAATTTTCGCGGCTAATCGCTAATGCAAGTGACCCTTGGAAGCGGAAATTGCTCCGCTGCATCAAGGGCTTGCGAGCGCGAGGGAGGGCCGGGGCAACCCTTCAAATGAGTCACTCGCGAGGCCTCCGAAGGGGAGCGCTTCCCCTGCGCGGGGGTGGGGGTGGGGGAGCGGAGAGCTTCTGGCCGCGACGCTCGCCTTCCAAGGCTGCTTTCATGCAATGCTTTGGCACTCGTTACTATTCATTGGCAGCATATTAATTTTAATGGAAATGGAAAATGTTCCGTGAGAAGAAGCAACATTCTGTGAAAAGTGAATGAGAAGAGGCAGGGCAAATAATCACTAGGCAGTGATTGTTGTGAATGTTTCATCTTGACGTTTGTAGAAATATATTTTTATTTTGCACTTGCGAAATAAAAGTGTTTCAATTTTGAATTTGAGGTGAAAGTTTCATTTTTCCGCTCCTGAGAAAAATTCATATTAAACGTTGCAAGTGCCGAGGACACACACAACGCAGTACAGCATCTAAGGGGCTAGAGTCGTAGGTCTTCAGCGCACTTCCTACCCAGAATGTTATGACTAGGGGTGGATTTCGATTACCTAAAACATCGCCAAAAATTATCAATAAGTACTCTTAAAATGATTTTAAAATGCCTTAAAACCAAAGAACAATGACGTAAAAAACTTTATGAAAACCAGTTCGGATGAACAACTCAGGCTGTTGGATACATTACTGATGTAATCGAGGCTTCTTCCATTCGTTCGAGTGAACTCAGCATCCAAACTTTTGATTTGGACTCTTCTTTACCAGGAAATCTCGGTCTTTCGTTATTCCGAAATTGGCGGAACCGGCGATGGCGCTGATATACGTCACAAGAATTACATACTCTCAACAGGTGTCAAAACAATGTTTGAGCGAGCAAATAGACTACGCTACTAATTCTATGCAGAACATTTGCATCTCCTAAATATTATTTGAAGCAATACCATTAAAAATGACATTAAAATCGATGAAATCGGCAAAAAATGCATTAAAACAACAGAAAAAGGTAAAAAATGACTTATTATTCGAATGCAACAAAAAATGCAAAATAATGATGTATGAAAATGAGTCATTTCCTTTTTTATAACATAGAGTCAATTCGTATACTAAACGGCATTGTTCTAAACTGAAAAGAAAAAAGACATTTCATTAAAATCCGCCGCTACTTATGACTAATCACAAATATATTCTTTAGAAAAAAACATAAAGTCAACTGGTCACTGCACATCCACCATCCCAAGAAACGATTCCGGTAGCGCCACTGATTATACTTATTCAAACAAGCATAAACTGGATTGATTGACTGTTTGATTGATTTTTTCGTGTTTCCGGGCGGGTCAACTATTTTTGGTCATTAGTCCCGTAAGTGTAGTGCATGTTTTTTTCTCGGGAGATGGCGGTGATCTTCCCCCGCTCGATAGCGAGATCCGGCGCCGATCTACCGTCGGCTAGCGGGGTTTCCCCCTAACCAGGACTCTCGCACCAGCGGGGCACCGCCCCAGCCGGGACAAGCTCTATGTTCCCGACCGGTCTCCCGGAATGTGTGAAAATAAGTGTGTGTGTGTAGGAAAGGGGTGGGGATAGGGCAAGAAAGAGGAAGGAAATATCGCACGCGGCTCGTGGCCCGTTTGTTAGGGTACTGCTCCGGCAATCGCCTGGTGTTGATCGGAGAAACCACGGAAAACAGAGTAGCCGGTCGCTAGAATTCTCCTCCAGACAGCGACTGAATTCGACCTAGCTGAAAAGGTAGTGTCGCCGTGGAGAGTGTAACCTAGGACCTCGCGGTCAGTGGCGCTTCAGTGACATCAGTTGATGCACTGAGCCACCGCTCCCGGTCCCAAACTGCACAGGACGCCTTCCTTCCTCCGGGTCAGCCGCAGTCACGCTATCCTCATAGGCGCGCGAGGTCGGGGAACGGCGAGGCGAATGCTGTGGGACGCCGCCCGCGCGGAGACAAACGCGCAGCGCCCCGCGATCCATCCGCGTTTGCGCCCCCACCCCCGGCGGACCGTCGCCATGACCCACCTGCCCCCCACCCCCACCCCCTTGAAGGGCTGCCCTCGCGACTCGGGTTGGCGGACACTGCATCCACCGGCGCTGGGGTGCCCCTTAACTGCACTGGCACTTATAATAATAATAATAATAATAATAATAATAATAATAATAATAATAATAATAATAATAATAATGTCGTTATTTCTGGCGAGCGTCATGCCGTAAGGCCTGCTCTTCCGCCTAACCACTTAAATATTTATATTTACATAATTACAAATGACGCGTTTGGGCGGAGATAGTGATAACGGGCATTTCACGTTACTGACGAAATTGCAACGGTCATATTAGATAATGGAAGTGTGCTACACATAACTGATGAAACAAATTGTGAATGTATTTTCATTGTCAATTTTCTGGATTCTAAAGCTAACACGATATAAGGAGACTCCATGTTTATTTACAAGAGAGGCGTGGTAAGTCAATAATTTTTCTTTCGTAAAATGCTTCAAATTCTTGTATACCCGAATGCCTCAATTGTGAACAAATTTAAAGAAAAAGGAGGGCATATTTTACATTTATATCTGGGATGCAAAACTAGGGACCATCCCGGCATACGCCTTTAAGCGATTGAGTAAACCCAGGAAAACCTCCATCAGGATGGCGGCTTAGGGCCGTAACACTTAAAAATTTGCATTTGTAAGAATAAATATGCTCATAAGAGCATATTGTATGAAATAAAATGCATAATTAACAGGAATGTTAACAGTATTTCTCTGCTTCAAACTATTAAAAATGATGGTATATGTCTTTCCTTATCTTCCACTGATTTCTAATGAAAAATAGTACAGAATGGAAGAGCGCTTCAATGCGAGCTTTTCTTAGTGTACACATTACCTAGAAAAAGGCCACGCTATCTTACAAATTATAAAAAATACGAAAAAACTCAAATTTATCTTGAAACAATTCGTTGTTAAATGTATTGTTTGATCATTTATGGATTATTTTCAGAACAATGATAATGAAAAAGAGAAACCTTCTATTTACAGAGCACTGCACATTTCAGAGGATGAAGTTTGTTTTTAATGACTACTCGTGTAGAACAGATATTCCCAATCTTTGTCTTTCATCGACCCCTTTTAAGAAAATGCTTGTTTCATCAAACCCCTTACGTTTTCTCTATAATATACAGCATCCATAATCATGGCACAAAAAATTGCATATATGCCTGAAAGATAACAATTTCGTACTATAATATTCTCGTACCTCTTTCAATGGTCAAAAGTATTTCTACTTTCGAGTAGGTGAATTTCAATTCTTTATTGAATTGCAATCGTTACAAAATGTTGAATGCTTTTCAAGAACTGGCCATTTCTCTACTGGTATTGTGAAGAGTATTTTTATGCACGATAGATTATTGTTCTCAACGCAAATTTTTAATTTCTTGAATTTTATAAACCCTCTAATTTCTTAATTCCTAAGGATAAAAGACGAATGCAAAAAAGAGGAGGGAATTGTTCATTATCACTACACGTTCTGTTGCTTTATATCAGAGCACAGCACATTCATTAATCTTTATTTTGTAATCAATGAGATCTTGATTATACCGATAGGTCGTTGGTTCATAATTCGGTTTTTGAACCTTGAGGCCCCAATTGACCCCTTGATCATCATCGACAGTGTGGCGTCAGATTTTATAAAACTAGTTGATTAGCCGATATTGCCCGAGTATTTATTTTACCATCCCTTCCGCCAGCTCTGTCCGGGCCGCCCCCATCCCCACCTGCTCCACCCGTTTCTTCCCCATCCGCCTCGTGCACTCTGTCATGCTCAATCACACACCCCGTCCGAATTAGGTGCGTTGCGGGTTGCAGAACAATTTAGACAATCGGGGCGACCACTTCTTTGAACAAATTTAATTATGAATCATGATTATAAATTGAACCTCCTTCACACTTGTAACTCTGGGGGTGCTTAGGGTTGTACCCAACAGTTACATTTTCTTCATTGTAAAGAAGTTTTCCTGGAACAAGCATACACACACAGTGAACTCTTTTACATAGCTCAATGCACAAACTTGAATGTCCACTTTTATCAATTTTCAATTGATATCATTTTTGGAGACCTCTCGTTCGTATTCACCTAGTGTACAAAAATTCTAGGTCCGTATAAGAGTGGTCAGATTGGTTATTCAGAAAGCAAACTGTGATGCTCCATAAGTAACTGCCTCTTTAAAAACTTGCAAGTATGGTTTTATGGCAAGCAAATTATGGACCCGCAATATGTGTTTCTAAGCCAGATGTTAAGACTGACGGATTTCCGGATGTTGCCCCCCTCTCCCCGCGTTTCGTCTGCTTCCCTCGCCCCTCGCGCCCATCACTCGCCCCGCTCGCTCCCAGCGCCCGCTCGCGGCGCCTGGCAACGACGCCGCCTGGCGGACGACTTCCAGAAACAGAATTTGGAGCAACGTTTTGGCATCGGAAACTGCCCTGTTTTTCGAGGCTGCTCACAAATGTTCGGGCAAAATTTGTATCCAGACGTTTAAAGGTTTTTGAGGAGCATACACGCACATCCATATATTTTAAGTGTATTTTTAATCATAAAATTAAATAGGTTTAAAACCTTAATTCTTATTAATGCAAAATATATATTCACATATTATCTATATTTACTACTGAAGTAGGGCTGTGATACTTATTTATAATCTCAGATACTCCTAAACGGAAGTATCATTGACTTTCAAGAAAAAAATTAATTCATATCGTCGTTGAAGGTCTTTTTAGCATGGAACAGAATATACCTTTTCTTCTCTTCAAAATTCAAGTACTATATATGACTTAGTGTAAGGATCACAGAATTTTGAAAATGTGCACACAATTCACTCTTCCCCATAGTACGTCATACGCAGTTAAAACTGTTGTTTTTTTTTACGCAAAATAAATAAATAAATACCTGACGTTTTCAAGAACGAGATGTAAAACAAATACATTGCGGACTCCTAGTTTCCACGAAGCATATTATAGTTGATTGCCACGTGATGGCGCCTGTGAGAACAAACGTCAACATCAATGATAATCTCTACTGTATACTCAATTCTTATTCCGGTCAAAAGAAAGTTATAGAACTCCTCACCAAATTTAATATGCTAAATAGTATTTAGCTAACGGCTATACATTGTCTGCCCTATGTATAACATCTCGATTTATGATTTGTGTATGTGTATCCCATGAAAATGTGTAACTAGTATGTGAATTTGTAAATACTGTATTTTGGTAACTGTGGTTGCCAATGACCTAGCTGTTTATAAGGCCATCTTAAATAAATAATTAAAAAAATACATTCTAATTACATTTTCTTCTTAATGACATGCATTAACAGAAGTATGCATTTAAGTACTACAGGGAATAATTTCTGGTGCCAATAACACCGGTGTATCATACTTTTGCCAATTGGACTGTTTGTTTATTTCATGAAATCTCATATCTGTTTATTAAAAATCACAGTTTTTGCTCTATTTTCCTAATATCGAGCATTGTCATTAAAGTATGCAAATGCACAACTGTAGGGGCATTTATTTAGAAAATATTTACAAATGTATGATCGATGTATACTCATTGGCACAATATTTTCAAACATTCAGAGCAACGGAAAAAACAAATTGAAATGCTATCGCCAACAGAAAGTTAGATGCAAATGAATGTTTTTAGGTATACATTATTCAGTTATGTTTATTGGTTAATACAAACAACCCATCACTAATACACAAAAGTGTTTAATAATACAAATATAAAAATGCGTGCTCATTGAGAAAGAACAATACGTTTCAATACAGTGTAAACAAAGGTAAGCATTGCAAAGATATAACAACCAAAATCATGATGATAAATTCGCTTTTCATTTCCTTGTTTAGTAAATAAACCTCATACTTATTGCTTAGATCACTTAATTTCTCTCTTGCTCTGTTGTGGAATACAATAAATATAGTTAAATACACACAAGTTATTTTATGAAGAGACAAATTAAAAAGTTCTCTGAAAACAAGAAACTAAAATTTAGATAGTAGTTTGCTTGAATGTCAAACATATCTTGCTAATGTGTCAGTCCAAAAGTATTGAAAAATAAGAATCAATAAATTATTATCTTAAAAGTAATTACTTTATTAGATCAAAAACCAATCTACAAAAAAACTACTAAAAATATTTAATAAGTGTTAATGGTTTAAAACCATTTTGGAAGTCCTGTTGAGAAAGGGAATTTTCGCCATTCCTGATAATAAAAATAATTGGCTCATGTACTTGATATTTTATCACATTGTTATTTTACGTGGAAGTACATAACTCTTTACATTTAGCAACAAGTGAGAGTGTAAAGGGAATTTATACAAAAAATTACACACTTATTTAAAAACACAATCATAAAGCAAACTATTCTCTCTTGATATTGATGGTTATGACATTTCTTAGTTCTCATAGTATTGCTTTCCCTAAACATTTGAGAAAATGATATAAAACACATGAATAACATAATTATTATATTTTTAAAGAATACTGTTACGTAATAAAGACCTCGTACATAATATTTACAATTTATACATATTATAGAATATTATTTCTTGTACTTTGTATCAGAAAGTGTGAACTAACATAAAATTAACATCTCTTAAATAAGAATATACTGTAAAACATTAGTGATTGAATTTGAAATTGGCAGAATTCCAAAATTTATCCCTTTTATGTTGAAATAATACAACATGCTCAGTAGAATTTTTTTCCATATTTTAGATATTTCACCCCATGCACTCCAGGTTTTGGTGACCTATCATGGAATAAATCAACATTACATTTTTTATATCTTTCCCTGAAAAGTATTTCATGTATGATTCACACTCTCTTTACATAATTTAATTTCAATATGGCTCCTAAACGCTTTGCCCTCCTTTTTATTTAGAGCTATATTCTTTCGTCACTTCTTTCTGAGTTCTGCTAGTAAACACTCTGAGATAACCCAATGTTTATTTATGCTTTTAAAGGACAAACTTCAAAAGTGGAGATATTATTTTCTTACAAGTACTATTAAACCTTTTTCAAAAAGACGATTCCTCCAGCCAGATTAACTTTCCACTCTTGCAGCATTCATATGTTATACACTATGTATAGTTCGCAATATAATTATCATGATAATTAAAAATAAAAATGCATATTTGAGTTCATTAATTTTGGGAATTTAAAAAAATTATGTTCTGTACAAGATGAATATCATTATAAAGAGGAAAATATTTTTTAGTGACTCAAATACCAAATGCGTTCATGAAATAACAATCACTGAGTATGCTTTGTGTAATACTATGGTAATGAAAGATTACTGTTTTGTAATTTATAAGAAACCATCGACAAAAAACCCTGAAGTGTGCTACTGCTCGATAGTTAGTAGGGTCGATACCCAAGACAGTGACGCCAACAGAAAAACAAACACTTGAACACTCACGGCCGCGCAAATCACGATATATAATATGGTAACGAAAGATGATTTTTTTTTTTTTTGGTAATTTATAAGAAACCATCCACACACAACCCTGAAGTCTCTAGTGGTGGATAGGTAATGGAGAAGATACTGAAGACAGTGAGGCCAACGGAACAACAAACACTTGAACCCTCACGTCCGCACCGATCATTATATGTATAATCTATATATTTAAAAAAATAAGGTATTCTTCCATGGCTTCGTTTAGAGCTTCTACTGAACCGATTGTAGTATTTTTCCTTTGAATGAAAGAATGTGATCCCTAGATGTGTTATCAGATATTGTTTGTAGTGATTCACCAACATTTACGATGTAAATTAATTAATTAAATCATTCTTTAATAGTACGCATATCAATAGTCAATTGTTTTCTCCCAAAAGGTGGCTGTTTTAAAATTGATATACATGTGTCTCCGCCGCTTCATGGTGGCGCTGCTTGATGTTTTGTTTTGATTGTTGAGATTTGTTCACGATTCGTCAAGGTTTTGTTTCAGTGTAATAATTGCATTGTGGCATTGACAGTTTGCATGTATTTGCTTTTGTGGTGTATTTTGTAGAGAACATTCGGGCAGTGGGTTTTGTTCGGTTGTACTGAAGTAGTGAAGTTGTTCACAGGTTATGTCGAATTCCGAATCGTTGCCCACGCGCCCCAAAAGACGCAAACGTAGTTCATTGACTGGGAGCAGGGGAAGAGAAAGTCAGCGTATGTGTCGTGATAGTGAGGTCATTTCGTTTTCTGTTGGGTCATAGTCTTTTAAATGTCAGTTTTGTTCTACTTTGTACTTCCCGTGTGAGAGAAATTCTGTAAATGAGTTTACTCTGTGTTGCTAAAATGGGAGTTTACCTTTGAGCAATATGCCAGAAGAAATCCAACAGTGGTTTATAGGAGATTATGACACATCAAAAAACTTAAGAAATAATATCCGTCAGTATAATAGAGCTCTTTCTTTTGTGTAATTTGGTGCCGATATTGCATTGTCACCTGATCATGGGCCATACGTGTTCAAAATTTTGGGAACTCATCATAGAATATTTTCGTTATACCCTGAAGATTCCAACAATGCAACATATTGTGAACATTAATCTGGCAACAGTATTTAACATTTATCTCAGATCACACCGTCAAATTTTGACGGGTTCTCACTAGTATAGTAATAAAAGATTACTGTTTTTATAATTTATAAGAAACTATAGACACAAAACCCTGAAGTGAGCTCCTGGTGGATACCAAAGACAGTGAGGCCAACGGAACAATAAACACTTGAACCTTCACGAGCGCGCCGATCACGATATATAATATAGTAAAAAAAGATGACTGTTTTTATAATTTATAAGAACCAGCCACAAAACTGAAGTGAACTCCTGGTGGATACCGAAGACAGTGAGTCCAACGGAACAATAAACACTTGAACCCTCACGTGCGCGCCGATCACCGCCGCGAGCGGTCGCGTTCAAAAAACTGTTTTTATAATTTATAAGCAACCAACGCCACAAAACTGAAGTGAACTCCTGGTGGATAGGTGGATACCGAAGACAGTGAGTCCAACGGAACAATAAACACTTGAACCCTCACGTGCGCGCCGATCACCGCCGCGAGCGGTCGCGTTCCACATCACGCCTCAGGCAGGCAGGCAGGCACCTGCGGCCGTTCGCGCCGTTGTCCGCCCGCGCATTCCGCCGGCCGCTCACGCAAATGCGCTGCACCGCCCGCTCGCGGCCTTCGCGCTGGCAGCCAGGCCTTCAGGAAGTCGCACGTTTCCACGCATTGTCTGCGGGTGCCGTTGCGATCGCCGTTTTGGCAGGCGGGCGGCGGCCGCGGACAGGCTACGTGGATGAAAATGAACGCGCAGCATGTCGAGGCGGCAGGCTGGCAAACGGCCCGCTGCAGATTCTCAAGGTAAATGGGCGCGCCGATCACGGTATATAATATGCTAAAGAAAGATGACTGTTGTTTTTTTAGTTTGTAAGGAACCATCGGAACAAAACACTCAAACCAGGAGCGGTAACTCAGTGCATCAACTGGTCACTGCAGCGCCTCTGACCGGGAGGTCCTAGGTTCGAGTCCTCACGGCGGCAGGATTTTCGATACTAGCTTTTCAGCTAGATCGAATTCAGTCGCTGTCTCGAAGACATTTCTAGAGGTCGGCTGCTCTGATCGGTAGTTTTCCGTGGTTTCTCCGATCAACACCAGGCGAATGCCGGAGCAGTAACCTACCAAACGGGCCACGTACCGCGCGCGATCTTTCCTTCCTCTTTCTTGTCCTCTCCTCTCCCCTTACACACACACATACACTAACATGCACTACACTATAATATATTCGTATGCCCCGCTGGTGGGAGAGTCCTGATTAGGGGGAAACCCCACTAGCCGACGGTATGTCGGCGCCGGATCTCGCCATCCAGCGGGGGAAGATCACCACCGTCTCCCAAGAAAAAACATGCACTACACTTACGGGACCAATGACCAAAGCAGTTGACGCGCCCGAAAACACGAAAAAATCAATCAATGAATCCAAACACTCAAGTGAACTCATGGTCGATACCGAAAACAGTGACGTCAACGGAACAATAAACACTGGAGACCTTACGTGCGTACCAATCACGGTATATAATATGATAACGAAGGTGACTGTTTTTGTAATTTATAAGAAACCATCCACACAAAACCCTGAAGTAAGCTCATGGTCGATAGGTCGATACCGAAGTGAGTGAGGCCAACGAAACCATAAATACTTGATCCCTCACGTGCACGTCGATCAAGGAGCACTCACGAAGCCGAACAAGATTCATGAGACGATTCAGTTTTGTATGAAGCGGAATATAGGAGGTGAGTTTTTGATAGAGTTCCAAAGAAATGTCCAAGGACTTTTTTGTATCGAGTTGAATAAAAATGACGAATTCAATGACACAATTGAAATGAAGGATTCATTGAACGAAAGTAAAGACGAATTCAATGATATATATATATATATATTATATATATATATATAGTCATTTGTTAGATATGCTTTTTTTTAGTAATTTTTATTTTTTGCTACTCGTGTTTAACGGATATTTTGAATGTCACAGCCTGCCACGCAAAGTCACGCAGCGCTCCACCTGATAACGCGCCCTCGGGGAAGGGAAGCTGATTTTAGTATTTGATGATATGTAACATATTCCAAAGATTCACAACACTGTTGCAATTGTTTTCCTGAACACTTATTTCCATCCCTCTACATTTTTAGATGTTTTGTCTTTCATTGATTGAAGGATTTAAATAAAGATTTGTCATAAGTATGTATTGAAGTAAAATTGTTTATTACTTCACTTCCACTTCATGGGGTTTTAAATCATAGGATATTAATGGGATCTTGAAACAAAACGCAATAATAAACAATTAAGAGTATACCAAGAATATTGCACATTTTGAGCCAACAATTTTAATGTTAACAAGCATATACAAATAACTTAGTATTGATCGGTAGTTTTCCGTGGTTTCTCCTATCAACACCAGGCGAATGCCGGAGCAGTACCCTAACAAATGGACCACAGAGCGTGCGCAATCTTTTCTACCTCTTCCTTGTCCTATCCTCTCCCCCTTACACACACACACACACACACACTAACATGGAATACACCGCCTCACTTTTCAGGAAACCAGTCGGGAGCGTAGAACTTTTCCTGGCTGGAGCGAGGCCCCGCTAGTGGGAGATACCTGGTTCAAGAAAATCCCCGCCAACCGACGAGCAGGTCGGGACCAGATTTCACCATCCAGCGAGAGAAGAACACTGCTTCCTACGATAAAGATACACTACACGTGCTGACTAATTGTCTAAGCAGTTGACGTGTCCTGAGTTACAAACCAATAAATCGATCATATGGACTTAAATTTTCAATAAGTAATTGTAAGCGGCCAAACAAGACAAAATAATATGTTTTGAAGAAATGATTACACTTTAGCAAAGCTATTACAGGTTAACTTACTAAAGTATTTAAGTGACGTATTGAAAATATTCATCTTAAAATGTTATTTCGATATCAAACGAATCGTTAATATAAATAACGAAAGAAAATTAGCAAAATATATTATTACATTTCTGCAAAACCTATGTTTAAATTCTACATCATCTTATCCAATACAGTATCGTGAAGGAGGAAGTTCTGTCTTTCGTCATTTTTCTGCCTACTCTATTCATTGTCCGTAAGTACTGAAGTTGTTCAACTTTCTTAAATGTGGTTTGACTGTGTTGATTTTCTAATCATAAGCCCAATGCCAGCTCAATGCCAGTCATAAGCAGTCATAGGCCAAAACTGGTTGCCGAGGCTAAATCTGAAATTTCTAGTAAAGCGAGAGAATTTAAATTTGAAGAGACATCCTTGAAACTATATAGTATTACATTATTAATGCCAAGCCTCTAGGATGGCTGATGGCCAACGTACTAGCTTCCCATGGTGTGATCCCGGGTTCGATTCGCTTTCGAGGCAAAAAATAGAACTGTACCTAGGTATGGTAGATTTCCTTTAAAATTGTCTCAGTTTCTGTAGCTGTGGCGAAGAAAACCAGCTTGGAAGGAAATTCAGGTTAGACTAGAAAAAACGAATTATTTCGGCCGAAGCGATCACACTCACAACATTTGAACAAGGAAACAAAATTCAGATCTTGGAAAATTTTCCTTTTGTAAAAGAACAATTAAAGATTAGAACAGTTTACCCGCAGCAATTTTCAAAGCTTTTCCTCTTAAGTGTCCGAAGTTTCAGAAATATGTTAGAACAATATGAGAGTAATAGATGTTAAATAAGTGCTGTGAAGTGCTGGCCAGTGTAATTCAAAGCAAAACAGTGTAGTGTAGTGCAGTGGAGTGCAGTGAATGTAGTGAACGCAATCAATAATTTAAAAAAATTAATTTACCAATATTATGTAGTTTGTTAAAATATCATGACCGAGTTGAAATGATTGTTATTATATTTAGTATTAGTGATAGTATGATTATGGCATCCTCGTCTTGTACTATACTTCTTTATTATTATAATAACAATAATAATAATTATTATTATTGTTATTATTATTGTTATTATTATTATTTGTTTTCTTTTCATTACAAAAGGTGTCGGAGGACAATCTCAACACACAATTTGTCAGTACGAAGTCATAGAGCTTCGGTGAAGAAATACTTATACTTATGGTTTTGTGTTAGTACAGTTCTCAAAACTTGTAGTCTTTTACATTTTGATGGATTCAAGTGATGTCTTCATATTTATTTCATAAGTATGCTTTCTTCCCTAATCGAGACTTAAAATTTTCCTGACTATTGCCTAGTAAAGCGGCTTTTTGCATTGTTCTGAAGTGTTTTTCGTTTAATCGCAGCCTTTGTCCAGTTTTCACCCAATCCTTGGTTACCAGGCCATTTGCTGACACTATCACAGTCACTATGTCTACGCTGCATAACCTGTACATGTCCCTCAACTCTTCAGCGAGAGGTTGGTAGTTTCGTTTCTTTTCAGCAATAGTTGACACCAGTTTGTCGTCTGTGGGAACTGCAACATCGATTATCATTGCTCTTCTTGTTGTTTTATCAAATAAGACAATATCTGGTCTGTGAGCTTCAACCGCCCTGTCTGTTATAATTGTGCTGTATTATTATTATTATTATTATTATTATTGTTGTTGTTGTTGTTGTTGTTATTCCTGTAATTAATGTTCTTTAACTGCCACCGGGTCATACCCAATTGCAGTTCAAATATATGTATGTATGTATGTAAAATCTTAGGCAGGTGAGTGTGCTGGTTGCGGTGATGGAAATACGAGAGGTGTGCTACGTGGCTCTCTTACCCCCGTCCCCAAGCTCCCCAAACATCGCAATTGAACTAGACAGGGCACCGTTAACTAGGTGGCAAAGACGGGCAGTTGACCCAAATTACCAAAGACATACAAATGTACGTTTTATTGCTACAATTCCGCTTTCAAGTTATCAAAACACTAGTTTTACGCAATGTCCCCTGCGGGTATTTACATGTTGAAAGTTTTTATGTATCCCATGAACACGCATTACTAAAATAAATTCTAAACAATACATGCTAGGCCAACTTTCTTCTGGGACTGAGAGTGACATGAAAATATATCGAAAGAAATATTTTGTTAAAAAACTTGTATATTTCATTACATAATTACAAGTATAAATCCAGCAAAATTTATAAAAATATATTTTCTTCCGACTTGTCACAAACCCCTCTATTAATCATCGTGATTAAGTTGCTTTGTCAAGTATTCGATCAAACCATTCTAAAATATCTCATAAATTTTTAATTGAAAAAGTTCTACAACCTACTTGTACTATCTGCAATAGACTTATATCAATAGAGCACATCCTTCTGGAATGCCCTGTACACATCATAGACAGAAAAAAAAGTGTCTGGGAAATGTTAGATAATGCAATCTTATCATCACCAAGTTTCCAAGAAAAAGTGTTACAATTTTGTAAAACTGTAGATATTTTCTCAGAATTGTAATTGTACTATTGTACTAGTCGCTCATGACCTTAGTTAGTTAGTTAACGCCTTATTTTACGTGACGAAACGGGCCATCAGGCTCTTCCGTCTAACCACGCAAATTTCGTTACGCTCCTTTCACCACCTAGCGGAGAAAGGAGGTATTATTTTGGGCGACGAAACAGGCGGATCTCAATTTTGCTCAGAGGCTTCTTTTAGGACTCCGAAGGAAGGCGTACGAAGGATTTTTTCGCCCTTAAAGATCCTCGGCTTTGATCGGGTTTGAACCCGCAAACTAGGGTACAACAGTCCGGTACCGTTATACCACCGAATCCGCTGACCTATGTAGTTTTTGTGACTTAAAATAAAAATAATAAAAACATTAGGGCGATCTGCTGGCCTGAATAGGCTAAGGCTGCTAGGGCTGAAGGGTCGTGCATTCGAATCCCACTTCGGGCATGGATGTTTGTGTGTGTTCGTGTTATCCTTATGTGTTCTTACTACAGCCGAAGCAATCACAGTAGTCGCTATATGACCAAGTTATTACAAAGCCATCTTAAAAAAACATAAGATGAACAACCATCTAATCGTATCCAAGGATTCACGTTATGTGGGAAAGGTATCATTGACATCATTCCACCTTTGTAGATTTCTTGAAACCTCACAAAAACATTTTCTTCCAATTTTTTTCAGAATATTCTAGAACAATCCATCTAAAAACAGTGTCAATCTTTGTTTTGTCGAGAGCTCTCAAACATGCTATTGATCACTTCAACAGGTGCCTTCAAACTGCCTCGAAATCCCTATTAAGCGTTAAAAAACATGTTTTTTTATAATTACCATAGAATGTTCTGGAAAAATTAGGAAAAAATTGTCAGTTCTTCACTAGATGACTGAAGCGGTTCAAATAACACATAATTTGTCTCGAGAGGTAGACTGGAAGTGGTCTACCGTTGAGTGACGTACGGATATAGTTACTCAATTGTATTATATAATGATAATTCATATAATTGTGTTACTTCATTGCTAATAATTAACAAAAAATGAATTAATTACATTTACTAACCATATAGGGAATAAATTATATTTTTACTATATCAACTCATAATTAGTTCAATATATATATATATATATATATATATATATATATATATATTGTATAAATAGTATTCTTATACTGACTGTGTTACATGGGTATTTCACGTAAATACTTAGTAGTTTTCAATTTTACCCCATCCTGATAAATAATTGCATATCTCCTGAAAATGTGTCATTAGATCGTAATATATTTTTGTGATTCTTGGATTTATGCTTATTTAGAGTGGAATTTACTCTCTAGCATCTATAACTTGAGACTGATGAAGTACACTTCAAAATTGTCGTATTTTGTATATTTAATTTTCCTGAGAATAGCAATTAATGCTTTTTCAATAATTCCTTGACTTTGCTCCTAAACAGACGAAAGGGATCTAACAAGGGCAGTGGAAACACAAGTTTTAGATAATAAAATCAATTATTATATTTTAGCTTATTTTCTTTGTTCTTTTATCATTTTATTATTTTTATTTATATTTTTGTATATTGGAAAATCATTCAAAACATGTTATTTAATTTCTTCGAAAATTAAGAGCCATTCATCAAAATCTTGATTTTACATATATGAATCACTGAACACTATTCTTAAAAATAGCACCAAAAAAATAGAGTTTACATGTTCATTGTGATATGTGCAATGATTAAGTGAAAATCGGAATGTAACCTTAACGGTTGCCTCCTAGAGTGATTTGGTATCAAGGAAGTAGTGTATTTCATTAGTCTGACTTAAATAATGCGAACGTTGCATAGCGACATACGAATCACCCCCTCGTCAATGACATGTGTCAGAATTTCACTCAAATTCTAAATTTATAGGAACTGTATTTCAATACTCACCGTAGCAAACAAGGCGACACTTCACATTCAAAAATGGAAAAACAATTCTTAGAATCTCAATTTAATGCTTATGTAGAACTTATAATTTATTTAGGTATCACACTCTCTGTATTCCCTCTCATGTCTTATAGACTATTGTTCTCCATATATGTATGAAATGAATACAGAAAGTTCGGAATGTCTTTTTTCACGAATATCCTTAAGTGAATCCGTTATACATTCCCAATTTACATGCTTCTATTCAATTCATATGAATGTTAAAATATTATTGACACAAAATGGGCAAGTTGTAGATATAACACAATGATTTACTCATACTATTTCAAGACAGTGTTAATTCTTTCATTATGTAACAATGTGGAAACGCTTGTTCTCTAAAAATAATTTGCGGAAAAATAAGTGTCTCGTAGTGTAAACACTCCGAGAGTATTTCAGACATCGATACATTATGTCACCAACACTTACGGATAGGCAGGCTCGAAGGAACTGGGACACAGAGAACAAACGAAGATGATCAGGAAGAACTTATCTCCCTATGTATGGAAGTGTCAACTATAAAAAACCAACGGTACGAAAAGGCAAAGAAAAGTAGGGAAGGGATGAATTTGTTGAGAGAACGTTCAATGGCATTGAACCATTAAACATTGAAACTTGAAAGAAAGTATTACAGTACAAAAATAAAATAATTTTTTACACGTTCAGTATCATTTTCACCCCATTTAATTTGACGTTCAATACGTTTATCAATTTACATTAAGAAATATTGTGCTTTTGTTTTTAACTCCGTTTGAAATAAAATTTTATTCCCCTGAATTTTCTACAGGATTTTAGAAGCTCTTGTTCACAGTTAATGGACTTTCTCAACGAGACACCTAACTGCATACAAAGGAGTAAAACCGCACGCAGATCAGAGAGATGCAGGTCTCGCACTAAAGAGATCGAGGCCCCCAAATCATCCAGGGCACCGCTCCCATGGAGCTCAAAACTAACGAAACGAAATTTTGGAACCCCATTAGAAAACAGTGGGCGACTGCGAATTTCGGGCGAACGCAGTCGTCACACGCTAACACACGGCGACAGCTGCGCCGCGGTCCGCGCGACCACCGCCTACCTCACGCCCCCGCCCCCCCCCCCGCGCTCCGCGCTCGCGGAACGCGCGATTGGGTTAACTGGCAGAGCCCGGGAAGAACTCAGAGGCAACTCCAGTAATGGCGGCGAAAAGTTAGAGCTCTGATGCGGCTTACCGTCCACATGGCCGCCCGCTGGCGCATCGGCAGTAAAGCGATTAAAACTTTGCTTAATTTTTATGGCGACTTTCAAATGAAACGCAGCGCAGCGCCCAACGGCCGGGCGGTCCGGCGGCGGGCGAGTGGGCGAGTGGCCGCCCGTCGCCCTCGCCCGCGGGCGGGCGGGCGGGCGGCAGCCGGCCACGGGAGCTCCACGCGGTGCCACGCCGTGCGGCGCCACCTTAAGTGATATACCACCCGTGGATAGGCTGTATAAAGCCATGTCGGAGCCGTGTCTTCTTTACGGGCTGTGCAATTGGATAATGAGAGCGCCGCGCGGGTAGGGCTCCAATGGCATTGTGTGGGGCAGGTGGAGGCATCGCTGCTTGACCATAAACCTCGCGCGGAAGAAGTTGTCGATGAAGTGGATTCGGGCGGTGAATTTTGCGACGGCGAACGCAGAGATAATCGCATGCTCGCCAAGAGGAAATTGAAAAAAAAGAAAATACATGAGAGCTCACATGGTCATTGCAATGGCCATGGTCTTCTAGTTGTTTCGAATCATGAAGTTGTGCAACATGTTAAAGTTAATTTGATTCATTGAATTATCATATAGTGGAGCAGCTCCTCTGAGTTCATAGAAACAAAGTTACGAAGCACTAATGCTCCAAAATGAAGTACGTAATCCAACAATGGTCATTACCCATCCCTATTGAGTACATCTAACAAAACGATCTAATACGTTCTTTCAGATTTCAGACGAATGACATAATCAACATTTTTCAATTGAAAGCCGTAAGGAATATTCTCAAAAGCAAAAGAGCATGCAAGCAAGAAACATCCCACGGTATTTTTTACTACGATCCTTTTACTGGCGTTTCCAGCCATGTACAATTCCTGTACAAGGATGCGCACTCGTGTGACTGAAAACAAGCGTATTTCCTGTATCCTTGAGAGTCACAGAAGTGCTGTAAACGCCAAAGAGAAAATAGAAAACACGTGCGTCTGTGACAGTCGTTCTTCACTGCAGCGAAGGCTCGCCCGCTTTCTTGCCCCGTTCGACGCGGAGAAAATCGGGCCGAGCCGCATGGGAACGCGCTTGGCATTGGCAGAGCCGCGACATCCAGGCAACGAGCGAATTCAGATGTGCGAGCACGATCAACCAAAGGACTAATAGAACTCCTTATTTGAAAATTGTATTTTCTTATACTGAAATTTCTTATATCTGAAATTTGAACTGCTTGTATTGGTATTAATTCATCCCCGCCCCCCCGTCGCAATTCATTTTTACAATTTTATCTGCTATATGTTCCTTAACTTTTGCAATCATACAATGTGTCTTTCTGCATTGATTTTTTGTTTAATTTGAACTGCTAGTAATCCTCCCGTTGCATTGACCCCCCCCCCACCGTTTTTGAAATTTTATCTATCTGTAACTAAATACTTTAGATGTATCCATTAATTGTAATTTAATTTTCTATCTTATTGTGTATTTATTTATAATTTTGTTGTATCTTTCTGTATTCTGTAGACTGACGATGACGGCAAAGCCGTCGAAAGCCGGCTATCTTAATAAAGCTGATATGTTGACGAAGATGACCTCTTTTGTTTCTTCTTTTCTTATACAGCAAAGTAAGCGCTTTACAAGTATGAATATGAACTACAACTTAGCAAGCTCATTACAAAGGGTTACAAACAGGAGAGCGAGGATACTCCCACTGAAGACCTCAATAATCAATAGTTAGTGTATGCGAGAATGTATTGGAGAATTGGACAATTACAGGAATAAAAAAGTTACAGAAAATAAATTTGTGAAATTTCTCTTTGGGGTGGTTTAAATTTATTCTTTAGGAATCTAGATTTGATTCTTAGGTTATAGTTTTGCCTAGGTTGAAAAAGGAAGTTCCAGGGGAGGATGATAAGGAAAGAAAAAAACATTTGATTGGTGATTGATATTATCATCAATCGCGTGAAGAACAAAATCTCTTGGAATTGGTTGTTTGAAGGCAATTTGACGGCAGTACAAAGGATTTTATTTTGGAATTCTTGAACTCTTGAAATTTCTCTTTAATTAAGAGGGACAAATAAGGTCAAATATACAAGTCCATTTCATTACTGATGATATAGTGCGAAGAATATTGTAACAAAATCTTCCCGAAAAGTTTGTGCAGATACATCGAAATACATATTAATTCTCCACCCTTTATTGTAGAAATGTATCAATTAGGACAAATAAAAATGAAAACAATATATTTCCATATATTCATTGTGACAAAATATAAAGAAACAAATGACATGATCTCGTATTCTTGCTTGTTTCGATCATTTGAGGAAAAGCGACTGCATCGTTTGAAAGCTATCTAAAGTAGGCGTTTACATTTTTATCTTACATAAGTAACTTCTCTTATAAAAATAACAGGTTTAATAGTTACCAGCATGTGTAAACTAATATTAAGAACTAGAGTAAGCATTAAAGCAAGTGTACCCAATAAAAGTATTAAGTCGTTTTCATATATTTCCCTACATACTACTTGCTAAGACTAACCGTGACTTCAGTCTTAATACAAATAATCTAAGTTTAAAAAAATATAATCCACGGAATGGATATGTCTGTAAATCATAGTAAATGTACTCTCTTCTTCGCAATTTTCCTTTGATGTTGTCTTGAAACAGCGTAAAACGAACATGTTTCTAAATCGCCATTTTAAATGCTTTTCGTGGTACTTCAAATTACATGAAGTGAAGCAACGTGAGGAGAAAACAGGAAATAAAGCCACTTTGTTCCGAAAGTTCTGTGATTGTTGCACACAAACTTTTAACAGTCGCCCAGCGATGCATGTTTCCTGAGCACTTGACAACGCTCCCTTGGCGAAAGCCGCAGGAGGTAAAATACAAAACGTGTACATCGCCCACGCTCATTACTCCCGCAGCGGCACTTCATCCGCTCTCCCCCCCCCCGCCTTCATTCTACCATAGCACTGGCTGAGGAAGCTCAGGACATCAACTGAAGTCACTGCCGTGCGGATTCGCTGGTATAACGGTTAGCACTGTGCCGACAGTCTACCGACTTTTGCCGAAAGCAGCGAGACTGACGATGACGGCAAAAGGGATACAAACGTAAAGGCTCTACCGAAGAACTGAAAATTTTAGTGCGCTCCGCCCAGTTTCCGGGGTCCCAGCGAACCCGTGTCTAGTGTAGAGTATGTGGGGATGTGAGGACATTGGGCAGTCAGGGAGGGAAAACACGGAGACATTCCAAAATTGCAATTTTCATATCAATTAAGCAAAATAAGGTTTATAACGAGTTATTTTACTTATTTCAGCATTATGCCATTTATTTATTGTATTTGTTCGTAACTTTAATAAATCGAATTCATAAAAATGTTGTATGTGTTCTGTTGGTATTAGAGCGGGCCATAAAGTAGTCAAAAGGCCCGAGGGCATAAAGAATCAGAAAGGCTCGCAAGGGTATTAACAATAACGTGTTTTGTTTCAGGTCCGTAAACACGCAACAATGATCTAGTAAACCATAGAATAATATTATTTTGCCAATAGTCAACAGTCATTTGTAGTATTGTTTACTTGACGTTGCCATGGTAATCGTCCTCTAAAATTCATTCTTGGCCTAGGCCGCCAAAGCTCATCTTTATGGCGTATAAATGCTCTGCCAAATACGGGTTTTGAATTGAGGATACGAAAAATATTTTCAAACGCTATTAAGTTTTGTCATCAACATATACTACCACACCCTGCGCACCGCTGCCCCAAATTTTGTGTCGCGAGCACACGTTCAGCCTGCGCCCCCGCAGACGCCGACCCCCGACCGCCCGACCGCCCGACCGCCCGCCGCCCGACCGCCCCCGAGGCAGGCGGTGCGGGAAGGGGGCGGGGCGGGGCGCGGAGGCACGCCGGAGGGGCGTCTTCACTTATTGACCACCACCTCCGCCGCCGCCTTCGCCGCCCCCAGCGCGCAAACAGCGGCACGCGGCGGCGCTCATCGTTCGCGCAAGGGTTGACGCGGCGCCCGCTCGGCGCGAGTGACGTCTGTTTGCGCAGCCGTCGGAGACGCGCCGCCCCCGCAACCGCCCCCGCCCCCGCCCCCGGCCCCGCCGCCGCCGCTCACAGCCGTCAATCGCGGATGGCAGGCGGCCGCAGCGCCCGCCACGCGCCGAATATTTTGTCAATTATGCACGAGGAATTCAAAGCAATTTCGTGTCGTCATTTGGAAGCGGAGTTAACTGAAATTAATTTAATCACCAATCAGCGCGAACCGGCGGTGCGGAGGGCTCGGCGGCGGCAACGGCGGTGGAAGCGGGGCCACGCGGTGCCCCGTTGTGATATTGATACAGGCGGGGGGCGGGGCGGGGGGCGGGGATGGGCGCGCGCCGGCGGGCGGGGCGGGCAGGCTGTTTGTGCGGGGGGCCTGTTTTTCCCGGTTCCATTCAGGCTGCACACAGCGGCGGCGGGCGGCCGGGGGCGGCGGCGAGCGCAATTCACTTACATCATTACTGCACAAACATAAACAGGCGGCTCTGCGCGTTGCTGCGTTCGCTGCAGTGGTAGCGTCCGCTGCAGTGCTACCGCCGCTGGCGCTGGCGCTGGCGCCGGCGCGCCTGTTTGCTGAAATTCGCAGCGTTAATTTTCAGCGGGCGGCGCGCGGGGCGGGAGGGGCGTTGGCCGGGCCGCGTATATCGCGTCAAAGCGCTCACGGGGTGCGCGCAGCCACAAAAGCACAGGGCGGCGACGGCGGCGGCGGAGTTGGAGGAGGCGGCGGCCGCCGGACTGATTACTCTCGCGCGTGTTGACCGACGCGGCTGATTACGGCAAGTGTTTGCGCGGAGGGACGAGGAGCGCGGAGCGGGGCGGAGAGCGCGGGCGGCAAGCAGCAGCAGCAGCCACCCGAGAGGCCGTGCCAGCGCCGCGTGGGAAGGCGAAGCTCGGCCGACTGGCGTTCGGGGCGCTTGTTCAAAATGGATTGAGTACGACAAGTTGGATGGGTGGGTTGTTAGTGATGCCGGGCGCGTCGACTACCGAGGTCGTTTCGTCCCGTAAGTGTAGTGCATGTTTCTCCTCTGGAGGGGGTGGCCTCGATGGGTGACGAGATCCGGTGCCGACCTACCGTCGGCTAGCGAGGTTTTTCTCAACCTGATGTCTCCCACCAGCAGGGCACCGCCCCACCCGGTGCAAGCTCTGAGCTCTCGACCGATCTCGCGGCTTGTGTATGCATAGCGTAGTGCGAGAGAGTTAGCGACACTTTGGTGATTACGCTGGAGTTTTTGATTATCAATCAGTTTGTATCAAAGATGAAAAACTAAAAGACGCTTTATATTGAATACCAAGACGATAGCTGCGAAAGAAATGTCTTCAAATTTTGGATTATATAACAAATAAATTTTATGTTATATCATAATGGAGCCGTTTTATATAAGTAAATATACTGTCAAAACAACCCACATTGCTATTTAAATTAATGTTTATACTCTGTATATGAGACATGCCACTAGACAAAACTGATACTTCTATGAAACACAAATTTATTTGAAAATCGTTATCCACTGCATAAGTTACGTATGTAGCGGATTTTATTTGTGCTTAATGTTCTCGTAACAATGTCTTTAGTTGTTTTTCTCAACATAACTTATTTCCAAATGCCCAAAGGGGTAAATGTGAATACCTTGATATATTTAGTTCTCTCCTAGTTTTGTCTAGAATTGATATAAACATACATCGAATTGAAATCTGTAATAACATTCGAAATATTGTAAACTAATTCACATTTTGCAATCTGAGTATATAATATTGTTTTAATACGTTTGTAGATCCAAAAAAAATTAAGACTTAAAAAGTATTCAAAACCTATTTAATAGCCAGAAAGAAAAAATATATGAAATTATTGACCAGCGATGATTTGAAATATCCTTTAAACAAGTTTAATTGCAATTTTTAATTATGATTCACATCATATGATTGAAGGACGTGAAGCTAAGTACTGTCAAGTCATATTTTTTCTGCATTGAAGGTTTTTACTGTATATATTGATAACGGCAATCTACAAATCAAACTTCTTTTTACTTTTTTTACACAAAATTCGGCGTTATTACTTATCATAATATTTGAACTTCTTGTTTATTTTATCTGTTCTTTTTCAAGACAGTGACATATCATGTAATTTGGAAATAGTGGAAGTAACGAAAGCAAGGTCTTTTTTTAGATATGTGGACAGAACTGATAAAGACGCGTAAAAAGTTGCTTTTTTTTCAGTTAGCAATTTGATATAAGATGAAATTCTTAGTACAGATGATGTGCAGAAATCATCACAAAAAGAAATGATATAGCAGATGATAAGAAAGTTCAGTACTAAAAAAGAACATGTTTTAAGTTCGAAGCTGAGTATCAAAATCCATTTAGCAATGAAGAATTCACAGGGTTGAATATGAGAACAAAAGTCCTTACGTAACTTTAGGACACCGTTCAGAAGAAATTCATTGGCATCAATGATGATCTACCTGCGTAAATTCGATAATGACAGCATTTTATAATTCTCGCCTCCTATCATATTATTTATCCAACTTTCCTGCTTTTATTATCATAATAATAATAATAATAATAATAATTATTATTATTATTATTATTATTATTATTATTATTATTCACGATTATTCCCATTTAAAGAGAGCGTTTGAACATGAATTCATTTATGATGATTGTTTGTGTTTTCTCTGGGCCCATATTTTCTTCATGTGTTCACTGTCTTGTTTCTTCCGCTCTGCTGTCCATTTACATCCTGGCCTCTTCTTGCTTTCGGTTTCAAGTGTATGTTTTTTGATGGTGTTCCTGAATTCTTTTCTATTTTCTGCATCATTTATTGTAACGTGCTTGTCTGAGATTATTATTATTATTATTATTATTATTATTATTATTATTATTATTATTATTTATTTTTTTTGTATTGAAAAATACAAAGATCAGTGTTAATACACTCTACATTTGTTATAGTTGTTTATATCTACTTACAATTAATTTACAATAATCTTACAAATAATCTTAAAATACAACTTACATTACTACTAGGGTGGTAGAGGTATCTTTGTACAATATCTCTACTTTGGGTCGAGATCTGAGAATTTATGTAGAAATGTATGGAAAGGAAATTTATTTCAATGCGGGTTCTGTGAGTTGGGTTTTGGTCTGAGTCTTAGAGGGGTTAGTTTGGGTATATTTGGTATGTTTTGGAAGAAACATTCCTACAAAATGAATACTGACAGGAGGGAAATGAGTCTTTTAAAGTTGAAGATTTAGACGATATTGAAGACATAAATGAATACGACTGATATAAATCAATATTTTTTGTTTGTTTCTGTATCCTAAAGTTTTCTTAATTTTGCCAAGTTTTTGAGCTATTGTATGCAATTACAAGTCATTATATGGGTGCAGTATTGAATTGTATTTGAATATTGTAACGGTAATATTTCTGCCACTACTGCTATGTAATATTTCTGCCAATGGCAATTTTCATGTTATATAGCCACCAAATGATACTGTGGATGATAAAAAATAAACTTTTTCAAAAAAAGGTAACTACCGATTTTATGAAATATTTTAAAGCCTAAAATTCATGATTCTGTAATTTTTGTCTTCTCAAGAATGTAATTTCCTTGCTCCAAGACCTTGAATTTAATTCTGAAGAATCCTTTCTGAAAGATGAAAGGAGTACATATTAACGTTAACTGATATTTTATGGCACCAGTAATTTTCTTTTCCTTTATTATACCCTTCTTCATACCTCATCCGATTTATTTTCAGTGTCTTTATATTGAAAGTTGAATAGACTAAAGCGAATAAATATCCACAAAACTTGCCCAACTCGCAAAGCAACGGCCAGTTACCAGCACCGCGACGCGGAAGTGACCCGTCAGACACAACTATCGCGACAAGAACCGTAATTCCAGGCACTTACGCTCACGCGCTCGTAAGTCGTTTACGCGAGTGCTTTTGTGACTCGGAGCAAAGGCCGTCAGTGGCACCGGATATGTCATCCGCCAGTCGTTTTCCGTCTCCGCGACAACCCATTAGCGACGCGACGGCGGGAGTCCGGCCTACCGCTGCGCGCCAGGTCACAGGCTGCGAGTGCAGTCGGTTTCATGACGATATTTTCATGCCGAGTCACGTAGGAACTCAGCAAGGAGAAGACGACAATCATATAATTTCTCGTCGGTGACTATGTGCCTTCAAGTCAACGTGAAAGCGATGCCGTGGTTTTTGTTAGATCCATCAGATTCCATTCAACTACTTTCAAATGAAAACGCAATAATAATTATTTTAAGAAATAAAAAAATTAAAAAATCTCTCTTTCCTGAATTAAGTTTGCAGACACATAAATGTTCTGGATAACCATCCCCGAAATGCTTTAATTTGAAACCTCTGAGACAATGTTAGGTAAGAATAGAATGTGTATCTAACTAAATCTTAATTGATTTTTTAAAATTTATATGAATAATAACAGTTTATGAAACATTATAAAATCTAGGTATCAGGTTTCCCTGAAATGACATGAACTATTTACTATAAAATTAGAAAAACTAAATTTAACTTGCAGTGTATTTTGTAAACTACGTAGGCCAATACAATCACCTTGTGCTTAAATTCAGAAAATAATTTAGACACATTACATTAGAACTCTACATAAAATGAAGATTTACATTGAAATATAATAGATGGTATATCTAAATCCTTCTTCTTGAAATTGCTCCCTCCTGAAATGGAACCACATTCTAGTTGCGATATACATATTAGTAGTTAATTATCTATTTTTCTCTATTATCAATTTTACTTCACAGTGGCTTGAAATGGATTTTCTTGAATAAATATTATAGGAGCCTTTTGCATGAAATTGCAGATTGTAATAAATGGTACTTCCTCGTTGGCTGGGGCTTGGAATTACATTCAAGTTCTGGTGGATCCAGGGAGGGGAGCAGGAGGCCCATGGCGCCGCCCAAAAGGCCTAGAGTTTTCGTTTACCTTCCTTTGTTTGGCAAAATTGATTTAAATATTTATGAATGTTCAAATTATGTAATTATTTAAACAATCATATATGATAATCTCATATCTACAGTACATAAATAATCTACAAAATAATAACAAATATGTTTATTATTTAACAAAAATTACGATGCTCTCCCCACGTCGGCTAAATCCGCACCTGCTTTCCAGTATGCGTACGCTGCGGGTTCAAATCGCAAGTGAGGATTTGGATTTTTTTGCTTTGGGATTGTGGGGTGGTTGGTTTCACATTTTCGTCAGTCATCATCTTCCCATAAACCATGATCTATTCAGCTTTCATCATGCACAACTCATCGTCCTCTACAACTATCCGTCCAGTGGAAGGCAACGGCAAGCCATCACTGTGTTCCTCTGTCTAGAACAGGGAAAGTCATCAAGGTGGAAGCTCGCTTCTTCATATATGCTCGAGAACCTACAAACACACTCATCCTATTGCATTCAATATTTTATATATATATATATATATATATATATATATATATATATATATATATATATATATATATTTAAGATATAGATTATGCTGAGATATCGACTTTCATTTCACTTCATATAATGATTTCGTGGCGGAAGAAAAAAGCGGTACGACTAGAGGAACTTCATGAAAGATAGCACAACAGAGCTTTTACCCTTATGTACAAGCAGTAAAATAAATATTCTGTTTTCTCATATAAAAAGGATCAACTAATGTCTGAATGAAAAAATGATTCGCCACACACACACACACATTGGTTCACTTTCGTCAGATCCTATTCTCATGCTTCCTGTAATATTTTTAAAATCATCAGTATCATATTATTCTGAAATTACGCTTTTCCCACGATATCGCAATGGTTTATTTGAAAAAACATTACCCAAATAAAATAATCGCAAAAAGATTCATATGTAAAAATGATTATCTGGCTCTCAGCTATGATAATATCCATAAATAGAGTTAATATTTATGTTCTCGATTTACTCACAAAAATTGGTGTAAAAAGAAAAGCGTGATTAGTTGTGAGACGAAATAATTTAAGTCCATTAAGAAAACTTAAAAGCGAAAAATGTGAAGGTAGACTTTTCTCTGATTTCCACCTCACGATACGTTGGAGTACGAAGATGTTTCAAGATGTTTACTTGTAATAACATTTGTCACAACTTCCAAGAACGATCCGAGCTTATAGCATTTCTTAAAGGCATTTCACATATTTCTTCGAGAACATTCGCAGAAAAAATATTATTTAAGGAACTGTCGAAATAACAAAAAAAAAAAAAAAAGATTTTTAATGTATTTTAACAGCTAACATAGATTTAAAATTTAAAAGAATATTGAATATGAGCACAACGAACATTTTCGGGGAGGTGCATATTTAATCAAATCACTGAACAATGAAATATGACAAAGGTCATGAACAATGAAATATATATATATATATATATATATATATATATATATATATATATATATATATATATTGTTCAGTTCCCTCAAAAATTCATGCGCTCCGATATATGTTATATACGTGAAATTAATCTCTACAAATTTAATTCCCTTTTGCCATTATCAAGTAATGTTAAAAATGGATTTGTTTGAGGGATTTGCTGAGCAGCAACACGGAAGGCTGCCGTAGAAGCCCGCAGGGCGGCGTGGCGCGGCGCGGCGCGGCGCAGGCCAGCCGAGTGCCGCCGGGTGCGTCTTCCCGCGCCGCCGCCGCCTCCGCCGCCGATCCCGCGCGGCGGTCGCCCGTGTGTCACCAATCCGCGCAGAGCGCGCGCAGCTGAAAACGATGAATAATTCACGGCGGGGACGGCAGGGGCGCTGCCGGCGGTCGCGGTCGCAGCGCTCGGCCCGAAATAAAATAAGGCGCAACCCCGCAACCCCGCCCCCCCCCAGGCCCCACCGCCCACCGCCCGCGGCCTCCCCCGCAACCTGGTACCACCGCTCTACGCGACCGCCTCCGCCCCACTCTCTCCGCCTACAACCGACCTCTACTCCGCCCTGACGCAATCGCCCCCGCCCCCTCCCGCTGCCGCCCTCCACCGTCCCTCGCCGCCGCCGCCGCCGCGGTCGCGTTCCGTCGCCGCCCGCTCTTTACTTATGTATCGATCTCGGCGCCTTTTTTACAAAAGCCCGTGTTTTACGTGTCCCCGGCGACAGCGTATGGATTTTCAAATCCAATCCGTGGAAAGTGGCGGCCGCGGACCCGGAGGCGGTGAGGTGGAGGGCCATCCGTTATTTATGACAGGGGGCGGCGTCCGCCGCGGCGGGGGCGGCGGCCACGTAGGGGCGGAGCGATAAGCGCGGGCGGGCGCGGGGGCGGGGCAGGGGGCGGAGGCGGTGCGCGCGCGCGATAGCACACCGCAGAATGCGGGGGATTATAGCGCTGAGCCGAGCGTCTTAAGGCTCCCAATTTCGCGAGACAAAGTGCGCCGCTGGGCGACCACCGCTGTTTCTTCGGGCGCCCGCCCATCGCCCGCCCGCCCCGCCCATCGCCCGCCCATCGCCCGCCCATCGCCCGCCCATCGCTCGCCCATCGCCCGCCCATCGCTCGCCCATCGCCCGCCCTTCGCCCGCCCATCGCCCGCCCATCGCCCGCCCATCGCCCGCCCCTGGCCCGCCCTCGCCCGCCCCTGGCCCGCCCAACGCCCGCCCATCGCCCGCCCCTGGCCCGCCCATCGCCCGCCCATCGCCCGCCCATCGTCCGCCCATCGCCCGCCCATCGTCCGCCCAAACTGCGCGCGGAGGCGGGCGGGTCAAGGCCGGAGCGCAGCCCCACGAATGCGCAGAGTGCCTAACCTCCACGGACGCTTTGAGCGCAGTCGGCGCCGCGGCGCAGAGTGAGGTTCTGGTGTAAATAGTGTCGTGTGAATGTGCGTGTGATAGGCTTGTAAATAAGGTTAAATACATACAAGTATGAATGAGTGAGTGAATGGAAATAAAACATTATCAAGGCTATACAAATAAGAAACATTAAAAGACAATTAAAAGCATGAACGTTATCTTAGGTTGCCGGCCAAAGCGCCGGCTTCATCCATAGTTTAAGTTCGTAATTAAGCACTGTCCTCTTCTCTGCCGCAAAAGCCAACGAGCTACAACGCATGTATCCCTATCATGAAAAAAAAAACTACCGCCCCGCCAGGGCTACTGGCGGCGGGAAAGTCAGGAAGGAATCGCCGACACGGGGAGCTGCACCCGGGTGCGCTTCGGTGCCAACACTACGAAACGGCCTCTACCTATTCCACTAAGAACATTATTATGAATAATATTCAATGATTCTTGAAACGTGGTAATTATAAGGTATGTCTAATGGGTCTTGAATTTGGATCACAGTAAAGAAAAAATTGCCAACGTTTCGGCCATATTTTTGTCCTTCATCAGAGCTACAGAACCGATGAAACATTTATATACAGGAATATTATAGTGAATAACTTCATTAGAGCTAAAATGTAAAACAGACAATTCCGGATGTTCATGTTTCATTTGTACTTTTTCGTGTTTTTCTTTATTTTTTTTTTCAAATTTATCTCGCAATTAATAGGATTTCCAAAAAACATACAGATGTAAGTTCTTTCATTGTTCATAAAACCTTATGGCTTGTCGCCTGCACAAGGGTAAATTTTTCGTAAATTTTTCAACTTGAAGGATGACACACATGGAAGGCACCTTGCAATCATTGTACATAGGTGGATGGAATGTGTATCTCCGCGTCAGGAAAGAAACACGTTTTGTGAAAATCATATATGCAAGCGACCACGTTGGCGATGTCTATGAGCAGGATTTCCTCTCCGGAGGCGGAGAGTTCAGCACTAAACAATTGTTTGCTTTCGACGGGTTTATGGTCCTTCTGAAGATACCGTCAATGTTTGCCGGGTGGAACTTTCACAAACATACTTTGAAAAGATCTCAAGAACGGGGACGTGCGAAATGGGTAAACGCTGGAAGCGGTCGGGGTAAAAACTAACGGTCCCTCTTCGTGTCAACGGACCGGCCTGAAAAAAAGAGACCTGGTTTCGAGTCTTTTGTCGATACGTGTTGGTTCAAAAAGTGAAGGAAGGCTGTGTCCTGACGGCGACCTTTTGCTTATTTGGGATGTGGCAGCAAAGTACTCCGTCGGCTTTCTGGAGATGCTTGGTGAAAAATAGGGTGGAATAAATGTCGTCGAAGATGCTTTGAAGGGAGAAACTTTACCAACTTACTGTTCTCTGAAGTAGAAACACGTGCTTTCTTTCAACTCTCCTTTTTGATCTCTGTTCACGTGCAAAACCTCCAGAGATAGAAAATACAATGCCGCGAGTATTATTTGTTTGGAGGAGGCATATGAACAAAATCATTCTACGCAAACTGAAAACAGAATGTTTAGGTAAATGTTAACTGATTGCCCACAAAGTCGGGAGGAACAAGAAAGTACAAACTTCTAGAAGCGTACGTTTTTTAAATAATTAAAATTGAAAACTCACTGTCAGTTATATTCAACATGCAAAGAAAAGGTATTTACTGAATACACCTGTTCTTTTCACGTACCTACCATGAATACTTCGCATTAACTTCAAGACATTAATGAAATACCATTACATCACATGGAATTAATTGTATGTACACATAATCAACCCGCAAGACATTCTTTCCATTTGGAACAAGAAATTTGGCTGATCCGATGATCGATTATGAACATTTTATTAGACGTGATAAGTATACTTAATATTCGTTGATGGGTAATTATGTAATCAAAAAATGAACTTACAATTCCAGTTTTTATCCTCTATTATATTCTATATTTACAATACATCAGTGTAATATTCTCTGTTTGAAAAAGTTGTAAATGAAAAAGTACAAAAGGTTTGTGAAAATTGAATTTTATAATACATGTAGAAAATAAATATATACTTTTTTGCCAATTGATGCTGAATGATACGAAGTAGGAAATGTAAATATAAAAAATATCTCAAGAAATTCTCATCCTGGTTTCGAGAATTATTTACATAAAAAATTAAGTTAGTTCACTCGCAATTCTGATATGCGATCGTACCCAAAATTTTTTAACAATATTAAAACACGTCCCAGGTGATGCGAGCACTCATTAATAAATTAAATTTAAATAAAATTACAAGGATTATATTAAAAACGAGCAGTTAACTTCCCTAGCGACACAGGGGGAGGGGCAGGTGCACCGAAGTACGTGTTGTACCAAGGATGTAGGTTCGAATCCTGCGTGAGGTACGGATGTTTTCAGTTGTGACTGAGTTACGGGGGGCATTCACAGTCACCTACATATCAGACAGCCCGACGTCACTCGTTTTCTTTAAAATACGGTGAAGAAAATGCGATATGGTTCCACGGAGTACAAGAGCAATGACGGGGAATGCCTCCTAGTTAGTTGGTTGGTTAGTAATTCGGGGCGCCTCAACAGGTTAGGTCATGAGTCCCGTAAGTGTAGTGCATGTTTTTCATCGGGAGATGGCAGTGATCTCCCCCCTCGATGGCGAGATCCGGCGCCGTCCTACCGTCGGCCAGTGGCTTTTTATCCCTAACCAGGACTCTCCCACCAGCGGGGCACCGCTCCAGCCGGGACAAGCTCTAAGCTCCCGACCGGTCTCCCGAAATATTTGGTAGTGTAGTGCATGTTAGTGTAAAGGGAGAGGATAGGACAAGGAAGAGGAAGGACAGATCGCCCGCGGTCCTTGGCCCGCTTGTTCCGGCATTCGGATAAACCACGTAAAACTACCGATCAGATCAGCTGGCCCCTAGAATTCTCATCCACACAGCGACTGAATTCGACCTAGATAAAAAAAAAGCTAGTGTCGAAAATCCTGTCGCCATCAGGACTCAAACCTAGAACCTCCCAGTTCAGGGGCGCTGCAGTGACGTCAGTTGATGCACTGAACAACCGCTCTCGGTGAATTTCTCCTACTCCCGCACAATGGTGAGAGCACAGAGATGGTTCTGCAGGCCACCTCGGTGGCTCGGTGGATCTTATTGGAATGTTGTAGCCCAAAGGGACCGCCTTCGCGGTGATGCTTGGAGAGGTAGAAGAATCGTGTGGACTGGGCCGGCCTTGAGCAAGTCGCGTGACGAGGCAGCGGTGTCTCCCGGGTTCTCGAAATGGCAACCAGATAAGAGGTCGGGCACACCGACCGTAAAGAAAATAAATTGAATTATCCCTCTGCACTGTCTTTATAGTCATCAAAATCATGAGGCCGACAAGTTGTAAGTAACACACGAGGTTGAAGTATCTTGGTTGAAGTAATGAACAGCCGAGTGTCATCGACAGTTTATAAATATTTATGCCTTTAATATTAGTGCCTTACTTTACTTCACTGTTCACTTTATCAAAACAGATAAATAAATCTGATGAGTATGTCTGTGAACACAACTCGGGTCAACTACGTTTCATTTAAAGAAAACCTCATATATTTGAGTGAAAAGCTCATGTTTTAAAAAAAATGAAAACCATAGTTATAAATTAATAGCTGTAGTATGTTTCTTGTTTACATACTAGTAACTCCAAATCGACCTGATAGATCATGTTCCAATTGAAAATGTTTGAATGGATACTGAGATTTACATGATTCTTGAAATAGTTGAGGGAAAGTGGATGCATCTCTTCGTCCAGCGCATTGCTACCTCTCTCGAGTGCGCCACCACATTGGCAGAGAGCGACCGCCCCCGCCCCCGCCCCTCACCGGCAATTTTCTTTTGCGCGCCCCTCTCCGGCTCCCGCCCTCGCCCCGCGCCCCCTCCCCCCGCCCACCCCCCCCGTCCCGCCCCGCCCTCCCCCCGCCCTCGCCCCCGCCCTCGCCCCCGCCCCCTCCCTCGCCCCTGCCCCCGCCCACACCCTCGCCCCCGCCCTCGCCCTCGCCCCCGCCCCCACCCCCGCCCTCACCTCGCCCCTGCCCTCGCCCCGCCCTCGCCCCGCCCACGGCCTCGCCCCTGCCCTCGCCCCCGCCCCGGCCCGCCCCTGCCAACGCCCTCGCCCCGCCCTCGCCCTCGCCCTCGCCCTCGCCCCGCCTCGCCCCTGCCCTCGCCCCCTCCTCGCCCCCACCCTTTTCCCCTGTCCTCGCCCGCCCTCACCCCTGCCCTGCCCTCATCCCGCCCGCGCTCACCCCTGCCCCGCCCCGCCCTCACCCCCGCCCTCACCACCGCCCCGCCCTCACCCCCGCCCACCCTCACCCCCGCCCCTGCCCTCACCCCCGCCCCTGCCCTCACCCCCGCCCACCCTCACCCCTGCCCTGCCCTCATCCCGCCCTGCGCTCACCCCCCTGCCCGCCCTCTCACCCCGCCCTCACCCCGCCCCGCCCCCCGCCCCCGCCCCGCCCCGCCGCACCCCCCGCTTCTTTTGCGCGCCCCGCGCCCCTCTCGGCTCCCGCCCTCGCCTCCGCCCGCCCCCCCACACCCGCGCCCCCCCCCCCATTCCGTTTCCGATATAGAAATTCCAAAACTTCCCGCAGAAACCGGCGATATTCGATAAAGCGCGGCCCAGCTCTCGCAGGCCCCGGCTCCCCGCCCCGCCCCTCCCCGCCCCTCCCGAGCCGGCACGTGTTCGCTAGCGAAGGCCGAAGCCACCGGCGGAGGCCATCGGCGAGATATCTCTGCCGGCTGCGAGAGGAGGCGCACATCACACACGGCACTGCCACGTAAGGAGCGTACGTGCTTTGTCTCGGGAAATGTTGTATTTTCCAGTGCACACTCGTATGGTTTTCGATGGAACTGGTCGTCAAAGGCTACAGAGTATTGGATAGAAAGAAGGCAACGGACCCGAATCAAGTTTTAGAAGATATCCCTGTCCCTTCGAGATAGATATCCACTAAATAATGATATAACCACCTTCCAGGAGTCTTAATTTACTATCATTACTCATCTTTTAATTTAATAGAACTGTCAGAAATATTTTCTCCAAACCAGCATTTCTTTTCCCAACCGGAAATGAAAATCTGAGCTGGTCTCTAAACAAAGACATATGGCGAGTTTCAATGACATTCACATATGATTTACTGCAAGTTGCAATCGATTGTTGGAACTTTTTTAACACAGGAAGGAAAGGCATACGCAAAATCGAACATTTCACCCGGAATGTAGAAGTGAGTGTGTGGGGTAGAAATACCTTCCCTAGTCTACGGATATCACTTCTAAAATAATCAGTGGAAGTGTACCAGACGGTGACACTAGGCCGAAGAGTTCCATCACTGCCCCCCTCCTTCGCAGTGGAACTCTCCAACATGACACTGCACTTGGGATTAAATATAAATGTTATGTACGGTTTATATAAAGCTGTGGCGTATCCTGGTTTTTGGCTTAGAGTACGTAACCCCAGAAATGAGAAAATAATTTAAAATGTCTCAATATACTCCACTCACTAATTGAATTTCTGTTACTTTGGTCAATTAGAACAAGTTTTTTGCAAATATAAAATAAAAATAGATCTAGTAAAAGTAATAGAGGTTCACACACTTTAAGTACCGGTTGAAAGTTAGAAAAAGTTAATTGAAGTTCATGAGCTAACAAAATATAAATGTATACCCTGATACTTTAAGAATAAAAGCAATCTCACACTCAATTATTTTTTAAAATGTCCAATACACATCTTTACAGACGCATTTCATTGAACCGATTTTCTCCGAAATTGATATTCTCCAATTAATGAATGATGTTGCGGCCCCGTGAATTTGAAACCGATATTTTAATTTTAGGAAGTACTTGATATAAAACCCCTGGGATATATTTCAAATTTTCAAAAAATGGCTCCATCGTTTTTTTATTAAATGTTGTAGTTGAATAGTATGAAGAACGTTTAATATAATGGTCGAGGTCTCATGTCCGTTGAAAACCCACATTTTTTTCGCAAATTGCAAAAATTAAAACTATTTTTGAGTCTTCCAACAACAAATATTAAAGATAGAGATATTTTCCCTTAATGAAATCTGTTCCTTAAAGATAGGGTTTGAAATAAGGTCATGTACACTTTTTCGAATATTTGAGTACTTTTCGCGAAACTTTGTGTGGAAGTGCGAGCGATAAAGTACGTGCTGTTGTAGCCCCACTAGTCATTCTAATGGCATATCAACTGAGATTACTTAGGGAAAGAACTGTTGCCACTCTTGATTCTCAGGGCCACTCTTTGGGTTCATGTTCCAAACGGTAAGGGTTTTGACTAGATGTGAGGAATTCAGTCGCTGACTGGAGAAGCTAGACCGATTAGTTAGTTATTTTACGTGGCGAGACTCGGGCCATCAGGCCCACTCTTCCGTCTAACCACGCAAATTTCGCTACGCTCCTTTTACCACCTAGCGGAGAAAGGAGGTATTATCTTGGGCGATGAAACAGGCGAAACTCTATTTTGCTCAGAGGCTTCATTTAGGCTTGATGATCTTTTACATGCAGTAAATCTACTACATGGGAAGCCGGCTTTACTTCCCCTCCGAAGGAACGGGTAAGAAGGATTTTTTCGCCCTTAAAAATCCTCGGCTTCGATCGGGTTTGAACCCGCACACTCGAGTACAACAGTCCGATACGCTAACCGCTATACCACCGAATCCGCTCTAATCAGTAGTTATCTGTGGTTTAAGCGACGAATACTGAGTGAATTCTGGAGCAGTATCCTAGAAAACGCCACAAGAACTTCCCGTGAACTTTCCTTAATCATTTTTTCCCCTCTCCTCACTTTGTACCCTCACACTTACATTGCACCAAACTGTCACATGTGTCCGGAGACCAATCTGGAGCTTACAGCTTGTACCGGTTGGCCCTGTACTCCACTGAGTGGAAATACCTGGAGGGGAAACCCCAAGTCGTCGTTAAGGTTGGTGCCGGATCCTGCGGGTAGGTCGACGAGATATGACACGTCCCGGAATTTAATTTGCACTGCACAAACGGTACTCATGTTCATAGCAGTTGAGCGTCCCGAAACACAAAATAATTAATGATCTAACCACTAATAAATCTTCCAATCTCTGCTGCTTTGTAACTTATTTTAACAATTTTTATTCAATATCTTCAACAAAGTTTCTTTGTCATTTTTACTTCCAGGTGAAAACATGTCTACCATTTTAGTAAATGTACACACGTGATGAGGCGTATAAACAGCACGCGGAACGTTGTGTATGAAAATTGAATAGTTTTTTAACGAATAACGTTATTACTTGTCAAAAATAAACATATATTTGTGTATTATAATGAATTAATGATATAATTTCATATTATACCATTAATGTACTCGACGAATTAAATAGCCTAAATCTATTCCTCAGTATGTTTCCGAACAAGTATATACTATTACAGTGGAACGTCAGCTCCCTTCAAAGACTGATATACATACAAAACAACATAATGATACATTTTATTTTATTGTTTCTTGTTATTACTTAAGATACCTATTATTAATATTATTAACAGACACCAAAATAAAATTATATTTTCTTTGAATGACAAGTTCCAGTAATTACTCCCAAAAAATCTGTATTTTGTGGGCAGTTTCCATTTTGTGTTTGCAACTCGTGCACATAAAAAACGTAAAGGACCCAAAAATTTCATTAACATATTGGAAAAAAGTTGAAAGCATTTCATTCAATGAATGGATTGTCAGCCAATCAAATCAGTCACTACTTATAAACAGCTTGTTTTAACTCATTTATTTTTCATATTCATTTTCAAATTAAAAAAATTAAGAAAATTAAGGAAAATTCAAATATATTCATTATTTTGATTTATTTAAACTTCTCAAATTATAATAAATAAAATAATTTAAATTTCAAAGTAAAACATTTTAAACTATGCAATGGTCTATGCATTAAAATTTCTCCAAAATTCACGATTGGGAAAATTCTGAAACTATACTTTTTTCAGTACAACTTGCATTCAATAAACTGTAAGTGATCACATTTATTCTGTTCAGACACCCTTCAGCCCTTCTCCATCTACCGTCGTCAGAAGAAAGCCCTCTCTCATACCTTCGCGAAGTTAAGTATTGTACCACGCGAGGCAATTGAAGTATTTGGACGTAATCCTTGCTCTAAAATGAACTCTGCTTGCAGGTTTGCCCTTGTCACTAACTCGAAGAGAAATAGCGGTGAGCAAGGAAGGCAAAGAAATCTCCCAACAGTTCGATCTTCTTAAAGTGTCATCCAAGAGTGAAGTCCACATGAAACCTCGTAGAGGGGAGGGGATACTAGTAGGGGTCTGCTCTTGACTTCAGGAAAAATTTGCTACACCGCATTGCAAAACTGTCTAAAGAACGTAGAAAATCAGGCTTTGGAGGCTAGTGGCTTTGAAAACACCATAGACTTTTCACCATTTCCTCCGATGAAATTCTCCAGAAGAGTTTAAAGGATGGATTGTGTGGGTGACTTACTATCTCCTATTTTCAGGTCTCCGGAAAATGGGATGGGTTGGGAAGGGCTACTCATCGTGGTCTGCTCTGGATTTCAAGAAAAGTCACGCCACATTCAATATTGACTGAAGAATGAAAATCATATTTTGGAGCCTGCAAACTTTTGAAATACTGCACGCGAATTTTTCGCATTCATACTGAAGAATTCAAGGGGTTTTATGGGTAGAATGAGAGTATGGATTAATTTATTTTATTTTTATGGGAAATGCATGGAAAAGGGTTACTAATCAGGGTTTGCTCTTCACGTCAGGAAAATTTTGAGACGTCGCATTCGAAACTCTCTAAAGAACCAAATCAGGTTTTGGACACTAGTGGCTTTGAACACATAGCCTTTCCATCCATTTCGTCCGATGAAATTCTCTAGAACGTTTTAAGATCTGGAATGTGCGAGGTGGCTTAATATTTTCTATTTTCAGGTTTCCGGAAAATTGGGTGGGTGGGGAAGGGCTACTGATTGGAGTCTACTCTTGATTTCAGAAAACCCTTGCAATGTCGCATTTAGTACTGTTTTACTCGTGGTTTTATTTTGGAAGTTAAATTTATATTTTGAAATTGATATTGGCAAGCGAATTCTTGTCTTGAGCAAACAATGTTTCTACCTTCTTTCGGTACCTTACCCTTATCCCCCTGTACATTGCTTCGGTAAGATTCTAATACTGTGGGTTTGTTTACAGATCTACCCTCGACTATTTATTTATTTATTTATTTATTTATTTATTTATTTTACGTCAAAAAAGCAGTTAAAAACTGCGTATGACGTGCTATGGAGAGAAGTGAATTGTGTGCACATTTTCAAAATTCTGTGATCCCTATCCTAAGTCATATACTACTTAAATTTTGAAAAGAAAAAAGGGGAAAAAGCTCCCATGTAATAGAATCTATTTTCAAGGATAAAAAGGCAATAACTTTTGGCTCTTATCCATGTTGTCCTTAGGAATAATACTTGCTGCCGCGACATGGAAAGGATAATTTGAATAATTGTATTTCCCACTGAATTCTAGAAGACGTGCACAGATAATGAAGTTACATTTATGTCCAGAAGCAAAACAAGGGGCCATCTCAGCATTTGCTCAATGGATCAGGGAAACTGGACGAAAAACTTGATTGAGATGGGGGTCATTGACCCGGAGACTCCAATACAATACTTGTAACAGGTTGTTTATACACATTTATACTCTTATGGTTCTCTTAAGAGGACCGAAGTTGTACGTTACAGTAACAATATACTGAAAAAGACGAGGTTGCGAAGAATATATTGTTCTACTTTACTTCAACTACGATGTAAAATAAAATCGTATAAAAAAATGTTTTGTTACTACCTTTCTTCTTCCTATATTTCAGATATATAATAGAAAAGTGTGCCTATGTCTTAGCTAGTTTCCTAAGTTGCAGCACTTCCTATTGTACGAATCCTCACAGAAAATAAGCTTTTGGTACCTATAAAAATGTCTTAAAATGCAGACTTCTGAATCTAAAATTTCAAATTCATGATTATTTTGTACTGTAGATCTGTATTGTCATTACTTTGCGAAAGGTCCCAAGGCAGAATATTTGCTTTGAAAAACCTTGGATTATACTGTAGTTGCTAAATAACTCTAAATTGCAGTGGCGTAGCCTGATTATTTACTTCGAGAATGTAACCCGAGAAAAGAAAAAATAATGTCTCCTCAATATACTCCTCACCAATACCATTTGTGATACTTTGATCATTTAGAACAAAGAAGTATCTTGTATATTTAAAATGAAAAGATCCAGTGAAGTAATGGTTCATGTACTTCATGTTAAGTTAGAAAAAGTTGATTGAAGTTCATGACCCAGCACAACGATGTTCTTTGCTCTTACATCGGGAGTTTGTGTCAAGGAGCCAAAAGAAACTTCAGAAATTTCGTTTTGAATTTCACGTGTCATAAGCATGCTCACATTTGAAATCAAATCGTTCTGGATGTGAAGGCGACCGTTTTTTGAGGTGACAAACATAAAATTCGAATTTAGCACCCTCAAAAACATATATAACCGTTGAGAAAAAAACGTCGGAAGTTTTTCCTGGGTCAGATACCTTTTGACTGGACTATAAGAAATATGTAATCTATCTTACACCTCGTTTCTGAGTGAGTTATTCATCCTTGAGAAGAATTGAATCTTCAACGGCGCGATGTTTAGAATATGAAGTGAAACAACACACAAAGAAAATAACAAACGGACAATTAACAATTTAAAATAAAAATTGTTGATATTGTGAGGGTATGTAACACATCATCCACATTCATGGACGCTACGCCCCTGTCTGTGTGTGTTTAAAACAGTGTTTTCTCTCAATGCAATTGTGCAATGGCCCAAAGTTGCCTGCGCGACTCCTCTCGACGTATCCGACTTGCGTTTGGAAGAGAGTCTCTCGCTTGAGCGACCTGCCTCAGGGCTGCGGCAGTCGGCTCCTCCCCTCCAATTTTTTTAAACACTCCTCAAGGTAACTTCTTTTAATTTAAAGGGTACACTAGTGTACTGTGGGTGTCCCGAAATCCCTATACTTCCATTATTACATTAAATCAACAATATAATCTTGATTAAGGTAATAAATTATGAGAAATACCAATGTTTCATCATTATTGCAGCACTTTTGTTAATATTTTCTATCTCAAGATACGTGACAGTACTTAACCACTAGCGATGGTTCGTTATATATAGTGAATGAGTAAGTTGATGCGGAAGACCTACGAAGAATAAATTTAATTTCACCTAAAAGGTCAATGAATAACCAGGGACAGTGCACTTCATCGAAACGTTTATTTTCACTTTGACGTACAGATTTATTTAGTATAGTATTGTCTCATTACAAAAATATTACCGGGAAATGTTTTTTCAAGCATTAAGTGTGTTTTGAGGTATTTATAAGGTACAAGAAATATGAAAACGAAAAAATAATAGAAAACACGGGCTACTTGTTCTCGATATAAGTACGCAAGTACCATATCCAAAATATTTCGCTATATATCCAATTCAAATTAACGATTTTATTTCAAAATGGAGGAGAAAAAACGTAAAAATGATATCTCAGAGGAAACAAATATAATATTCAACTCGTACATTTCAAGAGTCGCTGAATCATTAATAATATTCGTATCTCAAAATCAGTCAGGCCATGTGTCTGACTCGATTTTTCTATCTTGCCATTCGCCATAAAATGCAACAGCATCTTGTTTTAGTGTGTCACGCGATTGATTTCCCTACCGATGCATGTCAGAATGAAATATTTTTAGCAGAGGTGTCAACAGCAGAATGCACATCGCATTAGAAGCAATACAGCTGGATAATCAATAATGATATTCAAGGATCAGATTATTGACCATTGCTTACAGTCACGTATTAAAGGAATTCTTTCCAAGTCATTTATTTACAATAAAAATACAGGAATATGTTTTAAACATTTTCAAATATAAAAAGTGTATTAACAAAAAAATAAGAACTAAAAATCTGTTTATGCTATTTGTCCATGCATTTCATTACTTAAACAATTTGTGCTAAGCGAATAATGTTTTATCTTCCTTTCAAAGGTAATGAAACATGATGTGTGAGGGAGAGCGTCCTCTAACAGACCAATATGAATTTATTCTGGAACTTGAGGAATTTTGGTTCGTATAACATTCGAGTATCTTCTCCATTTCACTGTGTCCCACAATAAAATAAACGTTTTACGGTCCTTGCAAATACAAATACAATTAATTATATTAGTATTTTTTTACTTCATTTTCAAGCAGAACCGTTTTACAAATAACAAACATTTCTGTATTCAAAATGCTTGTTATTTGAAAAATACAATTAAACAAAAATACACCCAATACAGTTAAAGTAGTTCAGTAACAAACGGGCCACGGACCCAACGCGATTTTTCCTTCCTCTTTCTTGTCCTATCCTCTCCCCTTACACACACACACACACACACACACTAACATGCACTACACTACCACATATTCCGGGCGACCGGTCGGGAGCTTAGAGATTGTCCCAGCTTGGGGCGCTGCCCCGCTGGTGGGAGAAACCCCGCTAGCCGACGGTAGGTCGGCGCCGAATCTCGCCATCCATTGAGGGAAGATCACCATCTCCTGATGAAAAAACATGCACTACACTTGCGGGATTAATGACGGGAGTTGACTCTCGCTCGGGATCACTAACAACTAACCACCAATGAAAGTCGATCCGCATAATTCATAAATAAATAAGTAATTAACGGGGACAAGGAAATCCGAGTTGTCGGTCTTGGAGTGAGTGCGGAGGGGGGGCCGGCGAACGCGGCGCGCCGGGGGGGCAGGCGGCCGCGCGCAGGAGCCCGTCGCTACACCTCCGCGCGGCGCACTGTGGGCCCGAACGCCACCAACGCTCACATGCGGCATTCGCCGAGCAGTGAGCTACCGCTCGCCCAACCCCGAGCAGCTGCCTGTTCGCTCCCTTTGATGTGTCCAAAAGACCGACACGCGGTGGGTAGGGCGAACCCCCGAATGGTCGTCACTCGTCAACTAGCAAGCAACTCATCCACACTACTCGGGATTCGGCGATTGGTTGCTTGCTGTTCGCCGAATAACGAATGTGTGGAGCCGCCTTTAAAGTGACCAAAAGACCGACACGCGGTGGGTAGTGCGAGCCCCGAACGTTCGTCGCTCGGCAAATAGCAAGCAACTCATCCACACTACCCGGGATTCGGCGAGCGGTCGCTCGGTGTTGGCCGAATACCGAATGTGTGGAGTCGCCTTAAAGACGGCTCCACACATTCGGCATTCGCCGAGCAGCGACCTACTGCGTTCGGCGACTGTTCGCTCCCTTCCATGTGTCCAACAGACCTACACGCGGAGGGTAGGGCGAACCCCGAATGTTCGTCACTCGTCAACTAGCAAGCAACTCATCCACACTACTCGGGATTCGGCGAGCGGTTGCTCGCTGTTCGCCGCATAACGAGTGTGTGGAGCCGCCTTAATACCAAAGCTTTTTTTCCCGCGGGGAACGCATCGACGGCGAGCTAGCGAACGCTAGACAACGGTACAACATCCAATACGAATCCAGCGTGCAAGCCATCCGCTCGCGATCCTCGGATCGAGTTCCGGTCGAGGCAAAAAATAGAGCAGTAGCTCTCTAATACTATCTTCTCGGTTTCTATAGCTGTGGAACGAAAGAAAATCTGAGGACGGTCAAGAATGCTGTATACAATGATGTGGGGCTCGACACATGACTCACTTAACCTAAGGCGTGCTTATTAAATACAGTCGACTTCGGTTATAGTGAACTTCTGGGGACTAACATGTTTGGTTCACTATATCCGATGATGTCAAAATTAAATAAATGTTTCCATAACGATTGATTGTATTAACATAGAGATGCAGCAAAATTCATTAACAGCACGAATTGAAAATTTCAATACCTTTATTTGTACTTTAAAAGTTAATTATTTTCAATTGTTTGCTTCTCACATTTTTCATTAGTAATTTCTCTAGATTCTTTTGCAGAGTTTGTGTTCTCTCAATAGTTGGTTCTACGTTGTCCCCTGTCTTTACGTATCGTAATGCATACTTGACAACTTTCGATGCCTCTTGCACTGTTGGAACACTGTCCAACTCTCCGAAGGTCCTTTTAATCGCCTTATATAACATACGAGATCCGATTAATTTCCAGGACTTAGTGCCTAAGTTCACTTTAACCGAGGTTCAGGTTCACTATAACCGAATCTTCTTATACTTATTTAAAAGGGGGGTTCACTATATCCTAGTTCACTAGAACCGGAGTCGACTGTCTAACTGGACCGAGGTCTAGGAACAAAGATAGCTGCCAAAAGTAGGATTAATTCGACAAAAAATGCCAAATATCTACATACTGATATCGCATGCGCGTGGAAATTGAGAGAAACATTTGTGCTGGTGAGAGGTGTTGTTGCCCACCCAGGATCTCGGCAAAATACAATTTTCACACGGCCCAAGCACACACCACGTGCCGACAGAATTCTCCACAGTGCTTCATTGGTTAGGAATTACTGACGTCATGTGATGAGCAAATAAATTTCAGTCCTCAAGTGTGCCGTTGCAGAGCAGCCAATTTTTGCTGTTCCAGGACACATTTTCCACACTGTCTACTGCAGAATTCTTGCTGCTGCGGGCCAGTAGTATTAAGCAGTCTCTGACTACGTGAGAGGTGTCAATGGTTTCATTATACAGACACCAAACGTCTGAAAAATAGAAAGAAATGTACTTTACTAGTTTCGAATATATTCATACATTAATAGAAAATGAAGCAGTCACTGACCATGAGACAGATGTCAGTACTTTCGTTAGATATCCAGGAAGACTTTAAAAAACAATGATAGTTTCAATTTTGACTAAAAAATACAAATATTTGATTATATTAAACAGCAATTTTCGGAACAACTAATATTTTCTGCTTCAGAATCTTATTTTCCAGAAAAATAACAGCAGCATTGTTGCTGGTTAATTTTATTTGCATCCTTCCTTATCAATGTCTATGACCGACCAAAAATAAAGGGATGATCACATGTGAAATGTAAGCGAACAGTATAATGTCGTATTTCGATAAGTGTGACAGTTTATTTTACAACTAATATTTTCTATAGGCGAAGTGTGCAAATTTTAAAAATTCTCATTTATGAAATCAAAGACGTTTCTATTTAAGAGTCAATTTCATAAGATAATACGATCTTTGTTTTAAAGATTTCTTTTTACTTCAGCGTCATCACCGAATATCAAACTCACGGAAAATAAAACTATGTTTTATCTAACATTCCCAATTGGCAATCACATTCATCAGCTATCCTTTATTTCCGGAAAAATGCCTTTTTTATTTCAACCTATTAGTTTTAATATTTTGAATATTTCAGAATTATGTTACATATCTTTTAAAATTTTACTATAATTTTAGTAGAGCAATAAGTTTTACTAGACTAGTGTACAAAACAACGGGGATAACACAAATGAATATGAAACGAGAAATAAAAACAGTTGACACAGTTTCATTAAATAATGATATTAAACATTTTTAGATCATTTGTGAATTATTATTTCATTCACTTTATTTATGTTTTATGAATTATTAGTTTTATATTATTATTATTATTATTATTATTATTATTATTTTAGCATTATTATTATTATTATTATTATTATTATTATAGCATTATTATTATTATTTTAGCATTATTATTACCATTACTATATTACTTGCATGACATTTATAATCTTATTTATGTAATTAACTGCCACCGGGTTACACCCAATTGCAGATTAAATCAATTTATCTTATCTTAATATGACATTTCAATTTTTGTGTTACTTATCGGTTTGCAACTATAGTTTGTCCAATTGCTTTCTCTCGTCGCGAGCCTTTCGAACCAGTGTGCGCGGCGAGCCGTCCTGTCGCGTCGCGTCGCGTCGCGTCGCGTCGCGTCGCGTCGCGTCGCGTCGCGTCGCCGCGCGTTCTCACGCGCCCTCACGCGCGGTCGCGCCCCGCCGCCGCGCGCGCCCGCTCGCTCGCCCGCTCGCTGGCTGCTCGGGCGGCGCGGGGCGGTCCGGGCGCGTTCCCAGTTTGAGATCTCTGGCAGCGGCCCAGGCGACAAGGCCGCGTCCGCGCCCCGGTCGCTGCCCGACGCCGACGCCGGCGACGGCAGGCCGCGGCGCTGCTGCTGCATAATGCAAGACGCGCGACGCCCGGCGACGCCGCCGCCGCCGCCGCCGCCACGCTCCGCCGCCCAAGGCCTCGCGGGGACCTTGCGCCCGGCGGTGGGGCGCGGCCACCGGGGACAGCGCGAGAGAGAGAGAGAGAGACAGAGAGAGAGACAGAGAGAGAGAGACGTTTCTCGCCCCGGGGGGGGCCGGGGGAGGAGAGACAGAGAGAGAGAGGGAGAGAGACAGACAGAGAGAGAGAGAGAGACAGACAGACAGACAGACAGACAGACAGACAGAGACTGACAGACATACAGAGAGAGAGAGAGAGAGAGAGAGAGAGAGAGAGAGAGAGAGAGAGACGTTTCGACGCTGTCACGCGCATCTTTCACACAACGTCCACGATGGCAGGCGGCTGGAAGGTGATACCGAGCATGGCAGGGTGGGAGGGGGGAAAAAGGAAAAAGGAAAAATAGGGAATAGGAAGACGATCGCAAAGGGAGTTTGGGAAGGCGTTAGCTGAAGCAACGCAATGAGGCTGAACGGGGGTTTTCGGCATACGTAGCGTGGGATGTCAGGACTTATGTGCACAAAGAGTGAAGATATCACTTGATCAAGTAAGTTCAGGGGTAATGAAATCAATGCCGTGAATCTAAAAAGCTGCTGGAAGGTGATGTGGGACAGGTATTGGACCGGGGAGGTGTGTTTCAGAAAGGGAAAATAAATTAGGAAATAATAGGCAAGTCGATGGCAAAGGGAGGTTGGGAAGGCGTAGCTGAAAGCAAGGCATTGAGGATGAACGGAGGAGTTTTCGGCATACGTTGCACGTGGGTAGCAGAACTTATTTGCACAAAGAGTGAAGAAGACGTCGCTTGACGAGTATGTCCAGAGTTGGTGACACCAATGCTGCGAATCTAGAAAGCTGATGGCAAAGCGCTTGGAAGGTCATATGGGACGGAATGCGGGTGTTGAAAGGACAAAAAGTGAAATATTAGGATAGGAAGGCGATGGCAAGGGAGTTGGAAGGCGTTAGCTGAAGCAACGAATGAGGCTGAACGGGATTTCGGCATACGTAGCGTGGGATGTCAGGACTTATGTGCACAAAGAGTGAAGATATCACTTGATCAAGTAAGTTCAGGGGTAATGAAATCAATGCCGTGAATCTAAAAAGCTGATGGCAAATGGCTGGAAGGTCATATGGGACGGATATCGGGTCTGGCGGTAGTGTGTTGTAAAAACCGACAAATAAGTGAGGACATAATAAGGGATGGGAAGGCGATGGCAAAGGGAAGTTGGGAAGGCATTGCTAAAGGAAGGCATGGAGGCTAAGCGTGGAAGTTTTAGGCATACGTACCGCGGGGTTGGCAGGACGTATTTGCACAAAGATTGAAGAAGGCGTCGCTTGATGAATACGTTCAGAGGTGGTGACACCAATGCGGTGAACCTAGAAAGTTAAAACTGTTCCAGGGGAGCCATATTACCGAAGGGGAAGTGGAGAGTCGAGATGAATCAAGAAAACAGGATCATATAATATGTGAATATTATGTACAAGGATCGCTTGGTTTTTAGTAGAGACCGTAATTCGAGTTTCATCAGCATTTCTGTAGGGGAAAACAGATGATGACTCTAAATAACAACCCTTCACTTGTTATATTGCTCTTTGTGGACATGGCACCATGGTAATCGTTTATCAAGGTTGGTTGGTTAGTGATTTCGGGCGCGTCAACAGCTTAGGTCACTAGTCCCGTAAGTGCAGTGCATCTTTTTCCTCGGGAGGTGGCGGTGATGTTCACCCACTGGATGGCGAGATCCGGCGCCGATCTACCGTCGGCTAGCGGGGTTACCCCCTAACCAGGACTCTCCCACCAGCTGGGCACCGTCCCAGCCGGGACAAGCTCTAAGCTCCCGACCGGTCTCCCGGGATATGGTAGTGTAGTGTATGTTAGTGTAAGTGTGTGTGTAAGGGGAGAGGATAGAACAAGAAAGACGAAGGAAAGATCGCGCGCGGTCCGGGGCCCGTTTGTTAGGGTACTGCTCCGGCATTTGCCTGGTGTTGATCGGGGAAACCTCGGAAAACTACCGTTTAGAGCAGCCGACCGCTAGAATTCTCCTCCTGACGGCGACTGAATTCGACCTAGCTGCAAAGCTAGTGTCGCCGTGGGGAGTGGGAACCAAGGACCTCCCGGTCAGAGGCGCTGCAGTGACATCAACTACCGCTCCCGGTTTGCCATGGGCGTCAGGCGGGACCGTCGCTCATAAGAGGACGCGAGAGCGCCGGTGTGCGGCGTCGGGAGGCGAGGGTGCGCGGGCAGGTGGCGAGCGGAATGCCCGTCGGCGGCGCACTTCCCGGCGGCGCTGCCAGGCGCCATAGCTCCACGCGCGGCGAGGACGCGCCAGAGGTCCTTCACCCGCCCCGCCCCCTCCCAGCGCCCATCCGTCTATATCGAGCGCCCGCCGCGGCGTGAGGTGACATCGCGCGACATACCTGCGGTCCGACGGCCGGAACGCCTCCGCCGCCTCCGCCGCCGCAACCACGTCCCACCACCGCCACCGCCACCAGCGCCGCCAGCGCCACCGACTGCCACCAGCACCGCCACCGCCACCACCGCCTCCGCCTCCGCCTCCGCCTCCGCCTCCGCCTCCGCCTCCGCCTCCGCCTCCGCCTGCCTCCGCCTCCGCCTCCGCCTCCGCCTCCGCCTCCGCCTCCGCCTCCGCCTTCACCTCCACCTCCGCCTTCACCTCCACCTCCCCTCCACCTCCCCTCCACCTCCACCTCCACCTCCACCTCCACCTCCACCTCCACCTCCACCTCCACCTCCACCTCCTCCTCCTCCCCTCCTCCGCCTCCACCTCCACCTCCACCTCCACCTCCACCTCCACCTCCACCTCCACCTCCACCTCCACCTCCGCCACCGCCACTGCCAGTGCCACCGCGAGCTCGGCCGCTCGCGTTCTTATGCAGCTACTTCCCATCGTGTACTTCACTGCTTGTGCGCTTTTTCTGGCGATTACTTATACTTGTCGGTTTCATTACGGCCATAAATCAGAATCGTGAGCCGGGTGCGGAATCGCGGAGTTCTCTTCCGTTTGGAGCGGACTGCGCCTCGCGGAGTTAGGCAGGTCACGGCGCGCGGCCAGGGAATGCCGCTCGCTTACCTCCCCGCCGCCCCCGCCCCGGTCTCTTGAGGGGACGCCGCATTTTGTCATACTACACGTTCCACGGGCTGTTCAACCTGCCACACTGTGACCTGAAAACATGTCGAAATTCATCCAACTGCCGGGATAACGTTTAGTGTTTGTTTGAGAAATTCCGTCTGTTTGTTTTGAAATTTCTTCTTTCTGAGTCTTTTTTCTTCCCTCACAGTATTATAACTAATTTTACTCAATCAATGGTGATGACACGCTTGGAACTCCCTTTTAATAAATTATTTTTCTGGGTGAGGAAACGCAAAGATAGGATTCACATTGGTGTTCAATAAATGTTTGGGTTTGGACTGAACGTGTTATAAATGAATAAGGAGCGTTTACCCAGCTCACTCCTAATTGGACGCATTTCCATTATGCATTTTCACTATTTAAAGTAAACTGTGTGTGTAGAACTCGTTGATACTGAAATCATTATTGCTTCCGTCAAAAGTCAAAAAGCGATACTTCAGTGAAAAGTCAAGTTTGCTGTTTATCTGCTCTCCATAAAAGAAGCTCTACAGTAAACTTAGGAGCACTGAAGAGCGAGTTCTAAGAGCGAGGTCCTCTACGTCTTGCCACACTCCCCATACGTTTTGAATTAAAACACCCAGATATTCTCACGACGAAATGCACAGAAATGTGGGTTCACCAACTCGCCTGACAAACAGACCCGACTTGTCTGAGACACCCAAGAACATATGTAGAGCTCAGATGCGATCTTGGGAAGGAATTAGCCAGTGAGCTCTTACGAGGAAACGAAATATTAAAATCCAAAACAGAAACCATGTGTCGTGAGAGAACTCTGGCGAGAGACGAAACTGCAGGCTTTCTGGCGCCGGCGCTGGACCCACGGAATAGTCAACTACTACGATGTCATATGTAAGAGTTTAATGGCCGGATGGAGCAAAAATCAACCATTACGACTAACAAGAAGTACACTCTAGTATTAGTTTCATTCAGGACATTATAACAAGCTTGTTTTTTAATGTTTCCCCTCCACGGTAACCCTGAGGAGGCGGGAATTTATTTTATTTAATTGTGTACAAATTATGCTGCTGCCTTGCGGCTTAAGCAGCTAAGGGAGAGGTAAAGATAAGCTAATATTAACTAAGCTAACTTAATTCTAGCTTAAATCTAACTTAATAATTATGTTGTAGCACTTTGGCATACTTAATTTACAAAAAATGTTATTGTTATTTTTTTCTCTTAATTCTAAATGTTTTTGTGTGGTTTGGTTCTTTCACTAGTTTATTTTTCGTTCACGCATCATTCATTCATTATATACATAACCATTCATTCATTATATACATAACCATTCGTTCATTATTTACATAACCATTCATTCACTATATACATAACCATTCATTCCCACTTATAACACAAAAACTTAAAATAAGGGGAAAAAAAAACACTATAATTTGAAAAATGAATTATTGTGAAAATTGAGAAAAATGAACACAGATAATGTTGAATCTAAACAATAATTTGTTTAATTTTTAATTTTTTGTTCATATAAATATAAATTATTTAAGATAATTATGCAGATAATTTACATATAAACATATTTGTGAATCGGCCGACGTTTCAACATAAATAACCGGAAAAATATATTTAAGAATCCCCACTAAAAAGAAGAATCCTCACCAGGATCATAACAACAGAACGGAAATAAAGAACAAGATCTTTTTCGATTATGCCGAAGACAATTGTTTTAAGAGTTTCTGTAAACTAAAACGTAACAGTAATAGCAACAACAACAACAACAACAATAAATTAACTAACTCATAAGTTTATATTCAAGTGACAAAAAACAGAAGAGCAGCTCATTTTACAACAGCGCTTTTTGAAAAGCGTGACAGTAATAATAGAAAACGAGATATTTATTGAGGATTGAGGAAAAGAGAAACGTAAAACGAGAGGGTAAGTATGGACAGGTCAAATCAAACGTGACTTGTCTTTAAATACGGGACAGCTTGTTTGACCCGAACTCAGTTTCGGTCATTGATATTAACGATGATATTACCAATGTTGTCATAAATACATGATACATCAATCCATGAAAGGTATGTATGACATTATTGTCTTGAATCAGTGTCATGAAGGATCCCTTAGAGTATACACTTTTCGGCAATACATATGAGAATATACAATACAATATGAGGCAATACATTGTCCATGGTGATTAGTCACGCAAATGTAGTGCATGTCAAATGGTGGCGCAGTTGTCCCCAATGAGATCAAATCCTAAACTTCATTTCCACTTGTGAGGTTTTCCACCCCAAGTGTTTTCCTCACCGGAACCCCTCCGCAGCCGAAACAGACACATAGCCCCTGGCATCTGCAGTGGTGTATAGTCTGCAGTACATATATGTGCAAGGGGAGAGAAAGGAACAACTATGAGAAGGTAAATATCTTTCGCGGACTTTGGCCTATGAGTTATCACACTGTTATTAGACCGGCATTCGCCTAGTATTGATCAGAGAGAGCCAGAGAAACAATCGATCAGAGCAGCCGTTCACCAAGATTCTTCCCCAAACAGTAGTTGGAATAGCGTCAGCTCCGAAGCCAGTCGAAAATCCGACACCGTTGGACAAAAAAACCAACAACCTTCCGGTTGATTGATTGTTGATGATTCCGGGTCATTAGTCCCGTAAGTGGAGTGCATGGTTTTCTCCGAAGGTGGCAGTAGTCTTTCACCTCTGGATGGTGAGATCCAGCGCACACCTACCGTCAGCTAGCGAGGATTTTCACAACCAGGTATCTTCCCCAGTCGGGACAAGCTCTAAACTCCCGACCAATCTCCCAGAATATGTGGTAGTGTAGGACATGTTAGTGTAAGTTTGTGTGTGTGTAAAGGGAGAGGATAGGACAAGGAAGAGGAAGGAAAGATCGCGCGCGAACCGAGGCCCGTTTGGCGTACAGCTCCGGCATTCGCCTGGTGTTAACCGGATAAACCACAGAAAAATACTAGTCAGAGCAGCCGGCTGCTAGAATTCTCCTCTAGACAGCGCATGAATTCGACCTAGCTGAAAAGCTAGTGTCGACAATCGTGCCTCCATCGGGACTCGAAGCTAGGTCAGAGGGTGCTGTGACATCAGTTGATGCCCAGAGCCATCTCTCCCGGTACGACGACCCTCCGCTGAACGATGCTGCGGAGAGAGATTATGTTATCGCTGAGCCATCGCGTCCGGGTGGTGCTATCCTCCATGTGGGGGGCGTCGCCCTCGCAGCAGGGGAGCGCATTCCCGAAAGGCGGCGCCTCCCGCGGCGCGGGCGACTCGAGTTCCAGATAAGGCGCGGCGCTTCCGCACGTGGTCCTGGTTGGGCGCCCGCTCTTACGCCACGCACAGCGCGCAGCGGCGAGCGGCCGCGTGTTTCCCGGGAAGCGGCGACGCAGCAGCGTTTCCATCGCTGCCCTCCGCCGCTGCCCTCGCCCTCACTTTCCCCACTCGTTCGCTTGCGTTGACGCCTCGACGCGAAGGACCGGGCGCTCAATGGATGGCACTGCAGCGCCTTTGACCGGGATGTCCTAGATTTGAGTTCCGCCAGTGACTGGATTGTCGACTTTTAGCTTGTCAGCTAGGTCGAATTCAGTCGCAGTCTTGAGGAGAATTCTAGCGGCCGGCTGCTCAGATCGGTAGTTTTCCGTGGTTTCTCCGATCAACACCAGGCGAACGCCGGAGCAGTACCCTAACGAACGGGTCACGGACCGCGTGCAATCTTTCCTTCCTCTTCCTTGTTCTATCCTCTCCCCTTACACACACACACACACTTACACTAACATGCACAACACTACCACATATTCCGGGAGACCGGTCGGGAGCTTACAGCTTGTCCCGGCTGGGGCGGTGCCCCGCTGGTGGGAGATACCTGGTTGAGGAAAAGCCGACGGTGGGTCGGATCCGATCATCCAGCAGGGGAAAACCACCGCCACCTCCCGAGGGCACTACACTTACGGGTCCATGGTAGTTGACGCGTCCGGAATCACTAACAATCAAAGTAAGAAAATGCTCGTGAGGGAGGATTTTTTGGGGGCGTCATTTACAAGCACTCTTTCATACAACACGTTTAGTTTGAAAAAACAAAAGATATACACCACATTCTGAAACCAGGTATAAACAAATGTAAAAACTGTTTTATGACTGTTTAAAACGCTGTGAGAGACAAAATGTGTAGTTTCAAGTGCCATTGTATTAATAATAAGAATCTAATTACACGATTCTACCAAAACCTAACCTCACTGTGCCTAAGCCGAGGCTACGCTAGGCATCTAGGCAAGGTAGGGCATCTACGGCGCACCTTTTGGCTCTCGCGATGCGCATAAAAGACATCGAGACTGTGCAACGCGTACTCTTCAACTTATTTTTATGTCAATATATTTCTTGCGCATACACAAGACTCGCACACTCCGACAATCAGCTTACTTTGACCAGCACTCAGTAGCTGATCCCAACAGCCGTATGAAGCCTAAAATGATTCTTCATTTTCATCATCATGACTCACGAACAGTTTTATCTTCATCGTCCGGCTAACGTACGATTTAACCGGGTACTCCTACATTACTATTCATATTTCGCGTTACAGCCGTGTCTGGCTGTTCAGTTACAATTGTGCCTTTCACCGGAGTTCCATAAAGTTACGATAGCCAATTTAAAAAATATATTGAAATTTGACTCAAAATTTGTCGCTTATTTGTTGTACAACACATCCCAAAAAATAAATTTTGTTGCTCTTTAAATAATAAAATAAATGCATTTTTTTTTGCAAACACGGTGCTTACTTGATGTCATGTTAGCCGAATATTTAATAGCAGGGTCAAATGAGCAAATTTTATATTTCTGTACCAAATTAGCAACAAAAAAGCGACAAATTTTAAGTCAAATTTCAATATTTTTTTAAAACTTTGCTATGCTAACTTTACAGACCTCTCTACCAGCACCGTCGCACTTCCGTCGCCTTTCACCTACTTGTCCTCCCGCCTCGAGGTCCTATAACCCCCCCCCCCCACTTATAAGACGCATACGTCCCCTGGAAATGGCAATCGGATGGCAATGAAAAAGCCTTTCTCAGCACTACTCTTCTCGCTCCTCCCTCCCTCTCCTCCAAACCCAATTTCTCTGTTGAAAATCGAAATCTTGTAAATACAAATTGGACATATAATTCACACTTTGAATGTAAACAGGCCTAGTTACTGTAAAATCGATGTAATAATATACAGAATTTTTACTACATAAAAATTATAAATTTTTTCATTATCTAATTCTGTAATCAGTCCCTATTTTCCAGGATATCTTCTAATCTTAATGCCACACATAAGTAAATGCGAGATTTGAAGTTTTGCTATAAGTTTTAGAATTAGTATCGCGTCCACGTTTTATGGATTTCTTCAGCCAAAGAAATAATGATGGGAAAGACAAGCAGTACAATACATTCGAAAAGAAGCAATGCCATTTTAATTGAAAATCACATGTCTATTGAAATGAAACAAAATCACTTCATGTCCACTCATTAAAAATATTAATACATAACATTTTAGACACATCCTGTTTATTTTTTTAAATGGTTACTTCAATACCAATATTGTCAATAGTACCAATATTCATTCTCAGTAAATGATGATCATCAGTACTCAGTATGTTGGTATAGACTGAAACTGATAAACTGAAGACCTTATTTCCAAAGAGACCTATCTCTGTCCATAAAACATAATTCATCAGAAGGGAAGTATTCACTTTCAGCTTTGTAGTTCAGGACTTCCATTTTTGGATCCAGTTGAACATAGTAGATACGCATTGTTTGAACACAAACTTTGGCCATCAGTTGGAAAAGCATCTGAGAAATATTTGATACGTAAACCTAGAAAACAAATGAAAATGGAGAGACGCGTCTTTGGATCTTCATTCTTCATTTATCCTTCTAGTTAGAGGCCCCCAATCATTTTGCAACAAACATTTATTTTAGTTTATAAATAGGTAAAATATGATATTAATTTTTAATGCTACTTTTATACATTCCTTCTGATTTGCATATGTTCAAATTTCATTGTAGTTGGAGTACGCATGTTTCCGTCGTGTTTAAAATATTAATATTCTGTACCACTAATAACCTAAGAACTAATTCATCGATTGCTTAGTATATTCCATATCCATAAAATCTTATTTTATCTTTAGTTTGCAAATATTTTGAACATATTCATCATAATAAATACAAACTCCTTGGAACGCTCTTTTTAACTGAATGGCTCTCCCACACGTCTTTCCGTCACATTTTGACCATTTTGTTATGATATATCACGGAGTAATTGAGCCACAATCTATGTGTGGATGACTCCGCCCCTCTTAGCCTAATGATGTCGCCGCGTGGGGGCGGGGCGGGGGGCGGGGCTCCGCAGGGGCGAATCCGCTGCAAAGCGACGCGTCGCTTGTCGCCCATCCAGCGCGCGCCCCCCCCCCCCCCCCAACCCGCGCCCTAACTCCATTGCGCGCTGCGGCCGGCGGCCTTCGTCGCCGCTGTCCTCTCCGCCGCGGTGGCAGCGCTGCCGAGAAAGCCCGGCGCGCAGGGCGTCTAATAGGGGCGAGCGCGGCCGGGGGCGGCGGCTCACACGCGCAACCGCCTCCGCCGCCACGGCTCTCAGCCGCCGCCGCCGCGGCCCCCAGTTTTTCTCCGTCGCCGCTGCAGGGAAAATGTGTGAACCGTGTCCGGCCCGGCTTTGCCATTTGTCCGGCTAATGGCAAGAATATGGGCCGGTCTTTCCGGCGTCCACTCCAATCCGATCGACTTTTGTCCCGGGACAAATCCTATTTGCGTGCAGCGCCCGCGGCGGCGGCGCGCGGATTCGTAGCGTCGCACTGGCGAAGGAGCGTCGCCCGCCAACGGCCGCCGCCGCTGCCTCTGCCCTGAGTGCCCGCTGATGCAATTACCGAGCGGGGCGGGGCGGGGGGGGGGGGGGGGGGCGCCGGTGTGGACGGGCTCTGAGGCGCTGTCGCGGCGGGGCGAGGGAGGGGCGGCGGAGGAGGAGGAGGAGGTGGCGGCCAGAGGGGGCGGAGGCCGCATTCGAGTGCTTCCGAGCGCCAGAGGAGGAGGAGGAGGAGGCTGCGCGAACTGCGCGTCACGACGCGAAACGAGACGAGGAGGACGAGGTGGAATAGAAGGCCTTCTATCAAAAGAGGTTGCGGAGGGCTTTCCTCGAAATAGTAACATATTCGTTTTGACCAGGACCGGTAGCTCAGGGCAGCAACTGATGTCACTGCAGCGCCTCTGACCGGGAGGTTCTAGGTTACACTCCCCACGGCGGCAGGATTTTCGACTCTAGCTTTTCAGCTAGGTTGAATTCAGTCGCTGTCTGGAGGAGAATTCTGGTGGCCGGCTGCTCTGATCGGTAGTTTTCCGTGGTTTCTCCCATCAACACCAGGCGAGTGCCGGACCAGTACACTAACAAACGGGCCACGGGAAGCGCGCGATGTTTCCTTCCTCTTCCTTGTCCTATACTCTCCCCTTACACACACCAACATGCACGACACTACCACATATTCTGGAAGACCGCTCGGGAGCTTAGAGATTGTCCCGGCTGGGGCGGTGCCCGCTGGTGGGAGAGTCCTGGATAGGAGGAAACCCCACTAGCCGACGGTAAGTTGGCGCCGAATCAAGCCATCCAGCGGGGGAAGATTACCACCATCTCACGATGAAAAACATGCACTACAGTTACGGGACTAATGACCTACGCCGTTGACGTGCCCGGAATCACTAAAATCAACCAACAAAACAACCGAGACGATGAGGACGAGGTGGAATAGAAGGCATTCTATCAAAAGAGGAGGTTGCGAAGGGCTTTACTCAAACAAACATGTTCATTTTGAGCATGGAAGATATAGAAGCCTGGATTTTTAAGGGCGAAAAAATCCTTTGTACGTCTTCCTTCGGAGAGGAAGTAAAGCCGGCTGTCCCATGTTAGTAGATTTACTGCATGTGAAAGATCAAACCTAAATGAAACCTCTGAGCTAAATTCAAATTGCCTGTTTCGTCGCCCAAGTAATACCTTCTTCCTCCCCTAGAAGGTGAAAGGAGCGTAACGAAATTTTCGCGGAAGAGTAGGCCACACGCCCTGAGTAGGCATTCGTTCGTTCATTCATTCATATACTTGTTTTCGTAACGTGGCAGATGACATTGTCATTTTTACACCTCGAGCCTAATAAAATGAGTTTTTATAATGAATTCGCGATCATCTTTCTCAACGGGGCTCATGTCTTGAAACATGGGATTATCACTGTAATAAAGATTCTCTTATAAGGCAGGAAGTGTAAAAATTACCTAGTGTCATCCGCCACATTACGAAAACCCAAGTATAGTGCATATTATTCAGTGAGAGTTGCCGCAATGATGATTGTAATAAAAAAAATGATTGAGGAGACAACGTTAATTCTGGTTATCGGAAGATATCCGACCTTTATTTCCGAAGTCGATATAATATAAAAAATATAATAGCTTCAATAAAGCAGTATGGCTCCCATCCAGACGTTTAAACAAGGAAAGATATGGGTGAAGAGCAACGTTCAAAAACATCGAAGTGAGACTTAAGATTAAGGTTCGTAGATTTATTTCTAAGGATTTAATGTAAGAAGTGAACCCAATTGATTATATCTATGAAAATATTCATAATTCACTTATGATAAACGGTATCATTTGTTTGAAATAAATTTACTAGAACATGTATTTTAAAAATCAAACACTATTTTGAAACTAAAACTTTTTATGTTGATATGACAGAAAAATTTAAATGAAAACAGAGTACTCTTTTTCTTCAGATTTTTCTAACAAATATATATCGAGTAAATGCAACATGAAATATCCGGATTTGAATAATACATTGTTTTTTCAGGAGCTTTGGCAAAAGGTTAAATTTAAGTTTTCAAAGTTGTAAATCTGGTAAACCTTTCCCAGTTATGTTCTACATTCTTGTTGATGTTTTGTATATGCATGTGAACAGGCTTGAAGTGAATGTCTCGTCATGTGTCTGGACAGCAATGGTTTGGTGTCAGGAAAAACTAAAATAAGAGCATCATCACGTAAAATATTATTTAAAGAGCCCTAAATATAATCGATTATCTTATTAGTCCGTACAGCATAATGCGTTTTGTATTATTAGTAGGTGGATGGGAGATTGCGTACATGCGCAGACCAGGAGTCACACATTTCTTCTCTTCGCTCCTGTGCGAGTGATTTCTGCGTCTCGCTCCGAATTCCTGCTTGTTTATGAATGAATCACAGAATACATGCACTGGATGTAATGCGGCTCTACTACTTCTTAATAACTATCTAAAAATATATTTATCTATTAAATATACAATTTTTCCATTTTGTTTCGGTATAAAATTTTCATATCCACGAGTAATTTTATTTTCACTCATTTTCATTTGCTTGAGAATTAAAGCTTGTAAATTGTTAACAAGAAATCGGCAGTCGTGGCCATTTTAATTCCAATTCCATTATAATTCCAATTCCAAAATTCCATTATATTGGATTGTGAAATCATATTTACAAATAGCTACAGGGTTTGCGCCTCATGCTATAGTGCACATGCAGGCAGAAAAGAATGGTGGGGGTGGATCTCATTCTGTCAGCAGGGAACTTCAATGACAATGTGCGTTTTTACAGTACCGTGAAAGCTGAAAGAACAAGCAGCAAGTTATGTATATGTAAATGGATCTGAGTTCACTTAATATTGTTGATTTTTATTAACATACGTTTTCAAAGGATGATAATAAAAACTAGAATGAATAAAAGAATCTGAAGGAATAAAGGTTCTTGCACGATAGAGTATCGTTTTGAATAAATAGTTAAAATACGAGTTTTCGAAACATCCAAAGTAATGGCCTAGCTAGGTTCTCGTGGGCTCTGGTGTAGAAAGACTAAATTGCATCCCAGTCCCATTCGGCGATTCAGTGAAATAAAGAGTTTTGAATTTAATTGATATCACTACGGCTGGCAAGATGTACAAAATAAGCGTGGGCGCGAATGATTTTACACTATTGACATTATTAAATATCAAGTTCAGTAATATTTGTTTGAATTAATGTATCTTGATCATACCGATCATTCGTTTATTTATTTATTTTTTATTTATTTTAACGTAAAAAAACAGTTAAAAACTGCGTATGACGAGCTATGGGGAAAAGTGAATTGTGTGCACATTTTCAAAAATTCTGTGATCCCTACACTAAGTCATATACTACTTAAATTTTGAATTTTGAAAGGGAGAAAAAAAACAAAAAACTCCCATGTAATAAAATCTATTTTCAAGGATAAATAAGCAATAAATTTTGAATTTTGAAAGGGAGAAAAAACAAAAACTCCCATGTAACAAAATCTATTTTCAAGGATAAATAAGCAATAAATTTTGGCTCTTATTACTTCCTGCCGCGACAACATGGAAACGATAATTTGAATAATTGTATTTCCCACTGAATTCTAGAAGACGTGCACAGAAAATGAAGTTACATTTATGTCCAGAAGCAAAACAAGGGGCCATCTCAGCATTTGCTCAATGGATCAGGGAAACTGGACGAAAAACCTGATCGAGATTGGGGTCGTTGGTTATATTCGGCTATAAAATCCCTCATCGAACCCATCATCATTGACGACCCAATCAAAATTTCATCGAACACCAAGGTGGCGTTACCAACCCGGTTGGGGACTCCTGATCTACACAATTTACCATATTTAATTAACTTCTATAAATCATACCATTACGAGATTTAGAGGGGAAAACGAATAGCTTTGTAGATATTCGAAATAAAATATCTCAGAACACTCAAGAACAATATGTACTTGTATTTTCATACTTAATCCCCGCATATAGTCGACTCCGGTTATAGTGAATCCTCGGTTATATTAAACTTAACTCCTTGGTCTCGTTTCACTTACATTACAAATAAGCATAAGAAAAGTATGTTATAGTGAACATTAACCTTGGCTATAGTGAACGTAGAAAATAGGTCCTAGAAATTAATTCGATCTTATATGATATTACGCGAGTAAAAGGGTCTTTGGAGAGAGGGATGGTGTTCTAACAGTGAAGCTTTGAAAGGTGTGAAGACTGCATTGCGATACTTATTGTTACAGCAGAATCAAGTATGGGGAGAGCACGAACTCTGGCTGGAGAAGGATCTAGGGAAATTACAAATAATAAAAATAAACGAAGTAACAATTGAAAACAATTGATTTTTTAAGGACAAATAAACATATTGATATTTTCACTTCACGCTTTAATGCACTTCGCTGTATCTCTATATTAATCAAATCAATCGTTATGGAGAAATTCAGTTTAATTTTTACATCATCGGATATAGTGAACCTCTAATATAGTGAACCAAATTTGTTAATCCCCAGAAGTTCACTATAACTGGAGATTAGTAATGAACTGACTGTTGGTGAATTTTGGTGTTATTAATTAAATCAATTATTGTGGAGAAATTCCATTCCTTTTGACATCGGATATAGCGAACCTCTGATATAGTGAACCAAAACAGTGAGTCTCCAGAGGTTCACTATAACTGGAGTCGACTGTATATCTAATTATTTCTTCTATTTCTTAAATTTCGGAATTCTGTTAACAGATGAATCAATAACCAATTAACAGAATCATCACCTCCCGAGCAAATTCAGATGAGGCGCAGCGCGCGGGGCACCCTCGCAATCCGGACGAGTCCGCTGCTCCGCGAGACCAATTCGCTCGGCGGCCACGCCGGCGGGGCGCAGCAGCGCGTGGGCGCACGGCAGGGCGTGTAGCGGCGCCGACCGCCGAGCGAGCGGGTGGGAGGGGGGGCGGCGGGCGCAGCCGGCGACACTTTTTGCGCGAGGGGGGCGGGGCGGCGCTGTCCTGTCGCGCGGCGGAAGGGCGCTGCGTTTAAATCAAATATGTGGTCGTTCCGCGCCGCCCGGCCTCCGCGCCCGCCGTATCACGTGACGCGCCCTAAATTTATCGGTCGACATTTTATTTTCGCCGGCCAATTAATTCAGCCCTGCGGATGAGCGTCGGCCGCGCGCGCATCCATCTGTGCGGCCCCGCCCCCGCCCCCGCCCCCGCCCCCGCCCCCGCCCCGCCCGCGACCCGCTCATAACGTGCGGCCGGCGGCGGGCGTTGGCGCGGGCGGGGGCGGCGGCTGTCGCGCTGATTAACGAGCGTGGCCCGCGCGGCGGCGCGATACAGCACTCGCGGGCGGCGGGGGCGGGTGGAGGAGGGTTCGTGAGGACGGCGACGGTGGAGGCGGGGGCGAGGGCGGGAGTGGAGGAGGGGGTGGGGATGTGGGGACGGGGGTGGATGTGGGGACGGGGGTGGATGAGGGCTCGTGAGGACGGCCGCGGCGGGGGCGAGGGCGGGAGCGGAGGAGGGTTCGTGAGGACAGCAGTGGTGAGGACGGGGGTCGGGACGAGGGCGGGGGCGGAGGATGGCTCGAGAGGACGGCGGGGGCGATGGGCGCATTGGAACGGGGTGGGTGGTGAAGGGCGGGTCCGCCGGCGCTCGTCGCCGCCCGCGCGCTTCTAATGATCGGCGGAAGCCTCTGCGAGCGCCGGGCGCGGCCGCGGTGGAATTCTCGTCCCGCCGCCCGCCTGTCTAATCACGACGAAGTGTCACCGTCACGCGGACAGATTCTCAATTCTCCGCCTCCGACTGCGAATAACTCGTAATCGACTTTGATAATGACGCGATGAATACACATTACTTTGCTTTCCTACATTTACGACTTTCATAAATTCAGTTGCTTTCTTCGTGCGTATTCTTAAAATATATTATATTTTAGTTTTATAAGAACTACTAAAGGAAGAGAAACTCTGAAAAAACCAGTTGGTGCTGAGCTCTATCGTTGTTACACGATATTTTTGATCTCCTGTAAAGAAAACAAAGTTTTCTAACCTCCAAGAAGCAATAACGTAAATGTGTGTTACTTTGTAAATATCATCCGTGTGGTCACATTCATTCTTTTCACTAAAATGTGAGAGCCATTCTCAGCGGTTATTCGTATTTCTGTTTCGGTTTATTGGAATCAAATTTTGTGTTACTCCTCACAATTGTTAGCACCGTTATGTAAAACGAAAAATACGCAACCTGATATGCAAAACATACGTATATATCTTTTACGGAAAAACTTAAATATTTGAAAACCATAGTGAGGAGTTAACATAATAAATTCTGATGAAGTATATGTTTTAAAAAATAGGCAGTGTTTTATATTAATTTTAATTTTTCGAATTGTTCTTTTCATAAGCCATTCTGTGTTCTACGGCGTGAATATTTTCAACAAATTATTAAGAAATATTGACGTATGATTGTCGTACATGACAAAATAATGCATTAATTAATTCGAGTAAATTCCACTTTTTCTGAATCTACGGAACGTTCAGGCGTTTTCCAGATGAAAAATATAGCTTCCAAAAGGCTTTTTCGATCAAAAATTTGAAGTAAGAGGAAAAACTCATTTCCGTAACCTTTCTTCCAGAACTAGATTTTATACAACAATTTTAGATCTAATTTCGTGACGTTTGGAAACCCGATACAATGCTCATTATCGTAGAATGTGTTTTTTTCGGCGCCATTGAAGTAGTTAATTATCTTCACTAATAACAATATTTACGATAAAATTTTGATAATACATCGCAATTTCAGAATATACAATTGCTTCACTTAGTCACTAAGCAATATTTCTCGTGTAAAGCAACATAAAATATGTCTTCATGTCCAATTCAAGTCCTCATTCATGTCTTTATGTCCATTCAAGCCCAAATAAAATTAAAAAATACTTCCTTATGCGCACGATCATGTGAATAAAAGCAAACATGTAGGTATTATTCATGAGTAATATACCCAAATATCACGGACATTAAATTTTGTTTTTTAAATACGAAGTTAAATACATTTTAAGGCTTACTTCTGCCATATTTCTAATTGTTTTTATGGTTTACTTTAAAGTAAAACTTCTTTCAGCGCGTTAACGACGACGACCAATGAAAAACCGTCATGTTACGAAGTTTGTCACAATGTGTTTTATTCGTTATTCATCTTCCGTTGATGCTACGAAATTTGTGGTTGCTGTAAATGTGATTGAAATGTATCAAATTAGAAATTATAGTAAAAATTGTCAAAATCATTGTTTGGAGAGTACTAACAAATACTACTCGTAGAAAAATAAAAATTAACTGGGAATGAAAGAACATAGATATTTACATAATGAGGTACGTTTACAAAATGTTGATTAGCAAAACAAATTAACCCATTAATCACGATCAACATGATCAGATTGAATGTTTAACGATATTCTTTGTACTCGTTTAGTAAAAAAACACTGTCGTTGCTTTACAATTTATTCTATACATACAGACGAAATATAATATTGAAAATAAAGCTGTATTAACCTAAACTGGACTAAAAAAAAGAAAAAATGTAAAGACATAAAGATCATAAGTAATATTAAAATAATCAATAAAAATATAAATAAGAATTCTGAAAATTGAATTCTAACATTGGAAATAACAAATCGCGAATGTTTTAATCTCAGTCAAAGAAAAATTAAAAAACGAGCCAGCGATCAGTGGCATCTACTTTGGGCGTAGTTGTCTAGTTCAGAATTATGATAACAAAAAATGTTCATGTCAGAACCTTTGTTAAGAATAGAAAATGTTGTCTTATCCCTTTCAAACAAATATGAAATAAATGCAGGCATCCCTCATGGTTTTTGTCTCTCTACACAATTATTTTCAGTCTTTATGTCGGATCTAAATCAAACTACATTGATCCTGCATTATATGCTGGCGACACTCCACTTTATACTCCAATCTGATTTTAAACGCGTTTTGACCACATAGAGAATGACCGAGGTAATTTGACCAAATGGGCCACAACAGGAAAAGAAAACTAAACCACAGCCTAAAGGGAAACCTCGTCAACCAACCTTCTTCCGCATTCGAAAGACAACTCTAGAATGGATCAAGCGAAACACACCAGCTAAGTATTTAGAAGTACTGTTAGACACTAAACTATATTTGAAACAGCATATGATGATCTAGTAGCTCAGTAGCTCACAGTGACATCAACTGATGTCACTGCAGCGCCTCTGACCGGGAGGTCCTAGGTTCGAGTCCTGACGACGGCAGGATTTTCGACACTAACTTTTCAGCTAGGTCGAATTCAGTCGCTGTCTGGAGGAAAATTCTAGCGGCCGGCTGCTCTGATCGGTAGTTTTCTGTGGTTTCTCCGATCAACACCAAGCGAATGCCGGAGCAGTACCCTAACAAACGGGTCACGGACCGCGCGCGATCTTTCCTTCCCATTCCTTGTCCTATCCTCTTCCCTTACACACACACACTTACACTAACATGCACTACACTACCACATATTCCGAGAGACCGGTCGGGAGTTTAGAGCTTGTCCCGGCTGGAGGCCGTGCCCCGCTGGTGGGAGAGTCCTGGTTAGGGGGAAATCCCACTATCCGACGGTAGGTCGGCGCCGGATCTCGCCATCCAGCGGGGGAAGACCACCGCCATCTCCCGAGAAACAAACATGCACTACATTAACGGGACTAATGTCCGAAGCAGTTGACGCGCCCGGAAACACGAAAAAATAAAAAACCAACAGTATATGAAATACCTCTACACCTCTAAAGCCACCTCTAAAGCTGTGGATGCAGCCAAAAATGCAGTATATGAAATAAAAAGTAACTAGCGTTCCCGTGCGAGAGTTCTCGCACGTTAAACTCCATCTTCTTCTCTACCCTTCCATTTCCGTATTAAGAGGGAAAGTTGTTAACGAAAGTATTTATTTGTTTAAAAAAGTTATAAATGTAGTACATACGCAATATAAAATAAAAATATAAAACAATAAATTTGATGTTAGAAACAAATTTTGAATAAAGAATTACTGAGTTATTGACCGATTTTATTTAAACAATTCACAGCAATTCCTTAAAAACATTGGAAGAAATTACCCAAATTTGCTAGACAGCTTTTCAATTTCCCTGACAGTCACAAAAATATTTGAAAAGCCTTTTTACTCTTAAGAAAGCTACGTAAAGTTGTCCATGAGAAAATACAGAATTGGGCAAGCACAACCCTACTCCTTGGAGTTTTATTTACCTTTATTTCGGAACTGAGAGGTACACCCGCGCAATTTAATGGCGTAGGATATCAAGTAATTAGTTTAATTTCACAATACAGTTGCAGATTTTGCACGTCTCTGATCACGTAGGCTAGTATAGAGAAGCGCCGGACCAGTAAAATGTAATAGAATGTCCAAGAAACTTTCGTTCTATACATGAAGGCGCGAGGAACATATTTTGAGGTCACTGGCCTAAAAATACCACATTTTTGTAGGTCCTAGAATTCTTTGTTTGGGAGTTATTTAACTAAATAGATTTTAACAATGCTGTCTGAGAGTTGCGACTTGCATTCGACATGAATATTTATATTTGTTTTCAACAAATCCTTCATATTTTGAAGTCAAAGTGCAATTCTGCACGTCCCCCTGAAGTTCACTTTCTTTAGAGACCTTATTTATAAAAATTGGTTACGTAAGAGCGGAGTCAAATTTATCTGTTGTACTGAAATAATACAGGAGGGTAACTTATATAATATAAACAAAACATAAGGTGAAGTAGCAGATTTTGGACTACCGTATGCCATCCCAACTATATATTTCAACTTTTGTTGTGTAGGAAAGATTTGATATAAATTCCATCTAACATTAATGAAACCATGCAATCTCATTTCTGCAATGTTTTGAATTTCTCCTTAGCCCACTTCAAAATATTCTCATTTGCTTGTAGCTGTTGAGAGACTACATATCCCTAAATCCTAAAACATTTTTGTTCATGAGGAGTAACATAAAACAAAGTACTGCAGTCATCAGACAAATCAGCACTGTGCCTGTAACACTTGTCCAGTGATTAATAAATCCATCCGTTTAATAATTTAACTTCCTTGCACATATCATCTAGATCGTTCACTAACCTACTCAAAATATTAATTACAGCACTTGATGTATTACGAGAATAGTCCTCTTAGTTTTCTTGAGAATGCTTCAACTTCTCCAAGATAGGCCTAAAACTTAACTTCTTGAAAATTACTATTCACTCTACGGAAAGTATTATTTCGCAGCTTTTTCAATGCAATATCATGACCAAGCATGCTGACTTGAAAATTTGACCGAATCACTACTGATAACGAAAATACTGGCACAGATAACACAAATCAAACCTAACAAGACACACTCTTCTCTCTTAACTGTACACAATCGTCAATTCTTTGCCAATATTATTTCTTTCTTCTTTATGATGTAGAATATCAATGATGATGCAAATTAATTTCGCCAGTCTCCGTAAAACACGTTGTAATATACACAGAAAGCGTAAATATTAGATCGAGGAATCGAAGCCTTTCAAGTGGAGGTCACAAAGGAGGGTGTATCATAGAGTACTTTAAAATTTCATTTCCATCGCCTGAATTCTACTTTTTTCTCTTTCCAAGATTACTTTTGATTCACTTCCATACAAAAGTATATAAACAACAATAGTATCAAAAAACTTTATACCTTTATCTTTACGTGTTTTCTTTTTTAAATTCCTGTGAATATTTCCTCCTATATTTCCAAACTTATTTAATTAATCGTCCAAATCCATATATTTTTCATAAGTAACATAGCAATCTAAGTACTTAATATTCTTCACTTTTCTAAAATTTTCAATTTTCGTTCTAACTGGTAATTTGCCTTTAAAAGCCATTGTTTTTGTTTTGTTCATCAAAATTTTAAAAATTGTATATTTTTGCAATATTAATCAAAAATCACCGCGTGTTTTAACTTGTCTTCACTCTTTTGCGAGATAATGTGGTCATCGGCATATATACAATAAGGAGTTAAAATAAACATTTTTCCCGTGATTAGTTCCTTTATCCACCTGTGCTTTCCATGTTCTGAATCTGTCGTCCATATAAAGATTAAAAATTGTTGGCGAGAGGCAGCAACCTTGTCTCACTTCTTCATTTGTGGAACTCTTCTTCTTTAATTTACCGTATATATCTAAGCTCACTTTAGTTCCCGTGTACAGGCATTTAATAGCTCCTATTAGGTGATTTGGGTATCCCCTTTCTTTAAGAATTTTTCAGAGCAATATTCTGTTCACATGATTAAAAGCCTTCTCTAGATCTATGAATGTGTTTCCCAGATGAACTCCGTTCTTCAATTATTCTTTTGATTGTGAATAGGGCATCCGTACAAGCTCGCCCTTTTCTAAACCCAACTTGCTCTTCAGATATAAGTGAGTCTGCTATGGCTTTCAAACGATTGTTTAATATTCTAGCAAACAGTTTATCCGTGGAATTCAAGAAGCTTATTCCTCGTTAATAATTAGTTTCGGGGTGATTTCCATTTCTAAAGAGTGATATTATTTTTGCTTGTTGCCATTCTTAGGAACTTAATGTTTTCTCCAACACGTATTATAAAAACGCAAAAGGCTCAAATGGAATACAACTCCCACCAATTTCAAAAGTTTAATGTTTATGTTGTTTTATGCTGGTGTTTTCCGATTTTTCGTATTTGTAGGTCTTCTTACAGCTCTTCTGAAGTAAGGTTGCGTGTTTCGGTAGGTTCTTCTTTTTTTTAATTGGTTTTATTTAAGGTCGCTTCAACATCTAAGGTCATTAGCGACCACTATCGCTGTTAACGGTATGGTAACTATGTGGATGAAACGATATGGTGATTGATGATAAGGGGTGAAAGGACGAACCCAAATACAACCATGCCCGAGGCGGGACTCGAACCCGCGACCCTTCGGTCCGAGATCACTACGACACTACCGCCTTAGCGATCTCGGCCACCGGGCCGGCTGGTTCTTCTTTGTTACTAGTTTCTTGTATATTTTCTTCATTCCACAGCTTTTTGTAATGTTCTATCCAAACATTTTCGTCTATTGCGTCAATATGGATGTCGTTTTCCTCTTTTTTTTAAGGTCTTCATTACTTTATATCCCGAGCTGACGACCATGTACGTCATGTTCAATGTTTCCTATAAACCTATCCCATGAATCTTATTTTCTAGCCCTCTTGTATTCTTCTAGGTATTTTGATGTTGGAGTTCCGAGATAGATTCTGTATTTTTCTTGTTTGAAGTCTACTGCTTTCTGAATTTCTTCAGACCATATCAAAAGTCATTTCTTTCTTCTTTATCTGTTTTTTAACCCTACCGCTTCCACTACTGCTTCCAAGTCTCGAGATCATTTTTTGTGTTTTGTCTTTCTATTTCTACATTACCACTTGTAACAATATTCTGAAGTTGAATGTTAATTCTCTTTTGATACAACTAATTCACACTTTCGTTTTCTAAAAGATACACTTTAGAAACCTCTTCATTCCTTCTTGGATCCTTCGTTTTCGTTTTCGAATTAACACGATAAGAAATTCTTCAATGATATATTTTTCTGAACATATTTCCTGACTGAAATCCAGAAATACATACAAGACGCATGAAGGAATTTTTGGAATAACGGAAGTTCTATTTCACTCCATTTATTGATTCAGTAGATCAAATTATTCACCGTTTTATAGCGTCTGTGAATATTCTCTCCTACTGTCAACTCGTTAGTGACGAGTGCACGGTTTGCAAAGGTGCAAAAGAATTACATTTATTTATAATCAGGAAACAAAACAGTTTCGCATACTTCTTTATTTTTATGATATCGTTGCCTACAATTTCTTTATCCTCGAGTCTTTTACGTTTACGTTTAATGAGAGATTGGAGACAACTAGAAGTCGACGAGCGATCGTCATAGCCACATGTACTTCCATGATATTCAATTAATGAAAGTACCTACTTTTGGTTTTGTAGTAACTTCTAAGCTAAGCTTTTTGACTTCGGTCGAAAGGCAATTCTTCAATGATGAGGCATTATTTTTCTCAACACATTTTTCCTTCCTTACCAAAAGATTTCGGCTGATTACTATTGTCATGACATCAGTAGTCTAAATACCGTTGGTAGGAATAAAAAATCTTCGCTTCTCTTCGGCAGTCTCCGCCGATCTGGTTCGAAGAAATGAATCGAGAACTTAATTAAAAAATATGCTCACTCTATTCTAGTTTTAATCTTCGCTATATAAATTCTGACATTACCACTATCGGTTAGAAATATTCCAGTTCATAAAATAAAGTATTAGTAATGCACCATCTACTATCAAAAAACTACTAAATCAGTTATCCTATCCCATCACTTAAATTTGGCACACACTATGTACATTCAGACTGATAAATCTAATATCATAGCTGTTCAATTATAAGATCATTATAATAATTCCTAGAGTCTAAAAACTCATAAATCATGATATGATAATATTTCAAATTAAATGCCTTAAGAATTGAATCTACCGATTTTAACAAAATTCACTAATATCTTTAATTCCATGCTCCGAATATCGTATTTCCCCAAAGCATGGAAATTAGCATATATACTTCCAATATGCAAACCTGGAAAAGACCCTCACTCCCTTATTGATTGTTGAGACCATTAATATATCGTCAGCGCTCATTGAAGAAAATCAGTAGTTATCTCTGTATCAGTTTAAGACTAAATGAAATATTGCAGAACGCAATTGGAGATCATTCTGTTTGGGAAATTCTGAAACACACTGAGGAAACTGTAACAGTAAATGATCTAGTAATAAAAATGCCAGAAGCTGTCACTAGCAAGGGTCTATTTTAGGGCCCAAGAATATTACCAAGATCGTCTTTACAGCAATTGGACACACACTGATCAGAGAAAAGTGTTTACTCACAACATGGTTGTTTCTACAAAATAAAAAAAGTCACTTCTGGTTGACATTATGCATTTTTTCGACAACCACTGTTCAAAATGTTAAATAGTACAAACAATGCGTCACTTTTACACTCCAATAAATCATTAATTTGAATATATATATTTATACACACGCACACATATGAATAGACAGTCAACTCAGGTTCTAGTGAACTCGGATATAATGAACCCTCGATTATAGTGAACTTGAGTCACTGGTCCCGTTTCAGTTACATTACAAATAGACATAAGATGATTCGGTTACAGTGAACCTGAATCTCGGCTATAGTAAACGGAAATGCAACGTTCTGAAAATCAATTCCCTCCTGGAAAACAAAGAAAAGAAATATCATCGGCCAAAGTTCATAATCAAGGAAATCTGCCTTGAGGTGCAGGTAGCGGACCCTGAACGGGTACCTTACTGATGACCCAATGCTGACATCATAGGATATAGTGAACCTCTAACACAGAGAACCAGAAATGTTAGTTCACTATAACCGGCATCGACTGTATATAAGTAAAAAGAAGAAATCAAATGTGTTGTCCTAGCAGACTTGCTGGTAAGTGACCTTTCGCGAATGATTCATTGCGATGCGCGAGCGAGAGGCGGGCGGGCGCGGGCCGTCGCCGCCGCCCCCATCGCCGCCGCCCAAAATAGCCGCAGACGACAAAATAAGAGACAATGGCCGCGCGGGGCGCGACGCCCGCGCGCCTTGTTTACGAGCTTTTTAGAAACTCCGAAATGACTTCCCCGGCCGCGCGGCGGCGGCGGCGGCAAAAACCGGCGGCGGCTCCTCCTCCCGCCCCGCCCCGCCCCCCGCCGCGCCGCGTGAGGAAGTAAGTACAGCCCCAGGAAAAAAAAGCGGCGCGCGGGTAAACGGGGAAGAATACTCGCCCGCGACCCCGGAGCGCTGTGGGCGGAAGCGGGCGGGGCGGGGGAGAGAGCGTAGCTTCGATCTGCGATCGCTGCCTCCCGCTTCGGCCTCTCGGCGGTGGCGGCGGGGGGGCGGGGGCGGAGAGCGCATCTGTTGCTGGCGCACGCATCGATCGTCGCCCCTCGGCCCCGCCCCCGCCCCGCCGCCGCCGCCGGTTGTCTTGTATTGACCGCGGGCGGCGGCCAACGGCGCTGCCTGCGGCTAAGTGGATGTCGCCGGAGACGGCTGCCGGTATCCGGTGAAATTTGCCGGAAGCGGCGCGGGCGAGGCGGTGCAGGGCCTGGGCAGAGGTCGGCGGCCGCAGGGCGAGCGGCGAGGGCGCGCCCACAGCGATGGATGGGTAACTTCAATATGAAAATTGCTCGCAATTGATGAGGAAGCTGCGCCAGCGGCGAGCGGCGGAGCGGGCGGGGAGAGCGAGGGACTCGGCCCGATGAAGTCATTTGCAAATGAGCCCCCGGCGAGCAATCATTAGAGCATATTCAGCGGCAACTGCGGGATAATTCGCGGAATTATTCGGCCGGTGAGGGAAGGGCGGGGGCGCTGCCTGCGTTGGCTCCGCTGTGGCGCCGTCTGTTCGCCTTTCACAACGCCAGAAGACGGCGGACGCGCGTCCGGAAATTAGCTGCGAGAAGCCGCGCGCTGCCGCCTGCTGTCGCCTGCCCCGCCCCCGCCGGCCACGCCCCCTTCCCGCCTTTGCCAACGCCAGCCGGCGCATCCCGGCGGGCGCACGCTGGGGCTTCACGGCGGCGCATTTTTCAAATTAGCATCCCGTCGCCGGCGCGCCACGCAGGAAACCCGCACCCCCCGCCACCGCCCCCGCCGCCGCCGCCACCGCCCCCGCCACGCCACCACCCCCGCCCCCGCGCCCGCCACCGCCCCCGCCCCCGCCACCGCCCCGCCACCGCCCCCGCCACCGCCACCGCCCCCGCCCCCGCCCCCGCCACCGCCACCGCCACCGCCACCGCCACCGCCTCCGCTCCCACCACCGACGCACCGCCACCGCAACCGCCCCCCCCGCTCACAAAAAGCAAGGCGGCGGCTGTCTGCGCCGCCGACAAATCGCGGCCGGCGCCGTCAGAACGCTGTTTGTATTTGAGCGCAAGGATTGATGCGCCCATTACGGCGACTTGCGGGCGACCGGCGCGCGAGGGGGGAGGGGAGAGCGTCTTCTAATGCTGTGATGGTGGAATGCAAGAGACAGCGGCGGCGAGCGATGTGGCCCTTTTCGAAACACACAAATACCACCAAAAAGAAGCACATGATGTCTGTCCAAATACCCAGAATAAGTGCTTTGTTTAAAGTAGAAAATTACACTTTAATTTGGGTAACAAGATCTCATGTTTTTCGGAACATTGTACAATTTTATTATTTCAATCAATTTAAAACAAGGACTCTTGACATTTTTCAAAAATTCTACTGGTTTCCTGGGGATCTTTGCCTGTTTTCAGCAATACCAACGTGAGGATTTTTCAGGGAATTGGCTGAAAATTGACGTTGGTAATATCGTAATATTTTCAGGCCCAATGGACACTCTCTCATGAACATCTCCACTTCTCTCATGAACATCCTTCAGGTGTAATTTGTGAGATATATTTAGCTTAACGTATTGAATGCAAGTTAAGTGAATATTGAAGACTGGGTTTTTAAAAATAATAACTCAATACTACTTCTTACTTTATTCTACGTAAACTCAGGGGAAAGAAACTTTTCTGGTAGAACTCAAGTTTATTCATCTGGACGTGTCAACTACAAAAATCACTGTGTGTTATAGGCATCTTAGAGTCCGAAAGGGGGCGGTTTTCCATTCTCGCTGAAAGGAGGAATCCGCGTGGGTGAGTATTGCATCCCCACCGAGACACCATATCCGACAGGAGAGTTCGAAGCTCCCGACTAGTCTTTCAGAATGTGTGGTAGGGCAATGCGCGCAAGTGTAAGTATGTGTACGTCTGTTAGGAGAAGAAGAGTAGAAAATGAAGGTCACGCGCTCCATGACTCCTTTGTTGAGATATTGCTCCGGCATTCTTTTATTGATCGGAGAAACCACGGAAAGATACCGACCAGAGCGCCTGAGCGCGAGAATTACCTTCCAGATACCGGCTGAATTCCACCCATGGAGGGTCGACAAACCACCGTCATCAGAACTCGAACTCTAGAATCTCGCAGAAAACTGGTTGGTTGCTTCCATGGTGGAAATATTTCCACCATGGTTGCTTTTTTGCGTGACTGACGTGCTCGGGTTGTGCTCCAATATTTTACTAATTTTGACTATTTCTTACATCTTTCAGGTACCTTTTGTTTTTAAATGGTTTTCTTTACTTGTTTACTTGTTACAGAAACGCTGAAAGACATTTATATTGTCAGAAGCAGTGGAAAAGAAGTAAATAGTTATTGGTTTAAAAGACAGCGTAACGGACAAACGTGATTTAAACGAGTTCAAATCTTTAATACATATTTGGTATACAAATAAATTTAGATTTGCGTAAAGGTTTAAACAACTAGTGAAAGTGTTGTGAAAATTGTGAAAAACATCAAAATTCAAAGTTTCCTCTGTAACAGTAACAGAAAATCTTAAACTTTGTGTTTTCAAGTTCACGAATATCAAAGTGGTGAATTTTGGAGCCTTTAAAGAGGTAAAGTATACTAATCTAATTGTATTTATTAGTTTGCAGCTTAATCTATTAACGTAAACACATTCAACTCTACTCGCAATTAACCAATAACATTTAAATACTAATTAGAATCACATTACTTTTATTTTTTAAATGAATACGTAACTTCAATTAAATAATTTAATACACGTAAATTAAAAAGATAATTTAGGAAACATTTTTAACATTATAATCTGATTTCTCATCTATTTATTTATTCTCATATTTGCCACGCATTTTGATACGCATTCGCGACATGGCTACTATTCGCTATACACTTTCTACTCTGTACACTCTCAAAGCCGACCTTCTGAAAGCCTTCACACACGTAAACAATAATTTAGATGAACATATCCGAAAGCTCGAAGAGGTCGTTCAAAACGGTTGGACAACAATAGGCAACACCGCAGAACCTTTCAACCGTCCATCCGCGAAAGCAAAAACACAATCATCACAATCAATCATGACTCAAAACAGATTAGCTGTGTTAGATTATGACAATGATTTTCCTTGCCTTCCCAATCCTCACTACCCCTTCCCATCCTCGACACGTCCACCCACAAACCGACGCAAACAGGCTAGCAAGCGCAAAGAAACAAAGACACGTAGAGTTGCGCAACCTGGCCCACAAGTAAACAAGGACATTGCCACTGAGCTCACCAAAAAGGTACTAATTTTAGCAGATAGCCATGGGCGACAAATCTTCTCCCTGCTCAGTGGGAAACTCCCATCCAATTTCTCTGTCATGTGTGTGTTTAAACCTAACGGGAGGTTTGCCGACGTGATCAGTGAATTGCACCCACACAAAACTCTCACCAAACGGATACAGTCATCATCATAGGAGGGCAGAATGACATCAATTTGGGTGGTCACTTTACACCTGAGCAACATGTTGACAAACTACAACGTGCCGCCCAAAACACGAACATTGTAATCTCGACTCTGCCCTTCTGGTACAACAAACCAACACTGTGCAAAGAAATTAGACACGCAAACAACAAATTAAAACTGCATCTGAGAGGCACACATACTAAATTATTTGAGCTAAACTTTCTCTCAGAAAAACACTTCACCCGGCATGGTCTTCACTTGAACCTTGTCGGAAAACATGCACATGGTAGCGAACTTGCAAAACACATCCTTACAACTCAGCAGTATCCTACCCAAGACTCATCCCCACCTACATCTCCTAGTTCTCTTCCATCCTCCGGAACCCCTTTGGACCCAATTACCTTATCCCCTGAACCTAATCCTTGTACTACCTCTCCCATTATTCATTCCTCTACATCTGTAACCCCTTCTTCCTCACCTCCTAACACTGCATGGACACGATACTTCCTTCGACCACGCACTCGGGGTAAAAATGAAATAAATAAATAGCAACTACAGTCAGATGCAGCAGAAAAGCATCCGTGTAGGTACATTCAAAAAATTCAAATAATGCATCATAATGTGCAATCTCTTTCAAATAAAATTGAATTTATCGAGGCAGCAGTACAGTGTGATCTAAGTCAAATAGATGTTCTTTGCTTTACAGAACATTGGTTATCTCATAATCTAAATACACTCCAAATTCCTAGATTTTACCTTGCAGGATGTTATTGTAGAGCGAGGGAATCAAATAAGGGCACTACTTACGGAGGTTCGTGTATTTACGTAAGAAATAATATTGATTCTACCTTTTTGTCAAAATTCAATTTATATGCAATTTGAAAAAGTTTTTGAAATAACAGTTGTACATCTTATTACGCTCAAAATTATCTTACTTTGCATTACAGACCTCCAACAAAGCGAGCTTTAGATTATTTCAATTTCTTAGAAAATCTAGAGATAACTCTGAACAAAATTAGTAGTAATCTCTCTTTTAAATCCATTGTTGTATGTGGAGATTTCTATATTGATTTTCTGAGCGAATCCCACGAAAAAGAGTAGTTTCTCAATTTAATTCATTCTTTTAATTTATATATTACAGTGAACGTACCTACACGGAATACTCTTAAATTACAAACAGCAATAGATGAAATTATAATTAACAAAACCACAACTACATATGAAATAATAACGAATAATCTAGGTTACAGTGACCACGATGCACAAATACTTACAATTACTAATAATATGGATACTAACACAATAAGTAAAACACGCATCTGCAGAGCATTTACTAAAGTTAACATAAAATTATTTATGGACTACTTGCTGAAAGAATCATGGGAGGCAGTTTATAACGCTATTGTCAAAAACGAAAAATATAATTTATTTTTCTCAAAGCTTTCATTTCTCTTTAACGCGTGCTTTCCTATTAAAAAGAGAAAATTAAACATTTCACGAAAAATATGAATACTTGGATCACACAAGGAATTAGAAAATCGTGTAAAAATAAACGTACGCTCTACTTTATTTCTAAACATCATAACGTATCACACGGTTTCCACGTCTACTTCCGAGATTATAAAAGAATTTTAAGGAAAATAATAGTTCAGGCAAAAATAATGAAAAATAATGAGGATATTTTGAACGCTAGAAACAAAACTAAAGCAATGTGGAACACCCTAAAAAATACGACCACGTCATCACGACATTTCGTAGAGAATGTTGTTTTAAAGGATAATGAAAGAGAAACAAGAAATCCAGAAAAATTAATTAACCAATTTTCCACAAAATTCAACATCATATGCTTCCCCAAAAAATTTCGGCACGATGTTTATTTACGAAACTTCTTCTAACGAAATCCTCAGAATAGTCAGTAAACTAATAAATAAATATTCATCAGGTTTAGATGAATTTCCAGATTGTTTATTAAAAACGTGTGCACCTGCCATTATACACCCATTAACTCACATTTTCAATGCTTCCTTGTGCACAGGGATATTTCCAGATACTTCCAAAACAGCAAAAATTAAGCCAGTTTTTAAAAAAGGGAACAAAAATGAAATTCAAAATTACCGTCCAATTTCTCTTTTGTCAGCTTTCTCAAAAATATTAGAGAGGCTTTTTTATACGCGAATGCAAACTTTTCTCAGGAAAAACGAAGCGTTTTCAGACTCACAACACGGTTTCAGGAAATCAAAATCTACGGAAACTGCCATTTTTTTCTTCCCTTAAAGATGTTGCCTCATCAATGGACCAAAATGAAGAACCCATTGGGATATTTTTAGATATTTCGAAAGCTTTTGACGTTATTAACCATAACATATTGCTCTCAAAATTACCTTCTTATGGAATTCGTGGTATTGCCCTAGATTGGATAACCTCGTACCTTAGACATCGATCTCAAAGAGCAGAAATACCGTACTGGCACGAAATGACACTATTTACTTATCTCTCTAATTCGTTTCCAATTGAACATGGGGGCCCACAAGGTTCGATCTTAGGTCCTATCCTCTTTCTGTTGTACGTAAACGATATGCACTCATCTCTTAAAAATGGAAGAACAGTTCTGTTTGCCGATGACACGAATGTCCTATGCAAAAAAGAAACAATAAAAATTTAATTTCAAATTGGTTTTGTTATTACAAATTAATAGTTAACGGAGGAAAAACTGTCTCAATGCAATTTTGCGTTTCAAATCGGCAATCGTATGCTCCATTGAAAATGAACAATATGCAATTAGCTGATGTTAAGGTAACAAAATTTCTAGGTCTCTCAATTCAATCAAAACTCAAATGGAATGTACATATAACAGAATTAAACACTAAATTAAGCTCATTATGTTATGCATTCAAAATTCTTTCTAACTCTGTCAGCCTTCATGCAGCTCGTTGCGTGTATTTTGCAAATGTACATTCCCGCCTGAGATATGGCATAATATTCTGGGGAAGCTCATCCTTTAGTGCCCATACATTTATTTTGCAAAAGAAAATTATCCGAATAATGAATAAATCCCGTCCACGTGATCCATGCAAGCCTCTTTTCATTGAGCTTGAAATCTTACCATTGCCTTGCCTATTTATTTGAGTCTGTACTATTTGTCAAAACTGACTTACTAGATGGTGGGAACTTATTTTCATGTAATACTGATATTTATAGTTACAACACTCGACGTAGAAATTATGTTCATCAAGTGTCAGTATCAACAGCTCACCACAAGAAATCCACATACAACACATGTACGTTACTTTACAACGCATTGCCAGATGAAATTAAACAATTAAAATTGGTAAACAAATTTAATGTAAAAGTAAAATATTTTCTGCTGCAAAACTGTTTCTATACAATTACAGAAAAAAGAAAACTAATGTTTACTTTAACAAAAAATGATATAGTACAATGAATTAGTTTACATTTGCATTGTATAATTTTTAAAGAAAACTTAAAAGCCTGTAACAAGTAATGTAATTCAGCTTCCGGGTCAATGACCCCCATCTCGATCGGGTTTTTGTCCAGTTTCCCTGATCCATTGAGCAAATGCTGAGATGGCCTCTTGATTTGCTTCTGGGCGTAAATGTTGCTTCACTATGCGCACGTTTTGTTGAACTTTCCTTTTGCTTGAAGTGGTAGTGGAGCTTAGGGTGAGCTTCTATTTTGTTAACAATACAGAAAAATCAAATCTGTTCGTTCCTTTACCGTTAAAAATAAGTTTTCTATAAATCGGCATCGAAAATATCTAGTTTTTGCAATGTTAATCTCTCGCTTTTTTAAATTTATTATCATCATCATTATTATTATTATTATTATTATTATTATTATTATTCATCTTTCAACTATTAATAGTTAAATTGTTGGGAAGGGATTCTGAAACTCAAGAAAGCGTGCGCAGATGATTTTCTCCCCCATACGTCACATACAGTTTTTTTTACTGTTTTTGACTAAATAAATAAATAAAACAATACTGCAACAACAATTGTCACATTGCTGAACTATCGCTACTGGTTTCTCTTTTCTTAATTAACCTTTTCCGTGTTTTGTATGTACTTCTAATTTTGATAAACAGACTACTCCGGTTATAGTGTACTCGGTTATGGGGAACCCTCGGTTATGGTGAACCCTCGGTTATGGTGAACCCTCGGTTATGGTGAACCCTCGGTTATGGTGAATTTAAGTAACTGGTATCGTTTCAGTTATGTTACAAATAAGCTTAAGAAGATTCGGTTGTAGTGAAACTGAACCTCGGCTATAGTGAACGTAAGAAGCAAGTTTAAGAAATTAATTGAATTTCTTACGTTGTTACGCGATCGAAAGGGCCTTCGGAGAGTTGGACGGTTTTCCGAGAGTGCAAGAAGCATTGAAAGGTGGCAGAGATACGATACTTAAGAGGCAGAGGACTAGGCAGAATAAAGTATGGAGATAGCACGAACTCTGGAGAAGGATCTAGAGAAATTGGTCATGGAAAAATGGTCGAAAGCAATAATTGAAATAATTTACTTTTATGTGGAAATGAAGATATTGAAATTTTCATTTCATACTGTTAATGAATTTTGCTGCATCTCTATACTAATAAAATCAATTCTTGTGGAGAAATTCCATTTAATTTTGACATCATCGAATATAATGAACCTCTGATGTAGTAAACCAAACGTATTAGATTCGGGAAGTTCACTATAACCGGAGTCGCATGTATCTTTAACTGAAAAAGTGAACACGTATTCCAAACATTTCTGAACAATTTTCGAAGAATGCTGTTGGAAAGGTACAGTTTAACCCCTGACCTCTGAGAGTGGGGGAGGCAAAAAAGAAAGAAAAAAGGAAAGATTTATGTATTTTTAACTGTCTATTAATCTTCTTATTTTGAAATTATCCCATTCAATTTTAGGACAGTAATAAAATTGTTTTTTTTTATTTTCAATTGTATCTTGTACGAAACTAGAGAAAAGACACATTTGAAAATAAAAAACAATTTTATTACTGCCTAAAAATTGAATGGGATAATTTCAAAATAAAAGAGATAAGAGAAAAAGGAAGAAAACGGAAGGGAAAAAGAGAAAAGAAGGGAAAAGAAGGGAAAAAGAGAAAAGAGGGAAATAGAGAAAAGGAAAGAAAGGGAAAAAGAGAAAAAGAAGGGAAAAGAGAAAAAGGAAGGGAAAAGAGAAAAAAGAAGGGAAAAGAGAAAAAAGAAGGGAAATAGACAAAAGGGAAAAAAGGGAAAAAGAGAAAAAGAAGGGAAAAAGTGAAAAAAGTAGGAAAAAAGAGAAAAAAGAAGATAAAAATAAAAAAGCAGCGGGGCGGGCGTGCGCGCCCGTCGGCGGTCGCCTTCTGCTCGCCGCTCGCCGTGTGCGCTGATTATGAATCATGTGTGCGCGCGCGCCGCAGAGCACTGGCGGCGGCCGCGCCTGCCGTATACGGCGGAGGCGGCGGCCACCGGCAATTAGCGGCACGTGCGGTCCGTTGCCGCCCCCAGCGCCCCGCCCCCTTCGCCGCCGCGCGCAGAGCACTTCGGCGAACGACCGCGCGTCCACGCGCCTTGTATGAGCATCTTTCAGCTTTTTCTGCGAAGCCTCGGCCGCGCAGGTTGCATGTTAGAAATTTCCTATCATGCGCCGGATGCAGCGATGCTGGTCGTGTCCCTACCTTCAATTCCGTTATTTCGTAGCTGCGTTTCGTGGAGGTATGTTTCCTTCCTCTTCTGTTGTTTCCAATTGCTTCGGGAACGATAATGTTCAATTAATGGAAATTAAATTCTCTTCGGGACGACGTAAATGTTAAAGATTGTTTTTACGCGGGTTGGTTTCCATGCTATTGGAGTTCATTTTTTTTATTTTCCGCGCCCTGAGCATGTTTATGTATTTCACCTACGTAAATGGCAAAGTATATTAGGTAATAGTAAGTGAAGTTGTGGCCAGAAGCCTGTATCTTTGCAGGTGGTCTGTTCCGCAATCATGAATGTATGTGGAAGTCCACTCACGTTATTTGTCCCATTCACATTCGATATAACAAGCTTGATCGACGATGCTGACATTCTCCTTTTCCATTCATTTGATTGTCCCATTAAAATGTTAAAATTACGGGTAGAGGCGAATCGAAATCGGAATGAAACAAAATCGACGAAAAAATTACAATTTCATTTATTCCTATAATTGTAGTACACCCGCTTAAGTCGACCGGGTTTCAATTTTGTTGCGTAAGAAGAATTTCGTTATTGACGTAAAAACGCCGTCAAGAATTTTCTCCACGTGACACCGTCAGCGCCTTTCCTCGTGCGCACGTTCGCTGGGGAGCTGGTTGGAGTGAACGAGGCCTGGCTTCCATTTATGAACAGATGTGCGTTTTCTTCTCGGGACTAAAGAGGCAATTTTCTATCATGTGTCGTATGGGAGCTCCGCTATGAACTTCAATGGAAATCCTAGAGTTACGAGGAAGGCAGCGATTTCTACGTAGCATCAGGTGAATGCAAAATGATTTTCTTTTTTGTACAAAGCTGTTGCTTGCTTTTATCTCGTCATTATTCATTTTTACACAAGATAATTGTTTCATTTTAGTACCTAAGCGTATAACATTATTTGAATGATTTCTTGACCTTTTTAAAATTACATCTTTTGACTGCCATGCAAGTCTGCAAACGGAAAACTACTTTAAACGGAAGTAGTTTTAACAGTTAATGAAGTTTCGAATAAATATAAGAGATAAAATTGTTTTGTGCTGAGCATTGTGAAAATAATAAGAACTTCCATGAACAGCTTTTTAAGCGTATTTAAACTTAATTCATATTAACCAAATATTTGCACAATTAATAAAAGGTTTATTTTAATTTAACAGAATCTCTTGTTTCTAACTACTGTATGTGAAACATGTAACTTCCTTCGGTTAAAAATTAGGTTAAAATGTCATCAAAAGTTAATAAATAGCATAGAAGATGTTCGAGATAGTCACTATGCACGATGTGATTTTAAGTTTTATGAACAATTAAATACGAAATGTATGTTTGAGGCAAAGTAGTCACTAAGCAACCATTCAATTTTAACGAGATGTCATTGATCTTGTTCGAGTTGTCATGGATATCATAAAAAATCATAATATTATAAAATAATTAATCATAATATTCATATCATATATTCATAGTTCTTTGGTTTTAGTAGAAAGCATTTGTAATCACATCTGAGGGAGTGCATTAAGGCATACACTTTGCGGCAAGTGTCCCGATCATGAGGTTCCCAATTTACGAATTTATCGATGATCAGATCCAGATTTTTAACTTGAGAGCTGAGAGGAATACTAGTGTTTTCAAATATTATATGAAGATTATGTAGATTTCAAAGCGCTTTATGGGACCGACAGGAGCCAATTATAATTGATTGAGATTTTAATGGGTTTAGCTTAAGGTCATTTCTCTCTGACCAATCAAGTAAATGTAGTTATGTATTAATAATGGATTTCTGAGTTGTATTATGTAACAATCATATCAAAATTTTTGTTTTAAGAGTTCGATAACGGTCGTCCGTAACGCTTTTGAAGCTGTGACAAGGGAAGACAAATGCCTTAAGCTCCCACTTCATTCCTCCATAAGATCTGTGTAAAGCGACGAGGCGTGACGTCATGCATTCACTGCACAGGCTTACGGCGGACGAAGGGGGTGGACAAGCACCCTTCAAGGGTGGGGCGTTGGGTCTGAAGAAGGAAGAAGGGCGTACTCACCAGATAGCATTACTGTGCAGCTCAGCGAGTTGCATTGAGCTTCAACCAGTTTCTCTTTATGCGGCAGGAGCGCTACTCTGTTCGGCGTATATCGGAAAAGATTTTGTTTAGAAATACAATGCATGCAATATGATGCAATGCATTTGCAACCTTCCCCATTTACAAAACCACGAGCCGCGAACCGGAGCGGTAGCTGAGTGCATCAACTGATGTCACAGCAGCGGCTCTGGCAGGGATGGGAGGTCCTAGGTTCAAGTCCTGACGGCGGCAGGATTTTCGACACTAGCTTCTCAGCTAGGTCGAATTCAGCCGCTCTCTGGAAGAGAGCTCTTGCGGCCGGCCGCGCTGATCGGTAATTTTCCGTGGTTTCTCTGATCAACACCAGGCGAATGCCGGAGCAGTACCCTAACAAACGAGCCACGGACCGCGCGCGATCTTTCCATACTCTTCCTTGTCCTATCCTACCCCCTCACACATACTTGCACTAACATGCACTACACTACCACATATTCCGGAAGACCGGTCGGGAGCTTAGAGCTTGTCCCGGCTGGGGCGGTGCCCCGCTGGTGGGAGAGTCATAGTTAGGGGGAAACCCCGCTAGTCGACGGTAGGTCGGCGCCGGATCTCGCCATCCAGCTAGGAAAGATCACCGTAACCACCACCACCACCACCACCACCACCCGATAAAAACATGCACTACACTAACGGGACTAATGACCTCAGTAGTTGCCGCGATCGGAATCACTAACAACCAACCAACCAACCAACCATGGAGCAGGGCGACGATGAAGGTGCTACCTGGAGGAATCAAACCCTTAGGTGTATGGCGCATATCTCTTGCCAGTTGTGCATCCAAGGGCCAAGCCTTTCCTTGGCGAGCCTCTCCGCGGAAGGGACGGCGCGGGCGTGGGCGCGTGGCAGAGCGAAGGCTCCGAGGCTGCCCAGGCGGCGCGGGGCAGGATGCGCGCGGCCCACAAACAGACGACGACGCGGTGGCGCCACAAACACCGCGCGCATTCCGCCGCTGCCAGTGCTCCACCTCTTGGCTCTTCCACTCTCACCAAGTGGCCAACACTCCGCCATTCCAACGCGTGTGGTGGATTGATTAGTGATTCAGAGCGCGTCAACTGCTACGATCATTTTCCCGTAAGAGTAGTGGATGTTTTTATTGCAGGAACGGGCAGTGATCTTCTCCAGCTAGATGATGAGATCCGGCGCTGACCTACCGTCGGCTAGCGGGTTTTTCCTTAAACAGGTATCTCCCACCAACGAGTGGTGCACCGCCCCAGCCGAGGCAAGTTCTAAGCTCCCGACCGGTCTCCCGGAATATGTGCTAGTGTAATGTATGTTAGTGTAAGTGTGTGTGTGTAAGGGGAGAGGATAGGACAAGGAAGAGGAAGGAAAGATCGCGCGCGGTCCGTGGCCCGTTTGTTAGGGTACTACTCCGGCATTCACCTGGTGTTGATCGGAGAAACCACGGAAAACTACCGATCAGAGCAGCCGGCCGCTAGAATTCTCCTCCAGGCAGCGACTGAATTCGACCTAGCTATGTAAGTAGAGTCAAAACTCTGGCCTCCGTGGGAACTCGAACCCTAGACCCTCCCAGTCAGAGACGCTGCAGTGACATCAATTGATGCCCTGAGCTATCTAATCCAGTCCAACTCTTCTGCAGATCTTCCTTAAACCAAGAATCTTTCTTAATCAATACGTCAATATCTCAAAATACGAGTAGTATTATTCGTAGTATTGAACGTTCAAGAGAACGAACCGAAATACTCCATAACTTAAATTTTATAATTTGCCTAGTTCGATGAAATTTGTCAACTGTAATGCACGAAACTGAAAGAAATGTTACTATCTTCGATATTTCAAATATACAAGAGAACTAAAAATATTGGCCGAAATGTGACCGGAAAATGGCCAGGTGTACCAACAGACGGAGGCGCGTCGAATGACTTGTCGAGACGGTGCATAGGAAGAAGTGTAACAGTGGATGACAGTCGGCGAACAAAAGCAGGATATCCGATTACTATACATTAAAGTTAGTTTTGAGTATCTTTGTTCTCAAAGTAAATGCCAGTAACGGAAGAAATACAAAGTATATAAAAATAAAACAAATTAATAGCAAAACTTGAAATATAAAAATGGTAAATGAAACTGACACGATGTGAATTATCTGAAATATTGGCGAGTCAACTGAAAAAATTTCCTTAAGTATAATCGCGTCCATTCAACATTTGAATACAACTTTTTCACAAGTACTACAGGTTCTGAAAAGTGCATATAGAAGCAGAAAGGAAAAGTATGTTGTGTCTCGAAATGCAAATATCAAGAGACGTGCGACGTCAGGGAGTGTCGGAATCTTGAAAGAAAATGTATTGGCAGAAATCGATGGCCCACTCAGAGAAGAAAAAGTGAAAAGAAAGAGGGGTGAATATTTTAGGCCCCGGATGACGGATAGTCTCCTGGCGACAGCGAGGTAAATGTAAGGCAATGGAAAGCAGCGAGGCTGCAGGAGAGTTTCACAGCGCGCCCGTGTAACCTTTTCTCCGCACAGACGGGAAGATAAGTGTAGACACATACTAGTTAAATAATTTTATTTTTACACGGTATTAAAGTGCGGCTATAATACACTTTTCCCTATGTTAAAATGTGTCTTTAATCCTTCCGAGGTTAAAGTGGTAACTTTAATCCCGGAGGGATCAAACCACAAAGCGGAAATAAAGTAACCACACCCAAAAATGACTCTTATTATCATTACAGTCTGAGAAAGAGAGTTTGGATATAAGTCTAAGAGTATACATATAGGTAAGTTGAAAATAATTTTCAACAATAAATACTTATCGTCACAAGATTCTTTAATAAAGCTGCAAAATTCAGCTTTGTAAAAGTCTTACTTTTATTAGCTATTCATTTCCGTGACTCTTCAAAATTCGAATGAATTCACAATATCTGAAAATATCAATATCACTTAAGGGTACATGAGTATCGTCAACAATTTTTCCAAGAGAAATACGTGCGTTCTTACTTAAAAGTATCAAAATGTTCTTTGATATGTAACGTTTGAATAATACCACAATTTAATAATACCTCAAAAACGATGAAGACTTGTATGTTTTTGATTTATTGTTAAAATATGCAAGTACGTTTCTTCTAAAACGTTTCTTACTTTCCTGACGTTTCATCATTTGCTGAAAAAATCGTATTGTTTTTTTCGTAAAAATGCCTAAATTTTTGAGGAAATAATTTTGAAACATCACATTTTGCTTCTTTCATATCATTAGGAATTTGAAGATTTTCATTTTCAAAGTCTGAATAATATATATCGTTATCTTGTTCAAAACTTCCTCAATTCTTCCATGTAGAATGCAAAGCAGCTGAAATCACAGCCATCTAAAGGTGATTCACGGAGATAAAGATGGATGCCTGCCGTCTAGTATACTCCTTCGTCTTTCGTGGTTTAGATGTAAACACGAATAATTATTATTTAAAAATAAAGTTTTGTATATGCTATTGGGTTTACCTGTGCTTTATTCACTCGCGCTGCCGCGCTCAGAACACAACAGTTCTCCTTCGTGATTAAAGTTCCACTTAAACCCCATTATTTAAATAACTATTATTATTATTATTATTATTATTATTATTGTTGTTGTTGTTGTTGTTGTTGTTATTAACATCAACAAGCAATATCAAATGAGTATAACAATCTTGAATAACCGCCAGATTCCAGAAAATATTGTTAATCTTGAAAAAGGAAATTGCCGCATCCATCGGATTTAATGTAAAATCTGATGAGTTCATTGATATTGCTGAAAATGCGAGTCAGAACAATATATGCTTTTTAAAATTATTTCACTTGAGTATTTAGTAGTATACAAAAAAGTACAACTGCAAATGTATGTGTAAAACCTAGTTTTAGCTAAGGAAAACTGAGATATATCTTCCTGACTCCCTTGTCAACTCGATGGCAATGTTGTAAATGGCGTTGGAATGAACCGATCGACAATGAGACGAAAATACTTTCTTATTGCTTTTTGGAGTTTTACAATTTACTACATCATTTAAGAAGTTCATAATTGCGGTATATGATCATGTTCCACAGTGTTAATAATGTTCCACAGCAATAAAAAGTATTGTCAAAAATTATGTTTTAATTAAATTAGAAACATCAGGCCAATTCGTAAACAAGAAGTGAGGTAATATAAACTGTTTGCAGAATTGAATTTAGCACACCAAAATTAGGCTTGATCATCTGTCTGATTTTGTACTGCAAAACTATTGAAGACCATTTTCACAGTTATCATTTTCATAATCGTTCTTGTTTTAGGCATTATTTTTTCTGTAGCAGATTCGTGTGTTCTACTAATATGGTTGAAGCTTTACCAATGCTTTTCGTATGAAGGGGCTAATGCTACTGCCAAATGTGGAAAGGGAGTCTTGCTTGGTTCGTCTGCGAAAAATGTATAATCTGCTTGTTCTTATACACCTTGACGTTTTCATTGAATTCAGTACTATGTAGCTCATTTGTGATGTCAGCATTTCTTTTGTGATTTGTCTATATATGATTCATTTCTAAAAATATATTTTTTTACTTGTTTGGGGGGTTGGGGTAGAAGGCGGGGGCAAGTGGCGCGGTGCGAGGACACGGGGTGCTAGGCGTCGGGCGGGGCGGGAGCACGGGGCGGGAGGAAGTCGGGGCGGGGGGGGGCGAGGGGGGGGGGAGGCGAAAGCGGGCGGGGGGGGGGGGGGGGGGGGGGGGGGGGGGGGGGGGCGTGGGGTGAGGTGGAGGCATGGAGCGTGGGGTGGAAGGCGGGGGAAGATATCGTGGGATGAGGACATGCGGTGTGAGGCGTCGGGCGGGGGCGGGGGCGGGTAGCACCGGGCAGGGACAGGAAGCGGAGCCGAGGGGTTGTGGTGCGCGGCGCAGGGTGCGGGGCAGAGGCTTGAGGCGGGGCGGTGGCGCGGGGTGGGTCGAGGGGCACGGTGCGTGGACGCGGGCGGAGCCGAGGGGTGGGAGAGCGGAGCGGGGGCGCGGGGCGTGGAGCGGGGCAGAGGTGGGAGGCGTGGAGCGCGGCAGAGGGGGGAGGCGGGGGGGGGAGAGCGGGAGGGGGCGGGGGGCGGGGCAGAGGGGGGAGGCGGGGGGCGGGGCGGGGCAGGGGCGCGGGCGTGGAGCGGGCAGTGGTGGGAGGCGTGGTGGGAGAGCGGAGGGGCGCGGGGCGTGGAGCGGGCAGAGGTGGGAGGCGTGGGGCGGGGTGGGGGCGGAGCGCGGGGCGGGGCGCGGGGCGGGGCGCGGGGCGGGGCGCGGGGCGGGAGCGGGCAGAGGTGGGAGGCGTGGGGCGGGGTTGGGGCGGGGGCGGGCGGGAGCAGGGCAGAGGTGGGTGGCGGGGTCGGGGTGGGGCGGGGCAGGGCAGAGGTGGGAGGCGTGGGTGGGTGAGCGGAGGGGCGCAGGGCGGGGCAGGGCAGAGGTGGGAGGCGTGGGGCGGGGTTGGGGCGGGGCGGGGCGGGAGCAGGGCAGAGGTGGGTGGCGGGGTCGGGGTGGGGCGGGGCGGGGCGGGCAGAGGTGGGAGGCGTGGGTGGGTGAGCGGAGGGGGGCGCGGGGCGGGGAGCGGGGCAGAGGTGGGAGGCGTGGGGCGGGGGTGGAGGCGGGGGGCGGGGCGGGGGGTGCGCCGGCGGCGGAGCGCGCTTCCTCCGCTCTCTCCATAAGTCAGGCCTATCGCCTCCGCATCTCGTGCTAAGCCGCGCCGCATGCATTAACCCGCGGATATGTTCCCATAAGACGCCGCATGGATCCGGCATACATTACACGCTGCGGCTGCATGATTTATGCAGCTCGCGCGAACAATGCCTGGGATTAAGGCAGCAAAATTGGATTCGGCGGGAATCGGAAACGAAGATGAAGCTGATAAATTACGTTTCACTCGTTAATTCTCATTTAGGGATAAAATCTCGATGACACTTAAACGTATGGGGAGCTCGGACTAACAAGCAAATTTTTAACCAGATTGTAGATATTCAAGTATGAGAAATAAAGTATTTTTATTTTGTCATTACATCATTAGACGTACTATTTCTAATATAATGTGGGAATGATTTTATGTATTTCGTAGAAATATGTAAAAAATGTGTCAAAAGCACGGGCTAATTTGTGAATTAGAAGAGGATAATGGACATAAAATTTAATAACTATATGTACAATCATTACAAATATACATTCAATTATGAGCTGTAATCGTAAAGAATGGACAGCATTCCAATGACCATATAACCGAGTAAGGTGTTTTTCTTTTGTTTATAATGTCATATTCATAAACGTCAGCCTCTACTTTAGGTATTTCGTACTCATATACTAACATCTTCATATATTATGGTTACAGTATTTTTGTTTTCATCAAATTGTATATGAAATGCATAACATTAACCTAAATATGTTTTACAAAGTTCTCTCGTATTTCCCTTTCAAATCAAATATATTCTTCAAAACATTTTTAACTCCAAGGCAACTAATCAAACGGTATTAGACGGTAGCACTAAATATTTCAACCCAAATGAATATAAATGAAAAATACGATACAGATAAAGTTTATCAGAGATGAAATATTTCACTTTAAAATTTCTATATCAAGAAGTTACACACAAATGATAACAAACAATACCATGTTTAAAACATTCTCGACATTTTGTATTCTGCACGAGCCCGAAAATATATTCGAAAGAATCAAAATCCTTTTTGCAGTTTGGAGACATGTTGGTATTGCCTCTCTTGATAAATATTCGCGCCATCCTCAGGAGGCAACGCCGCTCGTCGTGCACGTGGGGCGGCTGCCGCGGAGAGCCAGCTAAACCGAAACGGCCCTGTTCGCCCCTCCGCCGCCCCCGCAGCCGCTTTGCAAACGACACACGGCGCGCGCGGCTCAACCTGGAATTGACGCCGGGGCGAAAGCCGGAGGCACCTCTCAGCCGCCTCGGGGGGCGGTGGCGCGGATTACAAGCGAGGGGCGGGGCCCCTCGACTCCTCAGGTGGGAAGGGCGGCGGAGTGCGGGCGGGGGTGGTTGGCGGTGGGCAGGGCGGCGACGAAAGTGGTGGCAGGAGCGGTGGCGACGGCGGCGAAGACGGTGAGACGACGAAGGCGATGACGGCTATGACGCCTGTGACGGGTGGTGTCGGGAGTGACGGCAGAGACGGCGGTGACGGCGGTGATGGCGGTGACGGCTATGACGCTATGACGGCTTGACGCCGGGGAGGCAGAGATGACGGATGGTGGCAACGGCGGTGACGGCGGTGGGGGCCGTGATGGTGTCGACGGTGTTGACGGCGAAGAAGGGCGGGATAACAGATGGTGGTGACGCCGGTGACGGCGGTGACATCGACGACACCTACGACCGCGACGACGGTGATGGCGGTTGCTATGAAAGTGGTGGCGGCGCATAACCCGCGGGGGGGGAACAGTTGGGGGTCACGGGGGGCGTGGGGGGGGCGGCGACGGTGTTTGCTTGAGCGGCGCAGCAGTCGACGAGGTAGGGAGGGGGGCGCAGCAACAGCTTCCAGAGGCGGCTGTTCCCGGAAACGGCGCGCGCCCATTTGCATACAGCGGCGCGCGCTTATCAGATGGGCGCGCGATGATTTCACATACGCAATTAGGTCGCTGCGCTGGATGAGGAGGCGAGCGCGAGGAAACGGCTCTCCGCGGCCTGCCCACGCGGTGGAGGGGAGAGGGGGAGGCTATTGGGAAAGGAAGCTGCGGGGGAAGAGAAGCGCAGAGCGAGGGCGGAAGCGGAGGGCGGAAAGAATCGGCTGCCGGAGCGGGCGGAGGGTAAAGTTCTTTAACTCAACGCTCATCTGGGACGTTTCAACGACGGCGTTGCTTCTTTTCGAAACGGCTGGTGGAGGAAACGTTCATCTCCTGGTGAATTCACCACTCATATACGAAGTCGAATGCTGCAAGTCGAATGCTGCAAGTCGAATGCTGCGAGTTTTAACTTGCAGAGTAATCGCGTCTCAACGAGACCAGTTACAAGAGTGTGAAGAACAGTAAACAAAACAAATCTCTAGGTGGTTTTCCAATAAATGATAAGTAAATACAAAATATGGTAAAATGGGGGGATTAATATAATTAATTAAAAAAATATAATCATTAGCAAATTATATTACAAAAAAATAAAATGCAAAGGGGATATTAATGGCCCAGCAAATGACTTTACAAAATATGCAAGGCAAACGGGGGGTTAATATAATTAATATAAATGTAATTTAATAATCAAAATACATTTAAAATTATAATTATTGCAAACAAATGGCAAATGAAATTCCAAAAATGACTGGCATTGTATATTTTGTAATGTAATTTTCTACTATATTAGTATCTATATTGCATTTTATATTTTGAAATTTTATTTAATTATAATTTTTATGTAAATAATATTTATATTAATCCTCCATTTTACCTTATTTTGTATTTACTTGGTATGTTATTGAACTTTTCTTTGCATTTGTAGACTGATGATGGCAAAGCCACCGAAAGCTGGCTCTCTTAATAAATATAATAAATTGACGGAGGTAACTTCCTTTATTTCTTCATGTAATAACGTCAACAAACCCGCATCAGAATTCCCACAATTGATGTTACTTCTCCCATCGTACCGAATCCCAGTACGAAGCGTGTGGCCGCTGGCTGGTGCAGACTTCGTTAGCTGCTTCGGGGCGGCGCGCGCGCTGACCCCAGCTGGAGGCGGAAACCAGCGAGAAGCGCGCCTCTTCTCACTCATTGTGCGAGCGCGCGCGGAGGATCTCAGCGAAATTAGGGAAATAGCGCATTCAGCAGCGGCTCTTCAAAACGCGCGGCTCGTAACTCGCGGCGCCTTCGCCACGCAGCGCGCGCGCGGTTCACACATGCGCGCCCACCACGCCGCTTGCGGAGCGCACTGGCCACGCGCTAGTCTCCAGGCCGTGTATTAGGCCGCACTAAATTCGCAATATGGTAGCTTGAAAGATTTCCTGTCGGAATAGCCAACTTATGAAACTATAACTCTGATCAAATATCTCGCTTTTGTTTTGTTTGTTGTCTCATTCACAATCCTCGCGCGGTCTCGAGTCTTGTCCACTGTTCAATAATACATGTTTCGTTTTTCGGTAGAATTAAAAAGAGATGTTCATCTATAAACGAATATTAACTCTGTGAATAATTATTAAGTTAATTAAGAATTATCATTATCAACTATTGCGAGCTTAAGAAGTGTTAAAAAGTGTCAAGTGCAAATGAAAAATACCACCTCAAAAGTTATCTGCGGTCATACTTCTATGTTATTAATGCTTTTGAGATGCGTGTCAACAGTTCCTTCGTTTTGAACTGGTAGTAATGAGTTTTATTAAACGCAAATAAATACCACAATTATTGAAGTTAATTAACGTGATATACATGGTAGTTTTTAAGTGATCTAATGAAATGTTCCTAACAGTCCAGTTATGTCAATATCAATGCAAATACATCCATTTAATTTCTGTTCAATTATTCATTAGCTTTTAAAAGTAAGTTAAAAAAATAATGAAAATCATCATTAGTGTAAGTAAGTCTTCAATAACTTATCCATTGTTACCAGAGACAGTCTTTGAATACGTGTTATCTTCAAAGGTTTAATATTAAATATAGACCCAGATGTTTTGGGGATCCATTATTTTCCAGTTATAATTAAAATGAATTAGAAAAAAAATAATAAATATAAAATTAATTTAAAACAAGAAATACTAAAGGGAATAACTATATATACTAAAGAAAACAATTGGAAAATAATAAATAAAACTCAAAAACGCCTAGTACTACTAAATAAATAAATTGAATGATAAAACGCAAAGAACGAAGAGCACCAAAATCGTAAAATGTAAATCTTTAGCAAAACTCGTAAACTAACACAACTTCACTTGGATGGCTTTGAATGTTGGCGGAATCTACGGAAGTAGTCATTGTTCCATTGCAAACTTAAATTTTAAAAAATGTCCCTACCGCTTGAAGGTAATATATACAGGGTATTTGTGTGACGGTTGGCAACAACTTTTGCCAACATAAAACGAAACGAAACTACCCTAAATCGAGTATAAATGTATGTTCTCATCCGACAGTGACATTTTTCAAAAGTTGTTCCGTTAGTTCGGCTTTTTAGCTGGCCAGCAGTCTAATTGCCCGCACGACCACTGCGCGATAGTAGTCACAACAACAACAATAATAGCAATGAAAATAAGACAACATCAAAGTGATCACCGCACAAAGCAAACAACGTCGAGTAGAACACTGTCAGAAATGTCTGCATTAATTTTAATGTAAAAGTACATGAAAGTAATTTTCATGTACGTAAATTAAACTTAATGTATACGTACAGTAACGTTAATGTACGTGTACATTACTTTTAATGCACATGTACATTAAATTTAATGTACGTGTACATTAATCTACCTTTAATGTACAGTCGTACAATAAATTTACATTACATTTAATGTAGTTTCTGACAGTGTACATTATCTGCAAGATAGGGAATGAAAATACCAAATCTTTTCCCATGACAGTTAGCTTAAGTAGCTTGAAGAATGGTTCTAAAACAGTACATATGTTTTATACTACCTACACACTTCTTACATTTTTGTTAGTTGAATTCTTACTGGAAAAACGAATCCTTACTCAAAAAGCACAGAACATAGTATTATGCTTAAGTTTGGTGTAATTTTGACCCATTGTGTGCGGGCGCAAGCTTTCCAGTTGGACGGGAGCGTAGTTAGAGCGGCTGCTCCAGATGAAGCTGATACGCCCGGTTTCTAGATCTGGTGCCGACAATTCTGACTGGAAGGTTTCCTGATTTATCTTCTCATTTACGGGGAACAGAGTTTTAAAGGAGGCTAGATAAGCATTAGCTTTTAACATTGCTCATTACGCAAATCTCGTACTGGGGTTTTGGTTCTTTTATGACATTTTAGAATATGTTATCTTATGCACAGACAGCAAATAGTACAAAAGCAAGTAGGGTTAGGAATATTCTAGAATCATAAATTCGAGCTAGCGACGTGAAATGCTAAGGCAATCAATGTATTGTATTAACTTTCTACGAAGATAGTTACTTAATATATATATATATATATATATATATATATATATATATATATATATATATATATATTCTTAACCGACTGGAAAGGCCAAGAATGAAATATATTGACCTATGCTCAACGAGGGAACGGTTTGTCGGGTATGTTGTATGTCCTAAAAACATAGAACTGGTCAAATATTAAAATTTATTGGCACCAAGCAAAAATATTTACACAAAAAGAATTACAATTGAAAGAATTGTAAAAGCAACATTTTTTGAGACGCAAAACCATTTTAACAATTTTGCAATAATTTTAATGCAATGTCTAATCTTATATATATATATATATATATATATATATATATATATATATATATATATATATAATCAGAAATTATTACATTGCCAGGAGATAATTTGTTACTAAAATAAATATAGTCTCCAAATAGTTTATTAAAAGTACTATAATGACAATAATTCCTAAATATATGGTAAAAAAAGAAAAAGTTTTTTGTTTATATCTTTATGAGCTAAAACAGTTATTTGTCTTGATGGAATTCTTTAAACCTGGAAATTTGACGGAATACGAATGTATCAATTCCTTTTTCAGATGAGGGATTCTCGACTCCTACGTGGTAAGAAACCGCACTGGCAGAATGTGTGTGGATCGGAGAGTGAGGACGTGCTGGAAATGCTGATCGCGGTGCCTCGCTCGTGGCGTATGGGAGAAGAAGGCGGAGGGCGGCGCACACACTGGACCAAAAAGAACCAAAAAGCGCGAAATAGGAAAAATACTAGTAAAAAAGATAATAAACGAATAAAACCTATTTTCTCAAAATATACAAATTTTGCAATAAAAAGTGCAAGAACAGGAAAAGGGTTACCGAAATGGTGTTGTCAATTCGTAACGTAAATTGGGAAAATTGTATATTGTAGGTTTTGTGAGCTCCTTGAATGGAATAAGAAAATAACTATAAACCCAGAAACGAAAAATGGAATTCTTACGAAAAGAACATTAAATATTTTTGATACTTCGTAATATATTACTGTTTATCCAGCAGTGCGTGACAATTTAATTTCTGAAAACTTTCAGATCTTTTTCGAAAACATGAAAACCAATACAATCAAGAACACCAATAATGCATTCTTTAAGTTTTTAGTTATTCTACATAGATATGTTACACATTTCGTTTTATTTACTCGACGTAACAAAATATTTAAAATACATCAAAATGTCGCCTTTTCGACCCACTGCCCGGCGGGCGGATCGGATGCGTGGGCAGGTGGCGGCGCCCGCGGCCAAATATTTCCCTGGAAGGATTTCCGGCCGCCGTCTCGCGCCGCCTCGCGCCCTCCGCCCCCTATTGTTTCAAGGGTGCCTTCCGCCCCCGGGCCTTTCACTTAGGCGCCGTGTCACACGCGCCGGCTGCCGGCGTCGCCGCCGCGCCCTCGCCCTCGCCCTCGCCCTCGCCGCGGGCGAGAATAGGCGCGGGAAAGGAGTCAGAAGCTGCGCTTTGGAAATGGAATTTCACATAAGCGGGCTCTCTAAAAATATGCGTCTTTTCTCTCCTGAAATAGACAAGAATTCCATAGGGGAGACCCACATTGTTAGCGACTGAAGTGCCATTTTTACCTCAGAATATCGAGTTTGAAAATTAAAAATGAAATGGAATGGGAGGCAGGCAAATCAGGTTCGCAGGTCTCCCGTTTGGACGGTCCCATTCCGTTCTCTTTCTCTTTATCGAGCTCAATACCGGTCATTCACGATCATTCTTTTATCATAACGCACGTGTGACAATATCTCCTATGATCCTGTTGGATAATCTGGTTGAAAGAATGCACGTCTTTTAATATCAAATCAGCAAGTTGGTTTAGCAAACATGAGGATTGTCCGTTGTGCAACACCAAGTCATACCATAAAATAAAACAGAATACAATCGACTCCTATTTTTCTCAGTGAACCCTCGGTTATAGTAACTTAAGTTACTGGTCCCGTTTCCTTAAATTAAAAAGCACAAGAAGATTCGGTTATAGTGAACGTGGACATCGGCTATAGTGAACAAAGGAAATAAATCCTGAAAATTAATAATTGTATCTCGCATGTTATTAGGCGAGTGGAAGGGACTTCGGAGAGTGAGGCGGTGTTCCAAGAACGCAAGACGCATTGAAAAGTGTGAAGTCTGCATTACGATACTTAGAGACAGAACGTAGAATCAAGTAAGAAGAGAGCACAAGCGTTGGCTGCAGAAGGGTCTAGAGAAATTACTAATGAAAAATGAACGCAGCAAACAAACAAAAATAATTGATTTTTAAAAACAAATAAAAATATAGAAATTTTCAGTCCCCACTGTTAATGAATTTTGCTGTATCTCTGTATTAATAAACTCAATCATTGTGACGAAATTCTATTTAACTTTGGGTCTAGTGAACCGATTACGTTAGTCCCCAGAAATTCGCTATAACCGGCGTCGACTGCACTATGTGCAACTTGTCAGCTTCACATCTCGCTCGTCCGGTGAGTTGCAGCGCAAGTGGCCGTGCGTCGCGTTGCGTGGGGCGCCGCCGCGGGCGCTGGCGTCGAGGCCTCGCGCGCGCAAAAAGCGAGCGCCTCCTTCGGAAGCGGCCCCGGCGCTGATCGCCAGAGCGCGCTATCGGCGGCGCCATCGCAGGCGCGAAGGAATGTCCGGCGGCGGCGGCGGCTCAGGGCATCAACGGATGGCACTGCGGCGCCTCTGACCGGGAGCTCCTAGGTTACACTCCCCACGGCGGCAGGAGTTTCGATACTAGCTTGTCAGCGTGGTCGAATTCAGTCGCTGTCTGGAGGAGAATTCTAGCGGGCGCCTGCTCTGATAGGTAGTTTTCCGTGGTTTCTCCGATCAACACCAGGCGAATGCCGGAGCAGTACCCAAACAAGCAGGCCACGGACCGCGCGCGATCTTTCCTTCCTCTTCCTTATCCTATCCTCTCCCCGTTACACATACACTTACACTAACATGCACTACACTACCACATATTCCGAGAGACCGGTCGGGAGCTTAGAGGTTGTCCCGGCTGGGGCGGTGCCCCGCTGGTGGGAGAGTCCTGGTTAGGGGGAAACCCCACTAGCCGACGGTAGGTCGGCGCCGGATCTCGGCATCCAGCGGGGGAAGATCACCGCTATCTCTCGAGGAAAACATACACTACACTTACGGGACTAATGACCAAAGCAGTTGACGCGCCCGGAATCACCAACCAACCAAGCAACGAAGGCGGAGGCGGACCGCGACACGGCTCCACGCGGCGCGAACAACTCACGAGTCTGCGCTGAAACGGCGATTCTTACATTGCTGCCTGAGGCATTTCATCAGCTGTTACGGTGCAATCCAAAGGAGCCCTTACACGTCACTACAGGGACGTCACTATGGTGGCGTTCAACCTTCCGTTTGGATGACACCGAAACAGCTCATTTACTTCACAGGCAGCTGGGTAAAAATCTCAGTATTGGTCAGTTTTTGCCCAACCGTTCAGCCCACGCTACATCGCCATTTTCCTATTTCGTGGTAAATTTACGGGAAACAATAATTAATAACAGATTTCCTATCAAATTATTTGTAACAATCATTGTTGTGGTTAAGTTTCGAATGATATATTAATTGTAAAAAATTATGATGAATAACGTCTTGTTGTTTGTCTACTGCCATAAAAATAGTGTTGGACCTTACTATGGTATATTTTTAGTAGTGTGATGATGCGACGTTTACTATTGCCCGAACATTCTAACTAACTAAAATGACCGAACAACTCCGTACCTATAGCACAACTGTCTGTGAACTTCCGAATCCTCGTGAATTTGGGGGTCACTCAAAGAGCAAAATCCCCAACACGTTTCAGCCAGGAAATAAGAATAGCCAGAGTTTCTTATAATTCCATCATTCTCAAATGACCCTTGGTCTAAAGTTCTCAACTTCTGTGCGCCACCCTAGAGCAGCATATCTCAACGCAAGCATAAGACAGTGCACTTCGATAGTGGCGACGGAACGCACGGAGGTCAAGCAAATAAAAGGCTCCTCTTTGAGCGGCCGGTGGGCCCGCGCTTCTTATGCTCTTTGATAGCCCCTCCCTCTCCGCTCCCGGCCCAGCGGCCCCCGCGGGGGCGGCGAGGCGGCGGCGCGGCGCCTTGGGGGCAGTGTGTCACGGAGGGAGGGGCGGGCCGTCTTCCCCTCGCTTCGCATTTACAGGCCTGCCAAACGCACGATATATTGAGCCGCAGTAACCGCTGGGCGATTGAATGACGATTGGTCAGTACGCGCGTTGCAATATTGAAGCGGACACAGCGATTCGCCGCAATTGCTTCGTGTAAATCGTTCTCTGCTGGGTAGTTTACAGCGCGTCTTTGATGATTTCGAGGTCTGTGATGCGGTATTGCAGAGACAGACAACTGCGAGGTCGGTTGATTAGTGATTCCGGGAGTGTCAACTTCTAAGGTCAATAGTTCTGTAAGTGTAGTGCATATTTTTACCGCGGGAGATGGGATGGCGGTGATCTTCCCACTGGCTGGCGAGAGGGCGGCCCCACCGCTGGCCACAACCTACGTCGTCTTGCGGAAACTGCGAACTTAAGGGCTTTTGGACCAGGCGAGGTGGCCCTGTGCATCAACTGATGTCACTGCAGCCCCTCTGACCGGGAGGTTCTAGGTTCGAATTCCGACGGAAGCAATATTTTCGACATTAGCTTGTCAGCAGCTAGGTCGAATTAGGTCGCTGTCTGGAGGAGAATTCTAAAGGCCGGTTCCTCTGTTCGGTAGTTTTCTCTGATTTCTCCGAGCAAACAGGCGAATGCCGGAACAGTGCCCCAGCAAACGGGTCACAGACCGCGCGCGATCTTTCCTTCCTCTTCCTTGTCATATATCTCTCTCTCTCTCTCTCTCTCTCTCTCACACACACACACACACACACACACACATAACTACCACATATTCTAAAGGTCCCGGTCGGGAGCTTAGAGCTTGTCCCGGCTGGGCCGCTGGTGGGAGAGTCCTGGTTAGGGGGAGAACCCACTAGTCGACGGTAGGTCGGCGCCGGATCTCGCCATCCAGTGAGGGAACATCAATGCCACCTCCCAATAATAAATATGCACTACACTTACGGGACTAATGACCTCGGTCGTTGACGTGCCCGGAATCACTGACAACCGACCAACCAGCCAATCATGGGTTGCTGGGAGAAGGGTGTTGTACGTAAAACACTTGAGTAGGCCCTTCATTTCACTGTCAAGTGTCTTCGACATGACTACTTCATTCGAGAAAACATTCGGAACAAGTAAGTAATCGATGATTTCAAAAGGAGGTAAATTTTATTTCATTACTCCCTTTTAGGAGTATTTCATTACATCTTTACTATTAGATACGCAGGTGTACACAGGCGTGTGAAGGGAAGAAGGACCCTGACCTTTCCGAAAATGTCTGAAGGGGTCTCAGAGGCTTACGTAATAAAACATTTCATTTCCGTAAATGTTGAGTTCGTGAATTCCCGTTTGTATATCTTTAGAATTTACGAAACTATTTTATGAGATTCAGACCAGAAACTTTCCAAGAGATCCCGCATCTCTCGAAAACATGAAATCATTTTTTTTATTTATTAATTAAACCATTATTGCATTAATTAGATTTATTAATTAATATTATTATTGCATTCTCCTTGTCGTATGTTGTATTGATTTACAAGTAAAATATGTCATATATTAATAAAAAGTTGTATGAAAAGGGTGCCCAAAATGTAATACTGGAATTTTGCTGCGCAAGTAAATAGTAACGTACAACGAACAAGGAATTCTTCTGCGGTATTTATACACATACTACTACATAGAGAAATATAACTGTCGCGTTGTTCATATGTTACATACAATTATTCTCTACTTTAACTATTCTTAGGTCCGCTTGCTTACTATTCACTCCATAAATAAAATACATGTATAGAAATCTAAGCATTAACATATTGAAACACGACTTAGTAGAGTATAATACTGCGACAACTGACAGTTTTGCGCGTTATCTTCTTATGAAATAGTTACTTCATCATAACCTGATTATCATAAGTCAAATTAGGTGCACGAATTTCTAGCTGCTGAACACATGATACAAATAGTCAAGAAAATCTAAGTAATATTTACTTATTTGAAATTTTTTAGGTTTTTGTTATTTTAGAGACGCTTGCTCCTTAACTCTCATTGCTTGATTCATCCTCAGAAGATAAAATAAACGAGAAAAAATCTATTCAGCTTTTAACCACCCATATGTCAGCTTAATGCGACTACTACCACAAGAAACTCATTGGACAAACGAGAACCTCGTAGAGTTCAGCTAAGAACACAATGTATCTCATAGCGCCGACTTGGTCTCACAAAAATATCTTCACCAGTCCTCGGCAGCACGTTCCAAGCCTTACACCCCAAAAGCGCATGAAAGTAAATGTCTGTCACAGGCAGTCTGGAAAGAAAGATTTGTCGGGTGACTGTTTTGTGAGCGGGAAGCGCTGAAAAGCAGAGACGCGACATGCGATACACCTTTTCTAATTGATTCCTCAGGCAGCGCTGGCGGCCCGCAGGGCAGTGAGGGGCGGGGCAAGGGGGCTGAAGGGCGCATCGCGCGATTTATGGGCGTTCGCCCTAATGAGCGGCGGGCGTGCGGCGGCGGTGGCGGCGGCGGCGGTCCGGAAATAGGCGACAGACAAAGCGGGCGGCACGGAATTGTCTCGCCGCCGCCGTTGCCGCAGCCAGACGAGCTCGCGACCACGCACGCACCACGCACGCGACACCGGCGGTGAGGTCGCGGAGGAGGCCTTGCCTGCAGCGATAGCACGCAATTCGGAAGGATTTGTTGGCCAAAGGAAGGCTTAATCAACTTAAGAGGGTGTTAGTGTGTCCTGTAATGATTGATTGTTAGTGCCTCCGAGCACGTTAACTGCCGAGGTAATTCGTCCCGTAAGTGTAGTGCATGTTTTGCATCAAGCTGTGGATGTGAACGTCTCCCGCAGGATGGCGAGAGAATCCAGGTATCTTCCACCAGCTGGGCACCGCCCCAGCCGGGACAAGTTTCAAGTCCACAACCAGTATCTCGGCATGTGTGGTAGTGTAGTGTGTGTGCAGGGGCGAGGACAGGACAAGGAAGGGTAAGGAAAGATCGTGCAGTCCAGGACCCGTTAGTTAGGGTACTGCTCCGGCATTCGCCTGATGTTGATCGTAGAAACCACGGAACACTAGCGATCAGAGCAGCCAGCTGCTAGAATTCTCCTCCAAATAGTGTATCACAGGATACATTTCTTAAACATAGAAAAGATTACAACTTAATTTAAACATTAAAGATATGGTTTTTATTATATTTTTAAAAATCCCATAAAAAGCGGTATGGGTTTCCCAAAAGTCAGTACTGGCTAAGTTTTTTCAAGCCGAGACTCACAAACTCGAAGTCTAAATAAATAAGCGTATTTTATTTTGTACGCGTAGGCTTTTACGCGTACGCGTATTGTATTTTGTATTTGTACGCGTATTTTATTTTGATTTGTAAATATAATAATTGTTTCTTTGTTCAAAAATATCAACGTGTTGTAAATGCATTCTCACTTCTGGATTTATTTATTCACGAAACGAACTAGGAGTGGAACAGGTTTCCGTTAGTTTGTCCAGGGACATGTGTTAGGGCATTCTCAATATTAGTAATATGATCAGTTGCAAGTTTTATAAACTTAGTCACACTGGAACCCTTGCTGCTGTATTGCTTACATGTCATACTAGTAGAACGCATGCACTCTTCGGACTGCACAAAATCATATCAGTCATGCACTGCGCTGTAACATTATCGCTCTTTAACTAGAATATACAATGGACGTTAGCAATGGTTTACTTATTACGAAATGATGTGAACTTTTACTCCACAGGATCGTTTTCATTTATAGTGTGAATATTTTGTTTTTAGATTATGAGTATATTATTACCAAAGTAAATGACTTTCTAAAGAAGAGGAAGAGTTAATCAGTTTCTATGCGAATAACAGCGGAGCTACGTAAGTTATGTTTACTTTCTCAGGTAGTATATATTTTCTAGACATAAATTTGTAACTGATGTACGTAAACGAACTCCTAGACATGCTTTGTGCTTCTTCATATTGCAAATAGTGTGCATTTACAAAAGCCGTGTTGATAAAAATATTCCTTTTTGTTGAGGAATAAATAGATTGCTCTCTGCTCCGAAGTTACAATATTTTTAAATTAGATATAAATAAGATTTGTTAAAATGATGTTTCTACAAGATGTAAACAAACCAGATAATCAGCATTAGTTAACGAAAATTCGTATGTCACTCTTATTCGGGATTGTTTTCCTCTCTGGAGAAATATTAACAAACTTTCTCAGGAGAAGTATTAACATTTAATTTAACAAAATGCTATCTTTAATTAATTTTTTCAAACTTGACTTAAACATTTAATTTTGATGTTTTCTTTTGCTCAGTCACTATTTCATGAAACTTAAACCTCTTGCTATTGTCATCGTTGCAGGTCTATAGTATGTTTACTTTTTCAAAGGCGATGATGGCAAGAATCAACGGAGATTATGATGGAAATGAAGTTTACAATGAGCGGTAAGGAATAATAAGCAAAAAGATGAATTATGAAAAAATTTGAGTGAAACTGCTAACGTGAGAAGAACCCAAGGAAATATAGAGATGCACAAATTCCACATGAAGGAGCCCAGTTAAAAGTTTTGGTAGCGTACCTCAGCACAAAAGACGAACATCCATGAAGCTGAATCTCTGATTTATCCTTTAACCATTCATTTTATTTTTTTATCAACAAATCATTTACCTATTATAATGTTGTTTCAGCGTCTTAGTTTGGCTAGAGATGGATAATTATTTGATGAGTATGCAATAAAAGTGACATGTAAATACACGATGACGGAACAATGAAGAAATGAGAAGCAGTGGGAAGAGAAAAAAAACACCTGTAGAAAAGCTGTTGCAAACCGACTTGATCACTATAAGTACCTCACAAAGCTGCGCATCGATGAACGCTGGTACAGAAGGATTTTCCTAAGGATGGGCCAAAGTGACAGCTAGTGCTGGCAACATAACTGAAGTTTCTGTGGTCATTGTGCCTTCCAGCCCATTAGACGCCTTTATTGAATCCGTTTGTTTGCAGTTGGCTAACTTGTAAATGGCTTCGACGCTTCCTTTTATGATGTGCTTGTCCAACAAATATATAGTGCGCCGCGAGAAATAATTGAAATGAGGAAGTGCAGTGTTATGAGCTCTTCTGTAAAAATTCTTATTTTCTATCAACATTACATTACATTTACTTTTTGTGTGATAAATATTATGTTTATATTAAAACCGAGACTTGAATGCGAGATGCGTACCGGTGAACGTGTTTAGGGCTTAAAATCATTTTTCTTTCTATTTACATTCGTGGCAGTTTTCTTTTATTGGTTGGGAGAGCCTGTTAAGAGATTGTCCACATACGTAATTAATTTTAAAAATTTCCCGGACTCGCGTACATGCATTCAGCGAAACTCTTAGACTTCTGCATAGGGATGTTTTCACAGGAACCATAACCTAACACTTTACGAAGAAGCGTGGCTGAACAGTTGTCGTGGCGGAGAGATACTTCTCTGAATTACACGTGATGTCCACGTGTTACGCGAACTGTCACTTTGGCTCATCCTTAGGAAAGGCTCAACCATCTGTGGCGTCAACCAGGTAGCCCCTATTGCAGGTAACGAGACGAGGGCGTTTCCAAGCGCTGCGGAAGGAAGACAATCCGAGGCGAGAGCGCGCCTCGCCAACACGGGTCGGCGCCCCACAAAGGAAGCTCATCGGCACCCGCTCTCCACGGGCGCCCAGTCGCTGCCCCGTCCCGCCCCGCCCCTTCCCGCCCCGCCCCGCCCAGTCGCTGCCCAGCCCCGCACCGCCCCGCCCCTCCTCGCCCCGCCCCGCCTCGCCCCGCCTCGCCTCGCCTCGCCTCGCCTCGCCCCGCCTCGTCCGCCCCGCCCTGCCCCGCCCCGCCCGCCTCCGCCCCGCCTCGCCCGCCTCGCCCGCCCCGCCTCGCCCCTCCTCCCACCTCGCGCCTCCCGCCCCGCCCGCCCAGGCCGCCTCCTCCTCCCGCCTCACACCCGCCCCCCCCGTCCGCTCGCCTCGCCTCGCCTCGTCCCTCCCCGCCTCCCCACCCCGCCCCCCCCAGCGCCGCCCTCCTCCCGCCTCGCCACCTGCCCCGCCCCGCCCAGGCCCGCCCCTCCTCCCGCCTGCCCACCCCGCCCCGCCGCCTCGACCCGCCCGCCCGCCTCGCCCAGCGCGGAAACAAAGAGGATACTGAAAATGTTTAAAGAGATCGACTGGATAAGTAAATACCCGTTACGGCGCGTTCACAAAGGCGCTGCTTTAAATGGAAAAAGAGGAGAGGACTTGCGCCGAGGTAAATCACCCTTACCAACATTCAGAAAGAAAAAAATAGAAGGTGCAACAAAGAGGATACTGAAAATGTTTAAAGAGATCGACTGGATAAGTAAATACGTTCCGCTGTAGAAAAGTAGAACGTAAAAGAAATAAACAAGAAATATGAGGTTTAAAGTGATGTGAAATGGTTTGGTGGCAAATATTGAGAAATTCTTCATAATGTGATGTACGAAGTAATTTTAAGATACTTTTTTATTATGCATCTTATTCTAAATTGTAGGACTAAGCCAGTGGCATAACTAGCATTATCTACTTTTCAGTTCCAAAAACGGATAGTGTTTAATATTATTAGTAGTATATAGCAGCCCTCGATATTCAATATCTTTTTATTTTTCAGTACAAAAATCTGTAAAATTCATTCCCTTTGACAACGATTTAAAATGTTTTGCAAATAACACTCCTGGCTTAACACGATGTAATATCTTACCACAAACGTATGTACTCAATATGTATAATGTATGTATCTTAACACTTGTATGTCATAACACAAATGTATCCCTTAAATGAGGAGTATAATGTTTCAGATAAAATTACAGATTATTGAAAATTCGCTTAATAGTTCCCATTCAGCATTATTTGTAAATAACTACTTGCAAATTTGCCGGTGGTAGAGAATATTGAAGATTGCGAGTTTAGGGTAGTGAGACCTCAATTGCCGTGAGAAAATAAACTCGGTTGAACTGAAACCTAATGTCTTCAGCATTGCACGCAATATATTATACTAAACTATTTCTTTGCCAATCGCTGAAATAAATTTGCTCCCTTGAGAGTGCAGAGAGTATAAATATTTATAATGAAAATCTTTGGTAAAATTTACACTTTCAAACCCCAATGTTTAATATATTTTGCAGATCATATAGTGTACAAAATACAAATATGTACGAAACCTTCAAAATAATTCAAGGTATTTTTTTAATAAGAGAAGACCATATTTTTTTATTAATATAACAGTATTTGAGTTGTCAATACTAATAATTTTTTAAGTAAACCGGGTCTTTCTTCTTCATTAGTGGCTTTACCAAAGTCCGTCTGGGTGGCACGTGGCTTGCCACACCGCCATCCGCCTCGTACCAAGACAGGGATTTCACTTAAGGATTTAGTGCCAGCAAACATTCATGGGCCGACCTCCCCTCGCCAGGGCCAGTGCGTCGCGCTGAAATCTTAACTAATCTTCATGGTCCGCCCCGCGTCATGTTTCCGGCCCTACATCTGTCGGGCCCTGTTTTTAAAGAACGATGCTTCCTAGTATCTTACGAATTCAGCGGTGGGAAACTTTAATGCCGTTTTCTTCTGCGACAAGTACCGCCCGCCCGCGACCTGTTATGACCTCTAAAATGTTCAGTGGCTGCTGCAGAGATGACGTGCGGGTGAGTGGCCAGGGGTGAAGGTGGAATTATGGGGTGGTTGCCATTGGTTGATTTGATTTGATTTTTTCGTGTTTCCGGGCGCGTCAACTGCTTTGGTCATTAGTCCCGTTAGTGTAGTGCATGCTTTTCCTCGGGATATGCGCGGTGATCTTTCCCTGATGGATGGCGAGATCCGGCGCCGACTTACCGTCGGATAGTGGGGTTTCCCCCCAACCAGGACACTCCCACCAGCGGGGCACCGCCTCAGCCGGGACAAGCTCTAAGCTCCCGACCGGTCTCCCGGAATATGTGGTAGTGTAGCGCATGTTAGTGTAAGGTGTGTGTGTAAGGAGAGGATAGGACAAGGAAGAGGAAGGAAAGATCGCGCGCGGTCCGTAGCCCGTTTGGTAGGGTACTGCTCCGGCATTCGCCTGGTGTTGATCGGAGAAACCAGGAAAACTACCGATCAGAGCAGCCGGCCGCTAGAATTATCCTCCAGCAGCGACTAATTCGACCTAGTTGAAAAGCTAGTGTCGAAAATCCTGCCGCTATCGGATTCGAACCTAGGACCTCCCGGTCAGAGGCGCTGCAGTTGAAATTGGTCCGTAGTGAAAGTATCTATATGTAAAGGTAAATTCGTATAGCAAGTGCTCGCTGAAACAATAATTTGTTTTAAAACTATTTTTTTTTTCCAAACTTTCTCCAAATTGGTAGAGATTTAAATTTCGCAGTTCAAGACGTCACTAAGCTATACATACTTAGGAACTTGGTAATTATTATTTCGGATTAAAAAAGTTAAACAAAATGTGATTGAATCAGCTATTTGAAACTTAATGAAGAAACGCCCTTTCGAGAGCATACACAAGTAATAACAAAAACTATTATTTCAAAAGTGGCTAATAAGAGTCTGACAGTGATAAAATTGAAACGAACCTTACTTCAGTATGTACGTCATTGAAATGTAATTGATGAGTATTAATTCATATTTTCATTCAAACAATCCAAATCAATCAAACCTTCACGCCATTCAAAGAAAGAATCATGTTAAATCCCATTGTATTGTAAGTTTTCATGAATTGCAGATTGTCGAATATGTTTGAATGACAATTTTGATTTTGATTTATCTTCCTGAGGCTAAAGAATTTACATACATACATTTATTTGAACTGCAATTGGGTATGATCCGGTGGCAGTTAAAGAACAATAATAATAATAATAATAATAATAATAATAATAATAATAATAATATAGTACAGTACAAGACGATAATGCAATAATCATACTATCACTAATATTAAGTATTATAACAATTATGTCAACTCTGCCATGATATCTAATAATTATAAGTTAGTGATACTAAAATTTAATACAAGCTACATAAATACTGGCTGAATTAGATTTTTAAAATTCATTAATCGCGTTCACTACGCTTCAGTGCATTGCACTACACTACACTGCGCTGGTTTGCTTTGAATTACACTGACCAGCACTTCCCGCACTTCACCGCTTTCACAGCACTTACTCATTTAATATCTATTATCTCATCTTATTCTAATTTATTAGTAAAACTTCGGACACTTAGAGGAAAACTCTTGAAAATTTCTCGGTAAACTGTTCCAATCTTTAATTATCCTGTTACAAAATGAAAATTTCCCAAGATCTGAATTTTGTTTCCTTTTTCGAATTTTGTGAGTGTAATTGCTTCAGCCGAAATAATTTGGTTTTTCTAGTCTAACCTGAATTTCCTGAATTTGGCCAACATAGATTTATAAAAAGCGCAAAGCCTCGCCCATGTTCTTCTCGTTTCCAGAGGTTCCCATGACTTTTTTATTGCGTTAGTTCTATAAGTACACTTATTCGCTTTCCTCTGTATTCTATCTTGGCTTTTCCAGTGCGACATTCTGTATGGTTTACAAAGATTTAAAAGGTAATGCTGGGACATTGGACGAAGACTCAAAGAACTTAACCGAAGAATCCGGAACACGAATCTGAGCTTTCATACCGTGAATGTTTCAGCAGCGCGGAAAAGGAGTCGAACCGAGCATCCGGCGCGGGGCTAGTACGTTGTCCCTAGACCCCCCCCCCGCGCGGCGTCACGCGGCGAGGGGGGGGGGGAGAGGTGGGTACACGCGCGACAGCTCGTGCGACAAGAGGTGTGACACGGGGGCGCGACGCGCGTCAACACGATCGAAAAACGCGTGCGGCTGAAAAACGCGTGTCGACACGGTCTCTCAATCTGCCGACGGGCGCGCGCCGCTCATGGCTTATTGCGCGCGCGGGGCGACGCGTGTCAGCGCAGGCGCGCCATTAGCGCTCCTAAATAACGCGCGGGCGGCCGGCGCCCGGGGCGGGGGCGGGCCCTGGCTGCACCCGGCCGGGCGTGCTCCTTTGCCATAAAAGGAGGTAGGTAACTAGCTGCGAACGCGAATTTCCTCTCCCTTCCCCGCCTCCACAGTGCACTGCGAATTTAGGCATGAAATGCCAGGTGGGAGTTTCTGAATGAATTTAAGAAGGTTTAACACCGACTGATTGCAGATATTTCTGAGACTGATTTTAAATAATAAGTATAAAAATATATAACGTAGGAGACGGAATTAAGCTTACTCCTCAATCAAATTCTTTCCCTATTCACTACCTACTAATCACTAAAATACGGCTCTGATGTGGTTCATTCCTTAGAGTATCAATGTTTGATAAGCCATTAATTTGAAATATTGTACGTAAGATGAACTATTTTACTTTTAAATGAAAAGGTTTCGTTTTTCAGTCTAAGAAATTAACTTAATCAACAACCCAAAAAAATTAAAAAAAACCCCAAAAAGGTGTACTACAAAAATTATTCGATAAGAGTAATAAAAATAAAATATTTCTATTAATTTCACCAAAAACAAGTTGGGAATGTAGGTTCTATTTCAGAATATTTTCATGTCGCACATCTTCTAAAAACACTTGTCTTCCCCAATTTTCACTTATTGTATGATTTAAAGCTAGGTTTTTTATTTTGTATGTTCACAAAAACTTTAATTGTAAATGTTAAAAAATAAGAATATTGTTAAAAAACACGCAACACAAAAAAATACGTAAGTAGGCAGATGATAAATTATAAATTCAGTTCTGCTATCACAACTGGTTATCGATGGTTAGTAATTCCAAGAAACAACGATGTACATTATCTCTGTAAAACAAGTTGGGCATAAATATTATTATTATTGTTATTATTATTATTGTTATTATTATTATTGTTATTGTTATTATTGTTATTATTTATTATTATTATTATTTAATTTTCATTCCCATTTTCGTCCTCGCTCATTTCCTATCAACTAATCAACATCATGAAGATATTCCTCTCTGAACCCAGGTAAAAGATTTGGCACAAAATCCAACTTCCTATTTTGGAAACACCTTTTGCAACATTCAAAGGACTTGTACGAATGCTGTGAAGCTTCAGCGCGCAGAGCAACGTGCGTCCTCCGGAAAGCAAAGAAAGTGTGAAGAGTCGTGTAACGGCGCGACTGTCCATTAGCACTGTAAATTAAGTGCGCGCGACACGGCGGAGGTGGGCGGGGCGGGGCGGGGCGGGGCGGGGCGGGCGGGCCGAGGGTGCGCCGTTGCGGGGGCGGCGAGCCTCCATGGCGCCCCCGAGGCCCTGAATAGTGAATCGCCCCCCGGCCCGCTCGCCCACCCGCCCACCCGCCTGCGCGCGAAAGAACAGCTAGACAGACAGACAGCTGACATCACTTGCCCCAGGGGAGTTGAGTCTATAGCCTTGTCGCGTTGCAGCCGGACTTGGAGCGGGGCGTTTCTTTCTGAGTTTGTTGCCCATACGCTATTAGACATTAAATATCCAGTCTCTGATGTTCTTAACTAGGCACTACATCAATAGACAGTATATTTCTTATATTAATATTGCAGCTATTTTTCAAGGAAATAAGAAAAAAATGTGTTCGTTCGGAAGGTTCAGGTCTTTTTAATTCAAAGTGCAGTTAATGCAATTGAATAGCCAGTGTTGGTTCGTTCAATTAATCTTCCAAGGGATGTGATTTTTCAATTGACTTGCAAAAAAAATAGACACAATGATATAAACTTACTGAGGGAACCGGGGATGACTTTGTGAATATTGTGTTGAACATATCCATTTACTAAGATATTTCGAAGTACTTTTATTTTTATTTTTCAATATTTAAAAAAAGATCTGTCAAGAAAATAAAAGAGAGGGATAAGATTATAAGAAATGGATTTGAGGCGTTGTCCATTTCTATGAAGCAAATGTCGTAAACTCCATACCATTTCCTACCATTATGAAAAATACATAAAAATCCTTTTTATTCGTGAGCACGGAACCTACAAGAATCTTTTCCTCTCTTAGCAGTACTCTGTCTGCAACTTCCCTTCTTCCGCACTTCCCCGAAAACCCATTTCCCTCCGCCTATCGCTGTGGTGAGGCGACGCCCTTGCGCCCTTCACGCCCGCCCTCCGCTCGGACCGCGCTGGTCTGGCGACCAGATGTCAGGCCGACCGTTCGCCATCCCCCCGCACCCCTGTAGGTGCCCACCAACAAAGGCAACGCCACCCCCGCTGACGCCGGGGATGGACTGGCCCGGCGGTATATAAGACCGGGCCCGGCCTAAGAAGTGGTCGCTCGTTTCCCGCTCTTCGTGAGTGCGGTAGTGATCGCCGGCGTCCCGCTCTACGGTTGCCTTCGGGTTTGACCGAGTCGGGAATCGACGCCGTGCCGAACCGAGCGACCCATCGCCAGCGGTACGGTTGCCTTCGGGTTTGACCGAGTCGGGAATCGACGCCGTGCCGAACCGAGCGACCCATCGTCAGCCTATCTGCCTTCGCCGCCGCCTACGCCGTCGCCTTGTGGCCGCCGCCTTGAGGCCGCTGGATTTGCCGCCGCTACCTGCCACCCTTCCCCCACCCTCCTCATGGCAACGACCGACTGAGTGCTGGGCTGCGTAGCCTCTGTTAGGTAAACGTACTTGCATAGGAACGTACAATAAACCATTTTGTATAAAACCAACACCGAGTTCATCTTTCTCCCGATACTCACTCCCTCCCATCATGTCCTCACGACATATTGGTGTCAGGTGTGGGGTTGTAATCGCAACCCGTAGAGGAGGGAGCGTGGGATGGTAATCTGGGCCCCGAAAGGGAGCACGGGTTCGAACCCCACCATGAGCATGCATTCTGTAGCAAAGCGAGAGAAAGCGAACTCGGGTAATGTAACGGCCAACCAAAATTAATTTTTTTTCTTACAATCTGGATTCAAAATTTTTCGCTTAGGATTGATTAAGCAGCAGCATGTCGCACCGAGGCAATCAGCAGTTTTCCTTGCCCTGGGAATGTGGGCGTAGCGCAGATCTCATGGATTTTATATCCCCGGTATTCACAATTGAAGGCGACAGCAACCCCCTTCACAAAATTTTCCGGTACAAGCCAATGTATCAGCTGGGCAGATCTGTCTCGTTCCGATGTTCAGTGGCGAGGACGGTACCCGCATCGAAACCTTTCTAGAACGTCTCCGAATAGTTAGTAATTTTAGTAATTGGAGTGAGGCCGTAACACTAGGTGTAGCTCGCTTACGGCTGGCCGGGATTGCATCGGAATTCGCGGAAAACAATGCATATGTAGTGGCATCCTACTCGGATTTCTGTAAATATGAAAGATAGGTTCTCCAAAATTATCACGGCCCACCTTAGAAAATGTTTAATGATTGTAGTCAAAAGCACTTGGAGTCAATTAGCGACTTCTCCAGCAGGCTCGCGTCTCTAGAACGTCAGCTAGCACAATTCGCAATCCAAAAACAATGTTAGAAAATTTGGAAAGATTGCTAGCACAATTTATAGCAGGTTTGAGAGAGGAAATAGGTCGGTTCGTGGCAGTTCGCAATCCAAAAACAATGTTAGAAGCAGTAACGTTTGCAAACCAAGAAGAAGCAATAGCTAGGAGCTATGCGTCTGCGACCCGAAGCGTCAGTTCACTGAACTGTCTTAGCGGCGGCCCCCCGCAAGGGTACGCACAGTGGGCAACAATGCCGCAGACGGCGGCACAAAATCATTTTATGCGCCCTACTCGCCGCAGGGTATACGCAACGGGCAACACCACCGCACCCGTATGTGCCGTTGCAGGATTCCGCTTTCCCACCTTACGAGAATAGAAATGAGGACCACCGATCTAACTCATCAACCTTGCCGTTCGGTGCAGGTTCGGAGTTCTATGCCATTCAGCAACCTCCCCGAGGTCGGAACCTGGGATCCGCGCCGCAAACATTGCCACCCCCTAGACAGTCATTTGAAGCTAGAGTATGCTATCATTGTGGGAAAGCAGGCCATTTTTCGCGAGTGTGTCCGGAGAAGAAACAAAAATGTTTTAATTGCGGGCAAGCAGACCACCACATAAGGAAATGCCCATTAATAATGTGTAGTAAATGTAAAAAATCCGGTCACTGTACGGTAGATTGTGAAAAACGGGATGTGAATTCGGGAAACTAATAAACCCCGACCACCAGGTCGGGGATGAAGTATTAGCCGTTATTTCGTTACGGAACAAGACCATGCAGGTTTGCGAGGGGCACGTGACGACTCTCGCTCCTCGGACAGAACCGAAGAAAATTAGAAAACAGATGTGTGGTGATCTGATTTCTTTGCAGACGAGCCGAGTGAAAATCAAGGCACAGTTATGGTAGTAGAAGCAGACGCGGACGCCGCATCACGGATTGTTTGGATCTGCTAGGGCCGCTGACAGAGAGCGAAATAGGCGAGATGATCAAGAGCGAATTAATGCGGCGGGACAGCGGAATTGGCGCTTGTACGTCCGAAGAGGAAACCAAATTTTTTCGAGCTAGCGAGATTAATGCAGGCGGGACAGCGGGAATTGGCGCTTGTACGTCCGAAGAGGAATCCGAATTTTTTCGAACTAGCGAGATTAATGCGGCCGACACAGAATCGGCGCTTGTACGTCCGAAGAGGAAACCGAAGTTTTCGAACTAGCGAGATTAATGCGGCGGGACAGCGGGAATTGGCGCTTGTACGTCCGAAGAGGAAACCGAAGTTTTTCGAGCTAGCGAGATTAATACGGGCGGACAGCGGGAATTGGCGCTTGTACGTCCGAAGAGGAATCCGAATTTTTTCGAACTAGCGAGATTAATGCGGGCGGGACAGCGGGAATTGGCGCTTGTACGTCCGAGGAAACCGAATTTTCGAGCTAGCGAGATTAATGCGGGCGGACAGCGGGAATTGGCGCTTGTACGTCCGAAGAGAAACCGAGTTTTCGAGCTAGCGAGATTAATGCGGGCGGACAGCGGAATTGGCGCTTGTACGTCCGAAGAGAATCGAATTTTTCGAACTAGCGAGATTAATGCGGGCGGGACAGCGGGAATTGGCGCTTGTACGCCCGGAGTGGCGGCTTCCGTTGTGCATAAGAGTGAGATTGATGCGAACATACTACTCCCCATAGAAGTCGGGCAACTCGTGCTGCTGCGTAATCTGTCCTTGCAGCGTGGGCAAAACAAGAAATTAGCGCCCGCTGGATAGGCCCTATCAAGTTTTGAAGGTAAGGAGCCCAGTCTCGTTCGATATTCAAGGCCTATCAAACGGAAAGATTCTGACCGCACACCATCGGAATCTCTTGCCTCTGCCACCCGAACCAGAAATCCAACCACCTCGTATCGTAACTGAGCCTAGCGTTACGGGCAACAGCGAAACCCAGTCACCAGTTACTCAGAGAGCAGGCCACCACCGTCACCGCACCCGCCACCACCGCCACCCGCATCACCGCCACCCCAACCATGGAAGCCGCCCCGGCCGCCACTGCCGGCCACTCCTTAATCCCTTCCCCCTCGCCGGTTCCGACGCCAGCAACTGGGCCTTTCCCAGCCGCGGAAGAAGTACCGCCGCCCACCTTCCACCCTAAACGTGCGGCCTCAGCACCGCGGCAGGTGACGGGCTTAAGCTCCTTCAGCCCTACGTCCGGGACCCTAGAGGCACAACCAGCTGGCCCCAGGCAAGATGAACCTGAGGGCCCTAGGGCCCTACCGGACGGGAGAGGCTGGACTCGATCCCGACACCGCCAAGCCGGAGTCAGCGGCGCTTCGCAAGAAGAACGGCGGCCGCCCCCGGCTGCGCCAGAGGCGGAGACTGCGCGCCGGCCGCCTTCGCGCGCATCGGCGGAGAGGCGGGAGGAAACTACCGCAGAGCGCAGCCCAACGTCGCTACCATGGCGCCTCGCAGCTTCGCCAGCGCCTTTCGGCTCCACGTCGGCACTGCTTGCGGAAATGCGAGCACGATGACGGGCGGCAAGGAAGCGCAGGCGGGCGAGATCCGTGCGCCGTCGACGCACGGGCCCAACCTGCGCCCCCACTTGGACGCACGCATGTGTGATAAGGGTGGATGGCACCCGACCAGGTGCCACACACCATCTAAGCTGCGGACACTGCCTGAAGCCGCCTACCTGTGTGTGTTCGTGTGGGTGTGTGTTTGTGAACGTAAAATGGGAGATGTGCTAAGTGCTAAATGAGAAGAACCGTGAATCAACGTGTAAAAATAAACAACAACAAAACTGAACTAGCCTGTAAATAAGTCCAGTCTTATGTCTCATGCCATTTTTTAATGTAGATTGTGTTTTGTGTCTCTAGTTGTAAATATCTAATATGCGTTAGTATAGTATTTGTATAGAATTTGTATAGTGTGTATTTGTGTTGTATTGTGTAGTAGTATTGTGTTGTATTGTGTATTTGTATTTGTGCTGTACTGTGTAGTATAGTATTTGTATATAATAGCAGCACGGTACTCAGTCGCGTTTCCCAAATGACCCCTGCGGCTGTTTACGGGCGGGGTGATGTGGTGAGCGACGCCGGCTTCGCCCTTCACCGCCCGCCCTCCGCTCGGACCGCGCTGGTCTGGCGACCAGATGTCCAGGCCGACCGTTCGCCATCCCCGCACCCTGTAGGTGCCCACCAACAAAGGCAACGCCACCCGCTGACGCCGGGGATGGACTGGCCGGCGGTATATAAGACCGGGCCCGGCCTAAGAAGTGGTCGCTCGTTTCCCGCTCTTCGTGAGTGCGGTAGTGATCGCCGGCGTCCCGCTCTACGGTTGCCTTCGGGTTTGACCGAGTCGGGAATCGACGCCGTGCCGAACCGAGCGACCCATCGCCAGCGGTCGCTCGTTTCCCGCTCTTCGTGAGTGCGGTAGTGATCGCCGGCGTCCCGCTCTACGTTGCCTTCGGGTTTGACCGAGTCGGGAATCGACGCCGTGCCGAACCGAGCGACCCATCGTCAGCCTATCTGCCTTCGCCGCCGCCTACGCCGTCGCCTTGTGGCCGCCGCCTTGAGGCTCGCTGGATTTGCCGCCGCTACCTGCCACCCTTCCCCACCTCCTCATGGCAACGACCGACTGAGTGCTGGGCTGCGTAGCCTCTGTTAGGTAAACGTACTTGCATAGGAACGTACAATAAACCATTTGTGTACAACCAACACCGAGTTCATCTTTCTCCGATACTCACTCCTCCCATCATGTCATCACGACATCGCGGCGACCGGCGCGAACGACTCCATTCACCGTAACTTCTGCGCCCGAATGGGCCGACGGGTCGCAACGGACTCGGCGAAAATTACGGAATAACTCCCCCAGAGAGCGCGCGCGGGGGGGTGGCGGCAGTGGACAAAATAAAAACCTATGAAAAATGAACGACCCGGCCGCGGCGGCGGGCCGGTCCCGCCGGGCCCCGTGCAGGTGGCGGAGGGGGTTGGCAGCCCCGCGGGGCCGCGTCCACTCAGCGCGCCCTCCCCCGGTCCTTTCTTTTCATTTTTAGCCGCGTCCTCCGGGAGCGCATCAATATACGGGCGGCGCGGACTCGCCACCGCCGCGGCCGACAAAGGGAATTCCTCAGCAGTGACCAGAAGTGGCGGCGGCGGCCCGGCCGCGCGCCGCCGCCGCCGCCGATTAAATTCCGGCCACTTAATACGCCGCCAAGCGCGGGGACCGCGCCTGAGTCACGGCGGGGGCGGAGGCTGCTTCAAAGGCGCGCCCGCCCGCCGCTCGCCGCTCATCTGTTATGCTGTCTATGAGGCGCTAGCGGCGGCGCCGCACGGTAGCTGCGCGGGGGCGGGGGCGGGGGTGTGACGGGCCGGGGGTGGGGGCGGTCGGGGCGAGCCGTTGTAGGCGCGGCGGGGCGGGACAGGGCGAGGCGTGGAGGGCGGGGAGAGATGAGGGGAGGCGTTGGGGACGGCGGTGGTGCGGGGCGGGGCGGGGCGGGGCGGGGGGGGCGGGACGAGGCGTTGTGGGCGTGGGCGGGGCGGGCGCGGCCCGAGGCGCCGAGGCGGGCGCGGCCGTGACAGCGGGGATTGGCGGGGGCGGCGGGCGCATCGGCGGCCATATTCCGCCGGACAAGTGATATTGCGTGATGCATCGCCCGGCGCCGGTCACCGCCGCTGGACAAAGGGCGGCGCGCGGGGGCGGCGCGGGGGCGGCCGCTCGGGGAAATATGTCCCTCGCTGCGGCGCGCGACGGAGGGACGTGCCGAGATTCGCGGCGGAAGACGCGACGCGCCGCGCCACCGAGAAATGTAAGGCCACAAGCCAGATAGACCCACCCGCGCTCCGCAGAGCCAGAGGGATGTTGGGTGGACACGACACAGACCCACCGCTGCATGATTTTTCTTCCCTTCTCGAGATGCGAATTTCATTTTCTTTTTTGCACATTTTTTTAGATTATTTTCGAGTTTTATTTAAAACTAAATCTTGTGTGGTACACTAGTACACAGCGAAAAATTTCTTATGGAGCAACACCCGGAAATGTTAATAATACTATTAATTGCGAGAAAAATGTTCAAACATAAAATACGTTTCTTGATTTTCGACAATAACCTTTGAAAGTTAGAATAATTATAACATTGAGTTATGGAATTTGTGAAGAGATCTTTAACAAAACGATGAACACTCCAGATTGCTTGCCTTAGTTGCTGACCCAAGAGATCGAATTGAAATTGCAAAAATACATAATAGGTTTCCTTAAAGTTTACGATTATCTATCTTTCTATATTTCTTTACTTATTTTGTCATCAATAGAGGAGCTTTAAGTAAAATTTTTCTTCTTCACTCAGAATTTCGAATTCACGTTATTATATATGGAATTTGATGAACATACGTTTCAAGGTAGGTTTCTCCTGGTACCCCTGTTTCATCTGCGTCTTATATCACTTGTGAAATATGCACTTCATCATCATCCCGATCCCACCCATCTTTGAAATGATTCACCGTTGGATACATAATGCATGCCTATGGTTATCATCAACCGGGATTAAAGCGAACATCAGAGATTCAAACTTACTCCTGGCATTGCAACTATCTAGGATTAACAGCCGTGATTGTAACAGTCAGGGTGATTAAAGCTGAAATTGTGTAGAAATTTCTTTTGACAGTTCTTGGTAATGATGTTCAATCTGCTTTTATATACGCTATCCATTTGTCGTAGTTTTTCTATTTAACACGCGTCCAACTGGTCGATAAGGCCAAGTCTATAATTTCCTTGATTCAGTATTAATTATGCGGTCAAAATTATTTCCGTCATGAGATGAGAAGTAGTTGTTGGGTAGAACGAGGACGTTTGTCCGTGTAAAAATCCATAATCTTAATCCACAATTTTGTATTTATCCGTAATGAGAAAATGTTGAGGCAAATTCAGACCTCTCTTAGACTGATTCCTAAGTTAAGTGGTAGTTTTTTAAATAGTTAAAAAATTTAACCCTTCAAAATTAATATTTAAAAAAAAACGTTCAAATCTTGAAAAGAACTTGAACTCTGAAACTGGAACCAAAATCTGGAACCGTATCATCTTCAACAAATTACGGATAGTTAAATCGCAAATTAAACAATGATATGAATCGCTTGTCACTATCGTATTATCTCGTTGTAAAGATGTCAGGAGAACCGGGTTCGATTCTCGTTGGGGATAACTATTGCTTTGAAGAATTCAAAATATTAATTTGAAAATAAACACAATTTAACATGTTAATACGTTTAATTCAGACTATCCCATATTCCATCTGAAAAACTGAAATATTTTCACACTTTTTCACTGAAAGAAAGACTAAAGATAACGATGCATAAAGTTTGCGAGGAGTAATAAAAAATACATGATAAACATAAACTCTATTCTTGCATTAAGTCAGCAAACATTAGTTTATTAAAGATTTCTAAATTTTAAAAAATCTTTTACTGATTTTTGTGCCATTAGAAGCACAGGGTTTGAATGTTATGTAGCTTTCATATTTTATTTTCGATATTGTACAGACAAGATAAAAAAAACTTCGAATTTTCACGAACGAATGGGAAGTGTTAGATTTCCTAAAATTAATTAGAACTGAATATGGAAAAACACTGCTCTACCAGTTTCACTATGGCGTACCATCCACAAATTATTTTTTCTTCCAAGTATTATTTTACATAGCAAATAAAGTGCGATTATTCAAAAATAATAAATAGTGTTTCAATAATTCTTTGATCCCGGTAAATAAGCTGATAAAGTCATAAACACTTAATTTTACAGAACAAAAAACATTTAAATGAATTAAAACAGGGATTATTGATATTCAAAGGAAGATGATACTGAAAGAAAAATATTTTGTATAGGTTTTGTTTGAATATCATTTATCCCTTATTTGTAGCATTAGTTTGTTTTCTGCTCCCCTGTAAAATTAAATTTTTTTGACTTATCATCTAATTCACCGGGGTCAAAAAATTATAAGTGCTCAAATGATGCGACAGCAAACCTCACACAAGTAAAACTAGTATATTCTCATAATCATCATCTCTTCAGGGTTTAGGAGAGACTCCTTTTCCGTCTTCAGCATGCCATCTCAATCTTGGACGGCCGACATCCCTTTTACTTTGAGGTCTGTAGAGATATAGTGTTTGGTTTGGGATGCGGTCATTATTAATTCTGAGTAGACCTTAAGACCATTGGGTCCTGTAATCTTGTACTTCATTTGTTAATGGAAATACTTATAATTATTCTCTGATTACCTCACTCTTTATTTTGTATAATAAAGTGCAGTCGTTTGCTTGTCTCAAGAACCTCATCTCAGATATCTGAATTTTAGTACAATCTTTCTTTTTCATGGTCCATGTCTCACATCCATAAAAAGTGTGGGGATAGCGATTGTTTTTATAAAATTTAAGTTGTGTTTCCTTTCTTGTTTTCTTTCTCTGGTATTTTATTATTGTACTACAGATGTTTCGAAATTTTTGGTTTTTTATCGTAATATTTCAAAATATTCAAAATTAATAACTAGTATATTATTTTCGATATAACTTCCCACAATCCGTATTATTGGACATGTCTCTACTCTGTGTCGAGCAGAGAACCTAATACGGAGCTCCGGGCAACGAGCAACATGTTCCCACCGAGGCGCTCGAGCGCAGCTCTCCGGCAGCCCCCAGGGACCCTCAATCCTCCGCGACGCGATGAGGGTCAGCAGCTTATGCTTCGTCAGCCGATGCACTTCGATCTCCGCATGCTCATCCCGGAGGGACCAGAAGTGCCTCGGCAGCGATTTCCCGGCGTGCCCTATATAAAAGCTCAGCTGCCATAAATGTTATGCGAGCACGGAGAAACGACCGGAGGAATTTTCATAAATCTTTCAAGTTATGGATGCATCGTTTAGATGTTGTTCGATAAACCGATTATTTTAAAAATAATAATTGAATCTCTAAGAGAAAAAAAGCATTTTAACACTATTATGAACATTAAGATCGTCGTATATAACACTTTTGTTAATGTTGAGTTCGTATCAATAAAAGTTGCACAGTACATCGGCAATGGATCCATAGATACATATGCTATTGATGCAAATTATTTTTGTATAGTTGGCCTCTCTGGAAGATCATATCATATCGCTGTAAACACATTTTTCTCATTTCCTGAAAAATTATGAAAGTGATAAACAACCTCCTTTGAAAGAGGTCTTACAAAATCAAAATCAATTGAAAATTAAATGAGAGATATCTGGAGTATATATTCAAAAATCTACTTGGAGACACGATGCAAGTACTTCACCATCCTGGTTTCCACTATCTTCAACTAAGTGGCGTTGGATGTGTATCCGTAGCCTTATGTATAGTTGGCAATCGCGCATAAACAGCGAACGTACGATGAACTGAATCCGGCGAGCTCAGAGGGCACCTCGCCTCCCGGTCGAGGGGCAGAAACGCGTGTATCGGACTACGAAGGGAAGAGCCAAACATTGGCCCTTCGGGGCGATTGCTACTCTCGGCTTCCTTGTTTAAGCCTTTCCTTGCTCGTCTCTCTCCCCTCAGAGTAGGTCTGGCGGCGCTACTTTCTCGTTATCTTTCACATATTTATTTTATTATATGCACATGTTATTTCTTCCCATTGCTCTCTCTACCCAGCCTTTCTATGAGCCAACTTTGGTGTATATCCTTCCCACCTAGTCCTTTGACTCCAAACCCATCGTTTTGGTTTCATAAATAGAGGTCTGAATGTCTCCATTAAATTTTTGTTTTGTCATCTCCGAATTCTCAGTGCTGTTCTCTCCTTTCTTTTCTTACAGTCGCATTTTTATAACTATATTTTACTGTCCTTTCTTTTCGTTCATTCCACATCGGACCTGGACCGGGAGCGGTGGCTGAGTGCATCAACCAATGTTACAGTAGCGCATCTAATTGGGAGGTCCTAGGTTCGAGTCCCGACGGCGGCAGGATTTTCGACACTAGCGTTTCAGCTATGTCGAATTTAGTGTCTGGAGGAGGATTCTAGCGGCCGGCTCCTCTGATCGATAGTTTTCCGTGGTTTCTCCGATCAACACCAGGCGAATGCCGGAGCACTACCCTAACAAACGGGCCACGGACCGCACGCGATCTTTCCTTTCTCTTCCTTGTCCTATCCTCGCCCCTTACACTAACATGCACTACGCTACCGCACATGCCAGAAGACCGTCTGGGAGGTTAAAGCTTGTCCTGGCTGGGGCGGTGCCCTGCTGGTGGGAGATACCTGGTTGAGGAAAACCCCGTTAGCAGACGGTAGGTCGCCGCCGATTCTGGCCATCAAGAGGGGGAAGATCACCGCCAACTCCCGAGAAAAAAAAACATGCACTACACTTACGGGACGAATGACTATAGTAGTTGACGCGCCCGTAATCATTAACAATCAATCAATCAATCAATCAACAACGGACCTTGTTTTCCACTCACTTCATTCACTTTCCAAGAGCCGACTCCGTCCTCGCTGTCCCTCGCTCGCACGTTCTTGCTCTGCCGTCGTCCTCTGCCCTTCTCGCTGCTTCCGGAGCCGCCCCCCCCCCGCCCCCGCGCCCGCGCCTCGCCCGCCGCCTCTCCCCCGGCATATTGGAGGAAGCCCGGCCATAACTCGCGCCAGCGCCCCCGGCCCGGCCCGGCCCGGCCGCCCGCCGGCGCAGTTTGTCTCCCGCCAGGAGACGTATTGATGCGACCCGGGAGCCCCCCGGCCCCCGCCCCGCCCCCGCCGCCCCCTGTCCACCCAGGCCTCGCCGCCGCCCCCGGCTTATGACGGCCGCCGAGTCATTCGGTCGGGCGCCCGAAGGGGGGCGGGCGCGGGGATGTGTCGGACACGCGGCGCTACACGCCCCCTCCCTCCTGCCCCCCCCCTCGAGGCCTCCGGGGACCCGGGAGGGCTTCGAAGGCCTACCAGTCCGCCCGGCGATGTTTGATACAGCGAGGTTTAAAACGAGCCGTCATTCGAAGCGATGCAGTAAATACTGTTTAGATGGTATGAAAGTATCCAACGCGTATGAGAAGATATGTCTTCGTTCTCATGGAAAAGATCTCCAAGAAGATTGAAACTGTAATGCTCCCGGAAAAATATTGCAAAACGTTTCGGTATAAGATTTGGAGCCAGGAAGAGTCCATTTTTATTACTCTTCCGTTTCTTATATTGCAGTAATATAAGTTTGAGATTTTTTCAATTTTCTTGAACGTCACATACTGTATTTATTATCTTACAGTGTCGTAGAGTTCAATATTTTTACAAATAAAAAAAATTAAAAATTAAAAATGGCTTTTCTATACACTGTTCATTTCTATTACAAAAATAAAACAAAATAGATTTCGTTTAAACTGATATAGTGACAGTTTTCTATTTCACATTTAAAAAAAAGTAGTTTATATTGCATATCAATCAATTTTATAAAGCAAAACATGATTGTTCAAAGTAACCGGCAAATCTAAAAGTCAAAAATCAATGGTCGCTAACACGACTTCCAAACAACGTTTGTTAAACATTTTAAAACAGACAGGAATTTTTGGAAATTACTGTGATGATAAAGTCTACCATAGTTTAGACTACCTAATTTTGGACTACCCAACTTCATTGGTTTGGTTGGGTGGTTGGTTGTTAATGATTCCGGGCGTGTCAACAGCGTAGGTCATTAGTCCCGTAAGTGTAGTGTGTGTTTTTCTCCGGAGATGGCTATGATTTCCCCCCGCTGGATAGCGAGATCCGGCGCCGACCTACCATCGACTAGCAGGGTTTCCCCCAAACCAGGACTCTCCCATCAGCGGGGCACCGCCCTAACCTGGTCAAGCTCTAAGCTCCCCACCGGTCTCCCAGAATATGTGGTAGTGTAGCGCATGTTAGTGTGTGTGTGTGTGTGTGTGTGTGTGTGTGTGTGTAAGGGGAGAGGATAGGACAAGGAGGAGAACGGAAAGATCGTGCGCGGTCCGTGTCCCGTTTGTTAGGATACTACTCCAGCATTCGTCTGGTGTTGATCGGAGAAACCACGGCTAACTATGGATCAGAGCAGCCGGCCGCTAGAATTCTCCTCCACACAACGACTGAATTAGACCAAGCTAAAAAGCTAGTGTCGAAAATCTTGCCGCAGTGGGGAGTGTAACCAAGGACCTCCTGGTCAGAGACGCTGCAGTGACATCAGTTGATGCACTGAGCTACAGCTCCCGGCCCCAACTTCATCAAACCCATCACCTTGGATCCTAACTTGAAAGTATTCCTTGAAAATTTTGACTGATACGAGCTCTCCGACAAATATGAAGACATATCGCGTCCCGAAAGGCGATGCGTCACAGAAGGAGCCTGTCGCGCGCTGGAGGGCGCGGGCGCATCCGTCAAGAGAGCGCGACGTGCCTCGCCCCTCAAGGGCGAACGGCGCCCGGGAGATTGGTGAAGGATTCCGCGGATGCCGCAAATATGGACGAACAGTCGCCCAGGAGGTCATCATCGCCTTCCGCTCTTCTCGACGGCTTCCTCGCTTCCCCGTTCTAACGCTGACCGCAATTCCATAACCAGCACTTCTAAGTACTATTACGAGATGACGGTTTTTGATTGATTGAATTTTTCTTGTTTCCGAGCGCGTCAACTTCTTTGGTCATTAGTCCCGTTAGTGTAGTGCACGTTTTTTTCTCGGGAGATGGTGGTTATCTTCGCCTGCTGGATGGCGAGATCCGCCGCCGACCTACCGTCGGCTAGTACGGTTTTCCCCCTGACCAGGGCTCTCCCACCAGCGGGGCACCGCCCCAGCCAGGACAAGCTGTAAGCTCCCGACCGACCTCCCAGAATATATAGTAGTGTAGTGCATGTTAGTGTAAGTGTGTGTGTGCGTGTGTGTGTGTGTGTATAAGGGGAGAAGATAGGACAAGGAAGAGGAAGGAAAGATCGCTGGCGGTCCGTGTCCCGTTTGTTAGGGTACTGCTTCGGCATTCGCTTGGTGTTGATGGGAGAAACCACGGAGAACTAACGATCAGAGCAACCGGTCTCTAAAATTCTCCAGACTGTGACTGAATTCGATCTAGCTATAAAGCTACTGTCAAAAATCCGTCGGGACTCGAACGTAGGAGTTCCCGGTCAGAGCACTGCCCTGACATCACTTGATGCACTCAGCCACCTCTCCCGTCCACTGCTTCAGATGGGACAAGCTCTAAGTTCTTGTCTTGTCTCTCAATATGTGTGGAAATGTAGAGCATGTGTGTGTGTGTGTGTGTGTATGTGTGTGCGTGTCTGTGTGTGTGTGTGTGCGCGCGCGCGCGCGCGCTCCTGCTAATGTAATGTGTGAGGGGTGGGGAAAAGCATGAAGAAGGAAAGAATGCACGCGGTCCGTGTTTCGTTTGTTAGGGTCACCATTCACCTGGTATTATAGACGAAATCACGTGTAAGTATCGACCAGAACAGGCGGCCAGAAATTTCTCCTCCTGACCCTGGCTGTATTGGAAGTAGTGTAGAAAAGTAGCTAGTGTAGCGTACCTAGTGTAGGAAATTGTCTTCTATCTACCATACGAAAAGTATAACAATAAAATATCACAATAAAATAAAAAGTTGACTTGCTTGATGTTTACGATCCAAGAAGTATACTTTAAATTTTAAAATTTTAAAACTGTTTTATAGCGTACTGACTGCCAGCGTGTTTATTTAATTTCATTGTGTTGTTTTATTGTTACAATTTTTAACCATGCAGAAGGCAATCGGCAAAAGAATGCAACACATATCTATCTGTCCATATTAGATCGCGAGAATTAAACTAAACATATGAATAACGTGTATCATAGCCAGGTCAGCACTGTTACCTACTACTATATCTCTTTATCAAACATCAAGCTGTTTGGCCTCATAAGGTTTCATTATCCTAATGTCTGATACTCCCGTCCTGGCTCTCTTGAAGTCTTCCTTTCATTGAATGCTTCACCGATTCACCGTCTTTCGTTTACTACTTACGCACAATCATCCCTCTGCTCAACTTCCATGCTGACCCATCATCATGTCACATTTTCACTCCACTGATGTTATAGTCCCATTGACCGTCTCCCTTGATCAGCTCATGCCTAAATAGCTCTTCGACTTTCAAACTTTGTTTCACAGACAAGCAGTTCATCACCTTGCCACAACAGCACTTGAATATCAAAATACCAATACCGAACACAAATACCAAAACCAATAATACTAATAATCAAACCCAAATCTTTGGCTTTCGTTTACTAAATCAGTACGTACCGACGACATCTACAATCACTTTTTCTCATCCCTACCAAGCGCATTAAAAAGTTATCACCGTTTACTTTTACTTGGGGAAAGGTTTTAATATATTCATTGCACACCTTCTAGAATCTTCCCCATACATCTCATTCACCATCGTCCATAATCCATGATCACGTATATTTACTATTTTTGATCATATTTTACAATTTTGTTTTCTGTCTGCTCCTTGCGTTGTCATACTTCCTTCTCTTTTGGCTGCTGTTTACAAACTTTTTGAAGCAACCTTTTTTCCACCTCCGCGGAAACACCTTCCTTTCTCTTGGCAGCCGTGTTGACTTTATCCCTTCCCGGTGCCTCTTCTCCCTTCGGCGGGCCCATCAGCCTCTTTCATTTCATAAGAGCGGCCTCCCGTCCGAGCTATCATCTTTGCTCTTGTTCTTTCTCTCTCCCTTCCGTCCATAACCGGCCCCTCCGAAGCCATTTTTAGCCCGTAAGATAAAAGGTAGGAATTGAATGCTTCTCATCACTCAACGAAGAACTTCAATACTCGATCCGCCGGCTACCCTGCTAGCGAACGCACGGACAGGCATTTCGAAAGACGGACCGCGGGGAGGGGGTGGGCGGAGCCGGCGAGAAATCGATGAGCCAAAGACATTCAACAGCTGAGAAATAGCTCCCCGGTGAGGGTCAGCGAGAATATCAAGACAATTTTATGCATTACAAGAGAAAGTATTGGTATAAAAGAATGGACACATTGAAAAAAGAATAAACTCCCGTCTATAAAACCTTTGATTTGTAAGAAAGTCTGTGGATAAAGTGTTGTTTCAGAATATTTGTCAAGTTCTAAAAGAAAACATCTTTTCTGGAAGTCTACTCGTAAATGCTCTAACTCGTATAAAACTAAAGAAATGCGAGATAATACTATAAGAAATATTGTTGTTCTAACAGGTCAATATTAAAAAACGTACTAACATGGTATGAATGTAATTAACATACACAAAAATATACAATTTCATTCCATAAGAAAAAGAATACTGTCAATAACGTTCTTCCAACAAGAAACAGAAACGTTACTTTCTTGTGCCTGCAAAAAATTGCAATACATCTTACCTACAGCAAGTAGCACGGTATCAACCATACAAACAGAGTACAAATACAGTCGACTTCAGTTTTAGGGAACTTCTGGTGACTAATATGTTTGGTTCACTATAGCAAAATTCAGTATATCCGATGATGTCAGAATTAAATGTAATTTCTGTAAAATAATTGATATTATTAATATAGAAAAAAGGGTAAATTCATTTCCAGCACGAACTATATCTTTGTTTGTACTTAAAAAATCAATTAATTTCAATTGTGTACTTCGTACAGTTTTCAATAGTAATTTCTCTAGATCCATCTCTAGAGTTCTGTCGTTCTTCATACTTCATTCTGCAATGCCCTCTGTCTCTAAGAATCGTAATTCGGTCTTGACATCTTTTAATGCCTCTTGAAGGTTACACAGTTCAAACTCTCCGAATCCCTTTTAATCTTGTAAAAAACCTTTTTTCCCAAGTTGCTTCACTATAACCAACCCCTTAATTTTTAAAAAACCCTATACGAGTTCACTTCACTGTATGCGAGTTCACTGTATGCGAGTTCACTGTATGCGAGTTCACTGTATGCGAGTTCACTGTATGCGAGTTCACTGTATGCGAGTTCACTGTATGCGAGTTCACTATATGCGAGTTCACTATATGCGAGTTCACTATATGCGATTTCACTATATGCGATTTCACTATATGCGATTTCACTATATGCGATTTCACTATATGCGATTTCACTATATGCGATTTCACTATATGCGATTTCACTATATGCGATTTCACTATATCCGAGTTCACTATATCCGAGTTCACTATATGCGAGTTCACTATATCCGAGTTCACTATATCCGAGTTCACTATATGCGAGTTCACTATATCCGATTTCACTATATCCGAGTTCACTATATCCGGAGCCGCCTGTATTTCGAGAAGCGACATTGTGTGGCAAACGTTACTCCGCGTGGGTAAAACACCAAAGCACGTCTCTGGCGCGCGCTGCGTGTTTGCAGAGCGTTATCTGCCCGCCTTGCGCACATGCGGGGGGGGGGAGGCGCGCGCGAAGCCGCAGCGAAGGCCGCAACCTCGCAACCTGCAACCGCGGCGGGGGCGGGGGCGGGGCGGGGGTGGGGCGGGGGCCGCACACAGCGCTCGCTGGCGGAAGCCGGCGCGCGTCCGGATTACCAGCGGTGCCGCGTCGTCCCCGCCTACGCCGCCCGCCCCGCCCCCGCCCCGCCCCCGCCCCCCGCCGCCGGCTCTTCAGCGACGCAGCGCTCCCCGGAGATTACGGGGCGGGGATGAAGAAGTTAGGTAAGCAAAGCTAATCCGAATAACATCATTAAATACGCCTTCAATTTGCCGCCCTGTGAATTTCGCGACTTGTTTCCGTGAGTCGAGCAATTACAAGGAGCCGGCGGCAGCGGGAAGACGGCGCGCCGAGGGGCGGGGCGGGGCGGGGCGGGGCGGCGAGGGCGAACCGGGTTATTCTAATGCCTGCAGTTAGTCGGCGCCGCCGCGTCTCCGCTCGGGAGCGCCGCCCCCGCCCCCGGCCGCCGCCCCCGCGCGTCGGCCCCTTCGCCCCCGCGCCGCCCAGCTCCGCCCGCGGTCAGGGGCCGCCGCCGCCGCCGCCTCCGCTTTTAATTTTTTCCCGGCCCCCAGCGGCGGCGGTCGCGGCAATGGATGGACACGGCGCCGGGAATAAATCTGCGGCGACGCTGCCTTCGCCTTGCCCCCTCCAGCAGCTCGCGGAGGCAAAACGGAACAAAAGGGCCCTGGAAACAAGAGCGGCGCGGAAGCAGCGCCGCGAGATAAATTATGGCCTTTATTTGCTTAGGCGCCGGCGCGCGCAGCGGGGCGCACGGCACGCGGAGAGGGGGCGGGGGGCTGCGGCAGATGAGCAGAGATCGAGCCCCGGTGCGCAATAATACTCTTCAGCATGCGGATTCTTTCGAATGTCGTTTCTATCGTTCTCACTATTTAATGATGATGATGATAATAATAATAATAATAATAATAATAATAATAATAATAATAATAATAATAATAATAATAATAATTAAAGGGGAAAAACAAAATGGATTAAAGAAATCGAGGAGGATCTCAGATAAGAACACGTTACAATAAATGATGCAGAAAATAGAAAAGAATTCAGGAACATTGTCAAGAAACATACATTTGACACCGAAAGCAAGAAGAGGCCAGGATGTAAATGGACAGCAGAGCGGAAGAAACAACACAGTGAACACATGAAGAAAATATGGGCCCAGAGAAAACACAAACAATCATCATAAAGGAATTCAAGTTCAAACGCTCTCTTTAAATGGGAATAATCGTGAATAATAATAATAATAATAATAATAATAATAATAATAATAATAATATGATTTAATTGTTTGTAAAAATGGAAAAGTATACGTCTGGATTTTATTATCAACCCTTATCTATATTCCAACCATTTGGCAAATGTGTTTAAATACTTCTTTACCTCCAAAACTAGTTTGGCTGGTCATAAGGATGTCTCTACTTCGTCCGTTATTACGAAATCAATTTTTTGGTGCATAATTATCAGGAATAGTGTAAGTTTATAGTCATTTTTAGGTTTATACACACAATTTGCAAGAAAAAAACATTAGCTTTCGTTTCATTTTAAAGGCTTATGTCTGCGAGCAATAGGACATTATTATTAAAATTTGGAAATGTGTACAATAAAACCGGTGATTAAAAGAAAGTGAGCAATACGTGAACAACACATGTAGTGCACACTACCTGCCAATTATTTCGATAGATACCAAGGAAGATGGAAATTAAGCAAAACCAATAATTTTCGATTTTGACTGAAAAATGGAAAAATTGTAGTATGTCAATGCGCTATTCCAGATACCTGATGTTACGAATGTGTTCTATTATTTAGCGTGGCAGCTGTGTGCGACAAAATCGAAGTCATTCGTCGAGGAAGAAAGAAATCTCAGTTTCCCATGCTCAGTACGTATCGATTCAGAAAAGCCAATTTTCCCCATCCAGGACCCCACTTTCTACACTTTTGACAGCAGCAATTTGCTTCTGTAGGCCATGGCTTTTGTAACTATTTCTTTTCTTTTAACTTTATGGTTGATTTATGATCACTTATATCTTTTTTGTCAGGTTCTTATCATCGTAATTTCACATTTTTACTTTCTCTCACTAAGAAGAGAAAGTTTTTAATCATGCCAAATGTTCGGCAGAAAAATTCTTATTGCCATGGTACCGGAGTGGTTTTTTTAAACGAAAAAGAGTCCTATAACATTTGGTGTAGCCAGAATCCATGTTTTATGGGTCCTAAATACCGAAAAATCGATTGATGCAAAACGTATGTTCGTCCGTCCGTCCGTCCGTCCGTCCGTCCGTCTGTGGTCAGTGGCGTCAATGACGTCTAAACCGTCCAGCCGATTTTCTTTAAAATTGATATTCCTCAATCGATGTGAACGAACTCCAACCTTTGGGAGTTTCAAACGGATATTTTAATTTTTGAGGATACTTGAAATGTAACTGCAAAAATACTTTAAACAATTTTAAAAAATATGAGTAGTTTTATTGTAATTTTGAGCGGAATAGGGGCAATTAACACTTTTTAAACGATTTTTTTCTCAAAAACCGCTACAAAACTGCTCATTTTAAAATCATGTATATCAATGGAGGGGGAAAAGTATTATGCTTTTGCTATTTTCGGCTAACTCTCCGTTTTTTCGAAAATTCCAAAAAGTTAAAATTTAAAAACTACAAAATTGAAGATAGAATTTTGTGCCCACGCAAATTTTGTTGAAAAAAGTGAGCTCTTGAAAAAGATAATATTATTTTTTTTATTTGAAAAATCGAGTAACTTTCGCATGATTTGTGCTTGAAGTTTATGCAATTTCTAAAAAAATATTTTCTTAAAAACCGGTCCAAATTTTATCTTTAAAATTTTTTCCTCAGGTAGAAGAAGGGACGCTTAAAATATAGACACGTGTCTCATTTTAGCTGAACACTGAATTAATGCGAGAAAGTATGTGATGTAGCAGAACTAATTTTCTAATGTCCCGCACTTAAATAACTGTAAGACCTCCAAATGCGCTCACTCAAAGTTAAATACATATTAGCCACCATTTATCATGAATGCTCTTCGAATTATTTATTCATTTTCATCATATGCTAGTATTACCTTGAGTAACTCGTTTGAAATATTTTTCTCATCTAGAAATGATAAATCTCAACTCCACCTTTGTAATACACGAGAATACTTCAGTATGTGGTTTAATCGCATGCTCTAAAATATCCTCTGTAGAACCGTTTTACTCCGTTTTAGTCCGCCGTAGTTGACTTTTCGCTATTCACTCATTGATTCATCTATAGAATTTTTATTGTTTTTTTATTGTGGTCCTCGGTTGATTTTCCATGCTCTTTGCGACTTGACAAAGCCACCTTGTGTTTTCCTCTATGACATTCACTCACGTGATAATTTTCACAGACACCAACGCGTAAAACGCTCGCGAAAACAAAACGCAACATTTCCACCTTCCGTTGCAGCGGCTGCAGATCCGCAAATCAAAGGGCTTCCTTCCCCGATCGAGCGGCAACGTGGAGCAGCGCCCAACTGCCTGTCGCCCTCGCATCGATCCACGCGCGCGCGGGGCGAGGGCCGCGGGCGGGCGCCTGCAGGCGGCTAAGCCGGGGCGGCGCCGCGCCGCGCCGCGATTCAGCACGATCGGCGCGCGGCCCACGGCGCCACACAGGAGCTGCGACGCCCCCGCGAGGGAGCGTCAGGAGAGAGAGTAAATGCAGGAACAGAGGACGCGCTGGGCACAAATGAGGACGGGTCAATGATGAGGAACACCCAAATAAACCAGGGCATGAGCTCATGTCACTGCAGTCTCTCTGGCTTCCAGTGCAGAGGGTTTCGACTCTAGCTTGTCAGCTAGGTCGAATTCAGTCGCTGTATGGAGGAGAATTCTGGCTGCTCCGGTCGGTACTTTTCCGTAGTTTCTCCGATCAACACCAAGCGAATGACGGAGCAGTACCCTAACAAACGGGCGCAGGACCGCGCGAAATTTTTCCTTCCTCTTCTTTGTCCTATACTCACCCCTTTACATACACACACTTACAATAACACGCACTGCACTATCACACATGCCGAGAGATTACAGTTTGTCCTGGCTGGGGGGTTCCCCGCTAGTGGGAAATACCTGGGTGAGGAAAACCCCGCTAGTCGCTGGTAGGTCTGCGCCGGATCTCGCCGTAGAGCAGGGGAAGATCACAGCCATCTCCCAAAGAAACAAACACGGACAGCATTTACGGAAATAATGACCGTAGTAGTTGACGCGCCCGGAATCACTAACAATCGATCAACCGACGTAAACCGGAGATGGAGGTGTGGAAGACCGGGTAGGAGAACAGCGGGAGGTTTGCATGCGAGGACGCAGAGAGTAGAGGAGCGAAGGCGGAGGAGAGCGTGTGCGAGCGCAAGGGAGAGGTGGTATGGAGATCGGAATCGGGCGTGGGCGTGGCGGGGGGTGTGGCGGGGTAGCGAGCCGCCCCGTGGGGCGCGCGCCGCCTGGGGAGCCGCGGGCGCTGACAAGGTTTCCCTCTTCTGACTGAGTGACGTCCCGAATATGATAGCGCCGCCCGCCCTGCTCGCGCGCCGCCTGCCGCACGGGGCCCTGCCCGCCGAGGGACCCGCCGCCGCCGCCGCCGGCTGTCACAATAAAAGCGCGCCGAGACGCGACGCACAATATCTGTCGCGCGCGCGGACGCGCCGGCATGCGCCCCCGCCGCCCCCGCCGCCCCCGCCGCCCCGCCGCCCACGCCGCCCCCGCCCGACTTGTCTGCTCCGCTGAAGCGACTTCGCGGTCGCGACGCCCCGCCCAGCCGCGCTCAAGCCGCGACACCGCGTTAAGCGAGCAAGCGCCACTCCCCCTTCATTTCTTTTGTAGGTCGCTTCGTTGCAAATATCGGGCTGTAGGTCACGTCATACTCATTTCCCACACGAGCTTTTCAACTAGGGCAAATTCAGTCGTTGTCGGGAGGAGGTTTTCCGTGGTTTCTCCGATCAACACCAGACGAATGCTGGAGCTGTATCCTCACAAACGGGCCACGGACCGCGTGCGATCTTTCCTTCCTCTTCCTGGTCCTATCCTCACCCCTTATACCCTAACATACACTACGCTACCACACATGCCGGGAGACCGGTCCGGGACTTCGCGCTTGTCCCGGCTGGGGCGGTGCCCCGCTGGTGGGAGAGTCCTGGTTAAGGGGAAACCCCACTAGCCGACGGTAGGTCGGCGCCGGATCTCGCCATCCAGCGGGGGAAGATCACCGCCATCTCCCGAGGAAAACCACGCACTACACATACGAGACTAATGACCGTAGTAATTGGTGCGTCCACAAATTGTAACAATCAATCATTCAATCTCATTTCCGACTTCTACTGTTGCTGTATACACACAATTCGAATATGATACAATGTGTTCTACTGGTGTGTATTCTATTTGTCAGAATGTTGGCAACCATGAATCAGAGAAGTGCTTGTTCGTTTTAGAGGGGTATTATGCCAACATTATTTAAAGAACATGAGAAATTTACATTCGCATTTTACGAATTCCCATTTAAAATGATCATTAACGCGGGCAGGTAGAAGAAGTTAAGTCAGGAGAACAAAAATATTGATCATCATTATAATTTCCTCTATCTCGTAATATTCGTAGTTTCCATGTCAACTATATTGGTATCTCTATCTAATGGGAATGAAACTGGATTATAATGTTGTAAATTGAACTTAAAACTTATATTCAATATATTCAATTACTTCAAGGTAACATTCATTCCAAAATCGAACACTCCTTTTGTCGTGACAATGTAACAAACATATTTACAGACATGAAATTTGGAACGGTAAATGCTAAAAAATTATCTCCTTTCGACCAAAGAATAATACAAACAATTTTACAGGTTTGAAATGCTCGACAATGGATGTTAAAGGTTACCTCTTTCGGACCGGCAATAATTTTTCATGATTTTGTTCGATTAATTAAACTTTATAAACACAAAACACGGTACATTTTCTACTGGGAGATAGACAATTACTCCCTCCAGGGTTGCATAAAATTACTTAAGATCAAAACAACGCAGAATAATGTAGGTTTCGTTATAAAAAAAATACTAGTGAGAACGCGACCAAATTTGACGGTGAGATCTGAGATAAATGTCAAATACTGTGCCCAGACCAATGTTCACAATACGTTGCAATGTTTGGATCTTCAGGGTACAACGAAGATATTCTGTGATGTGGAGTTACCAAAATTTTGAACACGTATGGCGCATGACCAGGTGGCAATGAAATATCGGTACCAAATGACACAAAAAGAAAGAGCACTATTATACTGACGAATATTATTTCTAAAGTTTTTTGATGTGTCATCATCTCCTATAAACCACTGTTTGATTTCTTCTGGCATATTGCTCGAAGATAAAAGTATTTTTCCATTTAAGCGACATAGAGTAAACTCGTTTGCAGAATTTTTCTCACATGGGAAGTACAAAGTGGAGCAAAACTGACATTTCATAGACAATGACCCAACTATCACGACACACGCTGACTTTCTCTTTCCCTGCGTCCAGTTAATGTACGTTTGCGTCTTTTGGGGCGCGTGGGCAACGATTCGTAATTCGACATAACCTGTGAACAACTTCACAACTTCAGTACAACCAAGCAAAACCCACTGTCCGAACGGTCTCTACAAAATACACCAGAAAAGCAAATACATGCAAACTGTCAACACCACAATGCAATTACAACACTGAAACAAAACCTTGACGAATTGTAAGCAAATCTCAACAATCAAAACAAAACATGAAGCAGCGTGGACTCACATCTATCGACTCATATATACTGATTTTGAAACAGTCACCCTTTGCAAGAAACAATTGACTATTGATAAGCGTACTATTGAAGAATAATTTAATTAATTAATTTACACCGTAAATGTTGGTGAATCAACAAAAACAATATCTGATAACACATCTAGGGATCTTTCATTTAAAGGAAAAAATACTACAATCGGTTCAGTAGAAGCTCTAAACGAAGCCATGGCAGAATACCTTATTATTTTAAATATATAAATCAGGCGCTTAAGCACACCGCAACGCACGTTACCTGCTTCCACCAAGGCCTGTCTGTCTGTCTGTACATGGCGCGACAGTCCGCGTACGGGTCATGGCCTACCAGCAGCGTCCCGACCTCGCGGCCATGGGTTAAGGAGGTACATGTGATTAGAACGAAGACATCCCCACGCCGGATTCTGGTCTTCTCAACCTGAAAAATGAGTTTCTCGTCGTCACACAGCAACATATACTGCGACATCCCAAGGAAAACGCACATTATAATCTTGGCCGAACGAAAATCGGACCCGGTCACATCATGTAAAGCGAGCACGCTGACCAGTGAGCTAAATCGGGAGGGTGGTCACATCTTCGGCAACTCGAAAATGGTCCAAGGCTATACATCTTGGTTTTCGGGCACACACAAGGAAGCTTGCTCACCAGACAATCACGTAAACAAACACCATTTCGGTCCTATTACATATTGGGTTGTTAGCACTTGTTGGGTACCGCTGTAAACTTCATGAAATATTAACTTGACTGATATTCTGAATTACAATTCATATTACATATTTGATATTTGATAATATTCGTATTACATATTTGATATTCGGTACAATTTAATCCCACAGGTCCAAGTATTTCTGTTTGTCAATAAACGCTTCGCATGATTAGAGCTTTTAAACAAATACAGCACCGGACCTACGAATGTAATTAATATGCTTCATGCATAATTCAGAACGTGATCGCTCAGATTTGATTTTCAAAACGAAGCATTTTCCACAATTAAAACAATGATTTACAGGAACGAAGTGTTCGCACGGGTTCGCACTAGAAGACTGTTAGAGTGAATCAGATTTCTAAAATAAATGTAAATGTCTGTTATTAATATAATGCTTCGATTCATTAACAAATTATATTGATGGCTTCGAGCACACGTATTGCACGTCCGTAATTCCTAATCTCGACAAAACCAAATTTGAAAATTTTTAAAGGTGCAGTTGTTCTTGGAGCGACAATGATTACTTTATGATAAAAACATGACTTCTCTTTTATGGATATACAATATTTGTACACTTGGTAATTTTGGACACTACATGTAGGTAAAACCTTCAAAAATAATATAAACTGAAATAATAGCAATTTTTGGAGATATTAAGTTAGTGCACCAAGCCATCGTTATAAAAGTCATTATATTAATTGATTTATCATTGTTGAACGTTCAAATGTATTCTAGACAAAGTTTGGCCAACGCACAGAAAACAATAAAATGATCTGAGATCGTTTCTTTATCCCTATTCAAATTTGGATAAGTAGATCTTTTAGTGCTATTTTGCATCCTGAGGTGTCATACTGATTCAAATCGTAAATAATTATATTCGTGCGGAGAGGAATAAAAATATGATCCATGAAATGACCCTTTTTTATTAGTTTTATTACGAGTACATCAGACATTATTACGTTAATTGTACAGATCAGAAGTTTGATTGTATGAATACAGAATTTAAAACTATCAAGTAGTAGCAATAGAAGAATAACCATTTATTTGTATACTGCTTGCATTAACGTATTGTCACCCAGCTCATCCTACTTGTTTTCTGTTTTCTAATATTTCCACTGAAAATATGTTCTTACCACTCCAGGGCATGCACTACTCAAGTTCGAATATATGTTTTCAAAAACTCACATATCACACTGAACGGAAAGAAACATATTTTTCATACCACACTTACCTACGCAGGAACTTAAGTATTCGGATGTAGCAACATGAAAGATATACAGCGGATTAATCAAATAACTTCCCAAAATTCCTGAATATCTACATAAAATACACGATTAAAATGAAGGAAGCTCCAGAGAAGGAGAAAATTGCCAAATTTTATTTCTTTGTGTCTTTTTTATCAATATCGTAGATTTTATTTTGTTTAACTGAAAAATTATGTTGAAATTGCAGCAGGCGAAGGTGTACTTATGCAGATGAGATGGGTTTCCGTATACTATTGTTTCCGTACACTTTCCAACAAAACTCTATTTTTTGAAACTTGGGAAAACTGACGACCCATATTAATGACATTTTAGCCAGAACAAAGTATAAACAAGTGAATGCATCATACTAACGATAAAATATTAGAACTGAGAGATTTATGTGTTTTTACATCAGGCGAGTGACGGATTAAAAATCTTTGATGGGCAAGCGACCTACTTTACGAAGCCATTTCCAAGATATAAGTGGCAACTAACTAGATAATGCATCAAGTCGGTAGACAGGCTCCGTGCTCGACAGAGACAGTCGGCTGACGGGCGGGTGAGCGGTACATTGGCCGGACCGGCACACAAGCAGACAACCCATTTCCTATGTGCACGGAGTAGGTGCACGGAAAAAGCAGCTAACTGCCTATTCAGTGGCGACGGCAGCAAGACGCAGTGTTCGGATGGGAAGTGGCACGGTCTCCCAGCAGCAAAGTCCCCCTCACACTGAGAGACTCGAGATACTCTCTTTGAAGGCACAAACCTAAAGCTTCTCTGATTTTTTTTGTGAAACTATAGGTTTTAAGAATAAAAATTGAGAAAAAGTGAAACTCAAATAACCCAATTATATTATTTTGTGCTTTTTTGTTTCGGTAGGAGGAGGCATGCCTTTGGTTCTTCAATTTTCTAAAACTCTTGAATACACAAACATCTGGAAACAATAAGGAAGGGTAAATATTAAAATTTACTAACATTACAAAATAACTATTACGCGAACGTTATCACAGCTATAAATGAAAATTTGAAAAAAAACAAGAAAGGAGACCAGTGTTAAATGCAAGTGATCTGAAATCACACATATAGAAGTAACTTAAGAGCAAGTAAGAGGAACATCTTTTACTCGAAAACGTTAAATATTAATTAATTAGTTAAATACTTTTCTGGTTTTAAATATCCTAAAAATGTCTGTCGGTAGCTACGAAACCCCCACGAACGAGATAGTCCTGCTATTCGTTTGGTACTGAAATGAATGTCAAAAAATCTTTTCCCAACACCTCAGAAAAGGAGAGAACGGTCATGAAATGAGATCCCCGATACCGTACAATATAAAAAAAATTAATTAATTTATTTATTTTCCAATAAGATCAGCATCTGGTTTCTTTTTTTCATTACTTAGATGACAAGTTCTACATGTTATGTACACACTTTTGTAATGAAACGAACAAATTACATAATGAAGGAATCAAATAGAATATAATTTTATAATTTAAAATACAAAAGAAGTAACACTGGTTATTACAATTACTTTTATTTACAATTACTATTGTTTACAACACTACTATTATTTACCATATTGGTATTGCTCTTGTGGATAGGAGGTGTAGATTTCCTCATGTCAGCAGATTAATATAAAAAATAATTATTTTTTTTATTTAATAGGTAATTATTACAGACAAATGAAAAAAACTTGATGCAATGTGGCTAGGCCGAAGGCCTTTAAGCCATTACAATACCTACATAAAAATAATTATAATTATTCTGTTGCTAATCGAATAGCTCCTAATCAAAAAATCGTCGTTATGAGGTAGCGATTCATTTCTAGCACACGATGGCGGATTTACAGCTAGAATAAAGCGCGTTCCAAGCTCGTGCAACGGCGGAACCCGGGGTCTCCGCTGCCCCGCAAGCACAGGTGGCGGCGGCGGCGGCGGCGGCGGCGGCGGCAGCAGCGCGTGCACAATGTCGCTGATGTACAGGTCCGCCGCCTAATTACGATAAATTTATGTCAGCCGCCGCCATAAATTTAATTGCGCGCCTCTATATAAAGATCGGCGGCCGCTTGCAACTTGCAGAACCGGCCATGCAGCGCTGCAGCCGCCGCCGCCGCCGCCGCCGCCGCCGCCCGAGCACCGAGCGCGCGTGCACTTTTTGCGTCGCTCGGACTACTGCAGTCCCGGCGACGGTCGCCGTGCCACCGGGGACCCATTGCTACCTCCGCTGTAGCCACTGCCATAAGGAGAGACACAGCCTGCGCTCCCTGCCAGCACGGCCTGGCGTTTCAGCATCATCCACACCCCTACCGCCATGCCATCACTCCCATTCCTACCAACTATCATTTTTGTGTTTACAACTCCCGCCGCAATCACTTCTTATCACGCCAAGAACAGTTACCATTGGTTTAGTAATAATAAAAATGTTTTTTATTACTGGCGAGGCTCAGGCCGTAAGGCCTGCTCTTCCGCATAACCACTTAAATATTTACATTTACACTATTACAATTGAGGCATTCGGGCGGAAATAGTGATAACTGACATTTCACGTTACTTACAAAATTGCAACGGTCATATTAGATAATGGAAGTGTTCTACACATAACTGATGAAACATGAATTGTGAATGTATATTCATTGTCAATTTCCTGGATTCTAAAACTGACATGATACAAAACTAACATGATACAAATACAAAAAGATTCTAATACTAACATGTTTCTTAATTATAAGAGAGTCGTGGTAAGTCAATAATTTTGCTTTCGTAAAAAGTCAGAAATTCTCGTATACCCGAATGCCTCAATTGTGAACAAATTTAAAGAAAAAGGATGGCATATTTTACATTTGTATTTGGGATGCAAAACTAGGGATCATCCCGGCATACGCCTTAAGCGATTGAGTAAACCCGACCAAACCTCAATCAGGTTTATCATAATTCAAATGATTGTAGGCGTTGTCATTTTCAACAATACTATGTTGACTACATATAGTATTGTAGACAATGACAACGCCTACAATCATTTCAAATATGTAAATGTCAACTATAACTCACACTAAACCCATATACAGGTTTACCATCCCCAGAACGATTGTTGATCGCTGCCACTGAGTATGCTGTCACTGTCGCCACACCTCAGTGCTTTGCTGGCACTCACAAGCGCTGCCATCACCACCCGTCTCACCCGGAAGCCAAGGGCCGGCTCGCCGCGACCGCCTCTTGCAGCGCCCGACAGCGGGCGGGCGGCGGGCGGCGGTCGTGTTTCTGCTTCTTTGCTGTTCCCACGCGAGCGTTTTCAGACCGCGACTGTTAAGGATGTATGTTTTTCACATCGCAACAATGTAAGCTCGCTTTAAGTGTCGGAATACTACACTGCTCTCACTAACAAACGCTCTAGAAGTTGTGGTAACAAATCAGGAAGGAGTGTTGGTTCTTCTGTCGTTGCCACGTGGAAAAGAAATGCATACATGAAGCGCTGCACTGTTCTAGAATTAATGAAGTTTGTTATGCACTAGATATAGACTTAGCTGTACTGAATGAGTGTACAGAAATTCATTGAAGTATTTACGATGAGACATAAAACTGAGTAAAAGAGGGCAATTATTTTTAAAGTCTTGATTACGAAAACGTAATGCAATGGCATTCTTTGTGCAATTAAAATAAATAATATGGAAAATGCATTATTCGAACAGTTAAATATTTCAGTGTTACGAAAAAAAACTTAATAATTTACTTTTTTAAATAGTCATAATATATTTCATTACAATTGAATATAAAATGTTCACATTTATTATATTATATAATTAAGATTAAAATATTCTTGGAGCAAACATGCTTGTATTTTGATGACCGAAAGAAATTTACACTCTATAAGCTGCTCTAGCGATCACGAATTCAATTTTCTCTACTAAATAAGTGACAGTCTTATATTATCAAAAGGCCTTCATGCATAAAGATAATTCAAACTGTGGAACGTAATTCTAAGGAATTTTTATTGAACATATAATATTGTCAGATTTATAAAATTATCACTAACAACGAAATCTAAAAACTCAGATCCATGACTTTGCCCTTTGACCATCTTTGCCCTTTTATTGTGAAACTTCCCGTGTTGCTTTATGTTTCATTTACAAATGGAAACAATAATTCTTATATTTCACCGATACTTCTTATAATTCATTGTATTTTGTTACATTGTATCCAGGAATCGTTACCACTTACAGAGTAGTCATAATAACTTTATAACAATTCTAATTCAGCCCAACAATTTTTCATATAATCTGTTTAACCCTTCAACTCTGTTTCTGAAATACTTACATAGACTCTGGAATATTTTTTGTCCCCAAACGTTTTACACAATTTACACGTTATTTACTATATTGTACTGAATTTTTATTTATAACAAAGAATAATGTTATTTCCTCGAAAAACATTTTAGCATATCCTTATTACTATACATAGGTGTCTATCTTACAAGAATGAGAATGTTTGAAACAGGAATACCAAATCTTAATACACAAAATTATCACTCAGAAACCGCAATATAATATTACAAAATCGAATTCGACACGTTTTTAGAATTTCTCTTGTAATTTAGACGCCATATGTGGCATTTTTAACTCGAACCGCACAAAAATCAAAGTATTTCCACTAAAGAAAGAAATTTAGAAAACTGAAAAGATTACCACTATGTAAAATTGGACGTAAATAGCATATCTTGAAGGCGAAGATCATGGGAATAATTTCCAGAATGTTGCGAAACACTATTTGTCCCTAGGGTCAAAAATGACCCCAAACAAAGAATAAGGGTTAAGGTTTCGCTCATATGTGGAGTGTAACGTGGCTACGTCTAAAATTCTAACCGCCTTACTATTAAGTACGGAAAAAAAACTTACTTCCGGCGTAAGTCAGGAGTTGGCAAAATCTTGACTCATAAACTTGGAGTAACGGTAGCATAGAGTAAGCTGAGAGTAAGGGCGGCGCAGTTTCCATGGCAACCGCTGTTCCTACGCGACCCCTATTTTTAGAGGCGGAGTAAGCCAATAGTGGTGCGATTTGGTTGCCAAATTCTGTTTGTGGAGTAATTCTGGCGTAGTAACTCTTCGCTTACTCAGCGATTTTTGGTAGAAAATTACTATTAGCTACACTGAAAGTAGTTACTTCCGAAGAATACAGTGGACTCCGGTTATAGTGAACTTCTGGGGACTAACCTGTTCGGTTCACTATATCAGAGGTTCACTATATCCGATTATGTCAAGTACAAATAATTTTTTTTCACAATGATTGATTTCATAAATATAGAGGTACAGCAAAATACCTTAACAGAATGAATTGAAAATTTCAATACATTTGTTTGATGTTAAAAATAAATTATTTTTAATTGTTTGCTTCTTACATTTTTCATGAGTAATTTCTGTACATCCTTCGGCAGAGTTCGTGTTCTCTCCATACTTTGATGCTGCATTGTTCTTTGTATCGAAGCATCCTAATGTGATCTTGACTCCTTTCGATGCCTCTTACATTGTTGGAACACCGTTCCACTCTCCGAAGGCCCTATTCCTCCCCTAATTATATGCAAGATCCAATTCATTTCCAGGACGTTCTATTTTTTAAGTTCACTATAGCCGAGGTTCAGTCACACTATTTCCGAATCTGCTTATGCTTATTTGTAATGTAAGTGATACGGGACCACTGACTTAAGTTCTTTATAACCGATGGTTCACTATAGCTGATGGTTCACTATATCTGATGGTTCGCTATAACCGAGAGTTCGCTATAACCGAGAGTTCGTTATAACCGAGAGTTCGCTATAACCGAGAGTTCGCTATAACCGAGAGTTCACTATAACGGAGGGTTCACTATAACGGAGAGTTCACTATAACGGAGAGTTCACTATAACCGGAGTCGACTGTATGATCCTCCTGGCGTCAACCCGACCTTTACCAGTAAGGTTGTGCTGGCAGCGTGGCGGCGCGGGCCCGGCAGGCCGCAAGCACCGGGGGGGGGGCGGCGGCGGCTCCCCGCGCCAGCGCAAATCCCGGGCATTTGTCACGCGTTTTGACGTCGCGCAGTCGATAGCGCGTCGGCGGACGCGCGCGAGGGTCCACCCCCTGCGCGGGGCCCCCGCCCCCGCCCCCGCCGCCTCGCCCTCGCCCGCGACGACGCGACGCTCCGCTCCGCATGTGGCTCGTGCGGGGCGCTCGTTCTTTGGCGAATTACTATGATGGAAAACCAATGCGACAGCGCAACACTATAGTACGTTATGAAACGATGATGTAATGATGGGTATTAATGCACGAGTGTTATATTACAATACAAGCGAAGATCGCCGCCATATCCCGAGAAAAAACATGCACTACACTTACGGGACTAATGACCTAAGTTGTTGACGCGCTCGAAATCACTAACCAACCAACGAAAATTACAGTTCCTCGTTTTCACGAGTGTATTACTACCCATTACATCGAGTTTCATGCGGTACTGTTTCTACGACTTTTATAAGTTAAACTTTTACATGGAATCGTTTCGTGGCAGTAGACATGCAGGATTTAGCCAAGGTCACTTAATCTTACCTTCGCATGCTGCCGCAGGTGGCTGTTGTTATCAGTCCGCCCGCGAGGGGTACTGCGCTAGTCAAATAGGATCAAAGTGAAATTACGATCCAATTTATTTTAAATAATATTACACAAAAAATTACTAATAATCAAAGAGATTTAAACTGACAAGTAGAATATAATATCAAATGCAATTTTAATGTACAAAAAAATTTCACGATAATAAATTAAATATCAATACATGGTTTGTAAACGTCTCTGATTGGTGAAGAACCTGTATCATAATAAAATCTGTATCGTAGTGTGTATCATTATGCAACGAGTTGCAACCAACAAATGACAGCATTATACAATGGAAAAAGAAAAAATAGTATTACCTTGTGTTCCAACATATTTTTTTATGCTGGTAAACATAACAAATAGTAACTGATTATCAAATTAGTAAGATCCCCTAACATTAAAATAAGAAATATTAGCATTTTAACTAAATACTAGCATTTTAAGTATCAATCGTAGGTAAAGAATTGTCTTGCTTACATATTTTGAGTGCGAAAACACAACTTTAATCGATTAATAATTCTGAGAGCAACTAGTATCTAGATTCAATACTTTTTGTTTTTTACGAATTGAAGATATAATAGCTGTGAGTTCGCCGTCTGATCTTAGATGTTAGGAAAGATACCATAGTCTTCTAATTTTAAAAAAATGAAACATTATAACTATTGAATAAGAATTATATTGCTTAAATTACATTTTCTTCTCCTATTACACTGGTTTCAACGGCTTGAAGATATATCTTTCATTGTAAGGGTTTCAGTCGTGTTCAATTCTACGAAAATCTGAGAAAAAATAAGTAGGATACAAATAAAAAAAACATGTGAATGACTTCATTTCTGGATTGAAGATTCTAAAGTTCAATGTTGCTCGTTTAACTAGTGTCGTTATCAAGGTTCTTCTTCTTGCATTGTATGGCATAGGGAAAACGACACTACTGCTTCTTTAAAAGAATTTGTGTTACGTACTTTCAACTTCAGTGAAATTCTTCGCAATTAACCGGAACCGGATTCTCCAGCTTTGGCTTGCGAAAGCATCACGATCTTCCAAAAAGACATCAACTACAGTGAAATGCGACTGTGAGCTACATTCCCCAATGTTAGGACAATAATAATTGGTTTCACCAACTTCTAACTAATATTTTTACCAGAGCCTTAATCTGCAAAACTATATTATATAAAATTATTTTATGGTCTTCTTTAAAGTTAATTTTTAGATTAAAAAAGTCACCTTCGAAAATAATGTATTAGCAGCGCATTTAATCACAATAAGACACACAATGTGAATGTGTGTGTGTGTGTGTGTGCGCGCGTGCGTGTGCGTGTGCATGTGTGTATACAATATGTAATGTGTTCATCTGAATTCTGCGAAAGAGATAACCGCTAGACTTCATTCATCACAAGCTGTCCTTTAACCAAAGTTTTTATTTTTACAGTTGTTCATGTGCTTAAAAAAACACTTTTCATCAATTATCATTAGAATACAGATTTGTTTCGCAAATTCAGAAGAGCAAATTACATGTTCTGTTCTTCCAAATAAATCTTCTTACAATAATACTAATGTAACAATACAGAAATTACTTCAGAATGTACACAACCTTTGTCATCAAGAAAAATAATTGAGAAATCTTTCATTGAAGCAAAACTACAAAGAGAGATACTAATATAGACTTGGTATTTCTTTCCCGTCACGTATTTGTAAGGTCCATAAATGCAACACATGTCATCCATTTCTCTGGAATGTCGCAGAGTTATGCTCTGATTTGCATGTACCTGTTCAGCGTTCAGCTGCAAGAGAAGAAGAAACAAAGTTATCATTCTGTGAGAGCAAACGGCTCCTGACATGAATACAATTTCAGATCACTCGTAGGCTGTCACTGTGCATCACTTGTCACCACACTATGGCTGTAATCATTCAGCGAAACCAGCCATATTCGACATGGCAAGTAGAAACATATGTGCTGCCAATAAAAACGAGAGAAAATAAATGAGCATGTATTATTATGCAACAGAAATATAAGTAATTATTTATACATATATTTTTCCATGATAAAAAAGGATGAATAATTTTACAAGTTTCTCCATTCAATTCCGTAAGATGCTTACTTGTTCGTTACTTAATTTATTGCAACTTTTACCACGATCCAAATGATAATACGTAGGTCAAAACCTGCAATATTTTCAAGTACATACATATTCTCATGTAAATCAATGACAGTTTAGGGCTTACAACGTGAATTGGAGTAGGTTCTCTGTATTGCTAAGTACACGCACAATCCAATACCCAAGTTATGTGAGCTATGGAGGCAGGCATCGACGTGCCCTGCAACATCGATATCCCGCGTGGACCCATAAGTCAGCCCGTGACGTGAGGTATCTGCCAGGAGTTGGGTCGCTCGGGGCTGCAACCGTGCATGCGCGAGGCGCTGGCTGGCTGAGTTGACGACGAGGGCAGTGAGAGAAGGGATACTGCCGTGTGAGATGAAGACTGAAACAGGTGAATAACGCTTCCACAAGGTTTGACATCAGGCTCGAGAACAGTATGAGGTGGCGAAACGATAGACCTTACGTCTTGATTTTTGATGTATATTTACTTCCTCGCATACGTACGTATATGGGGAGTATATACGCAGTATAGAGAAAGTTATGTAATGCTGCGGAAAATCGATTTCCAGATTTTAACGGAAATACATGTTTTGGGGTCCCCTGGTATCGAATAAATGTCTTTTTTTCATAACGTCCTTCCGTCCGTACGTTCGTCCGTATGTTTGTCCGTCTGGCCGTCTGTGAACACCATGAGCGTCTAAACCATATCTAGGATTTTTTCAAAATGTATATTCCCCGGTTGAGGAACTGCGTTTGTGAAAAAAATTCTTTAAAATTTGAGGGTAATTTACATGAGGATATTTAACGCAAATTTTTATTCTGGGTAAAACCGCAACCATATCAAATTGTATTATCACCCGATAGCCCCCAAAATTTTCTCGAATCACCGTAAATTCGACTCTACTCACTCTTCCATTAACCAATTCAATTTCAGAGAACGTTAAACAAAATGCTTTACCCAAAAAGAAACACTCCGAATTAGGTTCAGCAGCCCAATATTCATGGAGTAAATGTTGAGATGCCCTCGATAATTGTTAACGGTAAGGTCAGGATTATGTAAGTATTATGCAAAAAATGTGCATTAAGAACCATGAAATATTATTCCAAACAGGTAGTAAACATATTTTAAAACAATATCTAATATTTTTTTAAGATGTAGAAGGTAATAAAATAATCATGAATAAGGCATATTTGAAAACATAATATTTCATGTTTCATTTCTCTACTTACTAGAAATGTATGAAATATTTATGGAAAAAGAAATAAGTAATTGTTTTTTATCAATTTACTAATTTCGGTATTGTTACTCTAGATACTTAATATTAATTCTTTAATGAGATTACCTTTTATGAAGAAATAACCAAGTGATGAAAGTAATACTTAGAAACAGAGGACAATGCAGAATACAAGATGGAGAGAGCACGAACTCTGGAGAAGGATCTAGAGAAATTACTAATGAAAATTGTAGGAAGCAAACAATTCAAAATAATTGATTTTTTACGTACAAATAAAAATATTGAAATTTTCAGCTCGTGCTGCTAATGAAGTTTCCTGTTTATTGATAAAATCAATTATTGTGGAGAAATTCAATTCATTTTGATATCGGATATAGCGAACATCTGATATAGCAAACCAAACATGCCAGACTCCAGAAGTTCATAATAGCCGGAGTACGTGGTTTGGATTGAAAATCGGGGGGAGGAAGGGGGCGGCGAGGCTGGCGCGTCAGCCCGCGGGCCCCTTGGGCAGGCAGCGCCGCCACCGGAGGCGTCTCCGCGATGCGGCGCAGTGAGGAGCGGAGCGACGCAGTGGCGCCATTAATTATTCCATGCATTTCAACGCCAGAACGCGGCCCGCGGCTGGGCGGGTTCCGGCGGAAGCGGGAGCGACGGTGGCGGCGGCGGCGGCTGCGGCCATCTGCCTCCCCCTCCCGAGCATCCACCCCCGCCTTGGCCCCGCCCCCGCCCCCGCCCGCGCTGCCGACGTGCTGCTTCCTCTGGCCCGCCGCCGCCGCCGCACAGTGCTTCTACATTTGCGTCTGCGCTTTCTGCGTGGATTTTAATGACATATCACTTTTCACTTTAGAAAAATGTTGTTTGGTACAGAAATTAATTTTATGTTATGTCTAAGGGCCGGACCGGGAGTGGTAGCTCAGTGCATCAACTGATGTCACTGCAGCGTCTCTCACCGGGTGGTTCTAGGTTCCCACTTCCCACGGCGGCAGGATTTTCGACACAAGCTTTTCAGCTACGTCGAATTCAGTCGCTGGCTGGAGGAGAATTCTAGCGGCCGGCTGCTCTTATCGGTAGTTTTCCGTGGTTTCTCCGATCAACATCAGGCGAATGCCGGAGCAGTACCCTCACAAACGGACTACGGACCGCGCGCGATCTTTCCTTCCTGTTCCTTGTCCTATCCTTTCCCCTTACACACACACACACAAACAAACACACACACACACACTAACAAGCACTACACTACCACATATTCCGGGAGACCGGTTGGAAGCTTAGAGCTTGTCCCGGCTGGGGCGGTGCCCCGCTGGTGGGAGAGTCCTGGTTAGGGGGAAACCCCACTAGCCGACGGTAGATCGGCGCCGGATCTCGCCATGCAGAGGGGGAAGATCACCGCCATCTCCCAAGAAAAAACATGCACTACTCAAACAGGACTAATGATCAAAGCAGTTGACGTGCCCGGAAACACGAAAAAATCAATCAATCTAAGGGGCGGATTTTGATGGCCTAATAACTCGCAAAAAATGATCAATAAAACGCTCATAAAATGTTTTTAAATGCCCTAAAAAACGAAGAAAAATGACGTAAAAATTCTTTTCAAAATCAGTGAGGATGAACTACTCGAGCTGTTGGATGCGTTACTGATGTAATCGAGATTTCCTTCATTCGTTGGCAACTCACCATGCAAACGTTTGGTTGGGACTGTTCTTTACCAGCAAATATCTGTCTTTAGTTATCCCGAAATCGGCAGATCCGGCAATGGCGCTGACATACGTCACAAAAATTACTTACTCACAACGCTGTGAAAACAATTTCTGAGCGAACAAATCAAATAGGCTACTGGGTAATTCTGTGAACAGCGTTTGTTGCTTCTCGTAAATATTATTTGAAGCAAGTAGTGTTGAAAATGACATTGATTGATGAAACTTTGATTTGTGTTTGACACATGCACACAACTGAAAGAAATAAGGTATCGAGTACACCTTGTCTTAAGATAGAAATGCACAAACATGTATAATATAGGGATTGAATTTGAGCAAATATTAAGTAGAAGTTGAGTTCTTACTGGAGATGAAAAATTATCATAACATTTACTCATTCGACAACTTTATACTCATTATTTTTCATTTAATATAAGTTGGTAAACAAAACAGTATAAAGAAAGGAATATTAGACTAATAATTAACTAATTAATAGCATAATTATTCTACAACGTTTTATCACAGTGCAGCTAAGACCGTAACCGAGATGTTTCCATTTTGTGATTGGTTAGAGAAAAAGAGTTAGAGCCAAATACCTTAACATGAACTGGCAGAAAAAATCGTTGAAACTGAACGACAATATTTTTCTACTTTACAATGCAATGCTTTCGAAAAATACATCTCACAATATTTAATAACGTAATACGGGGACAGGTAAAAGAAATATATAAATACCGAGAGTTAAATTACTCTCAAATTGTTAGCCCCATTTGAGCCTATCTCTCTTAGCTTTCTAGGAATAAAAACCTTCAACGGACAAAATGTCTTATGTGAATTCTATGCGAGAGAAATACTTAATATCCGATTTACAAACCAATCCTATTACCTTTTTCAGTTCATTAAAAAGAGAAATACGTGAAAAATTAATTTTAACTTATTTTTTTCTTCTCTTTTTTCAACATCAATTTTTGTCGTTGAATTTCAATTTTGAGTCTGCATTTTTTTTTACCGTCGTTTTTAGGATACATCTCACTTCAGCAATATCCACTCAACAGAACTTTGGGAAAGGACATTTACAATGCTGTGAAATCGATAATATCGTCTAACTATGAACTGACCTTGAACGACCAGTCTCGCCTAAAAATGTCATAAAACCCTCAACAAGTCCAAATGATTTACGAGCTGTGCTAAACAAGCCTTTCAGGCACCCAAGATCTTAAAGGTATCTTTAACAGGGCAATAAATCTACGCGTCAAGTTATTCACGTGTCAGAAACTGGTTACCAAATGCGAAGCACCCGCTAGTGGATCTGTCTTTGGGATAACATCGCCAACACACATCAAATGAATTCACAATGTTCGAAATTTTCTTAAAGCTACATCAGTAAATCAAGACATATTTAAATAATATTTAAACCATTAAAGCAGTCCTCGTGAAACAATAAAATCAATCAATGACTCAGAAGTGGTCGTACTGTTTCGTGTTTGTCCATTTTGTAATAACTGATGTAATAAATAACGCTGTACAGAATTAAGTGCTTGCATTCATACTGCTGCAAACAAACAAGTATAAATGTACCTGTTTGTAAAATAGATACCATATTTATGTGAATATAAGTAAAATTATTTTGATTAGACACTGACATAGGCTATATTTCCAATTATTTAAACACTTTAGTTATTTCGATCACGCAGAATCATCTTCAACTCTGGGTAGCAGTCACTATGTAGAGAATCTATGTTCTGTAACATTAAAGGTTGGTCCCCAGGTCTGTTGATGACCACCATACCATCACAATGTTCTTACCTTATTAAATTATTTTTTCCTGCGTGCAATTAAAACTCCACTCCTAACAATAAGAATTCAGAAAAGGATCCAGTAGTGACCCACCAATTATGAAGTTAATTTTTCAAAGTAGGTATCTGAGAGCAGATGCCATAGCAAATATTCGGATTCCTACTTGAGGCCGATGTTTCAATTTTACGCTAAACTTTCGAGGAAAGAATGATGCCGAATGATTATCTAACAGTTCTGATTTTTACCTAAAAGGAAGTACATCTAAAGCAAGATGACGACAATATCTGCAGCTATGCTGGAGTACTCGCTTGCCTTGACCACCTGCCTTTGCCCTTTTTTGTCTACTAATTAGGAGATTCTTCTTCACTATTACTGTAATTTGATGACAAGACTTGTGGTTTCACCACACAACAGAGAAGCTGAAGAGTCCCCCTAAGACACACTTTCGTAACGGTATTTCGAAACACTAAAGATATTTTCTTGTCACAAAAAAGAACATATATTAGTAATCAGCTTGAACTAGAATGAACTAGTTTTATTATTATTTTATTCATTAGATAAATACGTTATTGCTGTAAATTAGGTTACGTATAATATTATTTCTATTATTTTTCTATTATTAATATTATTATTGTTATTTTTATTTATAAAGAACTACATTTTAAAAACCTGAAAGAAAGAGCTGAATCTTTGCTAATACCGGCATGATCTGGGTACAAACGGACAAAGGAATGATTTGATCACTTTCTGAGGTTACATGCAAAATTTCGGGAAACCAGTCATTGGAAGATGTTGGTGAAGTGTCGAGTGTCCGTCGGGAGTGCAGGGTATCTCCAATCCGAAGAACCGGAGTCTCAGCAGGGCGGTAGCTCAGTGCATCAAATGATGTCACTGACCGCGAGGTCCTAGGTTCGAGTCCTGACGGCGGCAGGATTTTCGACACTAGCTTTTGAGATAGGTCGAGTTCAGTCGCTGTTTGGAGGACAATTCTAGCGACTGGCTGCTCTGATCGGTAGTTTTCCGTGGTTTCTCCGATCAACACCAGGCGAATGCCGGAGCAGTACCCTATCACACGGGCCACGGACCGCGCGCGATCTGTCCTTCCTCTTCCTTGTCCTATCCTCTCCTTTTACACACACACTTACACTAACATGCACTACACTACCACATATTCTGGAGGATCGGTCGGGAGCTTAGAGCTTGTCCCGGCTGGGGCGGTGCCTTGCTGGTGGGAGAGTCCTGGTTAGGGGGAAACCCCACTAGCGGACGGTAGGTCGGCGCCGGATCTCGCTATCCAGCGGGGGAAGATCACCGCCATCTCCCGAGCAAAAACATACACTAAACGTACGGGACTAATGACCCAAGCTGTTGACGCGCCCGGAATCACTAACCAACCATCCAATCAGAAGGGAAAGCTGTTTTTCGCGCACCCTGGGAACGCTGGCCCTTGCACTAGCGAAGCGATCGGCCTCAGTCCTCAAAGCCCCGCCCTAGCGACTGTTGAGGGCTGTTTCCGTACGAACACACCCTTCCGCACGGGCTTTTTATTCATAAAGGGACATGAAAAGAGTACACGCACTTAAGTCATGAAGAAAATTTAGAAAGGAAAACGTTCATACGGGAATAAACGACATGAAAGTTTTATTTTAATTTTCTTCTTTAGTGAGTAGAAAAGACAATATTTAAAGCATTTGAAAATCAAGGTAGTTATTAGCAAAATTATTAGGATGATATTAATATTATTCAATAAGATGTTAAGTGTAGAGGAGTTAGTAATTGTCATTTTGACGTTACAAGAGTTCAAAATGGCGAGAAGTTTAAAATTAAAAATATATTTATCGTCAGAAAAGAAACGATTGATGCTACAGTATGGTAGAGGCTTTCTCATAATAATTTGTCTCCTTATCACTTATGCCTGGTCTAGTTTATTCAGTTTTGCTCCAGCCTCTTCATATTTGCTGATTTTCGTGCTTGAAGCTCATTTTCTACCAAAATGTTCGAGTTAACAAGAAACTTCATAAGAAATCGTTCTCACAAAAACAATAATGTCCATAATATAAATATTAACGACATGAGGAAGATTTTAAAACAATATATTTGTGTAACTTTTGAAAAAACAAAAGAAAAATTCGAAGTAGCTTTTATGTCATGTTATTTAGTGTTTTTAGCACTATTCGTACAAAATGTGTGAAGAAAGAAACTTCGAGCGGTTTTTGAGAAAATGGCGTTTTGCGTTCCTGAAAATGCGGAATTTTGAACTGGGCAAAATATGAAGTATCAATACTTGTAACAAAAAATTGGTTGAGCATTAAATCCTCTAACACGTGGTGAAAATTGCAAATATTGCACGAAAACTACTAAAACTTGCGAACAAATGCTCACGACCTTAATGAAAGAATTACATATGTATGACAAATTTCATTTCAAGGGAAAATCGCTCTCTTCAATTTCGTAGTTGTAGGAAAACGCCGAAAAAATTCAAACATTGGCAATTTTCGAAAACTATGAAGTTAACCATGAATATCGAACCTGTGCCATCTTTATGTGTACTTTAATCTTACAAGAAATTTACAGAAAAAATTTGGTGCCGTTTTTGAGAAAATTTGGAATGTCTGGGTGACTTCATGTAAAGTACTCCCAAATTTTAAAGACTGCTTTTCAAAGTTTCAAAGCTTCAAGTGGAGCCAGATGGATAGAAGTTTCTTCGATTCCGAAAATATCGTACGAGTGGTTTAGGCGCTAGTAGTCTTCACCGACAGACAGACAGAGGGAAGAGAGGACGTTTTGAAAAGAACAACTATTTCAGTATCAGGGGTCCCCAAAACGTGTATTTCCTTTGAAATCTCAAAATCGATTGTTCGCACAATTACATAACTTTCTCTATACTACGTAATTACTCCCGTAGTATATACGTATGTATACGACAAAGTAACTAGTGGTGCTACAGAATGGTACAGACTCTCTCGTACTAGTTAGTTTTTTAATGTTTCGTCTGGTTTTCGGTTTTGTCCCTATCTCTCCTCCCGACTGATTCATATCAGCATCAAACATAATTTGTCGCAATTTATTAATTTTTCGTTTCTCCAGTTGCAGAATATAACTTGTGGTGCTACAACAGAACATTTTTGCGCTTAATTTATAAATTTTGAGAAATGAGCACATTTTCTGTAAAAATGTGCTCATCATACCGAATTTTCAGAAACGCTCAAACTCGATTTTCTCAAAATTGGCTCAATTTTTTTTCAAACTTTTCTAATGGATAATGCTAATTGTAGTATTTAATATGACGTAAAGTTCATTTTGGTGTATTCTTTTTTTTTAAAAAAAAATACCCAAATGTAATTTTTTAAATATCTCTCACGCCGTTATTATGCACATTTCTATCGATTTGTATGCATTATTACATTTGTGAGTGGATGCGCTTGAATTGACTTTCAATGAAGATTTTCGAAAACGCAGTAGATTCCTGTGAAAAGAGCTTCAAATTTCGAATTTAAAATGGTGGTTAATCTTTATTTTCTTAAAAACAGCTTAAAAGTTTTCAATGAAAATTGCCATTTAGGAAGAGGTATTACTCTTCCTTAATATTCATTAAATAATATTTCGATTCCACGTTTATGAAACCCAAAAGTTGAGAAAATGTCAAAAATTTCCTTTGGTCGACGATAGATAGCAGCGAGTAAGAGGATGGGGTAAGATTCCAAAGCCAGTCCACACCAAGGAAATTAGAAAGCTTTACTACGAGAAAGTCTGTACCATTCTGTAGAACCTCTAGTTTGCTTTTGAAAGCGTAAGGTGTAACAATTAATCAATTTTTGTAAAAAAAAATACAATGTAATTACATACAACGAAAATCTTGATCAACAATTCTACACAAAATCACGATTTGAAAAGGGAAGATGATTTAATAAAATGACTCATGCGCTAGACGCTGTATTGTATCACGCCACATAAGATTCACACATGCTCCTATGCAACACATTATCGTTCATATTTCACGACTTAACAGTTTCCGCAGTCAGGGAGAGAGCGCGGCGCAGGGAGATTGTCCCGTCAGCCCAAGGGATGGGGCGCAGATGTGCGTGAGAGCGCTGCGCTGGCGAGCCGGGCGCATGAAATAGTGCGCGCTGGCGAATTGCAGCGCGGCCGCGGTCCAGCGGACCCAGGGGAGCCATGGCGGCGTCGGACGTCCATCGTCGGACATTGGCGCTGCAGGGCCTTGTCTTCCTCCGCCAGCTGCACCCACCGCCCCTGTCTGCACCGGCTGCAATTGCATCTGCTGCTTCGTTGACCGCCAAGTTCTGTGATGACTGAATGATTGTTAGTGATTCCGGGCGCGTCAACTACTGAGGTCACTAGTCCCGTAAGTGTAGTGCATGGTTTTCATCGGAAGGTGGAGGTGATCTTCCCCCGCTGGATGGCAAGATCCGGCGGAGACTAACCGTCGAATAGTGGGGTTTTCCACAACCAGGTATCTCCCGCCAGCGGGGCACCGCCCCAGCCGGGACAAGCTCTAAGCTCGGTCTCCCGGAATATGTGGTAGTGTAGTGCATGTTAGTGTACGTGTGGGGATAGGACAAGGAATAGGAAGGAAATATCGCGCGCGCTCCGTGGCTCGTTTGCTGGGGCACCGCTCCGTCATTCGCCTGGTGTTGCTTGGGGAAACCACGGAAAACTACCGATCAGAGCAGCCGGCCGCTAGAATTCTCCTCCAGACAGCGACTGAATTCGACCTAGCTGAAAAGCTAGTGTCAAAATCCTGCCTCTGTCAGGACTCGAACCTGCGATCTCGTCAGAGGCACTGCAATGACATCAGTTGATGCACTGAGCCACCTCTCCCAGCACTAAGTTCTAGGTGTTGAGTCGGGACGGTGGTGGATTTTCGGCACTAGATCGAATCCAGCAGCTGTATGAAGATGAATTCTATCGACCGCCTAATGTGGTCTTTAGTCTTCTGTGGCTTTGGTAGTCTTCTGATGAATGCTGGAGCAGTACCTAAGCAACGGGCCATGGATCGAGCGTGATCTTTACATCTTTATCCTTTTCCCCTTCTCTCTTCGTAAACACATAGACTTATATGCGCCACACTATGACACATGTCTGGAGACCAATCAGAGGCTTGGAGCTTCCTGTCGGCAGATTTATATGGAGTAGAATCCATCAAAAGCGCACGTGTAGATTAGTGCTGAATCTCACCACCAAACATTACACTTATTGGTCATACCATTACATTTATTGGTCTAAATGATTAGTTGACTAATTGCCTACAGCAAAAACTACACTCTCAAAAGTTTCAGCATTACTTTTAATGTGAAGTACATGAAAGTAATCATCATGTAAGTAAATTAAATTTAACGTACACGTACAGAAACTTTAATGTACATGTATATTAAATTTAGGGTACGTATACAATTAAATTTAATGTAAAGAAGTAAGGGAAGTAACAGTCGTATATTAAGTTCAACGCGTAAATTAAAATCAAGGTACTGATACATTAATCTCCCTTTAATATAAGAGGTACAATAAAATGCATGCACAGTCGTTCATTGAATATACATTAAATTTAATGCAATTTCTGACAGTGTAGTTAACGCGCCCAAAATCAATAGACTCACAATCTCTTCTGCCGTCTTCCCTTTCCCTACATTTCCGCAACCCTCACCGCCCTCCCAGTCCTCGCCTGCCCGCGCTCTCAGTCCCTCTCAGCCTCCGACGACGCTCCAGCAGTCTGCGCCAGCATTTCTGTGTGCCACTATTTCTTCTTCCACGCCGCCACCCTCGGCCTCTGTAGTCTGCGCCGCTTCCGCCTCCGCTCCGGAAAATGACGAGCGCCGGGCGGAGTAATTGGCGCCGCGCCGATCCGGCGGACGTCCGACGGTCCACGCCCCCTCCCCCCCAACCACGTCTCTGGCTTCGGCCGCCGCCGCCGTCAATCGATACGCAGCGCCTTACACGCGCGCGTCCCCGTCTTAAAAGCGTTCCCGCGTGCGGCCGGCGGGGCCGGTGACAGGCGCGGAGCGGCTGCCCGCCTGGCATAATTAGCGACACGACTTGTGCATTATTGCGGAGGCCATAACAACAGGAAGCGGCGTCGGCGTCCGGGGGTGGGGTGGGGTGGGGGAGGGGGTGCGTCGCCTTGGGGTCGGCGCCCCGATGACCCCGCCTGAGGCCCTGCCCCCCCGCCCCCCGCGCACCCCGCTGGGGCCTCGGGGAACAGAGGGCCTCGCGGTGTTGATTGCCATGTCCCCGTGGAGGCCGCCACCGCTGCTGTTTGACCTGGCGCTCCAGTTGTAGCCTACTTCATCCGGCGAAGACGTCGTCAATCGGTCATCCCAGAGACGCTGCGGTTCGTGGAAATCCTTATTACCGCTTGTACAGACAGCGTTCTGACAGATCACGTGCCGGTCTTAACGTTCCGTTCGCTTCTTCTCTCGAACTCTGTGTGTGTGTGTGTGTGTGTGTGTGTGTGTGTGTGTGTGTGTCTGTGTGTGTACTTCTCGTGGATAATCACTGATTTGTACGCTTAGAATTACATTTCGGTAAATAATGGCACTGAAAGTCTCCTTCAATGAGGTGTTGGGGGAAATAGGCATGCTCCCCTGGCAATAATAGAATATTAGTATTGCAATTTGTGTTAGATATTATTTTAGATTTATCGTTTACCAATAAAATAAGCCATTTTTTAAAATTTCTAAATGCACAATTTTGTAATCGCAGGGCAGCTGGAGGTAGAAGAAAGCATTACAAGTACAAACATGACGTGAAATAAAGAATAGAAAATGGAGAAGACGGAAGCATGGCCAAGTCCACAATTTAAGACAACGTAATATCTACGCAAACAATCAACAACAAACAACTATAATTGTGAACTACCAACAGGAAGTGCGATTTCCAACAACTCATGACTTGTTTTTATCAGAGTGTTTAATATCGTCGTTGCTTAGATTTCGTTGACAATCGGAAATTTCTTACTAATTCTTACCGAATAGTTGTATATTTCAACACCGGCCTTCAACATTTGACAGACGGAAGTTACTTGATTGATTGATTGATTTGTCCGTGTTTCGGTGTGCGTCAAGTGCTTTGGTCATTAGTCCCGTGAGTGTAGTGCATGTTTTTTCTCGGAAGATGGCGGTGATCTTCCCCTGCTGAATGGTGAGATCCGGCACCGACCTGCCGTCGGCTAGTGGGGTTTTCCCCTAACCAGGACTCTCCTACCAGCGGGGCACCGCTCCAGCCAGGACAAGCTCTAAGCCCCCGACCGGTATCCCCGAATATGTGGTAGTGTAGTGCATGTTGGTGTAAGTGTGTGTAAGGGGAGAGGATAGAACAAGGAAGAGGAAGGACAGATCGCGCGCGGTCCGTGGCCCGTTTGTTAGGGTACCGCTCCGGCATTCGCCTGATTTTGATCGGAGAAACCACGGAAAACTACCGATCAGAGCAGCCGGCCGCTAGAATTCTCCTGCAGACAGCGACTGTATTCGACCCAGCTGAAGAACTAGTGTCGAATATCCTGCCGAACCTAGGACCTCCCGGTAGAGGCGTTGCAGTGACATCAGTTGATACACTGAGCTACCGCTCCCGGTCGGAAGTTACTTGAGGATCCGTCTCTCAATCATCCGACCACCTAGATCGGGGCAGGTCACAGACGACGGACGGCACTGAATGACAGTCGCTCGTGTGGAGAACGCGACCAGTGCCTCCTTGTGCAAAAAGTGGGGGGCAGGCGGGCACGAGGCCCGGGGGCGGCGGGGGTTGCAGGGGCGGTCAAGTGGACCGGCTGCAGCATCTGTCACCGAGACGGGCCCCGCGGCGGGGCTCCCCTCATCGCGACCCCCCCCCCATCAAAAATGCACAGCCCGCACCGAGGCCCCCATTTCAATGACAATAGGTAAACTGTAAATAATCGATTAAGTGCCGGCGCAACGCAATAACGCCAAGAGGCGAAATCGCCAGTAGGTGGACGAGGCTGAGGGCAAAGCGAAGTGAGGACGACGAGGGTGCGGCGCTGGTGGACAAGGGCGAAATGAAAGGAGGTTAGTGGGTGCATGAAGAAAAGATGTGACGTGACAAAACTATTAAGTTTCCATGGGAGGAAAATAATATAGATATACAGAGATATATAGAAGGGAAATATTGTCACGGAGAGGAGAATTAGATAAGATGAGATTTGGAAAAAAATAGATGGAGGGATGAATGGCAGAGAGTAAATGAATCTGAAGTGATATCAAATGTAAAATAATTTAAGTTGAAAAAATAATTGAAATAAAAAGATAAACCAGATAAAGAAATAACATCCTAATCCAAGCACCCAAAATCGTAAGAGGGAATTCGACCATAAAGTTAGCTAATTTTGATGTTAAAAATAATTAAAATTGACTTTTCAAAATATATTTAATTTTTAAAGTTCTTAATATAATAATCGACTTAAATATAGTATGAAAGTCATCAAAATAAAAGTATAAATAAGTATTTTAATCTATTTCAAAATAATTTAATATATAAAGCCCGAACTCGTTGGAGGAGTGTTTTTCCCATCATGTTCCGATACAAAAACATACCAGAGATAAAAAACAAAATGCATATGAACTTGAGTACTACAAAGATAATACTTATAGTACTGAAATGCATTTAAATAAATCGCCTCAGATAATGTGTTTATGTTAAATTAAAGGAGGAGCGAGATAGATTCGTTGAAATTAGTATGCTTACTTTTAATTTGAAAATTTAATAAATCTTTTTTATTGCAAGAGAAGATCATTAGTTACACAGTTATTATTTTTGTAAAATTATATGCGCTTTATATGTTGATAAGAACAATATCCTAATGTTTTAAAAGTAATATTACTTACGAGATTTTTATTGCTGTTCATCCCGTTCAAATATAGTTGTTGAATCATTCAGAAAATGCCCTAATACAAGGGTTTTTTAAAAAAGGAAAGGTTAACAATTTTAACTTGGGGAAAAATGTTACGTAAATATCAAATAATAAGTACATATAATAATATTACTGCAATTAAATAAACGTTGGTGTCTTAGCAAGAAGTGTTCCTATGATGTAATTCTCTCGGGCTACGTAAAATCATAATATTCTACTTCATATCGGTTCTACTCTATATTTGTTGGCGTCAATTGAGGAGCAAACATTCAAACATATCCATTCAAACATGTGCATTTGGAAAACTCCTGTTGTTTTTACCTAGAATTTCATTTTCATAAAACAATCGTGAGATGTCTTACAATACATTAAGCAGTACTCTATTCCTTGTGTTAAAGACTGTAGACTACTGTAAAATTTGTATTCTATTTTTCATTTTCATTGGAAGAACGTGAAGTGAACGTGTCTCGTTTTGAACGTTTGCTCCTCAATTTTGTCATCAATGATTTCACCATTTACCAAGAATCCCATTCCATAGATTGTTGGATAATAAGCTCAGTTAATTGGATTAAGATAAATAACAAAAAATTCAATAAAAAACTCTCGTAATATTGGAAAATGAACTTAGTTACTCTCAACAACACTTTTGTTTTTCTTGGTATATCTCTTTCATGTGCCACCCATAGCCTATCGTATAACACGATAGTACATGATTACCAACATGGATAAATTAACACATTACGTTGATGCAATGCTTTGCTCTCCTTTTCTTAAGTAGCGCCTCCGCCGACGTATTGCATCAGGTGCAGCCGCGGCCCCCAGGAGCGTTGGCGTCGCTCTCGGGGTGCCAGAGGGTGACGCACGTCGCCGCCCCCCGCTGCCCCCGCGCCCCCTGGGGAGCGCAGGTCGCGACCCCCGCCCCGCCCGGCCCTGGGGACGGAGCCGCGCCCCTCCGTTCGACGGAGCGCCTAATTTTCTGAAAATGGTCGGCATAATTTCTGGACCGCCTCCCGCCCGCCCGCCGAGGCGAGTGGCTGCTGCCCCGAACTTCGTTACAATTATGTCGGGAACATTGGATTACGCGGCGGTGGGAGTTTGCAAGGAGCGCGCAAGCGTGTTGTGACAGCTAAAATATACCCTGCTGCCACTGGTCTTGCGCAGACACCTACAGCCGCGCGAGGATAAAAGCTGTCATTTCAGAATTTTCATCATTATATTTATACTTTATTCATTTAATGACTGTTAAATACGATACTACATTACGTCCTACTCACACAATAAAGGGACTGAAACCCTAATTAAAACAATGTATAGTAATATATTTCGGAGAACAATAATTCTTTTAAAATAACATGATTCGTATTTTGGAGATATATTTTTGTTTACTCTTCGAATATCCTTTCTCTCTCTTTAATTAACTGACTGATTAACTATTGCTTTCTGATACAACTACTTCCGTAACTGTAGTTCCATACGTTATCTGTTACTACATATTATATCCAGAGATGGCAAAATTCCTCACCCTGTGGGACTTCAGACGCGGCGTCTCCCTCCGCGTCGACTTGTGAGGTTACGCCATCCAATTATCTACCCCCTTGGGCCATCGACTCAACCGGGCTCTAAGCTCCCGACATTTGTGATGGAACTTGTGTGTAATGTACAAGGGGAGAGAAAGTACCAGATTGAGGAAGGAAGATCAAGCGAGATACTTGCACACTCTGGCATTCACCTGGTATTGATCAGAGTAATCTACTCTCCAAAACAGTCAGCTGACAGAAATCTCCACCTGACAGTAGACGTGTTCGACAACCCTATATAGTTAGCATCAACATCCGCCAACAATGATTGATAGATTGAATAATTGATTGATTGATTTTTTCGAGTTCGTAAACTGCTTTTGTCAATCGTTCCGTAAGCGATGTGAATATCCCGGGAAGTAGCGGTGAACTCCCCCCCCCTGCATTGTGAGATCTGGCACCGACCTTCACTTCGCGAAGTTCCCAAACAGTGTCTCTCACCTGCGGGACACCGCCCCAACAGGAACAAGTTCTGACGACTGCTCTCCCGGCATGTACTCATATGGTAGGATAGTGTAAGTGTGTGTGTGTGTGTAAATAAGGGATGAGGATAGGACGAGGAAGAGGAAGGACAGATCGCGCGCTCCCGATTGTGAGGGTACTGCTCCGGCATTCGCCTGATATTGCTTTGAGAAACAACGAAAAACTACCGACCACAGGAGCCAGTCGCTGGAATTCTCCTTCAGAGAGTGGCTGAATTCTTCCTGGCTATCTAGTTGATGACGAAAATCCTTCCACCATCGGGACTCAAACCCTAGACTCTGCCGGCCAGGTGCACCGCAATGACATCAGTTGATGCATTGAGCTACCGCTCCCGGTACCTAAGCCGGTAATGCTATTGAAAAATTGCTTGAAAACTGAGACATTAACATCCGCCACCGCTTTGTTTTATAAACTCTAGAAATTCCCTGTCTGCGACATTGCAGAGGCAACCCTCTTCTTTCTTAACACTCTAATCTCCCTCCCTGTCTCTACTTCGCTCTAATCTCCCTCTCTGTATCTCTCCCTCTCTCTCTCTTCTTTTTTTTTCTCTCTCTCTCTCTAAAACCGTCCAATCTCCGTCCCTGTTCTTACTCTGTCCTGCCCCTATCTATCCCGCTCCCTTTATCACCCTCTAACCTCTCTCACTGTATTTTCTCTTTCCCTTTGGCGAGATGCATACCCTGTGCCTCGTCCAATTCAGTTTGTAGACGGATCACAAATGAGCAATCGTGTAGATGTACGGCTTCAAGAACCCAACGAAATGAAATGATGCCTTTAAAATGAGCATTTGATGCCCTATGATAGTATGACCTTCGCAGTCGAGTGAGACTTCATGGGTAGCATTAAATAAGAAGCAATGTGCGATAATTTAATCGCGATTCTTATTATTGATCAGTTTGTATATTGAATTTAACTGAATATTTGTAAGTATATTTTTCTAGGGATCTAAAAAATTAATAAAATGGAATGCAACCTATGAAAACACATAGGATTTAGGATAAATAGGAGGATATCCGTTATAAGAAACAGTTCAGACTCAATAAATAGTACTACACACCTTGTTCAACAACTCGTTGCTACACAACTGCATTCTTCCGAATGTAATTCAGAATTCAGAATGTAACTTATATAAAACCTTATTATTGTTCCCAGAAATTAAAATTACAAATTTTTAAAATACCACGGTGCTACCACACTATTTCAAATGATTCGAAAATGTGTGACTTACGAGGACATATCTATATTCTCATATATTTTAAGTATTTTGAAGATACTAAAATAGGAGCACCAATTTCTCACATTCCTTTTTACTAGCTGAATTCACTAACACTCCTTTATATCGCTCAATTTTGCTCATTATTGTCTTAGTTACGAATTTGGAAGGCAACAAAATACAGTTTCAAAATTACTGAAACATGTAGCTTTGTAGCAAATTTTCTTTAAATTAAATGTAAATATTCAATAATCAACTCATCAGCAGACAAAATCACAATAGAAGAGGCTTTGCCGCAGAACATTAAGGGTGTTCAAAGTAATAATAACATAATTTTTATTTTAAAACTTTAAGATGATAATTTTAAAATAAAAATTTTGGAGTCATGCCATTCAAGAGACTGTAAGACATCGGATCCTACCGGTGTTTTTCATAAAATCTTATACGTAGGTACAACTCATAAATAACTATTTTTATATTTCAGTTTTAATGTATGTATAATTTACGAAAAGTGTTTTCAAACTATTTTTGCCGTATATGGAAGAGATTGAAAATAAATGCCTTAAATATTATTCATAAAATATGTACCAGTTTATAATTGTTTTATTATTTGCTTATTAAAAACACTATCCCATAATGGTTGATTTACATGTAAACACAATATTCTAAATAACGAAAATGTTTAGTAATATTCTGAACATAACAGTTTCTTGGAATGGACCTACACAAATAAGAAGCAGTTACACTAGCAAAAGGAAGACAAACTATTACAGTGATCTCATTTTTCTAGAATGGTTTACAGCTTATTAAAAAATCCTTTAACTTACATCTCTAGAAGGGGTAGCAACTTCAAAAAATATTTGTCTGAAATCTGGAAAAAGAGTTCATTACAGAAAGACCAACATGGACCATTTTGAAAAATTATTGTAAATGATTTTAACAAAGAACGAAATAATCTTGAAACATTTTCAGAGTAACGGTTTACACAATGAAAGAAGTTATTTGAAGAAAAAACGTGGAAAGCCAGCAAACGATATTTGTTTCTTCATTGAAATCTTTTTAGAAAAGTACTATATCGACGCGTCATCAATACTTTATCTTCAATTATAGCTAACATTGCAGTTATAAGAGTAATATCTATGAATCGAAATGTATTAAATATCTGAACATTACATATAAAGTTGAGCAGAAAAGTCGAATGGAACGGAAAGATAAATTGGCAAATTTATATACGTATATGTCAATACAAATTAATTGCATTCAGATTAGACTTATTCTGTTCTATTGAAATATATCACAGATGAATTACGAAATTATGTTTTGTGCATACTAATTAGTCATTTCAATAAATTAATCGGGTTGATCATTTTTATAGTATTCGTGATGGTTGGAACACGATCGGATAAATGAATAACGCGTTTCAATGCTATTCAGGAACCTCACATCAAAGAACTAATCTTTTTTCTAGTCGATGAAGCAAATAGAATTTCGAAGAAGTGAAAAAAATGTTAATCTTATTCTCTGCCAACCAACATCAGACGTAGTAAGAGATCTTTCGCTGGCTCCTCAAGTGGTATTACGCCCACATCCCATAAACATCTGGAAGTTGCCAAAAAGCTATCGATCCAAAAGGCAGCCCCCTCTATGCCGCTCCGAAAACGCGAAATTTCGCTCCCCCCTTCGGCCCCGGGGCAAACGTCCGTCCCAGGAGAGCGCCGGGCACGCGCGCCCCCGGGGACCCGCAGCTGCCGCCCCCTCCCCCACCCCACCCCCACCCCCTCCGTCGGCGGGCCGTGTTTAAACAACCCCCTTATGATCCGCCCCTTCATATTTGCAGAGACTCAGTTTACACGCATAGGAAACACATTAACACCCCGGCCCCGTCTCCGTCTGGCGACCTCCCCTCTCCCTCCCCGCCCCGCCCCTCCCCGCCCCCGACCGGCCGACCGGCGCCCCTTCGACAAGCCCGCGGACACTTTTTTCCGATTTTTATTCCGCGCGTCGGCGAGGGACGAGGCGCGCCGAGGGAGGGGGGCTGGAAATTAAATGCCGGGAGGGGCGGCGGCGAGGGAGAAGACCCAGCGGGGACGCGATGAATCGACCAAGTATGAGGCGCGTTACGGCGCGGATCATCCGCCGACTAATCAAAGCGAGCTCTGCTGCGCCGAATTAATTCATGCACACTCATTGGAAAATTGCGCCGCGCCTCGCCTCGCCCGCTCCGCGCCCCGCGCTCGCCTTAAGGGCCGCCGCCATGCAGGCGGGGCGAGGCCGCGCCCCCTAATCGGGTAATGAATGTATGCAAAATTTTTTTAATTCCCCGCAGCCGGTCGGCCGCTCCGAGGCGCGGGCGGGGGAGCGCATGATGGGCGTGAACAATTTCCAGCCGGGGATTTTGACGGATATAGATGTACGCGTGAGAGAGAGAGAGAGGAGAGAGAGAGAGAGAGAGAGGGGGCGGGACGCGCATCTGCCAGAGAGGGAGGCAGCCGGCGAGGGAGGCAAGGGTGCTGTTTGTTTGGCCCTCGCGCCCTCCCTCCTCCAGCCCTTCCGATTTGACTCCGCTGCCGGAAGGTCGCGCTCAAACGAAGACGTTCTTTTACCTGTCGCCGCCCCCTCGGCGAGTGAGTAGCTCCGCTGTCACGGAAATTGAAAGCGCTGTCGAACAGCGACTCCCCGCGTGGAGGCGCTTCGGGAGTTGACCCTCGGAAAAGGGCTGAAAGCTGCAGCATTGAACCATCAATCAACCTTTCATAGCGCCCCGGACCTGCCCCTGAATCATATAGCAAGATGGATCTCCCCTTGTCGACAGAAGCGGTGTTAGATAAAGTCAGCGCGGCGATGGGGCGGTCTTCGTAGCTTAGCTAAACGATCTCTTATGAAGGATGATGGGTTGCGAGGGTGGAAGGCTTTATTTGCGAAAATGATAACGCAAATCTTCCTACGACAGGAGAGCGCGCATTGACGAAAGAAATTATGCGTTCTAGACTTCGTGGCACAGTGTGCATTAGCTCATTCCTTCTTCTTTTTTTCTCTGGAGATTCATATTTTATCTCATTTCTTACGGATGTGCAGATCGTAAGAGTAATGTTGAATGAAACTCAAACTAAATTATTCCCTTGCACCATCGTGTTTGTTACAGAAACATGATTCATTCAGACTGCACTGCACAAAATGAAAGTTTCGCAACCACGAAAAATTATGTTGTGTAACAACAAATATCATACCGATCCTACATGATTTTTGCACGTGGAGAGCAACAGTAATGAAAATAAAAAAATCAAATACAAATCAGTTGTAGAGGATTGCCCAAAAACGAGGTTCCACAATAATTGCTTGGATGAGTCGTGAACGTACGATAAGATATTGATTTTCGTTCTTCGTTTTCTAACGTACGGAGCTTTTACTTCTCTTCAGAGAGAATTTAAAACATTCGATTTACTTAAAAGATAGTAATTAATAAAAGAATCTACGTTTCGGAATCTGCTCTTTCGAAGAAAGTGCTCGTGAAAGTGCTCGATAGATGTGTCGTGCTCCTTCTAGAAGTTGGGTTACTCATGTGAATTTGAAGTTCGACATTCGAGAATGTTATTTGCTACAAGTGATGTAAGGTTTCATAACACAAAAACGGAAACAGTTAAATAAAAAACAGACACAAAATTCAACCAAATCACACAATTAACAAAATTTCGGAAGAATTATAGATGAAAGATCTTCTGTATTATAGGAAAAAATTACTGAAATTATTCAATATATTGTTCACATTTACACACTTTACCACATAAAAGTCCGTACCTAATAAAACATATTTTGTTTATTGATCATAATTTGTGGAAAAGAATATAGAAACAATAATGTTCCTTAACATGCGATTGGAATACGTATGATGCATTTGAAAATATATTCTAAACCGTCTCCGAATTTTAAGAAAATGTTTCCAATGTCATTCCTACTTGGAGTGCCTAAGGAATATTAAATAATATTCCGTATTTTATTCATGTAAACTGAAATAATAAAGTAAAATTCATTAACATCAATCACAAGAGAAAACATTATCAAGGAATAACGTGAAACTATTTCCTACTAGTATGTGAAAAAAGAGGATGATTCTATAATTGAACATCTGATGATAATGGTTTCAAATATGAAGCTTCTAATGGATGATACCTTATTATCAACTATCATATTATTTGGTTTGTATATATCTAAAAAATAATATTACATTTTAGTATCTAGATTTTCCAATTCAAGCACTTATGTCGGTGACAACAATACCCTTCAGTACCACATTGAATTGAATTGAATTTATGCCTTATTTTACGTAGGCCTGAGACCTTCGTAAAATACGTAGGCCTCAGGCCTACGTAGGCTTCAGGCCATTTTACGTAGTACCTCAGGCCATGAGGCTTGCTCTTCCACCTGACCACGCAAATTTCGCTACTCCTTTCACCTACTAGGGGAGAAAGAAGGTATTCCTTGGGCGAAGAAACAGGAAATTTTCAACTTAGCTCATAGGCTTCATTTAGGTTTAAGGGTCTTTTACATCAGTAAATCTACTAACATGGCACAGCCTTTTTTCTTCTCCTCCGAAAGAAGGCGTACGAAGGATTTTCCGACCACGACTTCGACCGGGTTTGAACTCGAGAACGTGAGTATAACAGTCCGACAACCATTACACCATTACCACCGCTAAATTGCCGCCACATTGTCGCCACCATCGCCGCCATATTGGCACATCCACGCCAGTAGAGAAACACAAGTACAACAATTACTGCTAATATCAAAATGTGAAGAATCGATATTTCACGTACAGCGACGGCGTTCCAGCCTCCGGCGCCCGGTCGCTCTCCCCCCCCCCCGCGCACGTGGCCCCCTCCCCCGCCGCCGCTCCGACACTCATAAATCAGGCAGCCAACGGACGCCTTCCTCCAGAAAGCGACTCTTTCCGCCGTTGTGGGATTATATCCAGCTCCATGGCGGGCAAACATTCACAACTAAACTTTCTTTTCCTGCGAGCGCCTTGTATCCCTTTGTTCAGCAGTTCGGCAGCGAGAACGAAGACAAAGCTCCTCGTTCAAAACAACGGCTACGAACAGCCCAGCAAATCGATGCAACGCGCCTCTTAAAAAGTAAAGACTCTTTCGCGAGACCAGTATTAGCCTCGTGGAAAAAGGTAACCTTTCTCGTTTCTTCCCAGATTTAACGACGGTGCACAAGAACGTCAACACTATTTTCCTGGAATAGTCTCTCCCTTTCTCTGGGGTTTCTTTCGAGAAAATTATGTGAAGATAAAAATAGGACGAAGGTAGCTTTAGATAACAGAGGAAAAAGAAGGAAATTTCTGAAATATACCAGAATGAAAGAAAATGAACATTTTTCTTACCTTTTTGTAACTACATAGTAAAGATTTTGAATGTACAATGAAGATAAAGAATTTACGTAGAATTAGTTTGCAGCATAATCGCATACCATTAGGCTGTAATGTTCATGCACGGTTAAACGTGCATGAAGGAAGTCGTTTATTAAGACATCAGAAAAATATGACCTCACAGCATAAAAAAGACTTTTCTACGGTGATGTAAGAGTTCCAAAAAGACTTCTTAAGATCTCACTGTTCGTACTCACTAGGCTGCTACGTAGTCACGAATTCGAAACAGTGGTCACTGCCTACACAATCGTACTATGGTGTTTCTACTAATAATACGTATCTGAAAGTAATACTTCCTTACAAAGCGAGTAGAAACTACGTACTATCAAAATTGCACTGTGGAATAGGTTAGTTTTTTCGTGTTTTGCAGGAAACACGATAGTAAATCGTGTTTTAGTTTACGTTAAACATCTAATACAATGATATGCACTTGAAACTCAAACCTTGCAGATATCTAATACACTCTGTCCATGAATTCATTACTCTCCACATTATCTTACGTTGACGAAACTCATCTATCTCACTTTCAAGGGTTAGAGGACGTCACCAGTGAGATGACGTAGGGTTTGGAAGTAGAGGCGGTCCAGATAGTCAATGATCTAAGGAAAGGCAGCCTCTCTACCAGATTTCCCTCTACACTACATTAAAAAAAGAATTGACTACAGACCTTCCGTATGTAATGGCCTAACTGTGGCAACTAACATTCACTGAATCGCATTGCCCTCCCACCTAGCCTGGCCTAGCACGAGTCCCACAAACTGCCTGGGAGATCCTAGGTGCAAGTCCTGACACTAGCTATTCAGCTAGATCGAAATTCTCCAGTTGCTGTCTGGAGGAGAATTCTAGCGGCCGGCTGCTCCGATAGGTAGTTTTCTGTGGTTTCTCCGATCAACACCAGGCGAACGCCGGAGCAGTACCCTAACAAACGGGCCTCGGACCGCGTGCGATCTTTCCTTCCTCTTCCTTGTCCTCTCCTCTCCCCTTACACACACACACACACACACACACACACACACACAGTAACATGCACTACACTGCCACGTACTGCGGAAGACCGGTCGGGAGCTTAGAGGTTGTCCCGGCTGGGGCGGTGCCCCGCTGATGGCAGAGTCCTGGTGAGGGGGAAACCCCACTAGCCGACGGTAGGTCGGCGCCGGATCTCGCCATCCAGCGGGGGCAGATCACCGCCATCCCCCGAGGAAAAAAGCATGCACCACACTTACGGGAATAAAGACCTCAGTAGTCCCGGCATCACTAACTAACTAACCAACCAAACCTACGAGCCCCACAAAACCAAATATGCTTGAAATCATAAGCATTTAATTGCTAATGAATTGCTCTTCCGTCTTTAAGAGATGAATGGCCGCCCTCGCCGCGCGCCGCCCATTTTCCGACGAGTGCGCGCGATGAAGAGCGCGCCGCCCCGGACGTGTTGACGCGGCGATGAGACACGGCTCGCGTGTAATGCGCTTATCTGCCGCATTATGCCGCCCAGCGCCGCGCGCCCGCTTATTATAAGCGCGCCCCGGGCCGTGTAACGAGCGCTTGTCCTCAGATAGCGCCCTCGCCCCGCCCGCCCCACAGTGGGCCATCCAACACAAATGCTAAAAAAATATATCTACCTTACGGCAAGTATCCGTACGTTTTGTACTTTTACTTAATGTGAGTCTGATCATGTTGTTGATACAACACTGAAAGTCAAATGTATCTATCAATGTATGTATTTGGCGTGATTGGGCCGGTAGTCTGACTTCGCAGGCCAGCTACCAGTGTCTTGCACATCTGGGCCTACTTAAATAAATTCTCATGCTTGGGGGTAAGAGCGACATGAGACGAACATGAAGTATTCTCTTCATCGTAACTAGCAAGATCCGCCTGCTTGAGCTTTTCTTCGTCACACAGCTACAGGAACTGGGAACATTTTAAAAGAAAGCTACAACTATATTTTTGCCTCGACCGGGAATTGAACCCGGGGACCACAGCACGGGAAGCTAGTACGCTGCCCATAAGCCATCCCAGAGGATAAAGCTTTTCAAATAATAATAATTACTGTGAACAATGATCTAGAAGAGAAAATTGTAATTATTTTTTAAAGTACCCCTTCATGTACGCAAGACAACATGAACGAGAATAAAACCTTTTGTTATAAAGGTTCTTAATTTTGAATGTAAATAATGTTGTTACACGTGACAAACTCATAACGGAGAAACCATTGAAAGTATCCGGAAACGTGAGAAACATTTATGAGTTCCGAAAATATTCGCTGTGTACAAATGCATGCATTAAGAAAGCATTAGTAGTTTGTGAAGATGTTACTTTGGAAAAACTCTATCGCTCCGCTTCCTTTTCCATCGACCCACTGTGCGGCCTCAGGCGTTGGGACGGAAGCTGCTTTCGCCACGATGACGCCTATTCCCCCGCCCTGCCCCGCCCCACCCCACTCCGCCACGCCCCGCCACGCCCCGGCTCCTCCCCGACACCGACACCGCCGCCGCCATTCCCCGCCACGCCCCGCCACTCCCCGCCACGCCTAGCCACGCAACGCCACGCAACGCCACACCCCGCCACGCCCCGCCACGCCCCGCCACGCCCCGCCACGCCCCGCCACGCCCCGCCACGCAACGCCACTCCCCGCCATGCTACGCCACGCCTCGCCACGCCACGCCAGGCCACGCCACGCCACGCCACGCCACGCCACGCCACGCCACGCCACGCCACGCCACGCCCCGCCCCTCCCCGGCTCCTCCCCCGCCACCGCCACCGCCGCCGCTGCCGCGCAGCCTGAAACAGGGGAGATTTATGGAGACGACTGGCTATCTGATGGTGACGACATCGCTCCATTTAATGTGTATCGGAATAATCATGCTCGTCCATGTTTTGCTAATGCACTTGCCGGTACTTCGGTGCCAGCTTCAGGGGCAGTTTGCTATTTAGCGCGTGGATGTTGCTGTGTCTTTTTCTCGTGCTCCACGTTATTATTTCAAGGTTGTAAGATGTACTCGCAGTTCTTATTACTACTATTATCTACTTGCATGGTGTCAGCTGAATCCACATTGCTTCATTAAAAACATTGCACCATTATGAGTTGCAGTATTCTCATCAATATGACAGCCAACACTATACTACTGGCATTCTCAACCCATTGCAATTTTTATAACACCTACACGTTAAATATTATACTAATGATACTAGCATCACATCATCGTTACGGACTACAATTTTCACAACCGCCATTATATTTCTTATTATATTATAATACTCGTAATGTTTCAGCATTAAATTAACTTTCACTTCAGCAGATATTTGCTTGATGGTCATAGTCTCACAAAGATTTTACACACAAATTTACATTTTAACAATTATAAACAGTCATTTGAACTGAGATAAAATGGATTACACGCTGTTACAAGTTATATTTAATGTGGTTTAACTGTTCGACTAAGAGTGTAATTCAAAAAGTCATTAAATACATTTTTAGCCATTTACACTTACGCTCCTAAGTGATTGTTTTACATTTTTTACCCATACAAAATCTCCTTCAAAAGACTCCTAAAAATCTACCAGCTTTACTAAAATTTTTTTTTTTTTAATGTTTGTTACTTATTAAGTCCTCTACATTTAAATGTTTTCATTCTTTAACGAGAATTTTTATCGGTAGAACATTTAATTAAGGTTTGAATTACATTATATTATCTTTTCCATTTATTTATGTGGTATAATTAATAAATAAATAGAATACCTACCACTTTCTTTTCATCTTCATCTTAGTTAATAATCTCATTATCTGTTACTAGGAGAGAAAAATATTTGTATTCACACTCGAAATTTTATGGCACGTCTCTGAACATTGCGTCTCCTGCAGGAGAAGTACTGAAGCGCAAATTGCAACAGACTGATTGAATTTCGTGAGGATGTGCAGTAGAACATCACCCATCGCGCTGCCTTTTAGGCCTGGGCGCCATAAAAAGGCTGACGGATGGACTAGACGGGCGGACAGGTGGATGAAGCCGACAAGCAACGTGATAACCGAGTCCTCCCGACGCGAAGGCAACTAACGTGCAAACGACCTCATCCTCCCGACATTTCACTTCGCGCGTTCTCCCTGCGCGCCCACAGTGGGCCCAAACCGCGCCCTTTTTATTTTATTTTATTTTCCATCTGTTCAACATTACATGTTTATCAAATTTGCCATTTCATTAACATTTGGTTATTAACCTAACAGCGGGATCCCATCTGGTAACTAAGAAAATTAGTGTTAATAGACTGTTGTAAAGACAGACAACAGTACATTATTTTAGGAATTTTGATAGACGTAAATATAAATTTAATATATTTACACAATACTCAGTTATCAGGGACGATACCATTTTCTTACAAATTTGGATTTTATTCAGAGACCTAACTCCGATTTGACCAACATTGAAATTTTTGGCACAAGTTGCTGATGGAAGAAGAAGGAAAAATTTTTAGACTTGATTTGTTATAAACTCTGTAATGATCGGTATTTGTAATTCATCATGTATTGCGTGTTTGAAATAAATCAGGTTGTTTTTATTATTTTTCGTGAGATTTTATTTTGTGTAATTGTAAATTATTCAGGTTAGTTTGGACAGTATTTCAGCAAATTGAACAGGTAAAAGTATGTGTTGGTCATATAATGGAAGTATAAATTAATTTTTCAGTATATAGAATTCAAAATTAGATTTTTCATTGATTAGTGGGTGAAATTGTACCATTTTTGCTTTAGTTTTGTTGATTGTGGATTGCAAATGAAACCGTGCACTTTGCACATCAACCCCTCCGAAAGAAAATAAACGGCTCAAACATATGCATAAATGCACATAGCAAAAATGAACATAAACAATCCATACTTCATGTTTTTCTTTAAATACATTCAAGGCGAACGGTAACATTCCTTTACCGGTGTTAATTGTTATGGCTAGCAATGCCAAATTTAATCAGAAGTGATGTCGTTATGTCGTTGATGTCGTTAATCAGAAGTGATGTCTTTATGAAAATAAAGCAATTCAAATTCATTTAAAACGACAATGTCATGTTGATAAACTTGTTTCATATAGTGGGTCAAAGTATTGCTTTAATATTTTGTTGCAAATTTATAGTTGTATTTATGGAATCATTCTAAAAATGCCTTAATTACCGATTTTTTGTCCGTGTGTGGCAATGAATTTCTTTTTCATTTCAATTTTAAAAAAATTTGAAGCTCACATCGTTGAACGTTGTACCTCAAAAATTTTTAATCCATTTCGAAGTACTTCGTTTACCATAAATAAATGGTTTCGTAATAGTTAAGACAGTTTCATGTGGTAATTGCATTTTGATTTGAGGTTTGAATGAACAATACATACTTTTCCAGTCACCATAATTCCATTATTTCACAAACAAAACCGTTGAATGAATTTTAATGAGTTTCTTCCAATGGAACATGGTGGTTGTGTGTGGCGTGATACAGTCCGCGCGCGCCTTTCGGGGCGGGGGCGGGGGACGCGGGAGTATGACGGGCTTTAGGCGCGATCCCTCGTATCTCACACCATCTGACACGCGTAACGGGCCCGGCGCAGCTAACAATGCCCACGGCGCACCGCACCGCGCTCCGCCCGCCCACCGATACCATCTGATGACGTAATCGGCCGCGCTGCGCCTCGCTTCCGCCGCCCCGCCGCGCGGCTCATTGTTGTTTAGGAAACGCTCTGCTCGCCCGGCCGTCACAAGCGCCGCCCCCGCCGCCCCCGCCGCCGCCCCCGCCGCCCCCGCCGCCCCCGCCGCCAGCGTCAAGGTGCGGTTGAGACGGTGCAGGCGGTGCCGATTAGGCAGAGCTAGTGGTGATGATTCTATGGTAGAAATGATAATGGCAGTGGATGTAATAACTTATATTGTAACGCGTTATGGCCCTGTTAGGTGATGACTCGTTGGTTGGTTGGTTGGTTGGTTGGTTCGTTGGTTGTTAGTGATACCGGGGGAGTCGACATCTTAGGCCATTAGTCCCGTAAGTGTAGTGCGTGTTTTTCTCAGGGGATGGGGTGATCTTCCCCCGTTGGATGGCGAGATCCGGCGCCGACCTACCGTCGGCTAGCGGGGTCTCCCCCTAACCAGGACTCTCCCACCAGGAGGGTACCGCCCCAGCCGGGACAAGCACTAAGCTACCGACCGGTCTCCCGGGATATGTGGTAGTGTAGTGCATGTTAGTGTGTGTGTAAGGGGAGAGGATAGGACAAGGAATAGGAAGGAAAGATCGCGCGCGGTCCGTGGCCCGTTTCGATCACTCATCACAGAGACCGAAACCATTCTGATGATGTGAGAGGGCACATGATATTGGCAAGGAAAGTCATGCCACCGCAACCCCAATGGAAGCGTTGGGTCTAGAGATGCGAACGCTGGTGAGGGAAAGGTGATGCAACAAAACAAGTGAAAGTGATCGGAGCCGTATCCGTAGCGACATCGCCGCCGTCGGCTGCTAGAGAGGCCCAGACACCAACGACCGTAGTTACGCCTTAAGCGACAGAGTCCGACAGTGTCCCGAGAGCGGGGATAGAACAGGTCCGTCATTAAGCGGCATCGGTGGCTGGGCGCGGTGGTAGTAATGGCGGAGCGGGGAGCGGCAGCCGAAGAGCCGCAGGCGTAGTCAAAGGCTGGGTAGGCGGACGCCGCAGTGAAGGCGGGAACGGCACGGAATACTAATAGGCTCGCTTTAAAAAACACAGCGTTAAGCAACGCATGCATCGAGCGAGGCTAATTATAATGATAAAGGCATTAAACAAATTTTAAGCTCGGGATCCGGCGTATGAAGCGCGCCCGCGGGGGCGGGGGGCACACCCGCTTCCGCCCCGCCCCCGCCGCCGCGCGCGCGCATTTCCATGCTTAATTGTTTCCCGTGGGAGCAGGTGAGGGGCCGGCCCCCGCGGGCGCTTTCGGGGATGAGCAGCCGGTAGAACACGGCGGAGGTGCGCAGGTGGTGTAAACAACCGGCTACTGGGAGAGAGGAGGTGGGCTCCGACGAAAGTTGCGCATTAAAACCGTTTCAACAGCTTCAAAGCTCGTGAAAGCAATGGCAAAATGGAGGGAGAAAGTGATTCAGAAGGCAATTCTTTTCCGTTCTAGGATGGAAGCTCTCAGAATAACCTCTAGTCTTAACGGATGCTATTGTTGGTGAACAGATATTTGTGTACATAAGGACAGGATGACTTGGCAATGTTGAAATGGCCATGCTGTCACCAGGCTAAAATATCACGCCTCTCAGATCTATACTCATTGATCGAAAGTTTGATAACTCAATACTGAATAGAGAAGTCTTAATCATGGCTCATCCCCGGAAATCTAAAGGCAATTTTGTGCACTCGAACCATGAAAGTATTTCGTCAACAACGGCACCCTCGGCGCTTCACTGACCCATTAGGTGAATGTTTCGATCTGCTGCATTAGCTACATTAGTGATGGGTTTTGTGTGTGTGCGTGTGTGTGTGCGTGCGTGCGTGCGTGCGTGCGCGTGTGCGTGTGCGCGTGCGCGCGCGCGCGCGCGCGCGCGTGTGTGTGTGTGTATGTGTGTGTAAACTATGGTAGGTTTTCTTCCAGAATTGGTCCTTCTCAATCTTCTCCAAACGGGTTTCAGGATACAATAGTTGAAACATTCACCGTATGTTTTTCAAATATCTAGGTCAGTAACTAAATTAAATATATGTAAATAGAAGCAAAAAATTCTGCAGATTTTCCAAAAATGAAGGAAATACAATATCATTTTTTTTATTACAGCTAACGTTCTGAAGAAAAAATCTTAGTAAACCAATAATAGTTTACAATTTATATTTATATTCCAAAAAGTGGGTCTTTTAGCATATCTTCCTCACCGCCATTTTTGCTCAGAATTTTCTGCACGATTTTACACAAAATACACAAAATAATTTTTCCACTTTTTCTGGAAAAGAAAATGTAAGCAACACTGTAAAAACAAGGCAAATAATTTCCAAAAAAGATAAGAATCAATATCATCAACTTGAATAATACTAGGTGGTATATGTAGTGTATGATGAGGAATATTTTTCTCTTGGGAATGAAAAGGCTACAGAATAAAAAACACAAAAAAGGCACTTTAACAGAATGAAACACTGAAATACCGACAATGAGGAATAACAATGGTCACAAATCGATCAAAGTAATGAAATGATGGGTTTGAATAAATTCAAGAGATAATGACGGCAGATGAGGAACACCATTCACGTTGATGAGCAATATATAAGAGAGGTTTTGCAAGATGGGAAATCAACTGTCGTAGTATGTAAACATTATTGTCAGAAAGAAATAACGTATCTTCATAAAACTGAGTTTTGCATGACAGAATCTAAAACGTACGTTAAACCTGAGAAGTAATTGGAGCTGAATACCTCTCACAGGATCCAAAAGCTTTTATGTAACATCTGTGTATCTCTGATTCTATTTTTGCTTTTATTATGATTACAAGATAGTAAATACATAATACATGAAATCTCATACATGAAGTAGGTTGTCCGTCATTAAATATTTGCTTTTTACGTGCGGCATTATCGAACAACTTTCTTACATTCTTGGTTTTTACTGAAATGTTTTACTGTATACATACTACACTATGTTATTGCATTATTCCTTAGGTCTATTCTTGTTAAAATATTTCATTTATTGCTTTATATTCGAGAGCAGTTTATGTCTCCCCAAGCAGTAAGCGTGCTACATTTGGCAATCAATTTTTCGTGGTTTTGTTTGGCAGCATTTTTGCTGCTGCTGACCGCTAGTTAGTACACAAAAGAAATGACACCCAAGGTTTTACCTATCTTTGCTAGCAAGTTACCGCATGTAGTGAACTGCAAATATGTTAACGTTATTAAGTGAATACATCCAAATACAATGATAGCATATATCTAAAATAATGAAAACTTGGATTGGTCTAACAGACTGCCGACTGTTTCGGGACGTCAACGCAGATAAGATAATTTAGAATGTGAGAAACGCTTCTGAGCTGCTCGGATTGTAGTCTGGAGCCTCGCACGAAGCGAAGAGGCGGGCCAAGTGCCTCGCGCACCTGCGGGCCTGGCCGTTTGCGCCTGCGAAGCGGGGGAGGGGCGGGGGCGGGGGCGTCGCGGTGGCCGCGCACGGTGTAGCGTTACGCGCCTTTTGTCCGCGCGGCGCGCTCTCAGAACGGCTTCTTCCCGCGCAGCGGCGCCGATAGCATCGCGCGCGCGCATTCAGACGCGCTTATGATTTACGCGCGTCGGCGCGCCGCCGCCTGCACCTGACGCCGCGGGAGGGCTCCTCGCCCGCGCCGCCCCGCCTCCGTCGCCCAGCCCCCCCCCCCCCCCGGTATCCCCGCCTGCACCCCCCGGCTACGCATCCCCCCGCCCGCGCCGCCCCGCCCCCGCTGCCCCGGGCTCGTGGGACCGTATGCCGCTCGCAGGCGCTCCGCCAGTCGTTGTGTTGAGCCTGAAGAGTCATGTTGATGATAATGATGGAAATAATAATAATAATAATAATAATAATAATAATAATAATAATAATAATCACGTGGATATGATGTTTATAAACAGAATCGAAAGGAAAGCATTATTTTTTGGCTAAGCTGTTTATTAGCAAACAATCTAAAAAAGACCGAATCAAAAAAGGTATCCAAATATCAGAATTTGGCGGCAAAAATTCAACACGTTTGGCAATAGGGTGAGGATGAAAATTACTAAAATTATCTCAGCCTTGGGAGTTTTGACGGATCGCTTTGCTTATGATCTCACGAAAATAGAATTATAGAAAGGCATTCATAAATCTTTAATCCTTCAGGCTTACTGTGTTGGGCGCAAGTTCTTAAATTGAACGACGGGCAAAGATGAATTTCTTCTATGTCTTTTCTTAGATCCATTAAACGCATACTTTCATCTCTAACACATTACATAGATATTGGAGTTCCTCAACGACCTCCAATATGCTTCCTGACTCGCGGAGATTTAGATATACTTCCAGACATTCGTAGAATGATTGTGTTTGTTTACTTGGCATTTGATACATATTTCATGACATTGAACCACTTGTGTAGGGATACAAATAAAAAATCTACAACTGAAAACACGCATTAAGGCTCATTCACAATGCAATCACAAACATAAGCATAACACATAGACATAGACATTAACATAAGCGAAGAGTTGGCATATTCACAATGTCGAACATAAACATAGGCAAAATAAGAGTGTCTATTGGCTATGAGACATTCTAGTTTACTATTGATTGGATACGAGAATCGATTTCGAGATATCAAAACAAACACGACAAACACAACCACGCAGCACAAGAATAGTTGGCCTATCGACTTGGATACCCGATTTTGAGTTAACGAACTATGATTGGCTCATTCCTTATCTCTGACACAAGCTTGACGCTTGCAAGCTCTTAAGTTAACGTCTTACGTGTTCTGCTTATGCGAACGCATTGTGAATGAGTCCACTTGTAGACGTAGTCCTAACTTTTATGTTAACGTCATGCTTATGCTTATGTTTGCATTGTGAATGGGCCTTTATTCTTTCCTTCTTCATCGAACAATAATTCACGCATCCCCATCTTTTGCTCGGCGACCCTGAATGACGCTTCCAGCCTCATAGGCACGTCATCCTCCGAGTCGAGATGTCTCTGCGGCCCCTTCGGCAGCGCCCGGGCGCGTTCGCTTCCGGCGCCGGAGCCAGCCCAGCAGCGGAGGGTGGGGTGGGGGAGGGAGGAGGGGGGCGCTAAGTGACTAACAGCGCAGCGCCCCTCCAGGATAATCCGCGACCGGCGCCGCCGATTTGCATGATAAGCTGCGAGCAATTGAGCCGATTACAATTTATTAAAGCGCCGTCGACATTTTTGTGAGTCAGCGCGACAGAGGGGCGGGAGGGTGACTGCGGGTGGGGAGGAAAGCGGTGATTGTGAATTTCCAACAAAATCATGGGTAGAGTACAGTGATAAAAAAATGCTACTCTTATTAATGTACGTTTTGATGCGTGTGTCCCCGCTAGCGAATGCCAGGATAGGGTGGTATATTAGCCTAAAATTACTGAAGACCTGAAGACCGTTATAATGAAGGCTACACGTTTCGAGCTTCCGAGAGAGAGAAAGTACGAATACTATCGAGAGTTCATCTGATACACTTTTGGTACCTCGTTCTGAAATAAGTAAAGCAGTACTTTACATACGTAGTAGTACGTATGTAGTACATAAGATGAAAGCGTTGGGAAACAGACATTTTCAGAGTTTTATATGAAACTCTGAACTCGTGGAAAAGCGCCGTCGACATTTTTGTGAGTGCGCCCGGGAGAGGGACGAGAGAGTGGCAGTGAGTGGGGAGGAAAGGACTGGAAGGACGGCAGTATAGGAAAGCGGGAATTGCGAATTTCCAATAACACCGTGTGTAGAGTACAGTGATAAAAATGCTACACTCTTATTAATGTAAATTTTTATTCCTCTGTTCCCGCCAACGAATGCCAGAATAGTGTGGTATAACTACTCTTAACAAATTGAGTAGCTGAAAACCGTTATATACTTTATTTAATTCACGCAGCGCCTAAAGGTCACAAGCTGATCGGAGAAGAGGATATTGAGATCCAATCGGGAGCTCCAAAATCAAACATTTAAATCGTAACGAAGATCGTGATTGGAAGGCAGTGTCCCACGGTCAAGGTCACGAGCTGGGTGAAGAGGGTTCTTCACCCAGCTCGTGACCTTGAGACGCCACGTTAAAAAATCGGAGTATAATGAAGGTTACACGTTTCGAGCTTCCGAGAGAGAGAGAGAGACAGAGACAGACAGACAGACAGAGGGAGGGAGACAGAGAGAGGGAGGGTGACAGGGAGTGAGAAAGAGTGTGTGAGAGTGAGTGAGTACTATCGAGAGTTCATCTGATACACTTTTCGTACCTCGTTCTGAAGTAAGTAAAGTATAGTGATGAAAGCGATGAGAAACAGACATTTTTCAGAATTCCATGTACCCGTGCAAACACTCCACTGTTGATGACGAATTCTAGAACTTCTCTGACAATAAGATGTCAACTTGTCATCGCTCTGCGCGAACCTTCATCCTTGGGTTGGCTTAGTGTAAATTTTGTAGTTCGATGTTATACCACTTGATGGACATTCCAACGTCATGAGGCAAATTGGTAAAGTAAAATGTTCCGAGATGAGCAAGGTAACAATATACGAATAAGTGAAACAATATAACACTAGCTGTCCCTTGCGGACTGTGAACTTTCCGAATTTAGTAAATCATTCTTACGGATGAAGGTGAATACTTCGTGCTGAACCTACCTTCGAAAGGCCAGGCCCCAAACAGTGTTTTTCTTATTTTTAGCACGATACCGCTCTCGAGTTGATATTCGAAAGACGTTAAATTTATATTAAAAATTAATGTTATTTAGGCCCATGATATTAAGATGCTCAGAAAATCAAAAAGTCAATATTTTATTTTACTTCTATTTTGATATTCTGCACATTTCTGACCCCAAATTCTATGGATTGGAAGTACTCAGAAAAGCTAAACCTCCAAATTTGTAATACAAGCTCTAATAAGGCTTCATTTTGAATATTTTTTGTTAAGAAACATAACTAGGGTCCGTAGGGCTCAAAAATTTAGTTTCAAGGGCCTAGAATATTAGTGTTCTCCAGAATAACAAAAGAAAGTAATTTCTTAACGAGTTTAAGAGAATATGTGGGGTCGAGAAAATAATGAAACTGCATATTCAAAAAGGCCAAATATCTGTTTTGATGCGAGAGAATGACGGTGTCGTGCAATGGCTTAGAAGAGAGAGGGAGGCCGCCTGAATGAAGGGAGGCTGAATGGGGCAGCAGCTCGAATGCACGGCAGTCGAGCGTCGATTGCTCTGGAGGGCGAGATGAGATGGGCAGGCGATAGAGGGGGCGAATGGCGGAAGGCGGACTGGCGAGGGGCATCGGGGCAGATCTCCTCATTCAGGTCAACAAGGTAATGCCTCACCACTTGCACTCCTCACCACTTTTCTTCGCAATGCTTTCATATTTTTCAGCATACCACTATCAGGTTTTATATTTTATTCTCTCGCTTTCCCTTTTTTATTGCTGTACTATACGTGTTTTTCAGTAAATACAAATTGCTATATTTTTTTTATCAGGGAATATGATATCCCAAGTTGTTTTTTGATGTTTCACGAAATGGTATTGAATTTCTTGTAAAATCGTTTAATAACTAAGAACGTTTTTAATTGAAGTTATGAATCTATTCCCTGCAACCAGAATACACGTTGTAGCCATTGATCAAGAACTGATGACATAAAATACACGAAGTGTGGCGCTAAAAATCAAAATAATTTCTTACAAAAATATTGCTAGCAAAAAACTTTTCCACAATACTTGTGGATACCAGGGAAGGGGAATGAAACAAAAAAAGTGGGGTTTTAATTTTAACTCGACTTTAATAATTAAAAGAATTTTAAAAAATTAAGAAAAAAGTATACTTCTATTGTTAAATATTATAATTTCATTAGATTTTTTTTCCAAATTTCAAGCAATTTTGTGAAACATTGCAGAAACCGGAGTACCCAAAAATGTAATTGAAAGTTCCCAGTTTCAACATTTTGCGCTAAGAAACATAACTCAATAGGGTTAGAAAACTGACTTTTGACAACCGTCGTCCGAACTTCTGCCCAGTTATCTCTCCGTCATCTTATCTAGTTTTTTTAAGAAGACGAACCTCCACGTACAAGTCAGGATGAAAATAAAGCAAACAAACATTTGCAACGTTCATCTTAATCAAGAAAACTGGATCTCGCCCCGCCCTTAGCTGTTATTCTTCCGTCACCGACGAGGGTGAACGGCCGCGAGAGGGAGGGTCGGCGCGTCGGGTGCGCGTTCCCAGCGCAAGGTGAGCCGTGGGTCTGGGAGGGGTAGGGGTAGGGGCAGGGGAGTGGGGCGGCGCGGGGTGGGGCGGGGCGCAGCGGGGCGGGGCGGGGCGGGGCGGGGCGGGGCGGGGCGGGGATGCCGAAGGGAGGGCGTCTGTTTGTGTTTTATTTCGGCACCGCTCGGGCGTCGCCTGGCCGTGGGATTAAGCCCCCCGCCAAGAGCCCGTGCGGCTAAAAACCGGATTATAACGCGGCGCGCAATCCGCTTGGCCGCTGGGGAAAGGGGAGGGGGCGGAAGGCGGGAGTGCTCTGCAAAATTCTATATAATCTGCGGCCGCTCTGCGCTGTTGCTGCCTACCCCCTTGCGATGAATATAGGCAAATCTTGATTTCTCTTTGGGCCTGCTGTTTCGTGTACGTTCTTTCACACGCCAAGAGTATAGATCTCGACCAATGGTTGGTTGGTGATTCCGGGCGCGTCAACAGTTTAGGTCATTAGTCCCGTAAGTGTGGTGCATGTTTTTCCTCGGGAGATGGCGGTGATCTTCCCCCGCTGGATGGCGACATCTGGTGCCGACCTACCGTCGGCTAGTGGGGTTTCCCCCTAACCAGGATTCTCCCACCAGCGGGGCACTGCCCCAGCCGGAACAAACTTTAACCTCCCGACCGGTCTCGCGGAATATGTGGTAGTGTAGTGCGTGTTAGGGTGTATGTGTGTGTAAGGGGAGAGGATAGAACGAGGAATAGGAAGGAAAGATCGCGCGCGGTCCGTAGCCCGTTTGTTAAGGTACTGCTCCGGCATTCGCTTGGTGTTGATCGAAGAAACCACGGAAAACGACGGATCAGAGCATCCTGCCGCTAGAATTCTCCTCCAGACAACGATTGAATTCGACCTAGCTGAAAAGCTTAAGTCGAAAATCCTGCCACCGTCAGGACTCGGACCTAGGAGCTCCCGGTCAGAGGCGCTGCAGTGACATCAGTTCATCGACCAACGGCTATTACAGAAATAGTAAAACGAAACAATATGAAAGTGTAATCAAATGCAATTACAGTGAAATTAAATTTAACGCCCCTAGTAACTAGGGATAAATACTAATTAAAAAGATACTGAATTTTTATTACGTTTCTGTTATTCAAATTCTTTCCTCGTTTCCGCTTTACGTTTTATGTCTGGAACATAATTAAATGACGTCCTTCTTCAGTTCAGCGCGAATAAAGAAAAATATAACTGACTTGTAAATGGAATTGCACAAAAGGATTTTTATGGGAATGCTCAACGAAGAGAAAGACCCTCTGATGCGAGATACTAACCAGAGGATTTGAGTATACATCACCTTTTAAACATTATAAATTAGATTATATAATATATCAACTACTTCTAGATGATATCAATACTCTGGATGAAGAATACTATTGCAAAATCATGAACTGCAAGGAAATGAGGAAATGCTAAGTTAATCGCTAACTGCTTTCATTCTAGATCACATATAGATTTTATCTGGTGATTCTGATATTATTCGAAATGGAATGAGCAGTCGTAGTTTAATATTTACCATTACATCAATAGTCATTCACCAAATGTAAGATATTTCATAGTATTATTTGCGCTCTGAAGAGAGAAAATAAACAGTATTTAATACACATACGAGTTCTGTTTATAGCAATACATACGAGTATATATCTAAAATTATGGAAATATCGTTAACTTGACACATTATTTTGTATTATATTAATATTGTTTTTCAAAATTAAAGCAGGTTTATTTGACAATATTACTCAGTTAAAAGAAGGTTGTTCATGACCAAGAATCA